>JAMJFZ010002946.1:322500-922500 GCA_026225945.1 Cricetomys ansorgei
CCCTATCTTATGAGGGTTACCCCACTACTCACTAATCGAAGAACAGCAACAGCTGCACCCGCTAGCACATACAATGCACCGAGCCCTATTCTAAGCACTGCAGGCATCCTTCAATTCTATTCCCCAGGACACTGCACAGAGGATGCAGTGCTGTTAGTATACTGAGAGGGTAGCTAGTAGAGGGCAGTGCTGGGAGCACGCTACAACTCAGCCACAGACACATTGTGAGACAGGAAGGACCTCACAGTGTACACAGGACTGGCCTTCATTGCCTGACCACCTTGCCTTCTGAGTTCTGAGATGACAAGTGTGCATCACCATACCCCACTGACAAAGAAAGCTAACTCACAGGCTGTCTTCTCTGAGCACAAGTGAGCACCTCGGTGAATTCATGTCTGAGTTATTTGTGGGCACTGCAATATTCACATCTCCCTCCCTCTCCCTGTTTCTCTATCCGACCTTTGTCTGACCCACTCTTCACGCACCCATCTCTCCTCTGTCTCTGTCTCTCTTTCTATAGCCATGTGTGTCTCTTCCTCTTCCTTTGGCTGTGCACCTCCTGCCCCGTAACACAATCTTCCCTTGTGTCCAATCTCCGAGACTCACCCTGAGATTTCCGCAGTTCCTCCACCAGACACTGAGCCTCCTCCTGGATCCGCTCCTCCACACTCTGCCTTTTCATCCCAAAATCCTTCATGGTGGCCACAGAGAATCGCCGAAGGGTCTTCCAGCGTTTCCCATTGGCACAGGCCACACCTGAAAAAGTAGCAGAAGCACAGGAGTGATAAACTGTGTGAACAAAGCAATTCAGTCCTGCACAGCTCGGGTCCAACTCAGACTCGAGTTCCCAGGCCCATTCCCCACTCCACCCTGGCCTGTATCTCACCATATCCATGAGCAATTGGATCAAACACACCAATTGATCCTCGGCCAGAGAAAGCCTCAGCTTGGTCCACCAACGCCTCCCTTATGGCCTCTGTCCCACACAGCATGACCACAGGCCTCGCTCCCAGGTGCACTGTGAACACGTCTCCATACTTTTCTCGAAGCTGCCGGAGAAAAGGGCATGAGTATTGTGGTTAGAGACACATAGAGATCCATGCCCAAGCCCTTCATTCCAGCCAGCCATTCCTGGCATCTCAACCAAGATCCTAATTTCCTGTGTCTCAGCTTCAACTTGTTGAATACCTCCTGTCAACTTTCAGAGAGAATGGTCCTGACTACCCACTGGGTTACTCCATAATGGAAAGCAGATGGTGGTCCTGATATGAATTGTGACTACAGTCCAGAGTGTAGGAACTGTCTGGCAATACAGTCTTGTCTGGGCATCTACAAGGTCGGTCCCAGGAATATCAAACCCTCCAGTGCTGAACACCCTTGAGTAGAACGGTGCTGTGTCTGTGGAAAACCCACCTCCTCCTCTTGTAACCTTTCACTCGCTCTAGATTGTGACGCAGCTGATAGAAGCTCAATGCTGTGAAATTGGTCAGTTCCCAATGTTGTTTAGAGAATAATACTGTGAAAAAAAAATCTACTCATGTTTGACTTGAATGTATTTTTGTTTTTAAATGATGTCTAACTCAAATCTTGTGAAACAATGAACTAATAATCCTCAGATCAGATCAACAGTATAAATGAAGCTTGACAACTTAATGTTGACAAAAAAGCAAATTTTTTTACACTGGCTGTGTCTAAATGAAGTTCAAATGCAGTTACCCTCAAAGTTCGGTGTTATAATAGTGGGAAGGTAGTGACCAGAAGGGGATAAGACAGAGACCTGCCTTGATGTCAACTGATCCATACAACAACGATAAGAATGTGTTCATCCTGAATATTCATAGAGGTGTGCGTTTTGAGTGATGACCCACTGCAACAATCCCTTAGGTCAAAACTTCCAGTTGGCGCTGGAGAGGAGGAGACTCAGCGGCGAGGAGCACTCCTAGTATTGCGGAGGGCTGAGCTGAGTTCCCACCTCCCATGTCAGATAGCTAACAAGTGCCTGTGAGGCCAGCTTCATGGGATTTGATGTCCTCTTTTGGTCTCTGCAGGTACCATGTGTGCACAAGGTGCTCACACACACACACACACACACAATAATTGATACATGATATATAGATGAAAGAAAGATACAAAGACAGACAGACAGACAAATAGACTGACAGACATAGATGATACAGACATTATTATATTATTATATATTATTATTATACTATAATTGGGGCTCAATAGTTTAGAACACTTGCTGCACAGTCACAATGACCAGAGATTGGAAACCAGCACAAATGTAACAAGCCGGGAGGTTTCCTAAATGCCTATTACCCCAGATTAAAGTGTTGAGGGGTAAAGATAGAAGGATTGCTGGGGCTTGCTCATTTCCAGCCTAGCTGAGAAAACATGAGCCCCAGTTTCAGAAAGGGACCCTGCCTCAAAGGAATAGGCAGAGAGAGATAGAGGAAGAGACTCGACACCCTCCTCTGACCTCAGATCCCATGAAGATATGTGTGTACACAATTCTACACATATTCACACAGACATAGTACATACACAGTCATGAATATGCATGTTTAAATTGCTAAGGTTACTTTACAATGTCGTGCACTGCCCTCTGCAAGCCCCTTGCTGGTTTCCCTACTTCTCTCTTACATGTGTAAGAACAGTTTCACCACAACCCAAGTCAGATCATTCACTGAAACCTATATTACTTAAGAGTCCTAACTTTCCCAAACCCCCACACTGTATTGGTGTTGCTGTAAATGAGATCAAAGTCTCCACCATGGTCCACGCGTCCCTACCTGATCTGATCCCATCAGTCCTTTTTTTTTCCATTTCCCACTTTGTTCCTCTCTGACACGAGCCCCATATTCCTCCCTGCCAAGTTTGTCTTCAGACTCTTTCAGGAACACCTGCCTCCCTCTGGTGCCACCATGTAGGGTAAGACACCGGAATGTGAGGAGGGCTGCTTTATGAACGTGTAAGCAGATAATACTCTTTAGGGAAAACCTGTAAATCCACCAACTGTTAATGATCACTTCCTGAGATGTATCCTGTACCTGACAGCAACTCCTGGTTAAAGTGATTATTGTTTAAAATACCCTGCCCCTAAATTCTTGCATGTTAAAGGCATTTGTTTATGCCATTGCTAAAGAAGGGATCTTATGGCTGTTCCACAGCTTTCAGCAAGAAAAGATGGACAGACACCTCTGACCTCCAGGTTTGTTCCTGAAGTGCCTTTGGTGCCAGGTCACCTGGCTGGGACTCTGGGCTATAGGGTTCTGTTCATTATGCAAAGAAGGTCTTTATATCAGTGGGACAGGTCAATGAACATTGCCTTTCTTCAGCAAATCAACAAAATGAGATCAACGTGGGATCAGTTCACCATGACGGTGGCCCTCTGCTCTCATTTGAGGTTTGCATCTACAAGTAGCCTTTTTGTTCTTTATCAAACCCATGCGTGACTACAAACAACCACATTAACACCTGTATCTCTCAGAGCCTCTGTTCACAAATCAAGACACTATGTCCCTGACTCCCACCACTTTCTAAATTCTCACACTGCTGTTTTTTAATTCACTGCATCTGTCCATCTGCTTCTGCCTGACTGTTATGCTCTGATTAATGGTCAATGAAAGACTAGGAGGAAGTCTATGAATTCTCAAAATAACTTTGAGGGGTTTTGTTTTTATTTCTTTGCTCATTTGTTTGTTTCTGAGACAGGATCTCTTGTACCCAAGGCTTGACCAAGTTCTCTATGTAGCAAAGGATGACCTTGAACTCCCCATCCTCTTGCTTCAACCTCACAAGTGCTAGGATTACATGTGTGAGCCACTAGAATTGGCAAGTATTAAAAATTTTATGTCAACATCTGTATGCATATGTACAAAACATGAGGCCTGCACTCTTAGCCATTCTGAAAAGTTTTAGCTATAGCTACATGATGAAGTGGTCTCATGCCAGGAGCATTTCAGACCTTTGCACCTCCAGACCTTCATTTGCTAGATTTCAGCCTCTCCCCTCACTATCTGTGGACCTCTGCATATCATCCTTGCCTAATTAATTTTCATGAGTTTATTCTGTGTCTTCAATTAGACTCCCAGATGCTGGGGACCAAGGAAAGCAGCTCAGCTTCCTGACATTGCCACATACAGTAGATCATAGATTTGAACAACTGCTCAAAGTGCCCAATAGCACGTAGTAATTCTGTGACCACTGCACATCGCCTACCCGTGGGACCCTTGCTTGCTCATGACATCATGACTGTCCCTACAGAGAAAAGGTACAGCACGGCATGATATGACAGGATGTCACCAGCCCTCACTGTGGGTCTGTGGGCAGTTGAGGGTGATGGTGGAAGGTGTCCTTCCATCACTGGTGTAGATGCACATAACTTGCTCAGTTGCAGTGTACAGCCCCCACATCCATAGACTTTCAAACAAGTGTAATCACCTTCAAGTAGGAAGACGCTTCAGAGAGAAAGATATATAGGAATAAGAATGGGATATACATATATATGTATATATATACATATATATGTATTCCTTTCTTTTATATATATGTATATATGTGTGTGTATACATATATATAAAATCAGTATATAGGTGTATTAGATTTTCAAAGAATCAAAACTAAATAAGTAAATAATAAATAAATAGAACATGAACGTGAGCTTTCCAACATGTGGGGAGCACAGATTTAAAACACTTGTGGCCCAACTGAACCATACATTTGTTATTCTAGAACATGGGATGTTAAAGGAGAAGGATCCTGAATTTGAGGCTAGCCTTGGAAAAGTAGGGTGACCTTGTCTCAAAAATTAAATTTTACAAATATACATATACCATTGATCCCAGGGTGGGCAACCTATTAAAAATCAGTGGGTAACAGTAGTTGGGATGCTGCCACCATATTATCTCTTAATGAGAAGTGGAGTCATGGTGCTAATTGGTTATTAATAAACAAATGTTAATTAAACATGAAATGCCACTTGTGAAGATTGGTAAAGATGGTGCCAGTGTCCTCTGCTTGGATGGTGCATGGTGTTTATAACTGATAAACACCCCCTATCTTCTTCCCCCTCCCCACTCTGCCTCTGCTCCCTTTTGTCTCAAAACACCTCAGGGTAACCTCTCTTGTTGGCAGCAGCAAACGTTATCCATTGGTGCCTTTGACATTTTTTTTCTCTTCTAGAATGGGGGAACACCAAAGAGAAAAATTTCACGTCCTTGGCACACACTTACACACTTACACCTTTACACATTTCACACTGCAATTGCCCCCACACAGCTCCAACGTAGCAAGGACATGTCTGTCACCGTCCATCATGAATTAACTTGCCATTCAGCACCCTTCCCACCTGAACCTACAGGCTGAAGGAAGTCCCTTGTTCTTTCTGCTGAGTGATCTCCAGGATCAAACCCATGGGGCAGAAGCCCTTGAGTGTCTCACCCGCACAAACCAGGGGGTGAAGCCTCTTCTGTCCATCTGCAGGAGGTTCCCCAAAAGGGGCAGGGGACGGGGTCCTGGTGGGAGGTGGCCACGGGCCTTTGCATAACCCTTGACCTGGAGTAGCAAGAAGCCCACGAGGACAGCGAGGAGGAGAAGGACACTGGGCTCCATGGTCCTGGACTGACCACCGTCCACTTTGCTGCATACTCCCACTGGACCTTTATGCCGAACCCATCTCGCCACCCAGTGATGCAACTTCAGCTGTGCCCGCCTCCTGTACTTCCTGCTCGGGGAGCTGGTGACCTCTCACTCTCTAGATGTTGGCAAGGACACAGTGATACAGATGCCCAAGACAAAAGAGCATTGGGGCAATCTATTTTGATTTCTGGATGCGAGTGTGCGCTTAATGGCTCAGTTTTATTTATTTACTCAGGCATGAATGGATATTTCTTATGTGAGTGTGCATGTGTGGGCTTCTGTGTGTTAATCTAATTGTGTTTGCAAGTCTGTGTGGGTTGTGGGTGTGCATTGGTTGGTTTTTCAAGACAGAGTTTTTCTGTGTAGCCCTGGCTGTTCTATAACTGACTCTACAGACTAGGTTGGCCTTGACCTCAGAGATCTCAGACATCCTTCTGCCTCTTCCTCCCAAATGTTGAGATGAAAAGCCACTACAAGTGGTTCAGGAGTATATCCTTACATCGTGGAGCTGCTCTGAAGGTTCTTAGTTCTTTCCTGTGTGACTAATTACATTTGAGTGACAGGAGTAGTGTTGCAGTTCCTGGTGAATCTCTGTGTGTTTGTGCATGCACCAACCCCAGTGTAGATGTGATTTCTCCAGAGTCCCCATTTCTCTCTCTGGCCTGTGACAGCCACAGATGGGAGAAAAGGAAGAAGGAAGGACAAGAGATACATGGGTGGTGAGGCTCATCAGTCAGGTAGAGAGCAGCTTCAACCTGGCAGAGGAGCAGTTGGAGCTTCTAGGTCTCTGATCACTGTGAATGACCTCAATCTATTTACAAAGTACCATTGCTAGAATCTAAAATATCTCCACTATTCCATATGCTTGAACAGTTGATCTCTAACCAACAGTATTTTTAGGAGGTTCTAAGACCTGTCACCTGAAAGACTTTAACAGAAATATATAGGTTATCTGAGGGACATGCTTCTTCCTACTCCACTGTCTCCCCTTCCCATCTGCTCCCAATAGCAAACCTAGAAGCCCAGCTGCTTAGCCTCCCTGCCATAAGAATCACACCAAATAAATCATGTGTCACACGTGCATCTGAGCAGATATTTCACCATCGTGACAAAGCAGAAGATCAGTACCAGGAGTGGGGTTGCTACTGTGATAAGCCATGTACTTTTAGGCTGAAATTTAGGCAGTTTGTGCTCCAGTTTTGACATAGGAAATTGTGACTGATCACATAGCAGTTGCAAAGAAATGCTCGTGCAAGAGAGAGAGAGAGAGAGACAAAGCCAGGCTATATGCCTAAGCCCAATCTAAGTTACCTGCTACCACCAACCAGGCTTCCCTTTAAATATTACACAATTCCCATAAATATCATCATCAACTGAGCACCAACTAGTCAAACAAGTAATCTGATAAGAAACATTCCACAACCAAAACATAATATAAAAGTAAAACCCAAATGACCTAATCACAGTTTAAACATCTCATTTCTTCTTTTGCTGCCTTATTAAAATGAATGTATGATAAAAAAAAAAAAACAGCACACAGATATTGACCAGATCCAAAGTTTATTCATCTCAATCCATGTCTACCCACTTAGAATAGGCATTGCTGAGCTGTAGAGCTTCACGTTATCTTTTCACTCTTTTTAAATTTTCATTTTATGCGCTTACGTGTTTCATCTGGACATACATCTGTTCAGCATGTGCATGCCTGGTGCCCAAGAGGTTAGAAAAGGGCACTGTATGCTCTGAAGCTAAAGTTACCATGAGCTACTACATAGGTACTAGGAACTGAATCCAGGTCCTCTGCGAGAACAGCCAGTGCTCTTAACCGCAGAACCACCTCCCCAGTTCACATATCACTTTTTCCTGCAGATGTAGTGGCATTTAAATTTCAACACAAATTTTAGAGAGAATACTCAACAACCACTACTCTGGCCCTCTTTCTCACTCTAAAAATAACTCATGTCCTGCTCTCAAAGTACTTCATTCTTTCCCAACACCCCAAAGTTTTAATTGAATAAAAATCTTTTCCAACAATCATTACTTATTTTATCAATTTTGTTAGTCATCATTCAGTTGTAAACTACAAGCTGGGATAAATCCAGAAGGTTACTGTATAGTAACCAAGGTTAAGCCATATATGTGTCTATATCTTGGATGAGAGCCTTCCTTCTCTATGACATGAGCTGTCTTTTATCTTGACATGTCACTAAAGAAGTGATGGAAAATGAAGAACCTGGAAGGATGTGTTGAGTCATCTTCAGGTAAGTGTGAGGGGGGCAGAGAAAATAAACAAAAGCCAGCTATGTGAACAACACTGACATCTACAGAGCTACATAGACATTATAGAACAAAACGGGCTTGAGATGAGCTCAGCTGATAGAGGGCATTCCTAGCATATCCCTAGCGTACATGAAGACTTGGATTTCACCTTCAGCACTGCATAAAATGAGTGTGATAATGAACACTTATAATCTCAGGACACTGAGAGTAGAGCTGATGCCTACAGTCATTCTTTATGGTGCCTCATGGAAAGCTCACGCCATTGGGTCTAGGGTGCTTGCAAAATCTTCCTCATCCCAAAAGGCTGGCAGAAGTTTGGCCCCTCCCCTCTGCGTTGACAGACCACAAGCCACATCAAAGCTGTCCGTTTCCAAAGGCAGGCTACGATTGGCGGAATTGCTTACTTAAATGCCTATCCAGCATCCCTGTCATAACCAAAGGCCTTCACCCCTGAGTACCAAAAGATCCTCACCCACCTGAACCCCATAAAATACCTTGCATTAAACTTGGGATGCAGGACCCTGCAAGAACAGAGGGAGAGAAACAACTCACAGCTCTTGATTACATAAGGATCAGATTCCAGTTACAATACCTTCCCAAAGTATTTTCAACACAAAAAATTTCAATTCTCAAAACCACCAACATCATCTACTCCTCAGATCTATCAGCATCATTGTGGCCCAGTGGCCAACAATCACCCAAACATATATGGTCATCCTGATAGTTGAGCATGTCAAAAGCAACCTAAAATGTCAACGGTTGTCCTTCCTAATTTTTTCTCTTGGTGTGAAGGTCTCAGAAGCCCTACTTGCCCTGTATCACAATGTTGCCAGGGATAACCTGATGCTCTTGATCCTCCTGCCTCCTCTATTGGTGTTGATATTGCAGTCATAAACCACCATGGTCATATTATACAGTGCTGGGAGTTGAACTTGGGGCTTCCTGTATGCTAGGCAAGCCAACATTTTACTTACTCAGATAAGTCCCTAACACTTGTATTTTTCTTATTTTGGTTTAGTTTGTTTATTGGGAAGCAGAATATCAATATTCCCCTGGGCTGGACTTGAACTCCTGATTCTCCTGCCTCTACTTTGATTATAAGTGTGTGCCAACATGTGGTAAAGATATTTTGAGTTTTGATCTACCACTCAGGTTGACTTTAAATTTGTAATCTTTCCTCTTGAGTAGCTAAGACCATAGGCTAAAGGACTCAAGTTCTGGGTATGTTGTTGTCCTTCATAGTGTGTTTGAAATCTGGTGTGCGCATTTGAAGCGATAATATACCTTAATTTGTACCATGAATTTTCTTCAGAAACCTTTGATTTGTATAGAAGATAATTCACATGCCCCTGCTGTTTTGAACATATCGTAAAATTTCCAAGTTTTAATTTGATTATGCATACCACATTTTAAATTGGTTTGTCTGTCTTAGACAAGTTCTCCCTATATATATCAGGCTGGCCTTCAACTCATAATACTATTCTCTCAGTCTTGCTGGCACTGGAAGTCCAGATATAAGCCACCACATCTGGCACATTTCATGTGTTTAATTGAATGTTTGGAAAGCAGCTATCATATTGCACAATATAGTTCTAATCCACTGTGTGGCCTTAGTTAACTCTCAACCTTTCTGTACTTCCTCTGTATATTAATAAGCAAAGGCAACATAGCTCCCCAAAGTGTGAATACTATGTCAGTTACTGCATGGAATGCACTTCATGCCTCCCATCGGGAACCCTGGGCTGGAATAATGACCCAAGTTCAAGTTCAATAATGACCAGATCAGGCAGCCTAGCAGGAGCTAAGTCCTAGTGTCAGTCAAGTCAAGGTGGCACCTTGTGAAGATCAGGAAAGCACAGGTACTGTGTCTGAAAAATCACCGCATCTTTTTTCCCTTCTTCCTTGATCACTTGGGTGTAACTCTGTTGCTGAGATCATGTTCTAAATCCAGACAGGCATTGGATGAATGTCACAAGAAGGGTGCTACCACCCCTCCCTCATTCCATCTCTGTCTCTCTAATAAAGGGAGATGAAGTCTCTTTAAGAAAGAAAGGCCCAAGGATGGGCATGGTGGTTTCTCATCTTAGCCTTAGAAAGGCTGAGTTAAGCATCAGTCCTTGACTGGGTAACTTAGTCGTTTAAAAGGGTTGGCGGTGTGCTGGAGTGGTAGAGCACTTTTCTGGGCTCCACCAGTCACAGGTGAGGGATCTTGGATGTGCCTTAGTGTTAGGCTACTTCACTAGCATATCTGAGGTTGTAGGTTCAATCTCCGTGCAGAAAGAGAAAAAGAGAGTGGGGTATAGTGACATATAGAGGAAGAAGTGGGACAAGTAGATTAAACACAGAGATTCACAATACAGAGATACAGACAGAAAAAAAAAGAAATAAAGAAGTCAAGAATATGAGAGAAGCAGAACAAAAGATGAAGATAAAGGCCAGAGGACTGGAGAGATGGCTCAATTGTTATGAGCACTGTATGCTCTTCCAGAGGTCCTGAGTTCAATTCCCAGCAACCACCTGGTAGCTCACAACCATCTAAAATGGGATCAGATGTCCTCTTCTGGCATGCAGGTGTACACAAAGGTAGAACACTCATATAAATAAAATAAATAAATCTTCAAAAAAAGATAACTCCATAGACTTGGGGACTTGGGAAGAGAGTATTAAGAAGGCTGCTCAGACCATGCAACTGAGGGAATCTACTGGGATATGATGATTCACTTCGTTGTCAGCTTGCCTAGATTTCGTATCACATGAGCTATACTTCTGGGTGTGCCTTTTAAAGAGAATTTCCACAAAATTTTAATTGAATAGAGAATTCCTACCCTAAATATGGGTACCATGGTTGATGGGATAGGTTCTGGACAAAATAAAAAGAAACTGTGTGATGGACACAAGTACACATCTACCTCTGGTTCATGACCTTGGACACAAGTACACATCTACCTCTGGTTCATGACCTTGGACACAAGTACACATCTACCTCTGGTTCATGACCATGGACATGAGTACACATCTACCTCTGGTTCATGACCATGGACATGAGTACACATCTACCTCTGGTTCATGACCATGGACACAAGTACACATCTACCTCTGGTTCATGACCATGGACATGAGTACACATCTACCTCTGGTTCATGACCATGGACATGAGTACACATCTACCTCTGGTTCATGACCATGGACACAAGTACACATCTACCTCTGGTTCATGACCATGGACACAAGTACACATCTACCTCTGGTTCATGACCATGGACACAAGTACACATCTACCTCTGGTTCATGACCATGGACATGAGTACACATCTACCTCTGGTTCATGACCATGGACATGAGTACACATCTACCTCTGGTTCATGACCATGGACATGAGTACACATCTACCTCTGGTTCATGACCTTGGACACAAGTACACATCTACCTCTGGTTCATGACCATGGACATGAGTACACATCTACCTCTGGTTCATGACCATGGACATGAGTACACATCTACCTCTGGTTCATGACCATGGACACAAGTACACATCTACCTCTGGTTCATGACCATGGACACAAGTACACATCTACCTCTGGTTCATGACCATGGACACAAGTACACATCTACCTCTGGTTCATGACCATGGACATGAGTACACATCTACCTCTGGTTCATGAC
This sequence comes from Cricetomys ansorgei, assembly GCA_026225945.1. Taxonomy (NCBI): domain Eukaryota; kingdom Metazoa; phylum Chordata; class Mammalia; order Rodentia; family Nesomyidae; genus Cricetomys; species Cricetomys ansorgei. The sequence continues at coordinate 334,084 of JAMJFZ010002946.1, forward strand.
CATGGACATGAGTACACATCTACCTCTGGTTCATGACCATGGACATGAGTACACATCTACCTCTGGTTCATGACCTTGGACACAAGTACACATCTACCTCTGGTTCATGACCATGGACACGAGTACACATGTCCTCTGGTTCATGACCATGGAAACAGTGTGACGATCTCTGTCATACTACTGTGACCACACCTCCCCTTTCCTGATTGAATAGAAATGGACTAGTGACATATGGGGATAATAGCAAGGAGAGATGTGAACAGACTCTTTGGAGGTTTATTTGTGAGATTACAAAAAAAAAAAGTCTACCAACTACAGCACTCTAGATATATAGACAGAATCATCTCTTGTGCTCTGGAAGCAGAATGATCTTCATAGTGAGCTCTAGGGCTACACAGTGAGACTCTATATCTAAAAATAATAATAATAATCAATGATTGATTGTGTTATGTGGGTTGTTCCTCCATCAAGAAAAGAGCAGAAAGGAACACACAGCAGTTTGGTTGAGAAGTGGTAGAACTTTATTTTAACCTAAGACTTTTTGAAGAATTCAGATAAGAGATTTAATAAAGAAGCTTTGTATGTGTGAGTGTGTGTGTGTGAGTGTGTGAATCATGTGTGTGTGAGTCGTGTGTGTGTGTTTGTGTGAGTCATGGGTGTGAGTGTGTGTGTGAGAGAGAGAGAGAGGATGTGTGTGTACCCACATGATCACCTATGCTTAGCTGGGAGCATAGTCCCCAAGTCTTTGAGGTGTCCTTTAGATACTGCTGTGTTGTACAAGCTTAGGCACTAGCTCATTTATGGGATTGAAACATGTCTGGGGGTGTTCATGCCTTCCCCTGGGTGTGTGACACCCTCCTCGGTTTCTTGAAGCACTTTCCTGGCCCCTAATCTTGCTCATACAGCAACATTCAAGAACTGAATGATTTCATTACTGACAGTGTGAGAGGTGTCAGGAAATGTTGATCCCCAGTACCCCTCAGGACTTCACTGACTCCTTCCCGCACGAGAAAAAGGAGCAGAAGTGTCAACAAACTCAAAATACCCCTCCTTGATTTTTGTACTAATCTCTTCAAACTAGACTTGGGAAAACCCTTATCTAATCAAAATCCTTTATTTTATTAAGGATTATAACACCCTCAGGCTGGAAGGGATTTATCTAAGATCACATGGTGAGGTCAGTGTGGAAAAGGGCTGGGATACCGGTTCTGTCCACAATTCATTCTCAGGAGAATAAAAGGGGCCTGGAAAGACCTCCTAGAATTGCACTGATTTACATCCACCAACCTTCCCATAAGCAAACCTCTCCCACAAGTAGAATACAAGCACCAGCTAAGATGTCTCCATGAAGAGTACACTGGCTTTCCTTCCATTCACTGCTGAATGACAATCCAGCATCTTGGTGAAGAGTTCCTTTTTTTGTATGCATGTGTTTTCAGGTATTTGAGCACACATGCTTGTGAAATTGCACGTGCATGTTCACATTTGTGTGCAGGCCTGAAGTTGATGTTAGGTGTCTTCCTTTATCACACTCCACTTCACTGAAGCAGGGTCTGGCTAAACCCAGAGCCTAGACTAGTCATCTTTCCCTGGAGGTCCTGTGTCTGTCTCCAAGTCACCCAGGGGACCAAAGCTTCCTGGCTTTTCTGTGACTTCTGGGTTCTGAACTTCAGTCCTAATGCTTGTGTGGCAAGTACTTTATTGATGGAGCCATCTTCCCAATCCCTCTGTGAAGAGTTATGAAGACTCAACCCAGTCTGTAGGGTGTGTGTGTGTGTGTGTAGTCTAGGCTGTCTTGAACTTGAAGTAGTCCAGGTTAGCTTCAATCTCATGGCAATTCTCCAGTCTAACCCTTCAGAGTGCTAGGATCACAGGTGTGAGCCACCATGCCTGGCTCACCTGTCACTTCTGGAGAATTTTGTTGAACAGTGTTCAACACTTACTTATGAGTGCTTACTTGTGTGCTTCTTCCACATCCTCTCCACTCAGAGAAATGAAATCCCAGGCAAAGACTCATGGTCTGATTAATCTGATTAGTCCCAGAGTTCCTGGCCTTGCAGAGCCAGACTCCCTCAAAGGGGAAATATGCTGTCTCCCCACTGGTCCTCGGCACCATTTGGGGCTTTTGATGGGCACAGGGTGTGGTGGCTGTAGCCCTGAGGTCCCTATCAGGGTAGATAGGGAGCTAAGGAGCACCCCCAAAAAAGGCAAATGGCAGCAGGAGGGCCCAGGCTGCTGGGAAAAGTCAGATTTGCTCATGGACAGAAACATAGATGGCAATGCAATGGTAGATGGGGCCGGGGAAGGACACTAGGTGGTGAGGCAAAGACCCCTGGACTACACCCGCTGAGGGAGGACAGAGCAGATGGGGGTCTATCCCTCCTCTAAGTAGGCTACTTCCCCTAATCTGTCCAGACATTTGCACCAACTGGAGACCAAGTATTCACATAGACGAGCCTGTGGTGGTCATTCCCGCTGAAGAATCGTTCCCATTCAAGTGGTCTTCGTCCTCCTGAGTTTCCCATCCACCTATCCTCCTCACCAAGACACCTTGTGTGCCTGCTGATCATTCTCCTACCAAGATTTCCAGTTCTAAATTTTCTGTGAAATTCCTATTTAGAAAATGTATCCTGTATCTTTACTCTTCCTCGCTCCCTCTCTCCCTTCCTTTGAACCATCTCTACATCACTCTCTCTGGATCTTTAGCTGCACACTCTCCGTCTCCGTGTCTTCATCATGTTGCCCTCCTGCACAGACCCCCTGGGGATCGCACTGGGTTTTCCAAAGCTCCTCCACCATACCCTGATCCTCTGCCTTCATCAGATCCACCATGCTTCATTTCCCAATTCAAAGTCATTCGTGGTGGTCAGAAGGAACCACTCGAGGACATTCCAAGGCTTTTCGTTGGCATAAATGAATGAATGAATGAATGAATGAATAAATAAATAAATAAATAAATAAATAAATAAATAAATCCGAAAAATTTAAAAAAAAAATCATGTACCTAACTACCTTGGGTGAGAAGGTTGGGAAGACTCACAAGATCTTCCTTCTCCTGCCCTCAAAAGCATGCCTGCTCACCACTTCCTGGAAGATGGATCAATCGTAGCCATGAGCCCTTGGCCAGAGAAAGCCTCAGCCTGATCCACTAGGACCTTCCATATTTCCTCATATCCATACAGGACTAGAATATGCTGAGGCTCCAGGTAGATGGTGACATTATCTCTGTTCTTCACCCTCAGCTGCAAGACAAGACCCAGATCTCACAAGCTGACCCCAGGGATGGAACCCTGCCTCTCACACCCGGATCACAGTCCCAGTGTTGCCTGGGTCTCACCAGGGATGGACCCAAACTTGAGCTCTGTGGCTTCACACGACCTTCTCTCACAATAAGGGCCCTGGTCCCAGCTTTTTCAAGAACATTCCCAGCTTTGGCCTTTATGCATTTCACAGACTACCCATGCAAATGCTGCTCTCCACAATGCAGACTTCGATATGTCTACCAGAACCTATCTCCCCCATCAACTTCCCACCGTTTGCTCTCATAAGAATTCTAGAAGCTTCTCTAGTACCACACCATGACTGGAAGAAGAGAATTCCCCACATGACCTGGAGATACCCATTCATCATGGACTCGCAACTCTTTGCTGTCTGTGTGCACCAATTCTTTTCCTCCTACTTCCCGCCTCCTCACCCGGTGGAACCCTCCCATCTCACCCCCTGAAAGGACTTGAGAAAAGTCTTGGAGTCTGTTTACAAAACGTTTCCCAGCAAAAGGCAAAAGCCAGGGGCCAGGAGAGAGACAGCCCATGAGCTGGAACAACCCCAGGCCAGACCAGCAAGATTAAGAAGAAGCCAAAGGACCATGCGCATGACCTGCCACACAGCCTGTTTTTCATGAAGGGTAGGCTACTCTGTTTGTATTTTTACTGTTGGTGGTGGAGGCTAGGTTGTGCCAGGATTCTACCTTGGCAAATCTCTTGGTAACTCTCCATAGACTACAGGGAGCTTGGGGAGGCAGGTGGGAATTTAATATGTCACAGATGAGTTAAGAGCTGTCTGCTGGTTGGCCAATAAGCTGCCTGGAGACAACTTCCTACATGCTGATGTTCAAAGGAAGCAACACTTCCCTTGAGCACCTGCTTGTCCCAGCAGTGTGGTGTGTGTAGAAGCTGAGTTTCACGGGACACCACCCAAAGGATGACTCCCAGGTACTTCTGTCGGAAGATGGCAAAGGAGCTAGGAGGACCAAGAGCAGATGGCTGACAGAACTGGGTCAACCTGGACCCTACAGGGCCAGGAATTTACTCTGGTCATCACAAGAAAGTGACAGAGAGTATAGACAGACGAGGTCTGGCTGCACATTGGGCAACTTTCGGGAGCGACTGGTCTTGCCATTTTGCTGAGTTGTTATTTACTTACTTGTTCCTCTTCCACGGTTTGAAACACCTGGCATCAGAAACCTGCTCTTCCAGGTTCGCACAATGGACCATTGAACACGGCAACAGGTTATTCCTTCACAATCTGGCATGGATGTGATAAAGTGCTCAGTAAAAAAAAAAGATCCTTAGATACCTGGCTATCAAAAGGTCGCATGCAAAAATAGCAGGTAGGTCAGGGTCTGGCCATTGTGAGAGCTGCTCTTGGCTGTTACACTGATCGCATCTGGCTCAATTAAGAACCAAACGGCTGAGCCCTCCTGGGAGGGAGGCTCTTAATCAGGTTATTTAAACCAGGTTATCCTAAATCTAGGCCACACCTTCTGCTGGCAGAACAGGTGAAAGAAATTGTGCGATTTGCCCTTGATCTCTCTGGCAAGTTTGTCTACCCTGTTGCTGCGGCTGGTGTTAAATCCAACTTCTTCTGGATTTCAACACAGACTGAGAAGCAGCAGTTCTCCAGGCATCTTCCAGGACTGCAGCGCTGTGTAGGACTGAGGAGATGTACAACTTCATGGGTGGACAACTGCCTACTTGTCGGCCTGCCCCTCATGAGACATTAATTGTTGTACTACCCAGCCATAACCTGTAAGCCAGGCTACTAAACCCCATAGATGGATAGATGATAGACGGCCTAGAGAGAAGGAAGGAAGAAGATGCTAAGAAAGAGCAAAGCCCATGAAGGTGTGTGGCTGTGGCCAGCAAAGTACAGGAACCTAGATAATATTGTGAGAAGTAAATGATGCCAGACACCAAAGATCACACTCTCTGTGATTCCATTTATGGGAACCATACATGTTAGGGAAGTCCAAAGGCTCTCAATTCAGGTCATGAGCAGAGTCGATAAGCACAGATCATGGGGCATAGGGAGATGAGAAATAGGGCTGTGGCTGTGGGGAACAATTGGGTTGTGTCCCGGCATGAGAGGTGGCCTCCAGGAGTCTCTCTATTCACACATCAAGAAATACACTTGCTTGGTTGGTTTCCCCAGTGCCTTCACAGGGAGAAGAACACGCCTTGGAACTTTGGAGCTTTGGAGAAGCATCAGTAAAATGGAAGGATGTGAGCAGAGACCTAGGGCCTGGTTTCCTGCATGTATCTCATTGGTAAGAAGATGGGGCCATTCCCAACAGAAGTGTGGACACCTGGCCACCTGCTCAATTAGCGGGCCGAGAATTGAATCTGGTACGTCGGGGGTATGTTGCCAATACCGCGCTCCTTGGGAGTAAGATCAATGTCCTTAGGAGCCACAGGGCTGGCCACGGAGAAGTTCTGGAGGATGGTGGTGAAGAAAAGGAACAATTCGTTGCGGGCAATGCCTTCACCCAGACAAATGCGCTTTCCTGTGGGCACAGAAGATGAGCCATGTGAGCCCCAGGGCAGTGTACAACCTTTGGACACTTCCATCCCTGAACCCAAGCACTCTGCCCATTGCAGTGACTACGAATGAGTTTGACCCTTAACCTACAAGTCAAGTGAGAATATTAAGAGCTTCCCAAAACCTTAAAGAATTGGTTCAAGGGCCAATGAGCTGCCTTAGTTCAGAAAGGAGTCTGCCATCAATCCTGAGGACATGAGATCAATTCCCTGGATGCATGTGCATGGAAGGAGAGAACCAACTTCCACAAGCTGTCCTCTGACCTAAACACACACACATATATGCATGCAGACATGTATATGATAAATAAATAATAAAATACATAACAAGGAAAATTTGTTGGTGGATATCTCTTGGTCACTTTTGAGAGATTTCCAGCTTTTGTTAGGTTACCAGAGTCTCTTGTTCCAGAACCCACTTAGAGTAGGTACAATGTGTGTATGTGCACACATTTATAATGTAAATATCTTTACTGTCCCTCATTTCTCATATGAGAAGATTGGTCAATCACACACAGCAGCTGACCAATCCCAGGCTGCCAACTACTCCAGCATGGCCAAGTAAGGCAAAAGTGGAGCTGGCACCAATCAAGCTGTGTGGGAATGCCCAGCTTCCTCTTTTGTCTACAGACACCGCCTGCAACACTGCTGGGTCCGTACCTCTGAACTTTCTCTAGTTCAGGGTATTATCTATCATGAATGATTTCTTTGCTCAAATAAAAGCTAGTGATTTTGATTTCTCTTACGATTTAACAAGCCAGGGTATTTAATGCAAACAGGAAAATGTGTCAAGACACACCCCATGTTCCAGTGCTCACAGATAAAGTCAGTGTCTCCCCAGCCATCAAGACCCTACCCAGCTCAGACCATTGTTCATAGATAATGTCATTTGCTCTTGCTTTTGTTTCTTAAGAAGTGAATTTTCTCAGGTTTAGAGGCTTTTAAATACTTCCCCAAAATCATGATGACCAGGATGCTCCTTTAGTTCAAGAGTTTCCTAGCCATAGCTAGGATGAAATGGGATCATTCAGGCAAAGCACCTGGAACAGAATCATTAACACAAGCATATTCCTGTTTGTGTCCTGGATGATGGACCTGCCCTCTGGTGTCTGGGAAAAGAATCACAGGTGTGACTCACCTAAGGAGAAGGGCATAAAAGCTTCATTTTTCTTCAGTGCCCCATTGGCATCCAGGAAGTGGTCAGGATTGAAGGCATCTGGTTTTTCAAAGTACTGTGGGTCATGGAGAGCTGAACTCAGGATGGGGTACACTTCAGTGCCCTGGAAGAAGTTGCAAAATACCAAGGTGTTAACATACCCTGACTCTTGTATGCAAAACAGTCAGACCTTAAGAAACAAAGGATGCTGGGAAATCACCAATAGGCCGAGGTTAGTGATTAGGAGAGTGGAGAATGCTCTCGGGGAATAGAGCTGAGGCATGGCAGATGGTCTTACCTTGGGGAGCAGGTATCCCCGGAACAAAGTGTCTTTGGTGACTCTGTGTGGCAAACTCATCGGGATGAGATCTGCAAATCTCTGAATCTCGTGGATGACTGCCTCAGTGTATGGCATTTTGATGCGGTCATCAAGAGTTGGGATTCGGTGTGAGCCGATCACCTGATCAATCTCCTTCTGAACTCTCTCTGCACAGAAAAGGGGAACAGTGTACCTGCTTTACCAGCTGTGCAGCAATGAGATTGCTTTCTATGAGCCAATGACCCAGGGAAAGGGTACAGCAAGCAGATTCCCCGAGAGACTCACAGTGCACACACAAGTGTCTCTTCCTCATGTGTCTGTCTCTCTGTGCCCATGACAATATCAAAGCTCTCCTCCATGAATTTCAACCTTATTTCGGCAAGATTTTAAAAACATACAGCAAAAAGATGGAACACAGGGAGACCCCAGGGCAATCATGTTGGGGTGAGAGAGAGAAAGGGGGAAAATCCTCATCTTTTAATTGTCTCCTTACACACACACACACACATATGCTCACACACATGCACACACATATACACACATACACCACACACACATACATACTCATACACACATACACACACGCATACACACATATACACACACACATACTCATACATATACATATACACACATACACACACATACATACTCATAAACACATACACACATACACACACACATACACACACACATACTCATACACATACTCATACATACACACATACTCATACACACACATACACACACATACACACACATACATACTCATAAACACATACACACATACACACACACATACACACACACATACACACACACATACACACACACATACTCATACACACACATACACACACATACATACTCATAAACACATACACACATACACACACACACATACACACACATACTCATACACACACATACACACACACATATACATACACACATACACACACGTGCATATGAATGATAAATAGTTTATTCAATTCGACTAATGAAAGGAAGAACTTATAAGTCGATTAATTTAAATGAATGAAGTGTTTCCTTGGATGACTAAAGAATCAATAGGTACACTAATAGTCAGTGGATTGATATGTGGTTGAGTGGGCGGATAATGTTGGGGGGGCCTTTAGGTGGGTAGGTGGGTAGGTAGATGGATGGGTGAGTGAATATGTGTTTGGATGGATTGATGCTTGGATCGGTGGGAGAATAAAGGGATAGGTGGGTGACAGGTGGGTTGGGGTGGAGACATAGGTGGGTGAATGAACAGAATAACTAGATGGATGAAGAGGTGGGTGCATGGAAAGATAGTGGGTAGGTGAACGTAAAGATAGGGAGGGAGGGAGGGATGGAGGGAGGAAGGGAGGACTTGTAGATAGATAAACCTTTAAGTGATAAGAAAAACAATCAAAATGAGTCAGCTGAGTGTTCATTCACCCGCCAACCCCAGCATGGCCTTCAGAGCTCCAGATGTAAGAGGCCCATGTCTCTCTAATCCACACAAACCTCCACAGATAAGAGAGCAAGAAGGTCACCCCACCGCGCTACCTGTGGCGCACCTATAACATGGGGGTATTTGAGCAGGAGCAGGAAGCCATAGCGGAGTGTGGTGCTGGTGGTCTCGGTGCCAGCAAAGAAGAGAGAGAGCACGGACATCATGAGGTTCTCGTGGTGGAACTCCGTGTGCTGATTGGACTTCTCCTGGTTCCAGATGGGAGAGGAATGTGAGTCAGGGGTGACTGAGACCTTGCAGGGAGATGCACATGCATCTCTGGGCACCGCCCTTCAGTCTCAAACTACCTGGACGACTTGACATTTCTCGGTTCTCGACATGTCCCTTAGCCTCTGCTCTGTCTTGTCTCTTCTTTGCTCTGTGGTAGTTTATTGTGTTTTATCTCCCAAGCTCTTTGTTCCTCCGTGGTCTCGTCTGCTTTCATCCCTTGCCCTGTGATTCCTTTCAAGCCATGCCCCTTCTGTCTTTCCCCATTTCATTTTCTCCTCCCTTTCTTCTTCCTTCATTTTCCGGATGCTTCTGCATCTCTTCTACTCCATTTCCTATCTCCCCTCCCTGTCGTCCGTCCCCACTCCACTGTTTCCACTGACCACACCCCTATCCTTCCCCTCTCTCATCCACACAGGTCTTACCTTCTCCATGCGTAGGAGGTAGGTATCGATGAAGTCTCTTGGAGCGCTGGGGTCCAAGGTTGCCCGGTGCTTCTCCACACTACGGCCAATGTAGTCGAGGAGTTCCTGCAAGTTTCTGGAGATTTGTCTATGGGTACCGGGAAAGTACTTCAGGAAGCCAGAGAAGAGCTCAAACATCTGCAGGAAAGAAGAGCCCAGGAGGTCATCTGGAGCTATCATGTCTCAGGAAACAGGCTGTGTTCCTAGATCCCCATATTTATGAGGCACCAACATCTCTTCTCCTCTCTCCTTCCTCCCTCTGGCCTCCCTCCCTCTCCTGTTCATCTTCTTTTGTTCTTTCACACTCTCATGCACACACACACACACACACACACAAACACACACACACACACACACACACACACACACACACACCATGCTGTCAAACTGTCTCTCTGGATCACCACTCTCCAGAACTTGTATTCTCTGTCTCTCTTTCTCGCCTCTTTGGTTTGTTTTTTTTTACAGTGTCTCATGCCTTTCAGACTGTCCTCAAACTCAATACTTATCCAAAGATGCCCTGGGACTCTGACCTCCCATGTGCTGCAGTTGCTTGTATACCACAATACCTGGCTTATGAGGTGCTAGGGCTGAACCCAGAGATCCATACATGATAGACAAGTCCTCTACCCTCTCAGTTACAGCCACATCCTTATTTTTCATGTCTGGGTAGCTCTGCATTTGTACATTCAGGTCTCTCTACCCTGGTAACCATCCCTCCCTCCAGGTCTCAGCCTCCTTGTCTTTCCACGTTGTCTCTACCTTCTTCCAGCCCTAAAACTCTCCCTTCTTGACACACAGAGCAGCCTCTTCTTTCCTCTGCTCTGGATGCTCCTGTCTTCCCACCCACTGACCTGGCTGGGAAATGAGCTGATGAGCGAGAAGGTCTTATAGAACAGCTCCAGCAGGCGCAGGAATTGGCGGTCTTTGTAATCAAAGCGCTCTCCAAAGACGATGGAGCAGATGATGTTGGCCGTGATGCACTGGAAGAGGAAGGTGAGGTCCACGGGGGCTCCTGGAGCATGAGGAAATGGGACAGGAGACACAGTGTGGGGAACATTTGGCTTTGGTTCCATCTCTATAAAGCTGTTCGCACAAAGAATACCAACATCTACTAACCCCATTTGCACATATGATTCATCAGGTCTTGCACTCATTCTATTACATTTTATTTTATTATTTTATTTATTTATTTATTTTGTTTCATTTCCTCAGAATAGTATACAAAAGATACAATGCTCTTACTATACACAGAGATGGTAGCTAACTTCACCAGCGTAATACAGCTACTCATAACTGGGACCAATATTCAGACCCAGAGAGCTGAGAGGAGAGCACGTGTTAGACTCCACCCTGCCCCTCCTCCCAGGGCAACATTCTGATTCTAAGCTGATGTTAACTTCCACTGACAGGAACACTGAAGAGAAGAGTTCAGGGATAGCCTGTGTCAATCGAGAAGTCTCTCATCTTTGAGTCTTCCTCCATCCTTTCTCTGACTTCTAGCTCTGGTGTTCCAAGAACCATCAGCACCTGCTGTCTGCTGCCTTTGAACTCCTCCAGGTTCAGCCATGGGCCCTCATGGTGGGAGGGCTGTTGTCAGTCCTACAGTATTGGACATTGCTGCTTCCTCGCTCTGGGTCTCGCCTGGTTGTTGTCTCTGATTCCTCTGCAGATCTTTCCCTGTGGCTTCTCGGTCTTTCTTTATCTGTCTCTCTGATTTCTTCTCTAAATGTCTTGTGGCCTTTCTGTCTCTTTCTCATTGTCCCTCTGCCTACCTACCTTTCTCCCACTCTGAATTCCCCTCAACTCCTGCCCCCTCCTGTTTTCTCTTCCTTTTGGTCCCTCTAGCTCTACCCTGTCTTTCTGGTCTCTGTGTCACCCCGCTGCCTCCTGTCTTTCTTCTTAGTGTCTTGACTCCCTCTGCTCCCTTCCAGCCTCTGCAGGGGTCACCTCAGAGTCTCCTGAGAAATGTTAAGAGATGACAAACACCCAGCATGAAGGGGTGAGGTTCTAACAACAGAGTGTGTCACGGTTATGCCCCTGTTATGAAGTTTCTAAAAGTACCCAGAAGCACCTGGGTAAACCACAGACTGCCACAGAGTAAAACACCACATCGGGCCTCCCTGCTCACTGCCCAGGTCATCAGCACATCCACCAGGAAAAACAGAGTTCTCTGCTTCCAATGTTTGCCTTGGGCAAAAGCCATGTTGGGAGACTGTCTCATATAACCAAGATGGCACTGGAACGCCATATAAATCAAGGGTGACCTCAAGCCTCTAAGCTCCTGTCTCCACCTGAAGTATACTAAGGTGACCAGCATATGACACTGTGTCAATGTTGTGGTCCTGGGAGGCTTGTCCACCATGCCTGAATGACACGTGTTCTTAACCCAGGCATCAATTTTCCTGAACGTAAGTAGCGGGCATGCTTGTGAATGGTTTAGCTCCATGTTCCACATGAACATGCATTAAAGTGACTGGGTGAGAGGGTGGTCCCCTTTCTGGTGGCACCCTGCATTCTGGTTGAATGGGTCTCTAGCACCAGACCCCCTTCCTGATACTCAGGAAAGTGTAACCCGGCTGCAGATAGGGAAAGGATGGGAATTGGCTATGCTGGGCCAATGGAGGCTCCTTTGCCACTGCCATATTGTTCTGCCTGGGTGGGATTCTGACTCAGAGGCATTCAGTCATAATCCCACAGATGGTAGCTTTGCCCCATTGGCCCCTCAGCCAAGCACATACACCAAATGTCTGAACCTGCGGTTCCTCTCTTGCTGGACAGGATTACCATGGCAACAACACATCGCCAGTAGGGTAAAACTAATCTGTCTCACCATGGTCTAAGACCAACTCACATTCCCTATTAGTGAACAATCCCATGCTTGGTGAATTTTGCTTCACAATGATAGGAAGATGTCCCTGAGTGATTCTTGGACACTGTGAACTTCACATCTCTTTCCCAGTCTCTCTGTATTTCTCTCTCTCTCCCACCACTTCCCAGATCTCATCTTCTCCCTGCGTGTGTCTGGGGGGGGGGGGGGTCTTTCTCTGCCTATATATGTCTCTTTCTCTTTCTTTCTCTTCCTCTTTCTCCTTCTCTTTCTCTTTCTTTGGATGTGAACCATGTCCTGCTTTACCACCTTCCTTCATGCCCGCTCTCCAGGACTCACCCTGGGATTTCCGCAGTTCCTCCACCAGACATCGTGCCTCCTCCTGGATCCGCTCCTCCACACTCCGCTTTCCCATCCCGAAGTCCCTCATGGTGGCCAGAGAGAATCGCCGGAGGGCTTTCCAGCGATCCCCGTTGGCAAAGATCACACCTGAGGAAGTACGGGAGGCATGGGTGGATTACACTGGAAGTACAAAGAATCCTGGGATCTTCTCCAACCCTTACCCCTTTGAGATTCACCTCTCTTTGTGCCCATTCTCCATCCCGCCTGATCCCAACCTTTGAGACTCTTACCATAGTCTTTGAAGACTGGCCTAACCACAGCAATTGTCCCCCGGCCAGAGAAGGCCTCAGCTTGGTCCACCAATGCCTCCCTTATGGCCTCTGTCCCACACAGCATGACCACAGGCCTCGGTCCCAGGTGCACTGTGAACACGTCTCCATACTTTTCTCGAAGCTGCCGAGCACAAGGGCACCAGGGTTGTGATTAGACAGCACAGACTTTGTTGTTAAACACTTAAATACTTAGAAACAGATTGTTACTCAGACTCCCCCTGGTCACAATTGCCCATCCAAGGATCTAGCCCTTTCAGGGTTATCTACCACCGTGAAGATCTGCAGTGAACGCTTGGGCGTCCTAAGCAGCATAATTCTGCCAGGAGGACGGGATGACCCTGAGTATGGTGGCTTGAATCAGAATGACCCCCGTTGGCTCATATACTTCAAATGGTTGGTCACCAGGTAGGGGCGCTATTTGAAAGAATTAGAAGGATTAGGAGGTGTGTTCTTGTTGGAGGAAGTATGTCACTGGGGGTGGGCTTTGAGGTTTCAAAAGCCCCATATGGAGCCTAGAGTTTCTCTCTCTGCCTACACATCAGGATCTAGCTGCTCAGTTACTGCTTCAGTGCCTGCCTGAATGCCGTCCCGCTCCCTGCCACGGCAGTAATGAACTAAACCTCTGAGACTTAATTAAACGCTTTCTTATAAGAGCTTGCTCGGTCCTGGTGTCTCTACACAGCAGAATAGTGACTGAGACACTGAGCAACAACTGCTCGAAAAGAACAGCACAGGTCTACTTCCAAAAACAGTCACAATATCACGGCTGTGACCCTCCCCCATATCCGCACACAGACTTGCAGGGCGTGTCTCAGTAGAACACATTTAATGGCTCAAAGAGTAATGTGGGGACCTAAAAGAGATGGACAGACGGCAGCACACGTGGACTGCTAACGCCCAAGATCTATAGACGCTGTTATAAGTTTCTGTTTGGAACTGGTTTCTCCAGGTTGGCCAGGACCAGCATTCTTAGAGACTGTTTTCCATGTTTCTCATAAATTCTAACTGGTGAAGGGAGAAGGCTTAAGATATAGCTATGGTTTGATATAGATGTGGGTATATGTGACTATGTGACTATGGATATAAACCCACGCCCATGCCCTTCGGTCTGGTCAGCTCTGGCATCTCAACCAAGAACCATCCTTCCTGCGACCTAGCTTCAATCTATTCAATGCCTCCTGACAATTTTCAGAGAGAATGTTCCTGACCCACCCACTGGGTTACACGGGACGGGAAAGTGATAGTCACCTAGCAACAGTCCTGGGTGTGAATCATGACAACAGTGCAAACAGTTTAGGAAGTCCATGGTAACACACTCATGTCTGGGCATCTACAGGGTTGGTCTCAGGAGTACCAAACCCTCCAGTGATGAAAGCCCTTGACTACGTGATGCTGTCTAAAGAAGTTTGAACACACACAAGGTCAACACGTTGTGTCAGATTAGTAAGAAGACAGTGGCAAGAAGGGATGAGGCAGGGACCAATCTCGATGTCAACTGATCCGTGTGTCAATAAGAATGTTCATTTTGAAGATTCACTGAGCTGTGCTCTTTTTAGAGTGATGATCAACTTCAATAATATCGTACCTCAACAGTTATAACTGGAGTGGCTGGAGAGTTGGATCAGGGGTTAAGATCTCATGCAGAGGCCCTGGGTTTGTTTTGCAGCATCCACACGGTGGCGCACAACTATCTTTAACTCCAGTTCCAGGGGATCCAATGCCCTCTTTTGATCTCTGCAGGCACCAGGCACACACATGGTACACAGACAGATGCAGGAAAAACATTCTTACAAAAAAATAAAAATAAACCTAAAACAAATAATTTTTAAGTTGTCTTTGGAGCTTGCGAGGTCGCCCGACAGCCTGGAGCACCTGCCGCTGCTGCATCGTGGCGACCAGGGCTTGCATCCCAGTGCCCAGTTATCAGCCTGGCGACTCATGCACCCTGGCTCCAAAATGGAGGTGAAGACAAAAAGATTGTGGGGCCTGCTGGTTTCCAGGATAGCTGAGTGAATGCCAGGCCCAGCCAGGTTCTGGAGAAACCCTGCCCCAAAGGAATAGCCAGAGAGTGATAGAGGGCAAGCAATGCCCCCAGCTGGCCTCCATGTAATGGGTGCATGCCCCACACACAAAGAACACATACACTCAAAACAACAACAACAACAAAGATAATAGTAATTATTATTATATTATTTTATATTATATATTATATAATTATATACTATATTATATATTATATATTATTGTATATCTTATGTGTGTTATTATATATTATATTATATATTATTGTGTTATTTTATATATTATATATTATGTATATTTATTCTTGTTTGTTGTTGTTGTTATTAATTATTATTATTATTATTAATTATTTCTTTTGGAATTCTAAGACGTCACCTGCAGAACTTCCATAAAGCCACACTGAGAAACCTCTACCATTGGGTTTGCCTATTCTTCTGAATCCTGACTCAGATAATCATGACTCTTCCAAATTTTCCTTTTTCCATCTCTTTCTTTCGGATGCCAACCGAAGGCTGGGCATGCGCCTCCGACACTGCTGTGGTGTGTTTAGTTGTGGATACTGTTTTAGTTAAGATTCGTCTCTTACTTGTTTACACCTCTGTGCCATCCCCAGCTTCCACCCCCCACAGGAGGTTCCTGTTATTTGTTGATTGAGGGTCTGTGTGAAAACAGGAAGAAAACACCTGGGGATTGAGGGGTGGAGCGAGGAGGGAGAGGGAGCAGGAGGTGAAGGAGGGCAGGAGCGGAACGGAGAAGAAGAACCGAGAGGAGAGCAATGGGGTGAAGAAGCCTTGGAGTGAGCTCTCTGCCTAGCTGCCCGGGTATAGAATTCCCTGAGATTTGACATGGTTTGTGATTAATAAAAAGCATTGGAAAATTTCAACTCTGGACTCTCCATTAAGTGCCATAACTTTATTTTAACACTTGGCGCACCAACGCGGGGCAAGGGAACACGAGAAAAAAGAAGAAAAGAAGAAAGAAGACAAATGAAAAAAGACAGACAACGCGGGACAGGAGAGTCCAGAAGCAGAGTCTACAAGGAAATGACAGACAACACGGGACAGTGAGAGCCAAGGCAGAAAAAAGAAGAAAAGAAGGAAGAAGACGCAGGAAAGGTAAATTAAGATACAGGATAAATAAATAAAGAAGGAGTAGGGCCTCCTATGGAAAGAGGAGAGCTGGAGAGAAAGAGACAGAATTAAAGAAAAAATGCACACAGGTGCGGGTTAATAAAGTTCCAGGAAAGGAATCACAGATTTATAGACCTTCTGTAAGAGAAGGTAATAAAGAGAATGCTCTTTGAGAAAGTGGGAGCCACAGTAAGACAGAAATTATAAAAGAAAATTACACAGAAGTCTCCTAAGGAAGGAGAGGATAAGTAAGAGTGGAAAAGAAAAATTTTCCATGTTAAAAATGGAAAATATTGTGACACAGGGCACTTGGGCTCTGTATAGTTTCATTAAGGATGTCATAGGAATGAAAACAGTAGATGAAGAGATAAATACTTCAACTGAAACTGGCATAATGCAGATTATGGTTTTTGTTATTCTGGTATTTCACATGGTATTATAAATAGCCATCATGGTATACTGTGCTCTATCAAGGAAAACTGTCAGTGCAGAAGGAAAAGGGAAATATCCTAGCCCTTTACAGGATATTGACTTAGATACAGGAGATAAATTCAGAGCAAAATCAGAAAATTTTAAAATAATGGAAAGAAAAGCAGAATCTGCTTGCTTCTCACAAGAAGCAGCCTTAAAAGAAATAGATGAGCAGTGGAATGCGAAAATGCAAACTTTGGTAGCAAAATTAGAACACTTGATGGAAGGAAGTAAAAGCCTATCTCAGTCAGAGAATTCAGAGCCGACTGTTCCACCTTATAATGCAATGTGGCAGCCAAAGATTTTAAGAAAAACCAACTATGGTTTACCCAGTAACTATAAACAGGATGCAGGGCTATGATGAACTTGGATGGCAACCTACAGAAATGCTAGATTTAAAGAGATTTAAAGAGGCAATAGTAGCCTATGGAATGCACTCTCCTTATGTGAAACAGATATTGAACAACTGGGCTGTTCAACACTGAGTCATTCCTCAAGATTGGAGGGACTTGGCAAAAGCTGTATTAGAAGCTGGTCCTCAATTACAATGGATTACATGGTGGAGAGAAGAAGCTTTGGCAATAGAACAAAGTAACCAAGCTAGAGGCATTAATATTTCCAAAGATCAGTTGATAGGTGGTCAATATGCTGAGTTGGAAGTGCAGATCCAATTTGATGATAATGTTTTAGCACAATGTCATTCGGCGGTCTTAAATGCTTGGGATAAAGTTGAAGAGCCAGGAAAAAGGTCTGAGTCATTTACTAAGATCATGCAAGGCCCAAATGAGCCATTCACTGATTTTTTTCAGAGATTGACTTCTGCTGTCCATAAGACAATTTCAGACTCAGAAGCGAGGGAAGTGTTAATTAAATCTCTGGCGTTTGAAAATGCTAATTCAGAATGCCAAAAGGCAATAAGGCCATTAAAAACAACTTCCTTGGATCAATGGATTAAAATTACTGATATTGGATCCAATGCTTACAATGCCACTATGATTGGACAAGCAATTGTTCAAGGTCTTAAAAATCAAAAGGTAGATGTTTTGGCTGTGGAAAGTCAGGTCATTTTAAAAGGACTGTAGACAAAGGGATCCTAGAAATAATGTTTTCTCTGATAATAAGCCAGAAAGAAAACCTCAGTTTCCTGGTATATATAGAAGGTGTGGAAAAGGCAGACATTGGTCTAATGAGTGTAGATCTGTAACGATATTCAAGGTAAGTCCTTGCTGTCGGGAAACGCCTTTGGGGGCCCGGCTCAGGCCCCTATCACAGAAAACAAGAGCCAACAATTTCTTACCAGCAATGGATTAACTCATCCTCAGAGAGATTAAAACAGGTAGTGCCTGTTGCTAAAGACAGTAATGCTCTAGACTTTACTATCGAGGACAGAGCTGATAAAACAGGTGAATTAAAAAGTACTGAAAAACAGGTATTTTGGCAAGCAACTATAAATGATCAGAGACCTAAGTTAAAAGTACAGATAAATGGAATTTTTATTGAAGGATTGTTAGACACAGGAGCTGATGTAACAGTCATTTCAAAAGACTTCTGGAATCCAAACTGGCCTCTTCAAGAGGTAACTACTCAGCTCTTAGGAACCGGAACATTTTCTCAGTTAAAACAGAATATAACAGGTGTAAAATGCATAGGACCAGAAAGTGAAATAGGAAATATAAGACCATATGTGGCAGATCTAGCTATAAGTTTATGGGGAAGAGACCTATTAAAACAATGGAATGTACAGATTAACATTCCTTTAATCTCAGAGACAACCTGTAATATTCAAGATGCTATTGATAAAGATATTAAAAAATATTATCAAAAACAATCACAGACTGTCAAGGTTGTCCATAAGCAGGACAGAACAGGTATTGATAATAATTCTCATCCTGTTAAAAGGTATCAATGGAAAGTCATTTCCCCAAGAATTCTCAGATAGTACCACCTTATGTCAATATTTTGTACAAAAGCCACTGAAAGTTAATATCTGGTTTAACGAACCTACCATTGGGTTAACTACTCAAGAGTTAAATAATTCATTTCGAGCATTGAACGGTGATTCATATTTAAACAGACAAAAAAGTTTAACAACAACAGAAAAGGAGTTAATTCAGTAGAAAGCAGATTACAGAATGCATATGTAAATTACCTAGACTTCAAGCTTGATGGTATGCTTTCTGATCATTCCTCTACTGAGCTCATGATACAAAAGGAGGACAATATTTTAAAATGGATCGTTACAAAAGCGATTCAAAGAGCTTGGGCAGAATCTACACTGCCTGTGTTAGAGTTTTTCTCTCCGCAGCCACTTGGCTATGGTTGTTCTAAATAACAAGCCTCGCTATGTTCAGGAGTTTGGACCAAAAATTCAGCCAACTGGTCCTGGTCCTCCAGGAAATTGGTATTTGGTTTTATTTGGTTGACAAGAAAGATTTATTTTACCTGTATTTGGAAGTTTGTTTATGATTAATGTTGGAAAAAAGTTCCAAACTTCCCAGATTTGTCATGGACTACAAAACCCATAAGGCATTGCAGTGGCTAGATGTTCCTGTTATCAGCCACAGCTACAACTCCTGAGGCTCGCATGTTAATGAATATCCAGAAAGATAGGGACAAATTATTGGATTTTAATATTATACATGATAAATAAAACTTCAGCTAAAATTTAAAAAAGAAAGGGGTACAGGATATATCTATAATTGGCTATTTTAACCTCAAATTTAAAAAAATCAAAAAATTAATTTTAAAAGATAGTGTTTAAGCATTTTGCTCTAATAATAATAGCCTGGAGTGTGAAGACTCCACCCCATGTCGGGGAAAGGTTGTGCTTTTGTCTTTTCAGAAATGAAACATCCAACCGAGAGTATCCAGAGACCACTGGGCTGAAGAGAGACATCAGAGTGTGCAGGTTTCTGTCCAGCCTTCAACCTCTGTAGTCCCACAAAAATGGACCATTGAAGGCCTTCCTAGCTGCCTTGCTCCTGTGCTGTTTATAGACCAGAGGCCAAGGATTACAAAAATTGAGTTCCCCGGCTTAATACAGAGGCTGGCAGTCAGAGACGGATATGAGAATGATGACGTGAATTTTCCTAAGACAGGGGCTGATCATGCTATCAGTAACCCAGGGACAGGTAATTTTCATTGTTCATTAATTCTCTCCTAAGACAGACGTGGTCATCTTGAAAAGGGGAAATTTGGGAAGCTATTGGCTTCATATCTTGTCCTCTGAAATCATCTTGGAGATGATTCTGCAGCTGAAAAGGGAGCCTGTTTTGAAATTTTGAGGCAGCTCTCACAGTGCTCAACTGTGATACAGATGCAAATACCTGCCTGCAGGGAGTCTGCTTTGCCAAACAGACCAGTGAAAATTGAAGCAGCTTCCACAGTGCTCAACTGTGATGATGCAGATGCAGATACCTGCTGATTCTTACCACACTGTCTTCAGCTACCTCTGACTCTCTTCAAAGACATTTGAACTGTACAAGCATTTTGCTAAACATTGAACTTTTATGAACATTGAACTTTTATGAACAATTGGTGAACTTTTATGAACAATTGGTGAACTTTGGACTTGATACTTGATGTGATGGGACACTTGCAGTCACAAAGGCTTTTGAACTGCATGAGCAGTCTTCTGAACTTTGGACTTGATATTTGACAGACTATAACTTTATGTCTTAGCTTCATTTGATTGAGTCAATATTGTTCTTATTTTAAACAAAAAGGGTGAGATGCTGTGGTATGTTTAGTTGCGGATAATATTTTAGTTAAGATTAGTCTCTTACTTGTTTATACCTCTGTGCCATCCCCAGCTTCCACCCCCCACAGGAGGTTCCTGTTATTTGTTGATTGAGGGTCTGTGTGAAAACAGGAAGAAAACACCTGGGGATTGAGGGGTGGAGCAAGGAGGGAGGGGGAGTAGGAGGTGGAGGAGGAGTAGGAGCTAAACGAGGGGGAGGAACGGAGAGGAGAGCATGGGGTGAAGAAGCCTTGAAGTGAGCTCTCTGCCTAGCTGCCCGGGTATAGAATTCCCTGAGATTTGACATGGTTTGTGATTAATACAAAGCACTGGAAAATTCAACACTGGACTCTCCATTAAGCAACCATAACGTTAGTTTAACATAATCATGACTCTTCCAAATTTTCCTTTCCATCTCTTTCTTTCAGATACCAACCGAAGGCTGGGCATGCTCCTCCGACACTCTGAGCTTCCCTCCCTCTTTCTGAAGCTCCTCCACTCATTTCTCACCATGCGGCTGCTTACAAGTGGTGCGGCTTCATGTTTCTCTCCCCCGTCTTCCTTTTCCAACAGATACGAAGCTTTACCACTTGCCTGGCCCTGGTGTTTTTATCTCAAATTCTAATAAGATTGCCCTTGAGTGCCTTCTGAGTCCTGTTTCTAACCCCCCCCAGTTACCATGGAAACATGGGGTTCCCCTCAGGTTCTGATAACATGTGATCATCCAGATGGGGCTCTAAAGAAGTTCCTCCAAGGATGAAACAGTGGACCACGTTCCAGGACTTTAGGAGTCACCCGAGACAGACCTCAGGCTGTGACTCTAACCACCCCAACAGCTATCAAAGTACCCAAAGTACAGTATCAAAGTCCCCACTCTTGAATCAAGTCTCAGAGGCCCAACTTGAAATCCTGATGAGGAACCCAATGAGCAGACACAGACGCATGCTCCTGTAAGCCCACCAAAGGGTTATAACGGATTTACGCTTAGGAGTGTTGAGCTTGCACCTGTGATAGTGCACCTCATGTGTGTGGTACCCTCAGAAGTCATAGAATGTTTCAGATCCCCCTGGAACTGGAGCTATAGAGAATTTTGAGCTACCATATGGGTGCTGGGAATTGAACCCAGGTCATCTGGAAGAACAACCAGTGGTCCAAACTGTTAGGTCATCTCTCCAGCCCCTAATTGATACATTTTAAAATGCCATTTGTTCTGGTTCTCTGGCTAGGACTTGTAACTCCAAGCTTCTGTGTAAACTCATGCCTGCTCCCAGCAACATGGGATCTCTTCCTCTTCTCCAAGGCCTCCAAGTGTGCTCCTCCCTGACTCTTGCCTTTTCTTCTCCATTGTGTCTCTACCCAGGCACCAGTCGAGGCCACGTTTTCTCCCTGCACCTGGCCTTTGTAACCATAAATGCATTTTCAAGATCCCATAGATAGGCCCACTGTAGGGGAAGCCACAACTAATGACTCCAACCAACAGGAAGAAGCCAGGTAAGCAGTCACTCAAATTCCCTAACTATAGGGAGATCTCTTCAGAAGAGGGGATGATGAAACAGGAAATAGAAACTAGTTAGCCTGGGCAGGGACACCGAAAACCAGAGTTTCAGGAGTGTCCTCACTGGAGGCCAGAAATGTCGGGAAAAATGTCATCATCTTTAGTTGCTTTCCTCCTCCTCCTCCTCCTCCTCCTCCTCCTCCTCCTCCTCCTTCTCCTCCTCCTCTTGTTCTTCTTCCTCCTCCTCCTCCCCCTCCTTAGATTTTACTTTATGTATATGGGTGTTTTGCTTTCATGTGTGTCTGTGCACCGCATGCATACAGTATTCATGGAGGTCGGAAGAGGGCATCAAATCCCCTGGAACTGGACTCATAGATAGTTGAGAGCAGCCATTTTGGTGCTGAAAATTGAAACCATATCCTCTCATAAGCAGCCAGTGCTCTTAACTGCTGAGCCAGCTCACCACCACCACCACCACCACCACCCAGTTCCTTCTTACGTCTTCTCCTGAAGGAGCACTTCTTCCTGGAGCTACGCATGAGGGTGTGACTGAAAATTTAGCCCAGGCCCTGACCCCACTAAACAGCTTTGGACATGGTCTATCACCAAATTTCAGCCCATCTCCCAAATCATTTTAGATGCCCCATTCTTGAGAGGAGAATGTCAAGGAGCCTTAAAAGCAATTTAGAATAGACTGCTCTTCCCTCTGGTCCTCGGTGAAGACATGATACTCTTACCTGCTGCAAAGGTTAGAACATTACATACTGTTCTCTCCTCACTTAAGAGTTAATTAGATGGGCATATCAACTACCTGGCCAGGAGACAAGTCCTGGGGAAGGCTGACTCACCTACACCATGTTAAGGAGATGGGAGGAATAATCATTCCCTTACTGAGATAGTGTGCTTCTCTTCCCAGACGCCCTGCCTTGGTGCAGCCACTTGAACGTCCATCAACAGCTTCTCTAGTCCAAACTGAGAAAGTCATCACTCTGCCTCCTCTTTCCTTTTTATATCGTTTCCTTTTGGATCTCTACCAAAAGCTTGGGTGTGCTTTCCCTGACACTCTGCATCCTCTCTCTAGCTCTGGAGCTCTAACCCCACCCTCTTTCACCATGCAGCAGCCCACATACAACACGGCTTCTCTGTTTCTCTTCTCCATCTTCCTCCTCTGGCAGCTGCCCAGATTCACAACTTGAGTGCCTTGGTATTTTCCCTCTCAAATGCTAATAAAAGTGTCCTTGAGCTTCAAGAAAGTTAAACATTAGAAAGGCAAAAGGTTCCTACGAGAATTAAGGCATAATCCATCCTGAGCCAAATCCCCTTCCAGCCCTGAGTCTAAGAAAGTTAACAAGTTACGGGCTTCCAAAATACAACAGTAAGATAGGTATCCCGAAAGGAAGAAACAAGCAAGAAGCAAGGGGTGAAATACATCCAAAACAAAACAGGAAAGTCAATACAGTACCCCTGTGTTGGGGTAGAAAGCAATTAAAATGAAACAAAAAACACACACTTAAGACACCTGCCTATGTGATAAACTCTATTAAAGGGAGAAGGGAACTGAGTCTGCAGCCTGCAGGAGGCCCCGACCAGCTGCAAACACAACCAAGCTTCTTCCCTCAGGAATTCTACTGATAGCATATGCAGATCATTAGCAATTAAACAATGCCTGAAATCCAATGCCTGCAAACAATACAAAATGGCCTAGACCTAGGATAGCCTCTCACTTAGCAGTGCATACAACAATTATTTTATACATAACTAAAAATAAAAATAAATAAATATTTTATACATAATAAAAATAAAGTCTGCAACAACTATGTGTCAGGTTCTCCATTCAGCACCGCACACACGTAAGTGGCACAGTATGGTAAACGTTCATCCTACAAGGAGACACCAGTGTTTTTGAGTGGATACGTTGAGATCCTGATCACATTGTCTGTCAGGGGAAATGATGTTTGCCTTAGACATGCAGGACACCCCAAGTGTAAGTCAGGGATGGTCCGGTGGTTAATAGCACATACCGCTTTGGCAGAAGTCCTGAGTTCATGTCAACTCCCAAAACTATGTCAGGCATCTCAAAAGTTCCCATAATTCTAGCTCCAGGGAATCTGATGCTTTCCTGGGGAGAGGCAGGGTGGGAATGGGAGGATGAGGGAGTAGATCAGGGGGATAGGGAAGATGGAGGGGGTGAGCTGGAAGGAGTAAAGGGAGGGGCAGAGTTGAAGTGTAATATATGAGAGAAGAAAAATTCTAGTAAATAATTTTTTTAAAGATCACTGTCCCTGCAGGGCAAAGATGCAGCACTGCCATGCTATGACAGGGTGCTACCACCCTCACCGTGGGTCTGTGGGCTGTCAGTGGTGCTGGGGAGCTGTCAGTTTCTCTAGTGGTGTTGCCACTCATGAGCTGTGCTCCATGACTAGACCCACCCATGCTCGTGCAGGGGTCAGTATCTCACCTTCCACTCACCAACCTTCCCACCTGAACCTAGAGCCCAGAAGGTACTTTCTCTTCCTGCTACATGATATCCAAGCAAAACAGACAAGCAAAAACCAAAGAGCAGACGTAAGCCCGCTCTGAACGACTCTAATTAAACTCTCTGGGTAAAAACAAAGAGGAGACATCAGTGTAGGAAAGGGCTTGTTGGCAGAAAGAAGGGTTTCTGTAGAAGAGAGAAGGGGGCTGGAGGGGGGAGAGGGTCACGAATGACCAAGACTCAGTAATGTATGCATACATACATTAAGTTTTCAAACGATCTTTAAAAATAAAATAAATAGGATGTTGACCCGTCTAACGCATGGAAACACGTGTTTAAGACATGGCAGGGTATGGGGGCACACTTACCATCCCATTCAGGAGGCTGAGGCGAGAGAATCATTGAGTTGAAGGCCAACCAAAAAAAAAAAACACACACACACACACACACAGAAAGTCCCTGACGTAAAGAATAAATTAAAATAACTAAATTTGTCATTAATGGGGGGGGGGGCTTTTAAAAGCCAGGTGTACCAAATACCAGGTTCAAGAATGTGATCTCCACAGCCATGGGGAGGGACAGAGGAGAGGGACTTACAGTCACTGCTTCAACTCTCTTGTGAAAGGGAGGACCGTGGATGCTGATTAACCATTCCCAAGCAATTGGAAATAGAACAGGGTGTCCTGCATGCGGAGCATCGATGCCCGCTGCTGATAAGCACTCACTACCCACCCCTCCTCCTGCCCTGTGTCTCCCCCCTCCCTTTGTCCCAGAACACCTCAGGCTAATCTTTGTCCCCTCTTTTGTTGGCAGGAGCAAAACCTATTGTTGATGCTCTGACATTTTTCTTTCTCTTCTGAAACAGAAGCCTCAAGGAGTAAAACCCTGCACACTTACACCTCAACAGCTCTACACCGTTCCCACTCCAGTTGCCCCACACAATTCCAACACAACAAAGACACGTCTGTCAAGCTGACCACCTTACATCATGAGTCAGCATCTCACCTGTCACTCAGCACCCTTCCCACCTGAACCTATAGGCTGGAGGGTGTCCCTTGCTCTTCCCACTGAGCGATCTCCAGGATCGAACACAGGGCTAAGCCCATGGGGCTGAGGCCGTGTGAATGTCTCACCTTCATGAAGGAATTGAGGAGACCTTTTCTGTCCATCTGCAAGAGGTTCCCCAAGAGAGGCAGGGGACGGGGTCCTGGTGGGAGGTGGCCATGGGCCTTTGGATAGCCCCTGACCAGGAGTATTAAGAAGCCCACAAGGACAGCGAGGAGGAGCAGGACACTAGACTCCATGGTCCTGGCCTGACCACCATCCACTCCGAGGCACACTCCAGCTGTTCCTTTTATGGTGAACCTGCCTCTCCACAGTTATGCAACTTCAGCCGTTCCCTCCTCCTGTCTCATCGTTGTCCAGGAGTGTGAGCACCCGTACTTTCTACTTGGACTGCTGGTTACCTGATCACTCCCTATTTCCTCACCCCCACCCTATGTGTTGGCAAGGACACCATAAAACAGACACACAGGACAAAGAGCATTGGGAGTAATGTATCCTGATTTCTGGGAGTGTGTGTGTACTTGTCAGCTCAGTTTTGTCTCTTTATTTACTGGGGCATGGACCTGTGTGTGTGCCATGCCCTTTTTATATGTGAAAGCTTCGTTTCTAACACAAGTGTGCAGATGTGTGTTTCTGTGTTTGGGTCTAGATGTGCTTGCTAGACTATTCTGGCACTTCTGGGGCGTGTTTGCATGTATAATCTTAAATTGTGCCGGCTTCTCTGTATGTATGTTCTTAGTTTCATATGTGAACATGATTATATTTCAGTGACTGGAATAGTATTATGTGGTCCTGCATGTGTGTGTGTTTAGTGTCTGTGCATTCCCTGGACATGATCTTTGAAAGGCCTGCAGATGCCATTTCTCCAGAGTCCCCATTTCACTCTCTGGGCCATGACAGCAACAGATGGGAGAAAAGAAGGAAAAGAAAAGAGATTCAGGAGTGGTTAGGCTCAGAAATCAGGTAGGAGAGAGAGGCTGAAACCTGGCAGAAGAGCATTTGGTGCCTCTGGGTCTCTGGGCTGGCTTTTATGTTAACTTGATACAAGCTAGAGTCACTTGGGAGAAGGGAACTATTATTGAGAAAATTCATCCATAAAATCATCTGCAGGCAAGCCTAAAGGGCATTTTCTTTCTTATAGGCATTTTCTAAATTACCTATAGGGCAATATCTTAGTGATTAGTGGGTAAGAACCAGCACATTGTGGGTGGTGCCACCCGTGGGCTGGTGGTTGCCAGTTCTATAAGAAAACAGGCTGACCGAGGCCAGCCTGGTCTACAAGTGAGTTCCAGGACAGCCAGAGTTACAACAGAGAAACCCTGTCTCCGGGGGAAAAAAGGAAAGGAAAGGAAAAGGAAAAAAAGAAACAGGCTGAGCAAGCCATGAGTAGCAAGCCAGTAAGCAGCACCCCTCCATTGCCTCTGCATCAGCTCCTGCCTTCAGGTTCCTACCCCACTTGAGTTCCTGCCCTGACTTCCTTTAATGATGAGCAGTGCTGTGGAAATGTAAGCCCAATAAACCCTTTCTTCTCTAAGTTGCTTATGGTGTTTCATCACAGAAGTAGAAACCCTAACTGAGACAGCCTCTGATCGCTGTGACTAATGACACAAATGGTTCCGTGTCTCCTTGGACTCTGTGCTGAAGGGTGCAGAGACTGTCTTAGTTTTCTGCTGTAGCAGAATACTGGAGACCCAGTAATTATATGAATAGGACTTTTTAATTTGTGATTCTGGAAGCTCTTGTTTCTAAGAACACAGCACTGGCATCTGGTGAATTCCTGCTGAATTATAACATGACACAGGGGTTAGCAACTGTGCCTAAGACTGAGGGAGAAACCTAAAAGGGAGACTGAATTTTTTAACTAGCCCACTACTACAATAATGACTTCAATCTATTCACAGAGTGCTATGTTTTGATTGTGAAATCTTTCTCACAAATCCATATTTCAACACTTTGTACCTAACTGATAATACTATTTGGAGAGGTGGCAGGACACTTAAGAGATAAAGCTTGCAAGAAAGAAGTATTTGTTGGAGAAAAGCTGATGGGTCACAACTTACTGCATGGAACTTTGTGTGTGTGTGTTTGTGTGTGTGTGTTTGTGTGTGCACACACGCAACTTACTACATGAAACTGTGTGTGTGTGTTTGTGTATCCATCCTCTTCCTCTTCTTCCTCTTCCTTCTTCTTACAGCTG
This sequence comes from Cricetomys ansorgei, assembly GCA_026225945.1. NCBI lineage: Eukaryota > Metazoa > Chordata > Mammalia > Rodentia > Nesomyidae > Cricetomys > Cricetomys ansorgei. Next base: position 361,664 of record JAMJFZ010002946.1, read on the forward strand.
CCATATATAAGAACAACCACAAGCTTCTATGTCTAGACTAAAGCACCAAGTGCCACGTCTCCTCTGCCATGAAATTAAGAGAAAATAAATCCTTCCTCTCAGTTTATTTGTAGCATGAATTTGGCCACAGCGACAAGAAAAACAACTAATGTAGAAAATTGGTATCAGAATGGGGTTGTTATGACAAGGCTGGAATCCTTGTCAGCTGGGGTTCCAGGCTTGATATGAGAGTAGCTGGTCACATAACAGTCACAGATAAGAAACAACGGAGAAAGAGACTCTATCTGGAATCAGACCCAGGTTATAACCCATCAATCTATCTATAGTCCATTGTAAGTAACCTACTTATACCATCCAGCAATCAGCTCTTAAAGATTCCATAACTGCTTAAAACAGAACCACCTGCTGTGCACCCAATGTTCAAGCACACATTTTTAGCAACGTTCACAATCAACCTATAACATTAAGGTAAAACCTTTATGACCTTATCATATGTTGAAGACCCCACTTCTTAACATTGTTATAATGGCATATAAATTTCAATGTGGGTTTTGGAGATGACACTCAAACTATAGTCTTCTGCCCTACTCCCCTCCCCCAAAAAAAGAACAAAACCACTCATGCCCCTTCACACACAAAATACACTCATTCCATAAATCCAATAAACCCAAAGGTTTTTGTTTTTTGTTTTTTTGCTGACAATCTTTCACACAAACCATCTACTTTGTGGCCTTTATTATTCATTATTCATGTGGGAAAGTATTAACTGGTAGTAACTTGTATAGTTCATGTATATGGATCATGGAAGGTTGTACACATGTCTATGCCTTAGATGAGAATTTTCTCTTCTCTCTGTCATAACTTGTTTCTTATCTTGACATCTGATAAAAAGAAATAATGACAAATAAAGAACTGAAAGGTTGTGTTGACTCATCTGCAGAGGAAGAAGAAGAGGAAGGAGAAACTGACAGAGAACCATGTAAACAACACTGGCATCTACAGAAATCTTTTGAATTACAGAGACATTATACGGCAAAGTTGGCTGGAGATGGTGCTCAGGTGGAAGGATTCTTGCCGTTTCATCTTTGGCAAGATGGTATCAAAGTACAGGAGTATTATAGAACAAAATTGGCTGGAGATGTGGCTCAGTTGATAGTCTTTGGCCAGCATTCACCAAGATCTGGATTTCATCCTCAGCACTACGAAATAGGCAAGATGACACATGCATGCAATCCCATCACTCTGGAAATGAGGCAGGACTTTAAGATCATTTTTAAATGCATAATTACCACACTGTTATAATGACTTTCCCCAAATATTTTTGACCCAAAAAAAATCAATTATCAAAGACCCAAAACTATCAACATCATCATGACTCAATGGAGAAGGATCACTCCATGCATATTGTCCTTCTGATATATCAACAGGTCATCAGGGTAATATTGAACCATAATGTCTTCCCTCTTTTAGAGACAAGGTCTAATGTATCCCTGTCTGACCTTGAACTCACTTTGTAGCCAAGGATGACTTTGAACTTTTGATCCCCTTAGCTCCCTCTTCCAGATGCTAGGAAGACATGAGCGTGACCCACCATGGTCATATTCAGGAGTGTTGAGGATTAATGCAGGGTGTTATGCATGCTATGCAAGCCAGAACTCTACAACTGAGCTACATCCATGGGGGCCATAATTTTTTGGTTTTTTATTCTTCTTTGTTTTGTTTTGTTTGGAGGGGGAGAATCTCATTATGTAGCTCAGGCTGGCTTTGAACTCCTGGTCTTCCTGCTTCTACCTCCCAGGTGTCAGGATTACAGGTCTGTGCCACCATTCCTAGCTATATTTTTGGGTCTCACTTTATAGCTCAGATTAGCCTTTAATTTGTAGTCAACTTACCTCAACTTCTTCAGTAGCTGGACTCATAAGCTAATGACACCAAGCCTGGCTATGTTTTTTTTTTTTTCCTTTCATACTATGCTTGAAATCTGGTGTTCATTTTGACAATGATAGCCTGTCTTAGTTTGGAACACGAATTTTCTTCAAAATTTTTTGTTCTTTGTTTTTCTTTCATTTTTCTTTAAAAATCTTGGATTTAATTTTAGAATTTATGAATCCTTTCACTACAAATGAGAATTCCCATAACTCTAATGTTCCAAGAATATCTGAAGTCTTCAAACAGTTGGCGTTAAGTATCAATTTCGAAATTGAGTTGATTTAAAATAACACTTGATGGACCATATTACGCTTTGTCTTAGTTAAGGGTTCTATTTCTGAGAAGAGACACCATGGCCATGGCAATTCTTATAAAGGAAAGAATTTAATTGAGGCTGACTTACAGTTCAGAGGTTCAGTCCATTATCAGTATGTCAGGAAGTGTGGTGGCATGAAACAGACATGGTGCTATAGAGGAGCTGGGACTTCGACATCTGGATCCTCAGGCAGCCAGAAGAGTAAGCCACTAGACATAGCTTGAGCATATTAAACCTCAACACCCACCCCCAGTGACACACTTCCTTCAACAAGCCCTCACCTACTCCAACAAGGCCACACCTCCTAATAATAACGACAACTCCCTATAAGCCTATGGGGGTCATTTTCATTGAAACCACCACACACATTTGAAATGCATTGGGTGGTTGGGTGGTTGGTTGATTATAGTTGTACCTACAAGTTGTTGATGACACAGAGGTATCCAAACTCTGCCAGACCTCAGCAAGGGAACCACCGTCATGGCCAGTGCCGTACACACAGTGGAACCCCGAGCTCTGAACCCAGGTGTTTTTATTCTTTCAGAACTCCTCAGGTGTTCTACTGACAGCACGTGCAGATCATTAGCAATTAAACAACACCAACAGAAATCCAACGCCTGCGTACAATACAAAACAGCCCCTCAACCAACAGTGCATACAACAATTATCTTATATATAACTAAAAATAAACTTCCTCAGCAGTTGGTTGGCTTGTACTAGACAAGGCCTCCCTGTGTATCCCAGAACATTCATAATGTGCTCCTCTCAGCCTTCTCACTGTTGGGATTACAGATGTGTGCTACCACATCTGGCACATTTCCAGTATCTGATGGTCATGTTTGGACAGCATCTGTCACGTGTACAGTGTAGTTCTAATCTGCTGAAGAGCCATAGATAACACTGATAACCTCTCTGTGCTTCTGTCTATTAATAAGTGACGGCAATATGCCTCCTTCAAAGTGTGAGGACCACGCCAGTTACTACATGGAATGCACTTCATGGCTCCTCATGGGAATCCTGGGCTGAGATAATGACCCAAGTTCAGTGCCAGATCATCCAGCTTGGCAGGAGCAAGTTCCTGGTGTCAGTCAAGTCTATGGTGGCACCTTGCCGAGGTCAGGAAAGTACAGACTCTGTGCCTGAAATCACTGTGGTTTTCTGACCTTTCTCCTCAGTCCCTGGAGTGTGTATCTGCTGCTGAGGTCATACAGGATTGGCTGAACCTTGCAAGAAAGGCACTGACTCCTCTCCATTATACCATCTCTCTCCTTCCAGTAAAGAGAAACGAAGTTTTGTTCAGAAAGAGAGGTCTAAGGATGGACATGTCAGCCTGTGCATCTCACTTCACCATCAGAGGGGCTGAGATTAAGCATCAGCCCTTGCCTGGGTAATTTAGCAAGACCTTATCTCAAATTAAAAATTTAAAAGGGTCAGTGATATACCACAGTGGTCAAGCAATTCCCTGGTCTCTTAGCTATTTTTCTATTGCTGTGAAGAGACACCATGACAAAGGTACCTTATAGAAGAAAGAGTTTATCGGGGCTTGCTTTCAATTCCAGAGGATTAGAGTCCATAGATACCACGGCAGGGAGCATGGCAGCAGACAGGCAGGCATGGCGCTTGGAGCAGTAGTAAAGAATTTGCATCCATTTATCCTTATCCATAAGCCCCGATGAATTTTGAAACCTCAAAGCTTACCCCCCCGTGACACGCCTCTTCCAAAAGCCATACCTCCTTATCCTTCCCAAAGAGTTCCACAAGCTGGGGACCAAGCACTTAAACATATGAATCTTTGGGGCCATTCTCATTCAAACTACCACACCTGGGCTCTAACAATCAACAGTGAGGAGCTTGGGGCTCAGTGGTCTGACACTAGTATGGCATAAATGAGATCATGGGTTAATCCCCATTACAGAGAGAAACAGGGTAGTAGAGGAGAAAAGTATTATATGTATGAAAATTTTATAATGACATCCATTGTTTTATATACTAAAAAAGTTAATAAAAAGTTGAGGAGGAGCTGGGGCAACATCTCAGTCAGAAGTGAACCTGCCTCATAAGCACAAGGATATACATTTGGATCCCCAGCGTCCATGCAAAAGCTAGGCATGGAATGGAGCACATATCCGTAACCTTAGCATTTGGAGGGTGGAGCAGGTAGAGTCAGATAGATCCCTGGATCTCATTGGCCAGTCAGCCAGCCTAGCTGAACTGATGAACTACAAGTCCAGTGAAAGACTGTCTTAGATTAATTAACTTAATTAACTACGTGGAGAACAACTGAGGAAGACACTAGCATCACCGTCTGGTCTCCACACATACGCTTGAGCGCATACACAGCACACACGCACACATACCTGCACTAACACACACACGCACACACACACACACACAATTTTCAAGAGAAAAAAATTTAAAGCATTTTATAAACATTTAATAGTGTACACAGACTGACCACAAAGAAGTTGGTTATTTAAGTCAGGCATATGAATTTTATCTTTACGTTGGGACTTCTCATTTCTAAGTATAGGGACAGAGGATCTACGCCAGAACTTCAGAACAATGAAACAGATTCGATGCCAGAGTGGCAGCTTTAGAAAAACAAGACACAGCACTAGCTAAACACATAAGAGTGTATGAGCCAGTGATGAGACACAAGCCTTTATTCCCAGGTGGCGTCCAGGAGGCAGGAGTAGGTAGATATCTGGAAATTCCAGGCTAACCTGGTCTACATAGTGCGTTCCAGGATAGCCAGAGTTACATAGTGAGACCCTGTCTCAAAAAAACAAAAAGAGAAAAGTATAAATGTCTTCAATTCGCTTACTGTGGAGTTAGCATCATAAGATGACAGATCTAGAAAAACAGTAGACAGTCATCAGGGTATGGCTGCTCACTTCCTAATTTGCTCCGAATGCCCTGAAACCAGAGGTGTTGGTTGACACAGCTACCCTCTGGAGACACCATAATAGATTGACTACAAACAACAGAATTCCTGTGCTTACAGCCCAGAGATCATTGTGGAAGAGAAGCAGAAAGTGGGCGGGACTTCTGGCTGCTCTGGATTGCCATTTGACAATCTACAGCGAAGCAACCCAGGCTGTCAAATGAAGCAACTGAGAAAGAGACAAGAACCCGGTTTGAATGAAACTGTCAGGCAGAGCTGCCATGGTGAACCAAGTGGGGAAACAGATGGAGGTGGACAAGGATGGATGGCTCAGGGAATGGTCGCAGAGACAGCAGTGACCGGAAGGACAAGGTGGAGAACCTTGCCCCATAGCAGTTTTTGGGAAGGTGTGCCCAAACTAACAGGAGCTCTTTGGACAGTTAAGTGTCAGCTTCTCCACCACTCACAGACTTGATTGTGAACTAGTTCCCGCTCCCTCTTCCACCAGATTTGACAACTCTTTTCTGATTGGTTCCATTTTCACCTTATTTGCATATGTATGCATTCAGCCAATGAGGGCCCATATGGTCCTATAAATGTGGGTTGAGTGTGCTTTGGAAGGGTAAAGTCATTAAATTGTCAGAGAAGGAGAAACCAGGCCATGCATCCTGGCCAGAGTCTGACTTTTGTCCAGGCTTTTGGCTCCTGGCTGAGGCCTGAGCTTCCATTTACTCTACAGAGAAGGAACACTGTGGTCAAGACTCACCAGAGAGAGACAGACAAGTCAGAGGACTGCTGCACCAAGGTGTCTGTCTCAAGCAGAGAGCTTGCAGGAGATCCCATTACTCCAGCCTGTGATGCTTGACCTGTGGCCACCAGCAGCGACTCATTCCTGCCTCTTCCTCTAAGACCCCATTCTTTGGCTGAAGATGAAAAGTCATTCCTACAGCTGGTGCCAGCCTCAGACCTGCCAGAGGCAGAAGGCCAGAAGCACGGGGCTATAGTGCTCCCAATGTCTCATGGCCGCCATGGCGTCTCACAGTGTTCACATTCCCATTTAAATGGTTATTCCCCTGAGACAAATAAAATTCTCCTTGTTGTCCCTTCGTTATCTGCTCACTCCATTCTAAGGGAAAGAATGGGGAAAGACCCAAAGGTAGGAAAATCGACCACCAACAGAAGCAACCACCCATGTTAACATGGAGTTTGGAAGGCATAGCATTATCATAGCATATAAGCTGGCAACCTGCTCTGAGAACTCTATTCTCACCGACTTTGGTGCTGTTTCGATAATGGAGGAAAGTTGGTTGGAACGTGAGCAGTGTCCAACTTTGTTTTTTTATCCCATACTGGCCTTGAATTTGTTTTTGCAACCAAAAATAACCTTGAACTGATCCTTCTGCCTCTACCTCCACAAGTGGGAATGACAGGTGGGTTCCACCACCAAGTTTACGGGGTGTAAGGGATTCAACTCAGGACTTCATGTGTAGTAAGATGATTTAACAAGAAGATTTTTGTTCTGTGCAGCCTTCCTTATGGTTACATTCTGTTTGGACTTCCGGAAACAGCTTAGGCTATAAAGGAGGCAGCCGACAGTTGATGGGATGGTTTAAGAGATGATACAGTTCAGTTCCCTATGAGCTCCTAGTCTCCAAGCTTCAGGCAGGTGAGGACAGCCAAAGAGAGCAGCAAATTTCTCGTTCTTTCTCTCTTTCTTCTTTTCTCTCTTTCTTTCCTTCCATTTTTAAAGGCCACCTGTAAGAGTAGTGAAGATTTTTTTTTCTGTCTTTCCTATCTCTATTTAGAGCTAGAGGGTAAAAAAAGGCACAGTGGGAATCTGTTACAAGTTAGGAATAAGTTACAAAGAGGCTGAGTTTGATTCCCAGCATCCATATGGTATCTCACAACTGCCTGTAATTCCTGTCCCAAGTGACCTGATTCCCTCTTCTGGACTTTGCAGGGACCAGGCATGGTTTGTGGTGCACAGACATACATGCAGGCAAAACACTCACATACATGAAATAAAGTACTATAAAAGATCAAACTTCTCCATGGATAAGTGCACCTCTCACCCCTTATCAAAGAATCTCCTTCTTTGCAATAATCAGAGATCACTGCAGAAAGACACAACCAGTCAAGTGCAGAGATCACTGACCATGGGGCATCTGTTCCCAGTAAACAAACTTAGAAAATACCCTCTGTACTTAAGGCTCAAGGGGCATCACAGAAATGGCGTGAGAGACGGAGAGCCAAGACCACTGCTTCAATAATCTTATCTAGAAGAAGTGGAAGAGGAGGAGGAAGAAGAGGTCGAGAAGGAGCAAGAGAGAGAAGAAACTACTTTGAGATTTCATCTTAGCCCAGCCAGAACAGCCAAGATTAATAAAGCAAATGGCAGCAGATGCTGGCAAGGATTTGAGAAAAGGGGAACACTTATTCACAGCTGATGTGAGTACAGACCGATAAAGCTACGATAAGAATCACTGTGGGGGTTCCCCAACAAGCTGAAAGTAGATCTACCACAAGAGTCCAGCTACCATTCTTGAGCGTGTACCCAGAGGTCTCTACATCTTACCACAGAGATACTTGTTCATCCATGTCCGCTGTTGCCCTATTCCTAACAGACAGCAATTGGAAACATCCAAGATGCCCATCAAATGACAGATGGAAAGTGAAAGCACAGTCCATTTACACAGTGGAATATTATTCAGCTGTTAAGAAGATTGAAATTAGGCAATCTTCAGGTAACTACGTGGAGCTAGAAATGGTCATCCAGGGTGAAGTAACTCAGACTCCAAAGGCCAACATTGCATGTCTTCTCTTCTGTGTGGCCTTTACACGTTAGATATGAGTGTTTCCTTTAGAGCACCCACAGAGGTTAAGCAGCTGGTGGGGCCAGGCCGGGGGAGGAAGGAGAGACAGCATATAGTGCTATCCAGATGTAAAGGGGAGTTAGAACAAGAGGGTTACATGCAGAAGGAGAGAGGGCAGAGGAGAGGAGGGAAAGCTGGCACTAAATGCCTTTTGAAAAGCCATATTTCTTAAAAGTTTGTGTATGAGTGTGTGTGCGCGCGTGCGCTTCTCCTGCAGATGTGCAGTGTCTTTCTCCTTTACCTCTCTTGTAGAGCAAAACAGAGAGGAGACAGGAGCTGAGAGTCACGAGACCCAGGGATGGATGCGGAACAGGTAGGGAAGGCAGGAAAGAGAGGATCTGGTGACAGGAACACAGCTGTTGGGAGGCGTGTCTCCTCGGACTTCCGTGTCTCTCTGATTGAGACAGCCACTCTCTCCTTTGTTCTGCCTATGTCCCTCACTCTCCGAGTGTCTCTTCCTGTCCCTTGCGGCATGGTGTTTTCAGTTTCCCTCTTTCTCCCCGCTCTTCTCTACCCTTGTCTCTGTCCTTCCTCAATCCTCTGACCTCCAGGAGCTGAGACGCTTCCAGTGTAACTGGTGTCTACCAGGCCGAGGTCTGTCTCCTTTATCTTGATAAGCCCAGGAGTCGGGCCCTGATCAATTCACCCATCGGGCGGTGAATTCATCCTTTGCTGCGTTGCGTTCTCTGTTTAAAATGAGTAATCACCAGCTCGCAGAGGTAAACAAGCCTCTTGCCCTTCCTGAAGGTCCTGACTTGGGTGGAGGGGAGATTAAAATAGGTGCGGAGCAGATAGAGGGCTGCTGTATCTGAGTCTAAAGCTTCCAGAAACTTCAAAACACAAACTCCTGTGACAGGAGAGGACAACAGAGTACAGCCTGACCTTTGCACGCATGAATTTGGCAGGAAGCTACCGTGGACTCCAACGAACCCACAACCTTGCTCCGACTCGTTAGCTCAGGTGCGCATTCCAACCCCAGGGAGCATGATGGGAAAGCGTGGTGTCCTTTACACAAGATAATCCACTTAGTCCTCACCTTAGAGTAGTGCGTTGCTGCCCAGATTGGACTTGAAGGGTTTTTTTAAAAAAGCAAACGGAGCACACAAAGTTGAGTGGATTAGGGAAGAGGTGTGGTTCTGGGAGGAACTGGCTCGAGGGTGTGGATGTGAGTAAAAAACATTGCATGAAATTCTCAAAGATCTAATCTTATAAGTGGAGAAAAATAAGTAAAGGACTGTTACCCTTCTCCATTTCATTTTTATCTGTGTAAAAGTGAGGCACAGAGGCTGACAGGGTGGAGGAGATAGGGTGGGGTAGCTGGGGAGGGGTGTGGGAGCTGGGGAGAGGGTGGAGGAGACGGGCAAGTTTGAGGGTGTTTGGTGAACATGTACGTCCGCACCATATGTGTTTAGGGTACACAGAGGCCAGAAGAGGGAACTGGACCCGAGGTTATGACCCCTCGTGTGTGTGCTAGGAATCAAGCCAGGGTTCTCTGCAAGAGCAGTCGAGACTCTTGACCGAGTCATCTCTCCAGTCCCTGGCTTTAGAGTTTTGAACTGTGGTCATGAACTACACCAGCGATACACAGTGCGCTCTCTCTCTCTCTCTCTCTCTCTCTCTCTCTCTCTCTCTCTCTCTCTCTCTCTCTACCCTGGATGAGGCAGTCACAGCTTCCATCAACCACACGACCATGACAGGGCCCCGTGACGCTAAAAGCATCAGTGTGTTCAGTCAATTGTTACACCTTTCGCCTCTAGTGAGGTTATGGGCCATCGGTTGCCCCATTATAAGGCAAGGCGCATCTGTATTTCATTGGCTGTGCTGGACAGACACAGCTACACTTGTGTGTCCAAGGGAGAAGGCTGTAGGAACCCAGCTGGGAGGGAGCAGATCTCATAGCCCACACTCTCCACCCTGTCCCTAGGGTTGAGTAGACTCTAAAGTTTGGGCAACATATGCCAGAAGGCCATCTCTGGGTGCTGCCTTACGTAGACAGCCATGAACATCTGCGCCGACTCTTTCTACAGGGTACCACAGTTCTCCCATTGTTCCACTCCATCATCCTCCATGGCCCTGACCAGTTCCAGGACTCAGCTTCATTCCAACCTGAGAGGTTTCTAAATACCAATGGGGCTTTTAAGAGGAGCCCTTCTCTGCCGTTCTCTGCAGGCCAGTGTCCATGCTGTGTGACTCTGGGGAGAATGCCAGCCTTCTCTGTTCTTTCTTCTTTAACACAAGATGGTACCTGTCTTCTGACAGATGGTACAGCTGGGCACAGGTGAACAGAGAAAAGGGAAGCCTGGGTCTGTCCCAACACACTTTTTTCCTGAGCGTGCCCAGTTGGTTCAGGAGCTATAGATTGTACCAGGCAATGAAATCACCCAAAGGTATTGTTAGAACAATGTCCATTTGCTTTTTACAAACCTAAATGCAAGCGTACACTAAAAGTTCCAAATTAGCAGCATACCTAACCCAAAATAATAAATAATCACTTTTAACAAATAACCACTTTTGTTAGAGTTATGTAAAAATTACACAGCAACGCAAATACTTGAAACAGTTTCATCTTAACTAGTATGTGAAATGCAAACACTTGTAAAATAAAAAAATCTGGGGCTGGCTAAATAGCTTAGTGGTTAAGAGCACTGGCTACTCTTCTATTTGGGTGATTGCTGCCACCCATATAACAGCTAAAAATTATCTCTAACTCAAGTTTCATGGATCCAATATTCTCTTTTAGAATCCCCCAGTGAGGGGCTAGGGGCGTGGCTCAGTGGTAGAGCCCCTGCCTAGAATCCCCCAGGGAGGGGCTGGGGGCATGGCTCAGTGGTGGAGCTCCTGCCTAGAATCCCCCAGTGAGGGGCTGGGGGCGTGGCTCAGTGGTAGAGCCCCTGCCTAGAATCCCCCAGTGAGGGGCTGGGGGTGTGGCTCAGTGGTAGAGCCCCTGCCTAGAATCCCCCAGTGAGGGGCTGGGGCTCAGTAGTAGAGCCCCTGCCTAGAATCCCCCAGTGAGGGGCTGGGGCTCAGTGGTAGAGCCCCTGCCTAGAATCCCCCAGTGAGGGGCTGGGGCTCAGTGGTAGAGCCCCTGCCTAGAATCCCCCAGTGAGGGGCTGGGGCTCAGTGGTAGAGGACTTGACTAGGATGTGTGAAGCTATGGGTTCAATGATCAGTACTGATTTTTTTAAATGGAACAATAACAAAATAAAAGCAGAATCTCTCTCCTCAATCCTATCCTATTGAGGGTAAAATCTACAACCTAGAGGCAAACATGATTTAGGGTTTCATTTGTACTCTTCTAAATTCTCTCTAAATAAATATACACATGAATACAAATATAGAGATTAGACTAGTTACTCTGTGTGTGTGTGTGTGTGTGTGTGTGTGTGTGTGTGTGTGTTTACACGTGTGGAGTACATGTGTCTGTACATATGCACATGTGTATGGAGGCCAGGGGTTGACGTCAGGTTTCTTCCTCAATAGCTCTTTACAATCATATACTGTGTTGCGCTTGACACAGCCAGAGGCTACCACCATTCCCTGGACTTGCCACTATCAACCATAAACCAATAACTTCTATTATACTAGCTAGTCTGTGATAGTCTCTCACGGCAACACAAAACAAAGACAGTCTGAATTTTTTAAGACAAGGTCTCACTCTGTAGCCCAGGCTTGCCTCCAATTACCAATCTTGTTGCCTCAGCCTCCTGGGTGCTGGGATTAGAGGCACACACCAACATGCCCTGCTTACGCCAGAGCTAAACTAAACTGTCCTTCAGACACTGGGTCGAAGATCACCTCGGATCTGTTCTCTGCCTCACACTCAAATCGCTGACTCATCTACAGCTGATCAGATATTTCCCATGAACTGTCTCTGTCTCCCCATCTGTGAGCTGTATCTCTGACTCTCTATCTCTGAGCTCTGTCTCTCCCACCATCTCCGTCTCTCCCGCCAGTCCCTGCCTCTCTTTGTCTTTGATGTATACCTCTGCTGTGTGACTTTTCCTGGGGAGGCATGGACATACATCTATTCACGCTAGATAGGGCCACCAGCAATGGACCAAAGCAACGACTCCACCCAGTTTAGTTTGGTGAACCGATGAGTTTATTGGGGTCGCTTACAGGAAGACTGATGAGTTACTGACAGCCACATGGACGACAACCACAGCGCTAATAAGTCCATCCCCACCCCCGGCATGGGTGACGACTCGGGGAAAACTGCACCTCTAGAGCTGTCTCCACAGGTTGTAGCAGCTCTACCAAAGAGACTCTTCTCCCCGCAGGACCGGTTTGCTGCTTTTATAACTGTGCTAGGGGCTTTGTGACTCTGACAACTTGGTGGACATCTTAAGCATCAAAGCTCCATTAGCTTCCTAAGTTTCATTAGCTTCGGCATCTTCGACCTATAAGCCTCCCTCCTGGAGCGTTTGAATTCAGAGGAAACTGCTATACGGCAATCTCCACTTCTCTCCCGACCCCTCCCTCCCACCTGTCAGTCTTCTCAGTCCCCCTTCCCTGGTCAGCAGGGCACTGAGCATGCCTGGCCCCTGCCAAGCTCCTTCCTGATGCATTGCGGCCCTTCTCACCCACCTCTCTGCTGCCTCCTGGGGCCCTGGATCTGCAGCCCCACCTTTGCAGCTCATCCTGCAGCTGAGCCCACCCCCCATGCTAACACCAACCACATCTGGCTATGGTCTCTGTTGCCCGGCCTCAGCACACAAGCTGCAATGGATCCGGGTCCTGTTTCCATCGGGTCTTTGGCTCACACATCCACTGTGTATGAGAGAATAAGATCACAGCAGGGCACAAGGCACCAGCCGTTTATCTTCTTACATAGCTGGCAGACAAGACCTTGCTGAGAACAAGATCACTAGGAAAAGAACCAAGATGAGCGAATGCTAGTCACAGTCATCTGAATGAATCAGCTCCAAGCAGAGGGAGCAGCAGTGCAAAGGCCCTGTGGTGTGGATTGCCTGGAGCTTGGTGAGACAGCCAGAGGGTCAGAGGTTGCTGGCATGACTTGAATGTGTCTGGACACTGGCATAAGAAAAATGGATTGGTCATAGAGACTGACACACGGGAAAATTGTGAGCAGAGAAGAGACTTGACCGAATGTGGGTTTTGGTTTTGGTTTAGGGTGAACCCAGGACTTCACAAAGTTCAGTATGTACTCTACCACTGAGCTATAGCCCAGTACCTGATTTGTGCTTGTTTTGGTTGAGTTGAGGGTTTTCTTTGGGGCAGGGGAGTGCTGAGACAGGGTCTCACGTAACCCAGACTTACCCTCACTATATACCAGAGATGACCTTGAACTCCTGATCACCCTACCTCCACCTCCCAAGCTCTAAAATCAAAGATGTGAGCCACCACATCCAATTCTTGCCGCAGTGGGGATGGAACCCAGGGCTTTGGGAGGCTGGACAAGCCCTGCTGAAAACTGAGCTACATCCCTAGTGCAGGAGCTTTGCTTTGTTGGAGACTGGGTCCCACTTCACAGCCCAGGCTGACCCTGGAGCTAGCACTAGCCCTCTTTGGATTGATGTTTTAAAGAGACCCTTTGGTCTCTCTGTGCCCAGGGAGCTGAAAGTGCCTGCAGAGGAGGCTGTCTCCCTGCAACCACCCAGACCCCACTGAAGCAGGGTGCCAGGCCACGGCTCCCACACACATTCTTGCTTGTGAGCCAAGGAATGTTCAGGAGACATAGCTTGGCCTTGGCTCTTATGTAACTCAGACCCTAAGGGAGAGGGATTATGCAAAGGGTGCCTGGCACAGAGAGTGATTTGGAAACCCCTTTTATAACATCTGCTCTCTGCTGGCCCAGGTGGTGGCGACTTTCTTGCAAGGATGGTCCTTTTAAATCTGTCAGATGGTCTTCCTGCCCTGGGCTTAATTTCTCACAACCAGTCTTTCAAAATACTCCCCAGCGTGGTAGCCAATTATATGGTCCCTTATCGCAGTTGAATTTGGTTTTACACCATGTGGTTCCGTTTAAGGAAAAAAAGGAGTTATGACTTTCAAAGAGTTTATAAACGTAAACATACAGCACAGCATTTAAGAAGGACAGACTCTTTAAAGACACAGAGAGATCGCCTTTATCACCTGCTCATTCTGTGCCAGGTGACGCTGGAAGTGTTTCGTGGCCATTCAATCTTGTGACCTTTTCATATGTTTTTTGCTTTGTATCACAGCTGTTTATTGTGTGCTCAGGTGTGCTGATGGAGGTCAGAGGGCAAACTGTGGTACTAGAGTCTCTCCTCTCACCATGTGTGTCTGAGGAATTGAACTCAGGTCGCCAGACGTGGCAGCGATGCCCATAACCACTGAGCCATCCCATCGGTCTCCTTTCATAGCTCTAAGAGGTAAGTACTCATGGCTCCATTTGACGGATGAAGAGGGTGAGGTCAGAATGTAGGGAAGCCAGAATTCGCAGTGTCCGTATCACGATTCTTCGCCGGGCCTTGTTACGCGCTGGCTGTTTAGAACTCTGGAGACAACGATGGAGAGAGACACTGGTAACCCTGACCCTGGGTACAAGACAGGAGGAACAAGAGTTCAAGATTACCCTTGGCTATTTAGCAAGTTCTAGGTGAGCCTGGGCTACATGATCCCCCATGCAAAAATTAATAACTATTGGCAGGAATTTTCTTGTTCCCACAGTCGTTTGGAAACAGACAATAAACAGGCAAAATACGGGGTGCTGCAGAAACACAAAAAGAAAAGAGGGTGCACAGGCAATGCTGAGAGGGGTGGAGATTTTTAACACAGAGGGCAGGTAAGCCCCCGTCTCACTGGAATTAAGTTAATTAATGGAATGAAGGTCTAAAGAAAGAGAGGATAGGAAAGGCTTAGAACTTCTAGAGAAAGTAAAGGCCTGGAGATGAGGGCCAGAGACATGGTGTGTCCAGGAAAGGCAAAGAGGCTAACAGCAGCAAGGAGGAGAAGGGGAGGGCGTAAGACAGAAAGGTCAAGGGTCTCTCTCAAGGTCATCAAGCTGGTAGGCTGCAGGCTGGAGACTTCCACGGGTCGGTCAAACTTCAGAGCCCACTTTCGTTTTCTGCGTTGCAGGTGGGTCTCGTGTAGCCCAGGCTAGCCTCAAGCTTGTTATGTAGCTGAAGATGACTTTGAAGGCCTGTTTCTGCCTCTCAAGTGCTGGGATTACAGACGTGAGCCACCACGCCCTGCTCACAGGTGCTGGGTTCCATCCATGATAGATACAGGGCACTCTCCCAGCTGTGCCCCGACCCTGGCCCTGGAATTCATTCTTCACCATAGCCTTGTTTGTTTTCCAAACAGCCCAGCAACGGCTCTTCTTTACCCTGAGCAAACACCGTGCCCACATCCGCCAAGTGTTTTTCTTCATGTTGTACGCATGGCACAGCCTGTCCTGAAGGTGCAGGTGTGGACGGTTTGTAATGTCATCCCTGCTTGGTGCTCTGATGGAACACAACTCTCGGACGGGGTGGGAACAGCAGCTCATGAGATACTTACTGTACACTCAACCAAGGTAAAAGAGAAAAGAGCGAGCATGCTGCCGGGGGTGGGAGGAGTGGGCGGGGGAGTGGCTCTGTGTTGCCATTCCTGTGGGCAGGACTCATTGGAACACTCTTTGGAGAGTAAATAAACACCCCAGACAATAGCCTTTTATCTGCAGGGGAATTTCTCTCGGAACAAAGCCTTGTGGTCATAATATGTGTTCCAGGCTTCTCAGCACTACCTGAGGCCAGCTGGTCTCCACCATGTTATCTTCCCAAAGACTTCAGCTGTCACCCCATTGCTTCTGAGTAGGACACTACATTTTGAGAGATACCCCATGAAGGCTCTGTGCCGGAAGCTTGGTGCCAGGTCTAACAGTGTTGAAAGACCTGTAGAAGACAGGAGAGCCTGACTTACTGGTGCAACCCTGTTACCCCAGCACACGGGCAGATGCAGGGGGATCACCCACGAGGTTGGGACCAGCTAGGGCTACATGGTTAAACCCTGTAATAACAGGAAAAAGAGCAGGTGGGACAGCTCAATGGTTGAGAGCTGGTACCTGCCTTTGGTCCCCAGCACCTACGTGTAGTGGCTCACTACCTTTGTGACTCAAGCTCCAGGAGATATAATACCCTCTTCTAGCCTCCAAGGGCAACTGCACTCACACACACACACACACACACACACACACTAGTGTTCCAACGGCGGAGGGATGGCTCAACAGTTAGCAGCACTTGCTGCTCTTGCAGAGGACCCAGGTTCAGTTCTCAGCTCCTACATGATGGTTCACAACCACCCCTAACTCCAGTTTAGGGGATCCAAGGCTCTCTTCTGACCTCCTAGGATACCAGGCATGCACAGTGTGCGTGCATACAGACAGCAAAACCCTCACACGCATAACCTAATAAAGATGTAAATAAATAATCTTAAGAGAGGGAGAAGACAGAGTAGAGTCCCCGAGTGATCACAGCAGTGGAGTGTCAATAGGCGTAACTGCTGAAGAAAGCGTGACTAAGGTTCCCTCGTCACAGTTGTTGAACTGGCATCGACCAGCTCTGAGCCCATCCTTGAGGTGACTTGAGGTGATCTTGACGCCAAAACTCCAGGGCACCCTCATAGACTGACTAACTGCACTGTACTTTGGCTTCCCATACAATATATAAGCTAATAATTCCTTTTCTGTTGGGTGTGAGCAAGAAAGACTTCTACTGTAAACTGATAATGAGAGAGAGAGAGAGAGAGAGATGCATGGGGATTGCATACAGTAGGTGATCCAACAATGTGACCTGCCCACAGCTAAAACTCTTCTCCCAAAAGAGGGTGAAGACATGAACAGACCTGCTTTTTGTTTTTAAGACAGGGTTTGGGGAGCCAGAGAGATGGCTCAGCAGGTGAGAGCTGGTACTGCTCTTACAGAGGACCTGGGTTCTGTTCCCAGCGCTCGCACCAGGCAGGGATCAGTTGCCTACAACTTCAGTTCCTAGGAGATCTGATGCTTCTGGCCTCAGTGGGCACCTGCATTCACATGAGCAGAGAGAGGGGTCGGGGAGGGAGGGAGGCTGACTGGCAGGGGCTGTGCTCTCGCCAGCTCTTGCTGGAGAACATCCTGAGGTCCAGCGTGTCCTCACTCACAGATATGCCAGCAAGAACCTCTGCTGCTTGCACCTGGCAAAATGGAAGCTGCAGGAGCCACTTTCGTCACCGACTGAGTCTTGCATGCTTCCAAAGGATTATTTTGTGTTATTATGTTTTGTGTTCCATAGACTGGGTCTCACTATGTAGCCCAGGATAACCTCGAATTCACTGTTTAACCCGGGGAATTCTCTTGGTATGTAGCACCATATTTTTTTTTTAATTTAAAACTGATGACTGATCTTGTCTATGTGACAGGATCTAGAGCCACACAGGAGATGTGCCTCTGAGCGATGATGCAGATTATGTTACTTAGGTTAGGAAGACCCACCTTAAATATGGGCGTCATCATTCCATGAGCTGAACGAATAAGGTGGGAGAGCGATGATATGTTGTAGAAGTTTATTTTTAGTTATGTATAAAATAATTGTTTTGTGCCCTGTTGCGTGAGGGGCTGCCTAACGTTTGCAATTTTATGTTCTCTGCAGGTGTTGGATTTATGTGGGGGATGTTGATTGCTAATGATCTGCATGTGCTATCAGTAGAACATCTGAGGAGTTCTAGATCAATAAAAACACCTGAGCCCAGACACTCAGGGTTCCGATGTCTAATATGGTGCTTGCTGTGATGGTGGTTTCCTCTGCTGTGGTCTGGCATAGTTTGCACACACGGAAATGCCTCCGACTCTTCCTTGCTGAGCCCACACAACAGCATACAACTACAAATGGCACTAAATGTAGGGCAGAAAGTCTAACATTCAACATGGAGACAAGGAAGAAGACAAAGAAACCCCAGACCTCACAGAGACTGGTACAGTATGCTTAGGGCAGCTCCAAGGGGACAGAGATTATATATATGCAAAAATAATGAGTAGAAGGCTCCTGAAGGAAGAGGAGAGAGAGAAAGGAAATAAGCCTTATGAAGAGAAAACTCTGTGGGATTAATAAATAAATGAGGAAAAAAGCTCCAAAGTGAGAGCCACATCCTCCTCTGCCTCTGTCTCTGCCTCTCTGCCTCCACCTCTGCCTCCTCTGCCTCTGTCTCTGCCTCTGTCTCCGCCTCTCTGCCTCTGCCTCTGCCTCTGCCTCTCTGCCTCTGCCTCTGCCTCTCTGCCTCTGCCTCTGCCTCTGTCTCTGCCTCTGCCTCTCTGCCTCTGCCTCTGCCTCTGCCTCTCTGCCTCTGCCTCTGTCTCTCTGCCTCTGTCTCTGTCTCTGCCTCTGCCTCTGCCTCTGCCTCTCTGCCTCTCTGCCTCTGCCTCTGCCTCTGCCTCTGCCTCTGCCTCTGCCTCTCTGCCTCTGCCTCTGCCTCTCTGCCTCTGCCTCTGCCTCTGCCTCTGCCTCTGCCTCTCTGCCTCTGCCTCTGCCTCTGCCTCTGCCTCTGCCTCTCTGCCTCTGCCTCTGCCTCTGCCTCTCTGCCTCTGCCTCTGCCTCTGCCTCTGCCTCTGCCTCTCTGCCTCTGCCTCTGCCTCTGCCTCTCTGCCTCTGCCTCTGCCTCTCTGCCTCTGCCTGTGCCTCTGCCTCTGCCTCTGAACTATTAGGATTTCAAGGGTACACCACTAAACCTGACTCAATATTGATATTTTTAACAACAGGCATACCCAAAATGCCCTTGCTGTGGCACTGTGAGTCATTGCTGCCTAGAGGTTTGCCAAGGCATCGTGTAACCCAACTCACATCCCAAAGACAAAGAAACTGTTGTGAAGAGATGCTCGGGCATTTTACAAGGCCACCAGCAAGTAGGTAGCAGAAGTGAAGCTGTCTTCCTGGTCCACACTGGAATGGCAGACAGGACACTCGCAGGAACGGTGGGAAGAGGAGGGTCCCGTAGGGCCCCTGTACAAGCCGTGACTGATAGAGACCAGCAGCAACACAGAAGAGGGAGAAGTCTTGGCCCGAGGCCTGCATCTGTAGACACTCCTTCGTGTCTTTGGAGACACAAACACTGTGGACAGAGCAGGTGTGAGCCTGAAAGTGCCTAAGGGATTCTGAAACTGTGATAACACCTACCTCTTCCAGGCAAGAGGCTGCAGCTGACTGGCCCCAGACTACCACCTCTACCCACCCCACACCACCCCACTCCCCCACTCCTCACCCCATGCTCTCAGTCCCTTGCCTCCCATGTCCAACGCTAACTCACCAAATACTCACGAAGCCTCTAAAAATATACTAAGAATTATCCTAGTGCTTGGAACTTGGTCAGAAATCAAAGTCCCCATAGTGGACTATGGATATCTGGGAAGGAGACTATTAATAAACACAGAAGGGTCCGGCAAGGTGATGTCCCGGGACTGTTAAGGTGGAGGCAGGAGGATCAGGAGTCCAAGAGCACCCTACACTACATATTGCATTTGAAGCCTTCCTGGACCACATGAGATACTGTCTCAAAAGAAAATAAAACAGAACAAAACAAGACAAAAAACAGCCAAGGGAAAAAGAGAAGACAAAACTACTGTTTTCCTTTCCTTTGCAGATAGCAGAAGCTATGTTAAAACCAGCTAAGATACAAACAACTCCTTTCGCTGAGTACTCACCCAGGTCCAGCAACAAAGAGGCAAAGATGCAGCATTTGCTATGTGACATTGGTGAATACTCTATGACTATCTGGTGATCTCTCTCTCTCACTTACTCTCTCTCTCTCCCCCTCTCCTTCTCTTGCTCTCTCTCACAGCTCTCATTCTCTCTTGCTCTACCTCTCACCAGCTCACTCTCCCTCTATCCCTCTCTCTCCTCTCTCTCTAGTCCTCTCCCACTTGCTCTCTCTCTCTCTCTCTCTCACTAGCTTTCTCTCTCTCTTTCTCTCACCTCTGCACCCTCTCTCCATGTGTGCATTCATTCCGCATTCACCCTTGCATCTTTGCGTGGGGAAGATGTTCATTAACAGCACAAATTCCCATCGCCTTAGGGGAAACTTAATTGGCTCTGCCAGTGCCACATGGCCACCGTCGGTCCAATCACTGTGGATTTATTATAATGTTTATTCCTTTTCCTCGCCTTTTTTAAAGGGATGGATGTGGTGGTTTGAATGGGAATGACCCCCAATAGACTCGTTGGTTTGAATGCTTGGCCTACAATGGTGGAACTCTTTGGGAAGGATCAGGAAGCGTGGACTTGTTGGAGGAGGTGTGTCATGGAGGCTTCAAAAGCCCACATTCCTAGCTCACTTGTGGATCAGATACAAGCTCTCAGCTACTGCCCCAGCACCTGCCTGCTGTCTGCTGCCATGCTCCCCGCACCCCAACAGTCACGGACTCCACAGCTGCCCCCCCCCGCCATGACAGTCACAGACTCTACACCCCTGGAACTGGAAGCAAGCCTCCCAATAAACTCTTTCCTCTACAAGTTTCCCTAGCAATGTGCCTCTTCACAGCAACTGAAGAGTGACTCAGATGGTAGGAAGAGGAGTACAGTGTGGGTGACAATCCAGCTAGGTCCTGGATTGTTAAAAAAAAAAAAAAAAAAAACTCTCCAGCTCAGATGATGGTCACCAAATAAAGGAAGAGGTGGCGTACATGTGCCTGAATAACAGTAAACAGTAAATACGCCTGTCTCGGTCCATGACAGCCCCTGACTTGGAAGATGAAAATTGAGACGCGCCTTCTTGATCCTCAGTGTGATTCATTTGCCTTCCACCAAAAGTGACTCTCCCACACTCAGGCCAAAAATTAGTTTACCTTCTTCCTCAAAATAAAGTCAAGACCCTGTCACGACTTTTGTTTGTTTGTTTGTGTTTGGGAGCTTTACATGTGCGTGCGTGTGTGTGCAGGCACTTGGGAGTCAGGGGTGTACGTATTGGTTCATGCTTAAGGAAGCTGAAGCGAAACCTTTGGTGTCACCTCTCAGGAATGCAATCCATATCTTTTGGTTACATTTATTTTGGCAAGGGGAGTGTGCACGCCATGGCACAGGTGCAGAGGTCAGCAGAGAACATGTGGGACTCAGTTCTCCCTCCCGCCATGTGAGTTCAGCAGAAGGAGCTTATGTGGTCCAGCAAGCACCTTATCCACTGAGCTGCCCTGCCTCGTATTTGTGAGACAGGGTCTTTCATTGGCCTGGAACTTGCCCATTTGGTTAGACTGGGTGGTCCATAAGTCTCAGAGATTCACTTGTCCCAGACTCCCCAGTGCTAGGATTACAAGGTCGTGCTACCACACTGGGATTTATACCTGGACACTGGGGTCAAATTTGGGTCCTTGTGCTTCCAAGGCAAGCACCTGCCCATCTGAGTCCTGGGTTTTGCTTTGATACAAGGTCTCACTATGTAACCCAGGCTGGCCTTGAAATTGTGATCCTTCCGCCTTAGTTTCCCAGCTGCTGGGTTTCCAGGCTTTGTGCCTCTTGAATCTTCCATTTTAGTCCAGGAAAAGAATGGCATGGAAGGCCTGTAACAGATACCTCAGGCAGAAGAGACTTAAATCCTGAGTGTGCAGCACTAAGAGGGTGAGAAAGTCCGGTCTGGCATCATAGTGACTCCAGGCTGTAGAAATAAGCTCCCTGGGTGGGGGGGGGGCTGGAAAGATGGAAAGATGGCTGAATGGTTAAGAGCATTGGCTGCTCTTCCAGAGGACCTGGGTTCACTTCCCAGGACCACACTGTAGCTCACAAGCATCTGTAACTCCAGATTCCAGGGAATCTGATGCCCTTTTCTGGCCTCTGAAGACATTGCACACATGATGTGCATCTTAAAAAAAAAATTACCTTAACATCTTAAACATCTTAAAAGACATCTTAAAAGAAAATAGCTTCCTGGGTTTAAATCTCAAAGGTGTGACAAGTTACTTCTCTCTAAGCCTAAGGCCCTTCTAATGTACAGGGACTGTTATCGTGAGAGGGCCATCTCCCCCTAGCAGTGAGGGCACTGACCTCGACTCTCTGCTTTCCCAAAAGCCCCTTGTTTCTCTTTCAGACTTAACGGGCAATCCAGTATTCAGATCCTGACCAATCAGGAAGATCCCCCTAGCCACTGCCTGTCTGGTTTAAAAGGCCCATGCAGCCACATTTTGGAGCCGCCATGTTTTGTTTTGTTTTTTAATTGGCTAGCCCTGACATGTCAGTACATAACCCTCGGAAATACACTGCTTTAACTGGCCATATGTACGTCTCAGTGTCTTCTTGGATACTTTGCAGACCCAACAACTGCACCTACCTCACTGTGCTTTGTGAGACTCGGCAGTATTATGTGACTGACATACAGTAACCTATCAAAAATAGGAGCTTTAGACAAAGACTTGGTTCTGTTAAAAGCTTGATCCTCAGGGTGGTGTCACCGGGAAGTAACAGGGCCTTTAGGAGACAGGACATAGAAGGAGATCTTTAGATCTTTGGGACTATGCCCTCCAAAAGGATTGTGGAACAAAATATCCTTCCTATTCTTTTTGCTTGCTTCCTGTCCAGGAAGTGAACTGTTTGTCCTGCCACAGGCTCCCGATACTGTCATCAAGCTACGAGTCTACCCAATGGTGGACAACACTCACCACACAGATGAGCCAGACTCCTCCTTTGATAAGTCAATGACCTGAGGTGTTTCTCCTGTTTTATTCGCCTATGAATGTGTATGTGGTATACATGCCTCTGTGTGTTCACATGTGTTCACACGTGAGTTTGGGTGCACGAGGGTCTCTCACTGAACTCAGAGGTCACCGTTTCAGCTGCTCTGGCCAGCCAGTTCATACCAGCCTCTCCTATCTCTACCTCCCAGGCACTGGGATTACAGGTAGAATTTTTTTTGTCTTTTTTTGTATTTCGATGCAGGGTTTCTCTGTTGTAACTCTGGCTGTCCTGGAACTCTGTAGACCAGGCTGGCCTCGAACCCACAGAGATCTTCCTGCCTCTGCCTCCCGAGTGCTGGGATTAAAGGCGTGCGGCTCCACCGTCCAGCTCGCAGATACACTTATGAAGCCTCAAATCTTTACACCTGTCTCAAAAATAAACTGGCTTCTTGTAGTGTCCCAACATCCGGGACGGCAGCGCCCTCTAGCGGCTGCTCGTGGAATGGCAGAGCCTGGCTAGAGCCACCACCCCGCACCCCCCCGGGCCCCAGCCACCGGAAGTACTTGTACGTGAAGCGGAAGTGACGCTATCACGGCCCTGCCGCCAGCACGCCGTAGCCGTGTGAGGTGGCTTCTTCGCAGCCGGGCTTCGAACCGTCGCGGAGGAGGAGGAAGGAGGAGGAAGGAGCAGCGTCGCGCGGCCGAGGTGAGTGGCGGACGCTCCGCGTTCCCGCCGTCGAGCGCAGGCTGCGCGGTGGTCCTAGCGGCTGTGTGTCTGTTCTGTCGCTTCCAGGGCTCGGCAGCCATCTTCCCGGCCGAGAGCCGCAGCGCTCGAGACCCGTGGTTCGCGCTCTTCGTTGCAGTGTGGAGAGAGAGAGAGAGAAAGAAAATGGCTGAAGCAAAGAAGAATGAAGAGAAGGTCATCTTTAGCGAGCTTAGTAGAGAAAGCAGAGCGAAAACCCTGCAGGCCATGTTCATGAAGTACGGGCAGATAGTGGAGGTCATCATGCGGAAAGATCGAGAAACCAACAAGGCCCGCAGGGGCGCTCGCAAGGCCTCGGACGGCGGCGGCCCCGCGGGCGTGAAGGGCGCGGCGGGAAAGGCGACCGGGAAACCCGCGGACGGGAAAGCGAGGGCGGAGAAGGGCAAGGCCTGCAGAGCGGAGGTCGTCACCAACCCGGCCTTCAGGGGTGGCGGACTCGGGCCAGCTCCCCCGCCGAGGTGCACGAGGCCTCCCAGGGGCGGAAGAGGAGGAAGAGGCCGGAGTGGGGGATGTAAGAGGCACCCTGCCTAAGATTTTAAGTTGAGTGTTTCCAAGGGGGTGGTTTCCAGCAGAGAGCCACCGCCATGGGGGGGGGGGGCAGTCATCCTTCTAAGAGATGAGTGCCCCCCCATATCACCTTGGGAGAGATAGTTACGGAAGCCCAACACCAGGTCACCCGCCATGTTACAGAGACTTTTGTTTGTCGCCAGTTGATTGTAGCCTACTAAAAAGACAGCTCTTCAGTGAGAGATCACCTAACCCCTAGCCATACAAGGTGTTACACACTGCCACAAAAAGATTACACTGTAGTCCATCCTCCCCGAGTCTATGTGACAATGACTGCCCATCGAGAGGGTTTAGTGATAGGTGTGGATGTGTTTGGGGTGGTAACTAGTTAGATCATCTTCAGTGGCGTCTACTTACAGGGCTTCTGAGATGAGTGTTACCCTGGCCCATGCTCCACCCTCCCACCCCACCCCCGCTCTTCCAGTAGAAACAGTCACTGTGACGATTATACCATCTTGTGTGATGAATGGGATGGAAGCCATAAACACATCCTAAGTTGTCACGATGACCGTGGAATACAAGAAGTAGCCCCCCCCTTGTTTTAGAAGGAGGTACCCCCCAAGTGACCCCCACAGCAGTGTAACCACAGAGCACCGAGAATGCGCACCGAGATGGTGGCGGAAGCCAGTGGGGAGGCAGAAGCGCGTCGTAGAACTCCATAAAACTTTGGACCAAAATCACCAGATAAACAAGATAGAAATGATTCTGACGTAACTGTCCGAGGATGAGTAGAAGTCCTGTTGACTTTGTAAGTTTCTCTAGTTCTCAGAGTCTCTGTAGTTTTCATGTTTTGTGAGGGAGTGGATAAATGTTTAATTTTGATAGTAGAATTGGTTCAGCAGGAAAATGTTAAGTGTGCGAAGTCCTGACCTGGACCAATGTAAGTTTCCAAATAAAAGCATTCCTAAAAGCTATTTGCCGGCTGAGTTTTTCCCCCCCCAGTAAAGAAGTCAAACAATTCTGAGATCATCCATGGACATCTCTCCGGCTGGAAGACGTCAATCATCCTGATGTTCAGCTAGTTACTAGAGCGTAGTTGGAATAAGCTACATTTAGGGTGTCTTTCAGTGAAACTCAGTTCCCTTAATAAAACATCTGGGTTCCAGTACATAGGGATTTCCCGTTTGCCCAGTAAACCCAGAGAAAGCAAACAGAGAATGCTGACCATATGCCACCCACCGACCACTCTCAGGCGTTTCCTTGAGAATCTGCCACAAAAAAAAAAAAAATCCCCCTTACCCTCCCACAATAAAACCATTAGGTGTGTAAGTATTAACCAACTGCAGAAAGCTAATTAAAATATTTGGACAAATCAAAGAAAAATAGCCCCCTTAGGCCACAATAAACAATGTACAGTCTTGTGTAGGAGAGAGAGTTCAGTGGCTACTCTTCCAGAGGACCAGGGTTTGATTCCCAGCACCCACATGGCCATTCACGATGATCTATAATTCCAATTCCAGGAGATCCAATGCCCTCTTCTATCCTCTGAGGGGGTTAAGCACATAAGCGCTACAAAGACACATAAATAAGACAAGTTAGTGTTTAAAAAATAATGTAAAATCTTGTAACATAAATAATTACCTGAGTTTCACAAACTCTTGAGATGCTAGAGACTCCATGGGAAAGACAGTGAAAACAGACCAGATTCACCATCACCACCACCACCCGTCCTAGAAACAGGTTTCACAAAGACGCTTAACGGCCTCTAAAGTAGGGGCTCTGAGTTTCCTGATACCAGGAAGCTGATGCTGTGATGGGCTCTTCCCATCGCCCCGGGTCTCCCTCACTGCACGCTCTCTTGTTTTTCTGGTTTGGTTTGGTTTTTAGACAAAAGTCTTACAATGTAGGCTAGCCTGGGCTCATGCTCATTGCAGTCCTGCCTCAGCCTCCCAGGTGCTAGGGTTATAGATAGTGCCGCCATGCCTTGTTTATGTGGTGCTGGGGATCGAACCCAGGGCTTGCACCTGCCAGCCAGACACCCTGCCAACCGCTACACCCCCAGCTACTCTTGTCCACTTTTGTTTTACATCATTAACAGACTGGGGCTTAGCTGCTACCACAAATAAGAGACAACCGTGACAGTAAGCGGCCAGCAGATGGTGCTCACGAGCAACAGAGCCACAAAGCAGCCAGCGGCGTTGACAGCTGCAGAAGCAGTGATACTTGCAACACAGCCAGGGTAGCAGAGGGATCGTGGACAGACAGCAGAGACAGTGGCAGGGAAAAAAGTAGCAAAGGCAGAGTCGTTCCGCTCAGGAGCCGAACTGCGAGAGTGACGGGCAGGAACAAAAGGCATGAAGAGGAAGTGGATCGGTCGGTAAAGGCACTTGCCACCAAGCCTGAGGACCTAAGTCCACCCCCGAACCTAAGTGTGGAAGGCGAGGGTTGATTCCCGCAAGCTGTCGTCTGACCCCCACTTCTGTGTTTTGGCACATGCAGACCCCCAACACACACACGAGAAAGAGAGGTGCGAAGGCAGAGAGCCGAGGCCAGAGGATGGAACACCACAAAGGGTTGGACAAGAGGGCCTTCCAGAGAGCTGTCAAGACTTAGGGCCAAGGGAGGCAGGCACCCTAGGTCTGAGTTAACTAAGCTCCGCTTCCTGGGCCCGAGTGAGCCGGATGCTAACGGGTGCCACATGCTGTCCATCCAAGAGGGATACAGCCCAGCCCTGGCCCAGCACTGTCTCCTCACTCATCCATGATTTACGCCTGTAGAGCCAGGGAACCCCGCTAGCTGTCTTATGATGGGGACATCACCCTGTTACAACAGTTTGAGGAACAGCTTTTTTTTTCCTCAGTGATAAGCAGCCCCGCCCCTGTTTTAAACGGAATAACAGGCAATTCTGTTGCTCCCATGTGTCATGTGTCCTTGTAGTGTACTCAGTGGCCTTCTCTACTCTAGGGTTGAGAATTAATTATTTTAATCTGCCGATTCCTCCACATTCAACTTCGCACGAGCTTCGTGAACGTAAGCAGCTGGGTAGCCTGCCTGTGTCTCAGTTTATCTGGAAAGGGGAAATCTTAGGCATACTGTGCTCGGAAACTTTTTTTTTTTAAGACCCGTTTTATTTTTAATTATTTGTATGTGTGTGGGACTGCGCACGAGGGTGCCCATGGAGCCAGGAAGGCTGTGGATCCCCTGGTCGGGGAGCTACAGGCTATGTGAGGGCACTGGTGTGGGCGCTTGGAATCAAACTCAGCCCTCTGCAAAAGAACATACTCGTAACCCCAGAGCCATTTCTCCAGCCCCTCTCCGGGACTTCTGAGACTAAATAGGACCTATCATTCTCCCTCCCCTTAATCTTCCCACTGAGCCAAATTTTAGTCTCTCCCAGTGATTTGTGAATTAACAGCGCCGCCTAGTGGTGTGGAGAGTTTCATTCTTGGCGCGCGCGGGTAGCCGGGAAGTGGGGGAAGGCCCGACCGAGAAGGGTTATTGAGCCCTGTTATCCCTTGAAGAGACCTAAGGTCTTGTCTCTGGGTGTCATAGATAGAAAAATGTGGCCTGGTTATGTCTGGGATATATATCTGTGGAATATATATATTCCACGTATATGAATATATCTGTGAAACTCTGTAGGTAAAGAGCCAGGGACGTTCTGAAGTTACTGAACTCAGAAAGACGAGTCTCCCCAGGAGTATCAAGGACTGGTCTGGCCCCCATTTGAATACCTGTGTAGCTGGGATGGCGCCCATGAGTGTGAATGGGTGAAAATATTAGACCTAAGTGCTTTAGAGTCAATAGCCTAAATGAATCTGCTATTTAAAAAAAAAGTCCTTCGGTAAATATACAGTAATAATATTATGTTATTCTGAATATTATATATAAATACAAGATGATACATTAGCTTAGATACAGATAGTTACAAATACAAGCAAATGATACAGACGTAGATATACACAGAAGAATGATGTAGATATATCCGAGAGGTAGGAAAACATCGTGTAGATGTATATGGCACATAGATTATTCAGACACACAGACGGTGGGCTGGCAGAGGGCACCGCACTAAGCCCCAGGTCCAGCTCCTCGCACTGCATCCATGGGCATGGTGGCACACACCTATAATCCCAGCACCTGGACGTGGAGACAAGGACCAGGAGTATGTGTGTAAGGCAGGCATATGACAGGGACATGAACTAGATCTGGATTCTATTGGCATGGTGAGGCACGCATGTAATCCCAACCTCTGGGATTTTTGTCGTTTGAAGAGGAGCCACAGGGCTGGAGAGATGGCTCAGTGGTTAAGAGTACCAGCTGCTCTTCCAGAGAATGTGGGTTCAATTCCCAGCACCCACATGGCAGCTCACAACTGTCTGTAAGTCCTGTTCCAGGGGATCTGACACCCTCACACAGACATACCTGCAGGCAAAGCACCAGTGTACATAAAATAAAAACAAAATGTTTTTTTGAAAAAGAGGAGCTACAGGCAAGACCTCATCCCAAGAAAAAGAAAATATAGGCATGGTACCACGTGGCTTTTAATCTCAGCACTCAGTAAGCAGAGACAGAAGGATTGCCACAAGTTGCAGGCCAGTCTGGTCCACAAAGTAGACCAGGCAAACCAGGATACACAAGGAAACCCTTTCTTTAAGAAGAAAAAGAAGAGGAGGAGGAGGAGGAAGAGGAGGAGGAGAAAGTAGATACAGAGAATAAAGAGAAGACAATGCCACTAAATACTGTGTTAATACCTTTGTGAACCAAAATCTTTCTGAGTGCAGTGTTCTGTTATACCAGCACTTGGGGGCCTGAGGCAGGAGGATTCCTGGGCTACATAGTGCAGCAGCAGCAACAAAGGACTAAACCTTCAGAGAAGGAGAAGGGGAATCCTGATGTATAAGTTTATATAGAAAAAAAAAATTAAGAGCACTGGCAGAGACGGCTCAGAGGCACTTAATGTCAACCCTGGCAACCTAAGTTTGATGGCGGGACCCACATGGTGGAAGATGAGAACCAATTTATGCAAGTCCTGGGCCTTCCATGTGTGTGGTACACATACACACATATATAAATGTATGCATATAAATGTAAATGTAATTTAACATATCGTTTGTCTTGGTAGTAATGGAGATTGGACACGGGGCCTTGAGCCTGCTTGGTACAAACTAACAGTGAGTGCCAGCCCCAGCCTTTCATTTTGAGGCAGAGTCTCTTAGAATAGCCAAGGTAGCCTTTAACCTGAGATCCTCCTGCCTCAGCCTCCCAAGTAGTTAAGGTTACAGGCTTCTTCCACCAGGCTTGGCTTCTTGTAAGAATATTCAAAATTATATTTCATGTCCTATCCTGGTTAGGTTTCTGTTACTGTGTTAGACACCCTAACCAAAAGCAACTTGGGAGGAAGTGTTTATTTCAGCTTACATTTTATAGTGTTGTGGCAGTCACCAGAGAAGACCGCACAGACACAGAAACAGCCAGAAGCAGAACTGCAGAATCCAGAAGGCAAGGTTAGTACATTTAGAGGCTGTCCCAGAACTGTGGACTTTGTTTTAGTTTTGGCAAGTGGTGCTGTCTCCATGCTGAGTTTTACAGCCTGAATGGTACTTCGATCATGGAGTCAGTTGTGCTAACGGCTGGCAGCTGTTTACAACAGTCCATCACTGAGAGAAGACAGGGCAGGAACTCAGGACAGGATCCAGGAAGCAGAACCATGGAACACTGCTTTACTGGCCTGCTGGAAAAGCTCCTCAGCTTGCTTTTTATACAACCCCAGACCATTTGCCCAGGGCTAACCTGGTCTCTCCCAGGTCAACATTAATCAAGTAAATACCTCCAGCGGACTTGCCTACAGGCCAGTTACGATTCCCTCTTCCCAGATGATTCTAGTTTGTGTCAGGCTGACAGAAACTAACCAGCACAAGTCTGTCCTGGTAGCACCTGCCTCTAATACCAGCACTTGGGGGGGGTGGAGGCTGGAGGATCAGGAGTTCAAGGTCATCCCCAGCAAGTTGGAGGCTGGCTTGCTACACGAGGTGGTGAAACACGCCTTTAATCCCAGCACGCAGGAGGCAGAGGCAGATGGGTCTCTGTGAGTTAGAAGTCACTGTGGTTTACATAGTTCCAGAACAGTCAGGACAACATAGTGAGAACTCATCTCAAAAAAAAAAAAAAAAAAAAGTGGGCACCTTAGCATCTAATGAAAGGACTCATGGAGTTCTCTTGAGTGTCGTTGACAGGCTCAGTCACAGTTTTACCGCTGTCGGAATCTAAGAAAAAAATATTAACAAGTGTCTCAATCGCTAAGCAAATGAAAGCCACGGCGGTTATTAACTCAAAGAAAAGTATGCCTTGGGAGAAGTGAAATGTAATCACAGGTCAATTCTCTCAGCCCAGGTGAGACCTCTTAAATAAACATAATAACGTAAACATTCAATATTGACTTAATCGGAAACCGCGATAAACCACACTGAGGAATTGCGGGGAGGAGTGGAAACGGGTGAAGGACCCTCCCCAGGGCCTGCCAGGGTCCAGTTTCTGGAGGAACGCTGGGGGAGACTGAGACCCTCAACCTCCGATGTCCTGGGAAACAGTGAAAGCATGGCCCCTGCAACACTCCCTTTCTTATTGCTGGGACAGAACCAGCCAGCAGACGCGGTTATGGAAGGAAGGGCGTCTGGCTCACAGTTCAGGGTACGGTTCATTATGGTGAAGGGGTCACAGTGGCAGAAGTGCAAGGTGACTGATCGCGTCTGTCCCCAGTTGGGAAGCTCAGAGGGAGCTGATGCTGGTGTCCAGCTCATTTCCTAGTTTTTATTCATCCCAGGACCTCAGCCTGTGGGGAATGCCTCTTACATCAGGTGCGTCTCCCCATCTCAGTTAAGCCTCTCTGGAAACACCTTCACATACACTGTGGTTTGTCTCCTAGGTGATTTGGAATCCAGTGAAGTAGATAACCGTCACAGCACCAAAGAACCGCACTCCCTGTTGCCTGGAATCTGTGGCTAGGCTCCAGTCCATGGCAAAGGTGATCAAGTCAAGGGTCTTGAGACAGGAAGGTTCTTCTAGACCAGCAGTTCTCAACCTGTGGTCCACAACCTTTTGGGGGTCAAATGACCCTTTCACAGGGGTCACCTAAGACCATCCTGCATATCAGATATTTGCATTACAATTCATAACAGCATCAAAATCACTGTTATAAAGTAGCAACGAAAATTGTTTTATGGTTGTGGGTTACCACAACAGGAGGAACTGTATTAAAAGGTACTATAAATTGACGTGATTGTGTCCAGGAGCCAACAGCAGGAAACAGCAGCCTCCGGATGCCTGCAGGGGCAAGGAGCAGACCCACTCATGAAGCCCCCAGGAGAAACCAACTCTACTGACATCCCGTTCGGGTTTCTGTGGTTCAGATCATACTAACCTCCAGAGCCATAAGAGAACAAACTTTGTGTTGACGTACTCCTGTGAGGTTGGAGCCGTTTTTTTACAGTGGCCATAGAAAACGAATACACTGGCATACTGAGTCCCTCAAAAGTGGAAGAAGGAGGGAGGCCTGCTTCATGAGCTTCCTGGTGAGGGGGGCAGTCATAAAAGAAACAGCAAAGACAACTCAATAGATGATCCATGAAAGTCTGGATCTCCGGGGCTGGAGAGATGGCGCAGCGATTAAGAGCACTGGCTGATTTCCAGAGGACCTGGTCCAATTACCAGGGCCCATATGGCAGCTCACAGTAACTCTGGTCCCAGGGGATCAGATGCCCTTTTCTGGCCTCCTTGAACCAGCTATTCACATGTGTACAGGTCAAACACCCATATTCATTAATTTTTTATTTTTTTATTTATTTTTCTTCTCTCATACAATGCATCCTGACCCCCCCTTCCCCTCCCTCCACTCCTCCCAGCTCCCACATCTCCCCCCTCCCTCAGATCTATTACCCCCACCCTCACGCACCAGCCAAGCCCCCCCCCCAACCCCTTCTCCCTAGAAAATAACAACCCTCCCAGGGTTACCACTGAAACAGGGCATGACTTCGCAAGATAGAACAAGGCAGACACTATTCCCTACATCAAGGGGTGAACTAGGCAATCCAGTGGGGGGTCCCAAGGGCAGGTAAAAGGGCCAGAGACTCCCCCATTCCAGTCTGTCAGAGTTTTGCAAGAACAACAAGCCATAAGCTCTATTTAGGGACCTTGCAGGTTCTGTGTCTGCCACTTCAGTCTCTGTGAGCCCCTAAGAGTGCTGATCAGTCGACAGTGTGAGCTCTTTCTCCTGGTGTCGTTGAACCCTCTGGTCCCCACAATCTCTCCTCCCCCTCTTCTGTGGGACTCACCGAGCTCTACACAAGGCGTGGCCCTGGCCCTCTCCATATGCTCCCATCAGCTGCTGGAGGGGGCCTCTCCAGAACCAGGGCTAGGCATTGATCTGTGAGCAGAGCGTGACATCATTAGAAATCGTCTCCAGGCTATCCAATCTCTAGTTTCTGGCCTGACCTGCAGTGTCAGGCATGGGCTCCCTCCTTTGGCATGGGGTTCTGCCCTTTCCGTGTCCCAGCAGATCCTGCCAAGCAGGCCATATGTCGGAGGTTTCACTGAACACCTTGCCTGTGGTCAGGAGGTGGCCTGTTCAGTCTCCCTATCCCTGATTACTGGAGATCCTTGCTAGGGTCTCCCTCATAGATTTCAGTGAGTTTCCACAGCACTAGGTCTGCTAACCACTCCCTAATGCTTCCCAGTTCCAAGTTCGTGTCTCTCTATATTCTCTCCCTCCAGCCCTCTCCTCCCTCCTGGTCCTCTCTGCTCCCATTCCCACACTCCCCTCAGCCCACCTGCACCAAATGTTCAATTTTTATTTTTTTAAGATGTCTTTATGTATTAGTTCTCTGTCTGCATGTACACCTGCACGCCAGAAGAGGGCATCTGATCCCATTATAGATGGCTGTAAGCCATCATGTGGTTGCTTGGGATTGAACTCAGGACCTCTGGAAGAGCAACCAGTGCTCTTAACCACTGAACCATCTCTCTAGTGCCTTTTTTTTTTTTTAACTTATATAAAAAAAAGCTTGCCAAGTAACATAAATTTCATTCTTTGTTCATTGAAGAATGCTACATAACTCTTAGGCAGCTGCTCCACTGAAGACCTGTGTTTGTATAGGAATGCCCCCATAGGCTAGTGGTTCTATTTGACAGGAATTAGGAGGTGTGGCCTTGTTGGAGTGGGTGTGGCCTTGGAGTGGGTGTGGCCTTGTTGGAGGAACTGTGTTGGAGGAAGTAGGGGTGGGCTTTGGAGTGTCAAATGCTCAAGCCGGGCCCAGTGCCTCCCTCTTTCTCTCTCTCTCTCTCTCTCTCTCTCTCTTTCTCTCTCTCTCTCTCTCTATCTGTCTCTCTCTCTCTCTATCTCTATCTCTGCCCGCCCCCCTTCCTGCTGCCTGCAGATCCAGATGTAGAACTCTCAGCTACCTCTCCAGCACCATGTCTGCCTGCATGCCGCCATGCTTCCTGCCATGCTGACAATGAACTAAACCTCTGAACTGTAAGCCAGCCCCAATTATATGCTTTCCTTTACAAGCATTGACGTGGTCATGGTATCTCTGCACAGCAACAGAACACTGACTAAGACAACCTGCCACTCTGACTGTGTTTGTATGTTGTTGTGTTGGTTTGGTTTGAGACAAGATCTTGTCATATATCCTAGGCTGACCTCAAAGCTAAAATCCTCGAAATCCTGGCTTGCCTTACATTGCTGTGATGAAACACTAGCCAAACCAACTTGGGGAAGGAAAGGGTTTGTTTGACCTACAGGTTACAGTCTATTATCAGGGGAAGCCAGGGCGGGGACTTGGAGGCAGACTCTGAGGCAGAGAACATGGAGGAATACTGGCTTGCTCTCCAAGGCTAGCTCATCTTGCTTTCTTGTGCAAGCCAGGACCACTGCCCCTACAGGCCAGTCTGATGGAGGGTATTTTCTCAGTTGAGATTCCCTCTTCCCAACTGGCTCTAGTTTGTGTGCAGTTGACAAAAACTAACCTGCACACTCAGCTGGGGATGTAGCTTAATTATAGAGTGCTGTCTGGGTTCCATCCCTGTATGGCATAAACCAGGCATGGTGGGGCATGTCTGTAATCACAGCACGTGGGTAGCAGAGGCAGGAGGACCAGAAGTTCAAGATGATCCTCAACTATATAGCAGGTTCAGGGCCTATTCTGAAAGCATGGGCTCCGATCCCCTCAAAACAGAAATCCTCCTGCCTCTGTCCCTTGAGGACTAGGATCATGCTCCGATTTTCTATGTAGGCGCAGTGAGCAGGAGACATGTGGTGAGAGACAGAGAGGAAAGGTGACCAGCAATCTCTCCTCTGTTGCGAAGGGCAGTGTGTAGTAGCCATGCCTCTCTCCTCAGATGGAAGTGTTAAACCACTGTATTCATTATCCTCTGTGTTAGTTACCTGCTGTGTTAGTTACCCGCTGTGTTAGTTATCCTCTGTGTTAGTTACCCGCTGTGTTAGTTATCCTCTGTGTTAGTTACCCGCTATGTTAGTTATCCGCTGTATTCATTATCCTCTGTGTTAGTTACCTGCTGTGTTAGTTACCTACTGTGTTAGTTACCCACTGTGTTAGTTACCCGCTGTGTTAGTTACCCACTGTGTTAGTTACCCACTGTGTTAGTTACCCGCTGTGTTAGTTACCCACTGTGTTAGTTACCCGCTGTGTTAGTTATCCCCTGTGTTAGTTATCCACTGTGGTAGTTATCCACTGTGTTAGTTATCCACTGTGTTAGTTACCTGCTGTATTAGTTATCCTCTGTGTTAGTTATCCCCTGTGTTAGTTACCACTTTCTTAGTTACCCACTGTCTTAGTTACTCACTGTGTTAGTTATCCCAATAGTGCGGTATTGTTTTATGTTCCTGCCTGGGCTATGGACTTGAGGTCTCCATCAACCTGCCCCAATATAATGACTGTCATGTCAAATCCAGGGACCTATTTTCCTACAAGGCCAGATGCCTGAACGCCCCTTCTCCTATGCTTTTTTCTTTCCAGCGACAAAGATTTGGGGAGTCGCTCTAGCTGAAACTCTCCAGCTCTCTCATTCCAACACATATTATCTTCCCCTTTGTCTCTGCAGGAACTTTCTCCCCTCTTCTGTGGCTGTATTTAGGGTTTAGTTAGGATTTGGCTATCAAGATGAATCCATGGGTAAGGCTGCCTGCTGCCTAACAGTCTGGGTCAATCCGCAGGACTCATGAATGGAAAGAACTGACTCCTGCAAGCTCTCCTCCGACCTCCACACTTACCCACCATAGCACCTGAGCACACAGGCACACATGCTGGGGAAATTTATTTTTAGTTATGTTTGAAATGTTTAAAATGGTTTTGTGCACTGTTGGATGAGGGACTACCCTGGGTCTTGGAATTTTGTATTGTCTGCAGGTGTTGGGTTTATGTGGGGGATGTATGATTGCTTATGATCTGCATGTGCTATGAATAGAACACCCAAGGAATTCTGAATCAAATCAAACACCTGAGCTCAGACACTTGGGGTTCCACTGTGAGTATGGCACTGGCCATGACGGTGGTTTCCTATGCTGAGGTCTGGCAGAGTTTGAATCTATGAGAATGCCTTCTTGTCTTCCATGCTGAACCACCCCATGGGTATACACTGCATACACACAAAATAAAACAAATTTTTTTAAAAATCAGGATAGGCTCCAAGGTCTGAATGAACAGTCAGTCTTTTCCCAGAGGCAGGATTGGGTTTGCCCCTTCCCCCTCCCAGTTTGTTTC
Organism: Cricetomys ansorgei; assembly: GCA_026225945.1. Lineage (NCBI taxonomy): Eukaryota > Metazoa > Chordata > Mammalia > Rodentia > Nesomyidae > Cricetomys > Cricetomys ansorgei. The sequence goes on from JAMJFZ010002946.1 coordinate 397,300, forward strand.
GAGATAAGATATGGCTTTCTAGCCCAGGCTCACCTCAAATTCATGATGTCTAGCTTCAGCTAACCAGTTCCTGGGATTTCAAGCGGGAGCCACCATGCTGAGCCACAGTCTCCTGGATTATCTCCAGTGCTGTGAGATTGCCCGACCTGGCTCTGTAAAGCCATGGTAGAGAGTCCAAGTTGGTGGGGCACATGGTTTATGTTTCCCCAAGGTAACCCAGCTGTGACTCTGTCTTCTAGAAAAATCATCGGTGGAGCATGACTGTCATCTCAGCTACTTGGGAGGCCGAGGCAGGAAAAGGTAAAGTTCAGGGCCAGCTAGCATAGGCTTTGGAGTTGAAGGCCACCCCGGACAACTTAGTGAAGGACACTCTCAAAATTAAAACAGGGAAGCAGCAGCTGGCGGTGGTGGCGCACGCCTTTAATCCAAGCCAAAAAAAAAAAAACTGAAAAAAACATCCATGAGAGCAGCAAGATGGTTCAGCAAGCAAAGGATTGCTGCCGGGCCTGATGTCCTGAGCCTGGTCTCCGGAACCTTCCTGGAGGAAGGTGGTGAGCCTCCTGACTACCCCACATACAATATGGTATGTGCAAGCACACACACGTGCACATAAACAAAAAGTAATTTAAAATGTAACATTCTTAATAAGTAAATACAAAAAAAAAAAAAAAAAAAAAAGAAGGCTAGAACCAGGGCTCAGTGGTAGAGAGCCTGCCAAGCACATACGAGGCCAAAGAAAGGGGGCAGTTGGGGAGAGCTCAGAGACTCATTCAGCGTGTCACCCTGGGTATTTATGATCTCCAAACAAACGTGTGCCCAACTCCCGGTATCAAAGTTCTCACCCACAATTCCAGCGTCTCCGGTACAGCTTAGACCTGTCCCACCTGAAGCAAACGATGTCGTATAAGCTACTTCCTGACTCTGGCCACGCATGGTTCTTTGCGGAAACATGGACAGTGGACGGGAAGAGTCTCTAAGAGTCCAGACAGTGTGGCATGTGTTTGTATTCAAATGGGCCTGGGTTCAAGCCCTAGCTTGAGAGTTATTCATTGCAAAGCCTTGGGCAAGTCTCCCAAGCCTCCGTTTCCTTGCCTGTTAAATGGGAATCAAATAAGGCCATGCTTCTCATGTGCTCTGCACCGTGCCTGGTACACAAGCCATCGCTGTTGAGCCGTGATGGTTACGAATTGTTAAGCGGGTCTGTGCCGACAGCGCACGTTAGAATTAAGCAGCTCATTGGGCACAAACCTCCCCACACACAAGGATGTGCAGTAACCACTATGAAGCTGTCCGTAGATTAGTATAGGCCATAACAGATCGGAGACTGAAAAACAGAAAGCATGACCTTCAAGGTCATGACTGGGTATTAGTCTGGCATACAGAGATCTGTGAAGGTTTTCCTGAGGATAGGCAGACACGGGAATGAGCTAAGGGAAGTGAATATCCATCTCGTCATTTCTAAATAGCCGATTCCAACAGAAGTGTTCCGGGGCAAGCTTATATTCCCCGCTATTCGGGTGGCTGAGGCAGAGGACCACAAGTTCAGAGCTGGGCTACCTAGCTAGACCTCCCTCTCAATAATAACAATAATCAATAACAGCAATAATACGCAGAAACATGAACTGAGATTCTCTGAAAAACTAATTGAGAATGACTTGCTCATTTGCTGCAGTGTGTGTGTGGGTGTGGGTGTGTTAGTGTTACTGATTAAACCCAAAGCTTTAACAGGTTAGAACCGGTTAGAAAACACATCATTCTACCACTGAGCTACGCCCCCCATCTGTTTATGATTTACTTTTTTGACAAAAAGAAAAAGACCTGGGGATATATTGTAGTGGTAGAACCCTAGCCTGACATGTATGAGACCTTAGGTTCAATCCCCAGTACCACAAAAGGAAAAGACAACCAACTCCCTGCTATCCTCAGTTCATGCCGCCATTGCGGAAAACTGGTAAACATTAATAATATGTATGTAGCTGGGCCAGAGAGATGGCTCATGGGTTTGAGGTGCTTGCTGCCAAACCTGACGACCCAAGTTCGATCCCCAGGACCCATGTGATGGAAGTAGAGACCTGTCTCCCACAAGTTGCTCTCGGGCCTTGACACACACCCACAGATGGGTCCACAAAACAAATAATGGGATTTCTGAAGTGCCAAGTATCTTCGGTATACTAAATAGATGGCTGGCAGTTGGTGCCCCTAGGTAGGGTTGAGATGAGGGTTGGCCAATACAAAGGCCAAGGGAAGGTCAGAAGGTTGAGACATACAGTCATTTCCCAGGCCAACAGTGTGGACAGAAAGGTGAAGTTTAAGTTCATCGCCGTGGCCCATGGTGTATTCAGGCAGGCTTAGATAAACAAGGCTCCATCCAAACGAAAAGGGACCAGGGCTAAGGATGAGGTTCTGTTGGTAGAGGGCTTGCCCAGCACACACAAGGTCCTGTCTCCATCCTCCACAGCCACATAAACTAAACACAGTGGCACAAGCCTGTGATCCCAGCACTCAGGAGGTGGAGGCAGAGGACCAGATTATCCTTGACTACATAGTGGTTTCCAGACCGCCCTGGGCTGCATGAGACTTTATTTCCAATGAAAAAGAAAGTAAAAGAATAGAATCAAAGAGCTTTCGGATAGCGTGGTAGGACTGAGAGGGCCAGTGCCCCCTAGTGGTGGCGGCACTGACAGCGCCTCTCCACTTATCCGTCAAGTCCTTGCTTTCCCAGAAGCCCCTTTATTCCCACCACCACCACCACCACCACCACCCCCCACCCACCCACACACACACACACACACACACACACACCCGGGAGATTTAACGAGAAAATCCAATATTCAGATCCTCAACAATCGGAAGGATCCCCCTAGCCACTGCCTGTTTGGTTTAAAAGGCTCGTGTGACCAGCTTTCTCGGCTGCCATGTTTTTTTAACTGGTTAGCCCTGACATGTCGGTACGTAACCACGGGAAATAAACTCCTTTAAAATGGCCACATGTATCCCTCAGTGTCTACTTGAGGTATTTCGCAGTCCCAACAGGACATGCCTATAGTCCCACCACAGCTATTAGGACATGATGGGCTGTACCTGTGTGTGTCCTCAGCACTTGGGACTCTAAGGCTGGAAGCAAGAAGCCCCCTCCTCCCACACTTCGACACATCTCTTCCACCTGACCTTTATAATAAATGAGGAAACATAAATACTGCTTGCAAGTTAGCTGAGCCCCAGGAGTGAGGTCATGAGAACCCGACTCCTGCCCAATAGATCAGAAGCACAGAGTGCTCAACCGGAGACTTGCCAGCGCTCCTCTGCATGGGCAGGGATGGCAGCACGGCCTCGTGGGAGGGGGTCTCAACCTGTGGGATCCAGCACTGTCTCCGGATGTCTGAACTGCGTGGAGTTGGAGGATACCAAGCTGCTGCCTGCTGCCAAACTGCTCTGAACGTGGAGAGAACAACCTGTGTTAGAACCCACAAAGTGACCTGTGTTGTGAGAGCACAAGATAGGAGGGCCCCACAAGATGGCTCAGCCAGTAAAGGCACTTGCTGAGTTCAGTGCTTGGGACCCACATCGTGGTAGGAGAGGAAGGGACCCTGGGAGTTACCCTCTGACCAGCACACACTCACTCCCACTCACGTACAGTCCATAACAGTAGAATAACTTTCAAAAAAGAATACAAGATACGCAGCTGGATGGGTCCCTAGCTCAAAAACAAGATTAAAAGGCAGGAAAAGCATATTTTGGGGGTTTCCTGTGTCTCACGTGATTTTCTTGCAAGTCTTTGCTTTTCAATTTTTTTTTTTTTTTTTTTTTATAAACCAGAAATGGCGTTGCAAACCTTTAACCAGCAGAGGAATGTAGAGGCAAACGGATTTCTGTGAGTTTAAGGCCAGCCTGGTCAAACACAGCAAGTTCCAGACTAGGCAGAGCTACATAGCAATACCTTTTCTAGAAATAAATACTTAAGCCAATATTGGGGGGGGGCAGTAGTTATAGAACATAGTGGGTTCAAGGCAAGCCTGAGCTATATAAAGAGAGCTTATCTCCAAAACATGCTCCCCCCACAAAAAGGTGAGCTGAGACATTATTAATAGACTTTGGATTCCTGATAAATTACATGAATGCCACTGCTCCATGCTTTCAGCAGCAGAAGTAAAGGGATAGAATTGAAAGGGTTTTGGTTCATTTATTTTTGTTTTTAGTTTCTGTGTATATATGTTGCCTGCTTGAGTCTATGTGCACCATGTGTATGCAGGTGTCCTCGGAGATCAGAAGAGGACATCAGAGTCCCTGGGACTGAGGTCACAGGCGGCTGTGAGCCAGCCAGTACGGATGCTGAGAACTGAACCCAGGCCCTCTAAAAGAACAATAAGTGCTCTCAGCCACCGAGCCACCTCTCCAGCCCCAGGAATGGAATCTGTTAAAGCCTGAGGCTAGAGAGACTGTGATTAAGAGACCACACTGCTCTTCCACAGGACCCTCGTTCAGTTTCCAGCGTCAAGTCGGGTGGCTCACAGCTGCCGTAACGCCAGCACCAGGGGACTCGATGCCTTTGGCCTCCTTGAGTACCTTCAGTCATCTGTGCATACCCACATGCACACACACACACATACACATGATAAAAAAAATAATAATAATAAGCCAGGCAGTGGTGGCGCCCGCCTTTAATCCCAGCACTCGGGAGCCAGAGGCAGGCAGATCTCTGTGAGTTCAAGGCCAGCCTGGTCTACAGAGTGAATCCCAGGACAGCCAGAGTTGCAACAGAGAAACCCTGTCTCAGAAAAAAAAAGGGGCGGGGGGGAGGGGAATGTCAACTGAGGTACTACAATTGTCCTCTGACCTCTACACACACACACCTGAGGTCTGTAATTATTGAATGCCTTCCCTAATGTTTCTGACAGCTCTATATGGAGAAATATAATGTTATCATTGTACAAACTCTAACAGGATGAAGAGGTCAAAACACTCCGAGTTATTTCAAGTTGGTTACCGAGAGGAACTGTAGACTGATCTGTCTCCCCCAACCTCTGCTGGACTGTGAGATCCATGAAACAGGACTGAGTTTCCAACTCCCTAGGATTCCCGGAGTGTGGCCTGGGCTTGGAGCTGACTCCCAAGACTGAGGTGGGACGTTTGATACCAGGCACGGCCGAAGGGGTCTCCTGCGTCCTTACCCTCTGGCTGATCTCTAGCCACTCCCAGACATGTTTGAAATTTTAAAAAGGGGAGAGAGAGACAGAGAGAGAGAAACAGAAATAAATGTGATTTATTTTTCTCTTTGGGGACTTGGGTGTGTTGGAAGAACTTGATTCCCAGGAAGGAAGACTCAGGCGCCTGAAACCTTCTCCCTACCCCGTGAGGGCGGGTCTTTCCTTCAGGACCGGCAGAACAAGTGAGCCCAGGGTGGTTCAAGCAAAGAAAGCTAAATGTTAGTAACTGCTAGAGTTACTTGATTGAAATGGGGTGTGGCAGAGATAGCCAGTAGCCTGGGAGGCAGCATACAGAGAGAAGGAATTCTTTTCATGTGATCTTTTGAAATTTGTAAGGAACCTGTTTTTACAAAAGTTACTACAACTGGAGGAACTCGGTTTCTGAGGGAAAAAAAAAACGATATCCACTTGCGTAGTTGTAAGACTGGAGTGGACCCCAGTCACAAAACAAACACCCAGAACTTTAGTTCCCACTCATTGACTGAGTGAACCAGGATTTGCCAAAATGTAATACAGACATTAATCCTAGGATTCCCATAATCCTCTGGGAGAGGTATTGACACATTGCCTGGACTTGCTGCCCAGGGCCACACACAAGGCAGGGCGTGGGGTTTGAGCCCAGTTGGGCAAAAAGAAGAAAGGAAGGGAAAGGATCATGGTGTCCCTCTGATTTCCTCCCACCCACTCTTCCTTCCCAGAGTTTTTCAGTCCTCCTAGGGACCATCTTCCTCCTGGCCTGGCCTGGCCTAGCCCTCCAAACCCAATGCCTTCTGAAAGCCTTGGATCTAGCGCTGAAGCCTCCCTTGGCAGACACCGTGTGCATGCAATGGAGCAAGCCAGCAAGGACCAAGTCAACTCACAAGAGGAGTACAGCACAGCTGGGCAGAGCATCCCAGCATGATACAAGAAGAGGGGGAGTCGGAGAAGAACCCACTCACCCATTTCTTCTTCGCTGCCCAGGGGGGCCCTCTGTACTGGACAAGAGGAAGGGAGCTGGGGTGGGGGCAGGGTGTCCTAGAAAGCCAGACACTGGGAAAACGACCTACTGTCCTTCAGTCCCAAGTTCCTCTATACAAGATGGAAAGAACAGAATAGTACCTGGTTTAAAGAATTAATGGGGATGGGCTGGAGAGTGGTTCAGAGCACTGGCTGCTCTTCCAGAGGACCCAGGTTCAATTCCCAGCACCTACATGGTGGCTCACAACCATCTGTAACCCCAGTTCTAGGGGATCATATGCCTTCTTCTGACCTCTGTGCACATGTGGTGCACAGACATATATGCAGGCAAAACACCCACACACATAAAATAAAAATAAATCTCAAAAAATTCTTTGAGAAAGACTTAATGGGGAATAGATGCAGATAGGAGTTGCATTTATTAGAGGAGGGAAATGAGGGTGCCAAGGCCACATTAAAGGCAGCGGTTGCGGCAGGGCAGACTGAATTCAGGTCATGCCCCTTGCCTAAAATTTCCAAAAATCAAAGTCCCACCTTCCCCCGTCCATAATCCCCCAAACATTAGTCTGCTCCTTCCCCAGGAGAACTCATTTCCCTCCCGGCTCCTCCCCTGACCCCATCCACTTCCCTACCCAGCTGATCACAGATTTTTGTTGTGGGAGATTTTAGTTATGGATAATGTCCCAGTAAGCTGTCCTTGAAGCAAGTAAAGGATTCACTGCCTACCAGTAAACAAAGGAGTGGCTATCCAGCTCTCCACAAGAATGGGACAGTCCTTAGCCTTACGGCAGATAAAGGTTAGGCTCCATTGATTTATGTATTGGAGGGCTGTGTGGAGACAGAGGTGATTTGGAATAAAAAAGAACCAGGGCAAGGGCAGAGAAACAGACAGCAGAGAACAAGGAGGAAGAAGCTAGCGAGCAGGAGAACCGAGAGGAGAGCAGGGGGTGAGGAAGCCTTGGAGTGAGCTCTCTGCCTAGCTGCCCGGGTATAGAATTCCCTGAGATTTGACATGTTTGTGATTAATAAAGAGCTTTGGAAAATTCAGCGCTGGGCTCTCTATTAAGTGCCCGAAAATAAATTTAACAGATTTTTATCCAAGATTGCTCTCCCACTCAAAGAATTCCCATGACAGTTGTTCTGTTTGTTGAGTTGTTATTATTATTGTTGTTGTTGTTTTGGGTTTCTGAAACAGAGTCTCATTGGGTAGCCCATGCTGGCCTGGAACTTGTAATCAGTCCCCCTTTGCCAGTCTCCCGAGGTCACCCACCCTCAGAACCCAGTTGTTGAGAGCTGTAGGGCACCCAGGGGTGAGACAGGTAAGACCTGTCTCTCTCTGGTCTCGGCAGAGGAATCAGAGCTCAGCAAACAACCCAGAGCATCTGGCTGGGAGTAGAGGGGTTCGGGAGAAGCCTGGAAGCCAGCTCAGGAGGAACTGGACCCGTGGAGAAGGGCTTAGAGGACAGATGAGAGAGGGGAGGATGCAGAAGGAAACAGACTTCCTTTGACTCTGGCATCTGAAATTCAATTCCCAACCCAGAAAAAGATGCAGAGCCGATTTTAAAAGGAAAGGCCTGGAAACAGTCAGCGATCAGCGATGTCCCTGGGGGCAACAGATGGAGACATATGTCAAAGTCATTTTGTGAAACACCTCCCAGGAGTTAAAAGACAAATGAGCCACAGCCATGCGCACGGATAAAGACAGCTACTGAAAAGCAAAGCAAGCTTCCAGTTGCAAAAGAATTAGGCGTGGAGGCTGGGGAGACGCCTCTCAGGGCAATGCCCCTGTCTTGCAAGTGTAAGGTCAAAGTTCAAATCCCCAGAACCCACATAAAGCTGTGTAAGTGTGTCTGTAATCCTGACACCATGGACAAGACAGGAGGGGGAGGCAGAAGGATACCTGGGAGCAGACTCAGGCCAGAACAACAGAGAGACCCAGCCTCAGACACTGTGGAGGCAAGGATCGATCGATAGATTGTCCTTTAACCTCCACACATTCACCACGGCAGGACTTGAATGCACGAGTGTGTGCATGCGCGCACACACACACACACACTCCCACGAAAGAATAATTGCCAACTGTGTGCTAAATCCTTGAGCCTGAAAAGGAAGATTTCTGTAAATATCATGGCCCAGGCTGTCCCGGAATTCATGCCCTATTTGTTCCAAGTGGCTGTACCACCACCCCTGGCTTTTTTTGTGTGTCTGCCTGTGTGAGTCTGTGTGCACCACGTGCATGTTGTTGCTTAGAAGAGAACATTGACTCCCCTGAAGCTGAAATTAAAAGCCATTGTGAACAGCTGTGTGGGTGCTGGGACTCGAACTTGGTTCCTCCGCAAGAGCGGCAAGCGCTCTTAACCACCAAGCCAACCCTCCAGCCTGCCTGGCTCTTTTCTTTTCTCCTTTCCCTTGCAGTATTTGCAAGGACTCCAACCCAGGGATTTTGCCCGTTAAGCAGGACCTCTCTCGCTGACCTACGCTCCCGGCTTCGTACATAAAGATCTTGATTTAAAGTAGTGCCTTACATCTTTAATCCCAGTGCTTGGGAGACACAGGCAGGCAGATCTCTGTGAGTTCGAGGTCAGCCTCAAACATGTAGAGACCAGAGGACGGCATCAGGTATCCTCGCCCAACACCCACCTTACTTGTGGAGGCACAGGCTCTCACTGGTCGTGGAACCCCGAGTTTCAGCTACACTGACTGGCCGTGAAACCCCAGAATCCACTTGTCTCCACCCCCAGATAACCCCCCCACCCCGTCCCCAGCTCTGGGGTTACAAAAGTTTCCAAGCTTCCATATGCCTGCAGGCGTTCACCTGAGCACTGTGAGACTACCCATGGAGCCATCCCCCCAGTCTGCAATCACATTTAAGGTAACATTTTTAAAGTCATTATTTCTTCGTGTTATTTACTTTTTTTTTTTTTTTTAGGCTTTTTGAGACAGAGTCTCACTATGTAGCCTGAGCTAGCCTGGATATTGTGAGAGCTAAAGTTATATTTTCAGTTTTAATTACTGTGCCTAAGAGGTCCACAAAACAAAATGCCTCTAACCTGTAAAGTCCTGATAACAAGCCACGTGTTTTCACTTCCATAAATAAGCTTAGTTGACCCAACTACACAGAATGGCTTGATCACACATAAGCATGATCGTACATAGGCAGGAAATACACCATGATGTATGCTTGCCCCTGATTGGATGAAGGTGAGAAGTATGTACCTTGAGGGTTTTGCTGTAGAGGAACACCAGGAAGAAGTTTTTGTTATTTTGGTTTCTTTAAAAAACGCAGAATGGCATTTGGATTAGGTTTGCGTTCCCGCCCCAGCTGTGGTAGATGTTTGTGAGTGGGGTTTGGCATGCTGGATGCAGGTGGCTGTGATTTGGTTGGGTGCAGTCGTTCTGGCACCTGTAGCTTGTTCTTGGGATTGTGTGCTGCAGGGGTTTATGGGAACTTTTGGCTTAGGGTATAAAAGGTCTGAAGCCCCAAGAGCTAGGATGGGTGTTGGTTGGTAGTTCCTTGGTTGGGTTGCTGCCATTAGTGTGTTGATTCTTAAAAGAACAAAGGTTGGAGGGACTGAGTTTACAGACCGTGAGCCTAGACGTTAGTCTGACTCACTGTCAGCTAGTCCTCTCCAAGCTCAGGCACAGCCTAAAAGAGACTGTGAAGATTTCTACCTTTCTCTCATTCTATATCAAGGCCACTTGCAAAAACGATGAAAATTTCTTTCTATCCTTCTTTTCTCTTTCCCTAAATTGATGGTAAAGATTGTAGCGTACTGCTACATTTTGCCTCTATATTCTCTTGACTAATGTATCCTTCCATCATTTTGGGGAGATCCAGAGAATGGACCTGTCTAGGGCCCATCATCCTGGACAGTATTTAGTAAAGTTTGCTTCAAAATTTGGCCCAGAATTGTGGTAGTGGCCTTATTCTCACCTGGTGGGGTTAACAACATCCTATATTAAACCAAGTCAGGCCGGCCAGCTTTGAACTTCCTTTGGGGGGGGGGTGGACACGACAAGGAAAAGGGATGGAGTTATGTAATTCAGGGGTGGGAGGGAGGGGTCGATGAAGTGTGTGTTGGACTGGGAGCCCAATGCCCGACCTTCAGTGTGACGTTCTGGCATGCCGACCAGGGACTATCAGATGTAAGTAGACGCTTTTCCTAAGACCCACTTACCTCTCTAGAGATGGATCTAGTTTCAGCATGGCTTGATTGCCTGCACCTGTAATCTAAGCATTCTAGAGGCTGAAGCAGGAAGAGTTCGTGGTCAGCCTGGGTCTCGGAGTAAGTTTCAAGCCAGCCTCGACTACATAAGGAGACCCTTTCTCAAGAAGCAGGGAGGGAAGGAGGGAAGGAGGGAAGGAGGGAAGGAAGGAGGGAAGGAAGGAAGGAAGGAAGGAAGGAAGAAGGAAAAGAAAGGAAGAAGGAAGGGCCAGCCAGATTTCCAGGAACAGGCCCAGAATTCAAGCTACTCTATAGGCCGAGGCAGAAGGCTCACAGCCTGCGCTACAGAGTTCAAGGCCAGTCTGACCGGTTTAGTGAGTCTCTGTCTCAGAGTGAAAAGAAGGCTATGCCCAACCCTGACACCACCTGGATGGCCAGGAACCGGAGGCTAGATAGCCCTAAGACCTAGGGTAGAACCAAACACGACTGGGAAGAAAAAAAAAAAATCATTGAAATAATTCCTAATGATATTCTTGCTGTACTCATAGACGGGCACCTAACCCAATCCTCACCCAAGAGGCTCCTGCCAGCAATTAACGGGAGCAGATGCAGAGGTCCGCAGCCGACAATTAGGTGGAGAGTCCAAATTGGAGACCTCTATCAGATCCCTAGGAGCTTGGGGAACCCCACAGATGAAGAAGGAGATCATCAGGAGAACACAGCCCACAGAATCAACCAAGTGAGTCTCTGTGAGCGCAGATGGGCTCGCAGAGACTGAGGAGGCAATCACCGGGCCTGCGTGGGTCTCCACCAGCTCCCTGCCCACGCTAGTTGTTTGGTGTTTTTATGGGACTCCTAACAGTAGCAGTGGGTGCGCCTCTCTGCCATTTGCCTGCTCCTGGGATCCTTCTCTTCCTATTGGGTTGCCTGCTCCGGCCTTGACATGAGGGTTGGCGCCTAGCCTGACTGCGTCGTGTTTGCGCTGTGTGTGGCTGACATCCCTAAGAGGACAAAAAGACAAAACAGGAGGAAACTCGTTTTTGCTATATGCATGTGCACGGGAGACACACAAAACAGGAGACCCCCACACACACACCCAGAAGCAGAAGCTCTGGAAAGGGAGAGAAGGAGAGGGAGGAGGGAGGGAGAGACGGAGGGAAAAGAATGGCTCTAGATTAGAATTGACTCATAAAGAGCCGTGGACTTTGTCTCCCTCTGCCCTCTACTCTCCTTAGCTTGCAACCTTTGCTCAGTTCACTCCCTCCCCTCACTCTTCATAACTCGTGCTTTAACCCCACTCCACCCCACTCTCAAAAAAAAAAAAAAAACCAACCCAGATACCTGTTTCTTTCTTTGCCTCAGAACAAACAATACAAAAGCTTCATCTGGTCCTTCTTTACTTATGTACTTTATGGATATGGGTGTTTTGTCTGCATATATACACGCCGGAAGAGGTCACCAGACCCCATAAGACTACAATTATAACCGCTTGTGAGTTTCCCTGCAGGTGCGGGGAATTGAACTTACGACCTCTGGAAGAGCGTCCAATGTTTTTAACCACTGGGCCGTCTCTTTAGCCCCATCAGGATCTTTTATTTTGTGTGACTCCAGTGCATATGCATATGATACAAATGGATTTCTCTTGCTCGGGGTTCTCTCTCTCTTTCTTCCTGTCTCTCTCTTCCATTCTTTCTTTGGAAACACTACATAGCCCAGGCTGCTCTCGAACAATCCGTGTAGCTCAGGCTGGCCTTAAACTTACAGTCCTCCGTGTCCCTGCTCCAATCCCTGTCTCATTTTAAATTTCATTTTTATTTATTGGGGGGTGGGGGAAATAGCGCTGTGGCATCCGCGTGGAGGTCAGAGGACACCTTGTAGGAGTCGGTTCACTCCTCCCACCATGTGGGTCCCAGGGTTCAACCTCAGTCCTCGGGTGCTCGGGTCCTCAGGCAGCACCTTCACTCACCGTGGTGGTTCAGATGAGATACCTCCCCCCCCACCACCATGAGTATGGGGTTTGAATTCTCAGTTCCCAGCTGGTAGCACTGTTCAGGCAGGCTTAGGGAGTATGGCCTCGCTGGAAGTGGGCTTCGAGGTATCAAAAGCCATGCACGTTTCTACTGCCTTCTCTCTGCTTCCTGTTTCCCATTCCAGATGTGAGCTCTCAGCTGCTGCCCCAGCCTCCGTGTTTACCTGCTGCCCCTCTGCCCCACCACAATGGTGACAGACTCCTGTTATACCTCCGTGTAGGTGAAAATATTAATATCTTGGGAGGGGGTTTCAATAAAGAACAAAGACAATTGTGAGTTCTCTCTGCCTGCGGGGTCCTGCTTCCCTCCCTTGCAGGTGGCTAAGCTATCAGCTGCTAGCCCGCCCCCGCCCCCACCTCCCTGGGAGGAAAACACTCGGTGGCCTGGGTCAAACGTGTCCAGGTGGTCCCAGATCAGAGGACTTAAGAGTTGACAGAACTCATAGAGTTTCTGGGAGGCTGTTATCAGTGAAACATCTGGGTTTATTGAAGCAAGGGTGGTTACATTTATAGGATGAAGGCAGGGGAGGTTCTTTGGTACCCAGGGACGGGGGCCATTGGTTAAGACAAGGATATTGGAATAGCCCCGTATGCATATTGGGGGTGCTTCGGGTATTTTCTGGGGAGCAGGGGTTTCGTTGCAACTCTAGATAAACAACTCTGCCAGATCACAGGCCTGCCTTTGGAAGGGGGAGGTGTTTTGCTGCGGCTTGTGGTCTGTCAGCGACTGCAGAGGGGAGGGACCAGATTCCTGCCAGCTCTTGAGAGCTTGGGGTCATAAGCGCCCTGAGACCCACTTAGCTTGCGACAATCCCGCAGACAATTCTTCGAGGTGCACATCTAGACAGCCTAGGCAAAGGGTCTAGCCTCTGATGGAAAGACCCCAAGCAAGTAGCCTGTAGATAATTTATTGATTGAAAGCTCTGTCCTACTCACTTAGTTAATGAATCGAACCTCAAACCCTGAATCCTCTGCCAGCCAAACTGGTGCCCCAAGAGGCTGAAATCAAGTCCGAGAATCCAAGGTGTCCCCTGGGTTCCGGCTGCAGAGGTGACAAGGACTCTCTCATTTGCAACATCAGAAACAAACATCTTTAACATGAAGATTTCAGAGGGCTGCATCCACTGTTTCAGCAGAGCCGTGTGAACAGGTGCAGGAAGCAAGTCTTACAGAGAGAAGCAGGCTGCAGCAAGCCTTAGGAAACGCCCTTCCCCTGTGTACAGCACCGAAAGCACGTCTTACCAAAGCATTACTGCACAGACAGAGCGTACAACTATACCATAGCTAGTTCAGACATTCCACTACGCCTCTGGAATTTGAGCCTGAGATAAACCCTCCCTTCTATAAGTTACCTTAGTCATGATGTTTTATCACAGAAATCGAAAAGTAAGTAGTAATACACCCACTGAGTAATCTCACTGGCCTCTCTCTGGTTCTCTGAGACAGGGTTTCATGTAGCCCAGGCTGGCCCGGAACCCATCCAATAGCCGACTGGGACCCTGAACTCATGCTCCTGCCTCCACCTCCCGGATGCCGGGATTACAGAGGTGTGCCACCAAGCTCAGCGCATCTCTGAGGTCCTCAAGGGGCTTCTTCTATCTAGCCAACAAAACCATCCCCCCCCGCCCCGCCTCGATTCCTGAAGCCAATAATTAAATTAATTGATCTGTCAGAAAACCCTGGTGCATAGTAAAGTGACCTGGAATTCTTCAGCAAAACCCAAAGGGTCATTGCATGGGTCAGGAAATTCCACAATCAGAGCTTCCAACTCAATTTTTAAAATTTTACTCTGTGTGTGTGTGTGTGTGTGTGTGTGTGTCCTGCCGTATTGAATGTGTTAAAGGACAACCTCAGGTATCGCTCCTTGCCTTCCACAGTGTTCAAGGCTGGGTCCGTTGTTCTGGCCTGAGTATACTTCCGGGTATCCTTCTGCCTCCCCCTCCCATCTTGCCGCCAGGATTGTCGTAGCATCAGGATTACAGATGCATTACACAGCTTCATGTGGGTTCTGGGGATTTGAACTCTGACCTTACACTTGCATTCACATTCATTCACATACACATATGCATTCCCCCAGAGTTGCAGGGTTCAAATCCAGGTCTGTGTGGCAAGTGCTTTCACCTGCTCATAGGTCAGCCCAGGAAGTAGAGTCCATAACCAAAAACAAATACATAAATACAATAGAGTTACAGAAACTGGGGTGTGGTATGGCGAGAGGAATGAGTCTGTCAGTCATGTTAGCCCAAGCCTTTATCCCTAGGTGCTCATTTGGGGAATAACAAAGAGGAACTGGGCCTCTCATTTGGCATCCCTGGCCTCCAGCAAGGACAGTCCAGGAACGGCTGCCTCGAGGTGCCAGCCCTATCTGGCCAGTCTCTGCCACTCCTTCGAGTCATTGCCCACTTCTGAAGGAGTAACCCTAAAATCTTCAGGAACCAGACCAATCTTTAGGGATCAGAGCACCAAACACCTCTCGCCTCTATCCAGGATGGGAGCAAGGACTTTTTTGATTTTTTGGCTTGTGGCTGAGGACATGAACGGAGAAGGACCCCTGTCCTATCTAACCAGCTTCTCTTTCCCGAACATCTGCGTTAACTTCTTGTGCACTGACAATGTTTCGTTTCTTTCCTTAGCTGCTTCTAAATTGCAACTGAAGTAGGCTCTCAACTCACCATCGCTCCTTTGACTACCTAAGGCTCTGGCTTAGCCACAGGGATATGGATTATTCCCCCCTTCCCCCCCCCCCCCCCCCCCGCCCCATGGAGGAAAACATAAAGCCCAGTCCATCTCTGCTTCAGGTCTCGCGTTTTCCCAGATATTTGCAAGTTATCCTAACTACCAAACACAACTGTCTGATACACCAGTTGGCAGTTTTTCTGGAATGCTTTGTCTTTCCTTCCATTTCTTGTTCTGTTCAGTTTTGGTTTTTGAGACAGGATCTCAAAGAACTGCCCGACCCCCCGACTCACCCCTGCATGCACCCCTCAAGAATGTCTTGAACACTAGGCTTCTTGCCTCCCAAGTGCTGTATTACAGGCAGGCATGTTGTCCTTGAATTTCTGTGTCCGGTTTCGATGGCCTTTTCTTCTGAAAATTACAGCCTTCTGTGTTAGCTAGAGGGTTTCACTTTGGATTTACGTGCAGCTCATGGGAGCAGTTCATTCAGGTTTCACCCCAGGATCAGTTTCTTCAATGGGTCTGGTGTTCACACTGCATATTTATGGAAATATGTGGAGACCCGGGGCACCTCTTGTGTGTGGGTGGTCACCTCACCTAGAAAGGAATTTCTGACTCAGGAATAAAGTGTTTCATTTTAGTTACTTTTTGTTTTTTTAACATTTATCTGTATTGTGTGACGGAGCGTACACACGCCGTACCATGCTGCTTGTGTGGCAGTCGGAGGATAAATTGCAGGCTTTCTTTCTTCTACCTTGTGCATCCTCAGGATTGAACTCAGGTCGTCAGGCTTGGCAGCAAGCACCTTTACCAGCTGAGCCATTTTGCTAGCCCAAAGGTATGTTGCCCTGAGGAGTTCCTTCTGATACCTCCACCTGCTGGGTTAAGAGGAACTCAGAGGCCCTTGCAATCAGCCCTCAGAATTTCTAAACTAAACAGGGCACAGTTGCAAAGGCAGATGAGCAAAGAGACAGGAAAACAAAGTTAGATGTCGAAGAAGGAAGGCTGAATGCTAACAGCAAATGTCCTGAGAAGGTATTTTTGAAACAATAATAGAATGTCCAACATAACAACCAACTTAGAATAGGCCTTCAACCAAAAGCCGGAGGTGTGGGGCGGGGCAGGGGGAGGTGTGTGCAGGTTCCCGGAAGGACTCACCTTCATCCAGGTGACAGCCTGTGCTGGTACCTGGTGCCAATCCAGATGACTCCTCTGGTGAAAACAGATCCTCTCTGAGGTCCCTGATCACAGTTCTTGGTCCAAAGGGAACAGGAGATATTTCTTCTGAGCCAACTATGAATACCCAAGGCTGGGGATGGGGATTCAGATTGTTCCTAATGCTATGTTCCACTACGGATGGACGAGGTGATGTGAACTTTTTATAAACACAAAAGACAGTCATAAATCACTGTGTTTACTAAATACATCAGCGGGGACAGGAGGAAGGCAGAGCTTCACATGCTGCAGATGCAGTCTTCCGATATTCTGAGCTTTGGGGTTGGTGGGAGCTAGCTAGCGCTAGCGGTCTGGCAACTTTAACAACGCATTCCCAACGTTGTCCCTAATAGTCAAAAGGTGCGGACCCAGACAGAGCAAGCAGTAAACGGCAGTTAACGGGAACTAAAGACAGCCCGGTGTAGTTCTGACTCACAATGTGCAGCAGACACTCCTCACAGTCTGAAGTTGTAGTTCAGCCGTCAGCATGGGGGATCCTCAACCCAGAAGTGGCCTCTTTGAGAAATGTCAGTTCACACTGCTTCCCTAGAAATAAAACACAACGGTTTTTTTTTTCCTAAAATGAAAAAATCTTACCTTACAATCCCCCCTCCCCCTCCCCCATCCCCACAAGTCCTATCCAATCTTTGACCCAGCAAATGTTTACTGAGTGCGTCTAAGTGCCGGGCGGGGCACCAAATGCTAGGGATACTGCGGTGAACTCAAGTAACAGCTGTCTGTCATCTGATGCTGTGTTCTCCCTCCTCCGGCCTCTATGCTTCCTGATTATCTGCTCTCATCCTCATTTGCATGTGAATAGGAAGAACCCAGCCCTCCTCCAGATCTCTCACAGCCCGGGGCATCCTCAAATCAAGAAGAAAGTCTTGTTTATAGTGCAGAGGGCTCTAACAGAGAGAGGCTGGGGTTGCACCTTTGTGGCAGAGTGTTTGCCTAAGCTCACATGAGACCCTGGGTTCTGCCCTTGTACCTGTTCAATGCCCTGTTTCAGACTGTATGCAAGCAGGAAGCTATTGAATCCCGGGCCTTACTGCAGGCACGCCAAAGGGCTGTGGAGTCAAGGAATCTGGCAGCTTCTGACAGGTATGCAAGATGCCTGTAGGTGAATCCGTGGAAGATCGGATCTAGGAGAGAGGGGGTCATGAAGCGCCATGCCTCCCTGAGGCAGATGATGGTCCCTGGGAGAGGGAGAGATTCTTTCCAGTGGTGTGGCCTCAGAATAAGGAGTTCATGCTCCCATAAACAATCTCTCAACTGAGACACTGTAAACAACCTTCATGAAACTCATTAGGTCATCAAAAATTAATTAATTAACACTCAAAAGCAGAAGAGGAGCTAGGTAGGGAGAGGAAGGGACTCAGAGCCAAGGGAATGAAGAGTAACAGGCTGAGCATGGTAATAAAAAATGAGTTATATGTACAGGGAAATACCAGAATGAGACTCATTATACGTATAATTAACATACGCTAATAAAAAAATAAATTAGGGCCGGGAGATGGCTCGGTGGATAAGCACTTCCCACACGAGGACTGGAGCGCCAGAGTCCATGGGAGGAAGACAGGAGACCCCCGGGGCAAACAGGTCAGCTAGAGGAGGGATTTCAGAGAGAACCTGCCTGACTAAATGCAGCGGCAGGAATGTGAATTCTACCTGCCCGGGAACACACATGAAGGAGCACCGGCATACACATGAGAACCCACACACCCGGAAACACGAATACACGAATCTACACACTCTCAAAAAAATGTTTTGTTTTGTTTTTTTTTTATTTTAAAGAATGAGTCAACAAGGCAGGTTTGGTGAACCATACCTTTAATCCCACCAGGGAGCAGTGGAGGCAGGAGGATTGAGAAGTTCAAGGTCATCCTTAGCTACACAGTGAGTTCCTGGCCAACTCGGCTACCTGTGACCCCGTTTCCAAACAAAACAAGAGAACGACTCAACCAATCCAGACTGGCCTAGGTCGGATAGCTATGTAATCTAGAGACTACAGCGCGTCAAGTCCCTCGTAGTTGGTGAAGGTAGGGTGCGGGAGGAAACCGCCTCCCAAACACCGCACATGCATGCACGCACGCACGCACACCAAGATAAGCAGGGGTGGGGGGAGGCAGGAGACTGGAGAGCCACGCAGGGTCACCGCCCCGCGAGGTGTGGCCGCTGCAGCTAGCCAAAGTCTCCCGCTCCTAGGTCCCTCCTGTTTTCTTACTACCTGGGGCCCGAGGCACAGTCTCCGCCCCCTGGACCCCGGGAAAACCTAGGTGCCCCAGGAGACCCGTACGTGCGTTGCTGTGGGAAGTCTGGGGGGACTGCGGGCCCAAGACAGAGACATTGGGGTGCGGGGAGCCACCCTTGCAGGAGGCTGCCCGCTCCCCACCCCACCCCCACCCCGCCTGATTTCCTTCAGGAGGGAGCCGCCCGTTCCCGCCCCTAACTGGCCCGGCGGCAGAAGCTTACAAGAGGTGGAGACCGAGCCAGCCGACCTGCGGAGATGGAGGCGGCCGGCACCTGGGCGCTGCTGCTGGCGCTGCTGCTGCTGCTGCTGGCGCGGGCGCTGCCCAGGACCCCGGCCCGAGGCCACCTGCCCCCGGGGCCCGCACCGCTGCCGCTGCTGGGAAACCTCCTGCAGCTGCGTCCCGGGGCGCTGTACTCCGGGCTCCTGCGGGTGAGGGGGCGCGGGGATATCCGCGAACCAGGGAGTAGAGGGGAAGGTATCATCTAAGAACCAGGCAGACGAGCCTTGGGCTATCAGAGGCAGAGGCGGTGATTCTCAGGGCGAAGGGACAACGAATGCCTCGAGCAGGGGCGGGGCGCGAACAGGTTGACCTGGGCTGCCCCGATTGAGAAAGGCAGAGCTCACCCAGTCCTGGAAGCGGGACCCAAACCAGCAGGGGTCCCAGGTCGCAGGGACCCGTGGGATGATGGGTAGGTAGTGAGCGGGGACCAAAGCTGCAAGGCAGACACTCTCTAGACAAGAGTGGTCGTGGGCGAGCTTGTCCCCTGTCCCCACGTTGGGAGGGGAAGCATCTGGAGGCCTGTGGAGGCTGGGGGAGGGGAGGGCAGAGCAGAGAGCATCCTAGGCTGAAGGAATCTGCCTCAGAGACTCCCGGAGTGGGAGGGTGGGTGTAGCTCAGCTGGGAGGGAGCTAGGAGTTCCTGCCACCGGGTGGGAGGATGGGGGGAGGCAGCCCCAACCTGCCAGGGCTAGTGGGGGAGATGAAGTTCCCCATTCAAAAATATTCCGGGGGACTTTTGAGGACAGAAAAAGGGGGTGGGAGTCTAAGGGGGAGAGATGGGACGCATGCTCCACCGCAGCTGCTGAGGGATTTAAGGGTTTAGCAAAGGTTGAAAGGGGCAGCTGGGTATCGGGAAGAGGGGGATTAGACAAACCAGAGCTAGTTGTGAATGGTCCCAAGAACAGAGGTTAGAGCCTGGAAGGAAGTGAGAGGGGAGGCGAAAGAATGTGTTTAAGAAGCGCCCACTCCACTCTCCCATGCAAAAAGAGCGCAGTTTCCCAGAGGGATACTTTCGCTTGTGGTGAAGAGGGGACTGCTTTCTGGTACAGGGAGCAAAAGCCAGACCACATGGCTTATCCGAAGGCAGAGGTTGAACTAATACAGCCTAGCTGGCAGAGGCAGCTCCCTGGGACCAATCACGACCCTCTTCTCCCTCTCTGCCCTCAGCTGAGTAAGAAGTACGGGCCTGTCTTCACCGTCCACCTGGGCCCCTGGCGCCGCGTGGTTGTCCTGGTTGGACATGATGCTGTACGAGAGGCCTTGGGAGGTCAGGCTGAGGAATTCAGCGGCCGGGGAACCATAGCAACACTGGATCAGACTTTCGATGGTCATGGTAAGTCTTGAGTCATGAGGGCAAATGGGGGCTGCTGGGTCCTGCCCCCACTTACAGGTATGGAGGTTATTTTTTTTGCCTCTTATTTCCTTTCCTATGAAATGGGATGATAACGATGCCTGTCATTTAAGGTCGTACTAAGGATTGACTGTGGACTGGGCTTGTGCTGAGGGAGTGCTTACTCGCTAATTGCTGACCTATAGTGATAATAATTATTTCTCTAGGGTCTGTAAATTGATAGATAAAGCACTCACAGCACAGGTTGACCCGGTATGGTGATCTATGTCTGCAGCCTCAACATTTAGTAGATTGAGACTGGAGGAACTCAAGTTTCAGGCCAACCTGGACTCTATAGTAAGTTCAAGGCCAGCTTGAACTACATAGTACAAGACAGTGTCACCCTGACTTGAAAAAGCTGGGACTAGGGACCTGTACTTAGTGGTAGGGCATGCATAGAACCCACCAGTGATGGTTTCAAGCCTTGTTCTGTGGAGACTGCTTGCCTAGAATCCCCCAGTGAGGGGCTGGGGGCGTGGCTCAGTGGTAGAGCCCCTGCCTAGAATCCCCCAGTGAGGGGCTGGGGGCGTGGCTCAGTGGTAGAGCCCCTGCCTAGAATCCCCCAGTGAGGGGCTGGGGGCCTGGCTCAGTGATAGAGCCCTTGCCTAGACTCCCGCAGTGAGGGGCTGGGGGCGTGGCTCAGTGGTAGAGCCCCTGCCTAGAAGCCCCCAGTGAGGGGCTGGGGATGCAAGGAGTTGGCTCTCGGCTTGAGCCTCTCGCCCCTGGCCAGGAAGGGGTGGGGTGTAAAACAGACATAATTCTTTACGTTAAGATGGAAAGCATGCTTTTGCATGTGTGGAGCCCTGAGTTCACTCTCCAGCACCACAGAAAAACCCGTCAGCACAGTGGTGACTAAGTGCTGCCTACTTCCCCTTGAGCACCCAGACTAATAGGAAGAAAGACCCATCACCAGACAGTGACCACTTAGAGGAATTGGCTATGGGGGTGGGGGCAAGATAGCAATCTAGGATTCTAGGAATCCACAGGCGGGCCCTGACCCATCCTGTTGCCCAAGGGACACCCAGACAGCCTTCAGGAAGAGAGATGTCTAAGCTGAGGCTCCTGGACAGGAAGGGAAGTTGTGTCCCGAGCAGGAGGGCTGGCATCTGCACGTGCACAGAGGAGCCAGAGCACAGAGGAGCCAGAGCGCATTGGCTCAGCCCTCAGTCTCCCTGGGCCTGGCCCTGTCCTAAGAACCAAGGACCAAGGCAGAGGAAGTGTTCTCTAACTGTGATGAAACCACAGAGAGAGGGGATGGGATCCTATCATGGAAAGTACAGCTCTGAGAGGCAGACACGGTGTGTGCAGGGGTCGGTGCTGAACTGGAGTGAAGCCCGGCTAGAGGCAGGCTTCACGGAGGAGGTGACATCAAGGCTGAGTGAATGGAGTTCATCCAGGGTAGGGTAGCAGCTGAGAGTGGTGGCTAAGGCCTTTAATCCCAGTACTCATCAGGCTGCGTCTGGAGAATTGTCAGGAATTCAGGCCAGCCTGGGCTACGTAGCAAGACTCTCTCCAAAGGAGAACCGTAACCATAAATACTTAAATATAAAAGAATCGGGGCTGGAGGAATGGCTCCACAGTTAACACTGGCTGCTCTTACAGAGGACCTGAGTTTTGTTCGCAGCCCCTACTTAGGCAGCTCACACTAGCCTGTACGCCAGCTTCAGGGGATCTGACATCCTCTTCTGGCCTCTCCTGGCACCTGCACATGTGTGAACTTGATACAAACACAAACATACACAGAAACAAAAAAATTAGGTAAATGTTTTAAAATAAATGTTTAAAAGGATGGGTGGTACCTGGAGATGTACTTAAGTGGTAGAGTCCTCCCAGAATTCACGAGTGAAGGGCTAGGAGGTGACCCAGTGGTAGAGCCCCTGCCTAGAATGCCCCAGTGAGGGGCTGGGGTGTGGCTCAGTGGTAGAGCACCTGCCTAGAATCCCCCAGTGAGGGGCTGGGGGCGTGGCTCAGTGGTAGAGCCCCTGCCTAGAATCGCCCAGTGAGGGGCTGGGGGCGTGGCTCAGTGGTAGAGCCCCTGCCTAGAATCGCCCAGTGAGGGTCTGGGGGAGTGGCTCAGTGGTAAAGCACCGGCCTAGAATCCCAGTAAGGAGACTGAGGGCATGGCTCAGTGGTAGAGGCCCTGCCTAGAATCCCCCAGTGAGGGGCTGGGGGCGTGGCTCAGTGGTAGAGCCCCTGCCTAGAATCCCCCAGTGAGGGGCTGGGGGCGTGGCTCAGTGGTAGAGCCCCTGCCTAGACTCCCCCAGTGAGGGGCTGGGGGTGTGGCTCAGTGGTAGAGGCCCTGCCTAGAATCCCCCAGTGAGGGGCTGGGGGCATGGCTCAGTAGTAGAATCCCTGCCTAGAATCCCCCAGTGAGGGGCTGGGGGTGTGGCTCAGTGGTACGGCATGCATAGAACCCACCAGTGATGGTTTCAAGCCTTGTTCTGTGGAGACTGCTTGCCTAGAATCCCCCAGTGAGGGGCTGGGGGTGTGGCTCAGTGGTAGAGGCCCTGCCTAGAATCCCCCAGTGAGGGGCTGGGGGCGTGGTTCAGTGGTAGAAAGCTTAACATGTGTAAAGCCCTAGGTTCACGTCCAACAGCCCCCCCAAAGGACGGAGATGACTATGATACAGAGGACACAGCAAGGGCACAGGTGGGGGTGAGGACTGAGATGCCTTTGAGGAAATAAGAGAAGTTGTAGTAGATTATTAATAAAGGCACGAGTCAGCATGACTCTGGTCACCTTGTAGGCCTGTGAGTCACACCCAGAGCAGCTGAGCTTCTGGTTTTCTAAGACCTGTACAATTTCAACAGGGAAAGACTGCGAAGTGAGTAGAACTGAAGGCTGGGAAGGGAGCAGCTGGACCAGGGGAAGGGCTAGGGATGGAGAGAAATGGTATTTGGAAGACGCAAGAATGTGAGACCCAGAACTCCGATCAACAGTCGAAGAGGAGAGAGGAAAGATCTAGAAGCTAGTTTCAGACATGAGAGGGGCCGAGGACAGCCGGTCCGACTGCCAGGACAGCCTTCAACAAGTGCCACGGCACTGAGCTCAGAGGGGAGAGCTGTGCAGAGAAGGCGTCTTGCGTAAAGGAGAAGACGATGTGATTTCAGCCTTCGGGCTTTCTGATTATGTTCTCACTGTGGGCTCTTCAGAGGCCCGTGGTGCTCCATGCATGCTGGGATGGGCAGCAGGACAAACGGGATGAAAAGGGTGTGTGTGTGTGTGTTAGTCACACAATCTGGCTTAAGCTGTATCCACTTATGGAGCGCCTACTGATTTCTCATTACAAGAACTCACGCACGCACGCACGCACGCACGCACGCACGCACGCACGCACTGTCTGCCAGGCTGGTTCAGACTCAGGACAGGGCTCTGGGGCATCTCCCTGGGAGGAGGGGACCAGTCCCTTCTTGAATCTAGCCTTCTCTGCAGGAGTTTTCTTTGCCAATGGGGAGCGGTGGAAACAGCTGAGGAAATTCACCCTGCTCGCTCTACGGGACCTGGGCATGGGCAAGCGTGAAGGCGAGGAGCTGATCCAAGCAGAGGTGCAGAATCTGGTGGAGGCGTTCCAGAAGACAGAAGGTCAGCAGGGTGGGGCCAGCAAGTGCTTCCAGCCAAGGGGAAGAGGAACCGTCTCTGTTGTTCCTGGGTGGTGAATCTGCTGGAAGGGAAACCTGGGGGGGAGGGGCTTTCCTCACCTCCACACTGACCCAGTCCTGGGGATGCCTGGACAGCTCTCTCTGTCCCTGGGACATTGGCACTCTTGAGCAGGCTTTCTCTCTCTCTCTTCCCCTCTCTCCCTTCCTCCCTCTGTCCTCCCTGCCTGGGACTGGCTATTAACCCTTCTGCCTCAGTCTCCAAGTGCTGGGACTACAAGTGTCAGCTAACACACCTGGCTCCTTTTGTCTTTGTTTTGGAAACATGATCTCACCCTGTAGCCCTGGCTAATCTTGACCTCCCAGCAATCCTCCTGCCTTAGCTTCTCAACGGCCAAGATTACAAGTGTGAGCCACCACACCTAGCTCCAATTCTCTTTCTGCCTCTTTTCTTTCTTTGTCTAATCCTGTCCCACCCCCACCCCCGCCTTCTGTGCCTCCCAGGACGTCCATTCAACCCTTCCACGCTGCTGGCCCAGGCTACCTCTAACATGGTCTGTTCCCTCATCTTTGGCATCCGTTTGCCCTATGAAGATAAAGAGTTCCAGGCTGTGATCCAGGCAGCGACTGAGACCTTGTTGAGGATCAGCTCCGCATGGGGCCAGGTGAGGGGAGGAAGCCTTTTCCAGCCTCAAAGCTTCCTGTCAAAAGTCCTGAGAATGAGCAGTCTTCCCGCGTGCACCCACAGGCCTACGAGATGTTCTCCTGGCTACTGCAGCCCCTGCCAGGCCCACACAGACAGCTCCAGCGCCTTTTGGGCAGCCTGGCTGCCTTCGCTGTCCGGCAGGTACAACGACACCAGAGAAGCGTCCACACCTCAGGCCCCGCCCGTGACGTCGTCGATGCCTTCCTGCTGAAGATGGCACAGGTACCAGAACTTGGGAGAGGAAAGGGTCCTTCCGAATATGGCTACTGACCTGGCTGATGGCTCATTTACTTAGCATCTCTTGAGTCCTCGTCCCTGGGCGAAACTCGGGATGGGACTCTGGGAACGGCTTACTTTACTAGGGGGAAGAGACAGTCCCTTCTTGAGTCTAGCCTCCTCTACAGAGGTTTCTTCAGGGACTAAGAGCATCTGAGGATCTCCATCAATCTCTTGACTTTTTTATTTTTGGTGAGATATAGTCTTACTCTGTAGCCTAGGCTGGCCTGGAATTCTAGCCCAGGCTGGTCTAGAACTTGCAAAGATTCCCCTGCTTCTGCCCCCCACCCTCCAAGGGTTAAATCACGAGACCTGGCTTCCGGTCTCTTCCTCTACATATCTGTCCCTGTGTGGGAGATGTAGCTTGGTCGGCAGAGTCCTGCCCAGCATACAGAAGCCCTGGGTTTCACCCCTGGGTATGGTAACTTACACCTGTTATCCCAGCACTTAGGAGGCAGAGGCAGAGGGTCATCTTCAGCTGTATTGCAAGTTTGAGGCCATCCTGGGCTACGTGCGACCCTGTTTCAAAACAGGGAGGAAGGGAGAATGATATGTCTGGGTGGGTAAAGATGTTTGATGCCAAGTCTGACGGCCTGTGTGTGACCCCTGGGACCCACACAGTGGAAGGAAAGAATCAGCTCCTGCGAGTTGTCCTTTGACCTCACGCCCACGCATGAAAGAAAGAAGAAAAAAAAAAGATTTTTTTTTTTTTAAATCTTGAATCTCTACCACACTTAAATAAGAGTCCTCGACCTGTCCCAAACATTTATTTCAATACTCAGGAGAAACAAGACCCGGGTACAGAATTCACTGAGAAGAACTTGTTGATGACGGTCACCTATCTGCTGTTTGCTGGGACCATGACTGTGGGTGCCACTGTCCGCTACGCCCTCCTGCTCCTGCTGAGATACCCTCGAGTCCAGCGTAAGGACCCATTCCCACTAGCTCGGCCCAGACAGAATGTGCAGGAAGATGCAAATGAGCGTGGAGTTTAGGGTTCCCCAGGTGGTAAGGGCTTGGGGAGCTTCTGACCTCAGCACCAGAGGTAGCGAGAGGCGGGACAGAATGCATCCGTGGCACCCCGTCACCTTCATTCCGTGCCTTGTCCCCGGTCGTGGGGAGCGACAGAAGGTCCTTGAGCAGGAAAGACATGTTTAAATTTGCATTTATTGATTTTTATTTGACGTAGGGTCTTAAACGCTGTAGCCCAAAGCTGGCCTGCTATTCACTGTGTAGCCAAAGCTGGTCTCTAACTCAGCTTCCCGAGTATTGAGTGTGAATTACCGCACCCATCTTTGAGCTGCCCTGACAGAATGGATTCTGGGGCTGGGGGTAGGGCTCGATGGTAGCTTGATTGCCAAGCATACACGAAGCTCCTCACCCCACCCCCCGAGGGCAGGCTATGGAGAATGGAGAAGGAAGGGTTTGTCCAGGGACAGACTTAAGTTTCTAGCTGGGAAACTAAGGACAGTGAGTTCATCCTGAGCTAGGGACAGGAAGGATGCGGGCAGAGTTGGTTTCAAAGCAGGGACGCTGAGCGAGGATAGCAGCTCATGTCTGTAGTCCAGCACTCGGAATGCCTGAAGCGGGCTGACTGCCCATATCCAAGGCTAGCCCTTCTACATAATGAATGCCAGCCTTGGCTATAGCGTAAGGCCCTGACTCAAGAGAAAGGGGGGAAGATGTGAGGGAGGCGGTGTTAAAGTCACCTTGGAAGGGCCTAGGCTCACGAGACACTGGATCAGGACTTGAGATTAAACATTGTAATCAGGGCTGGGGAGACAGCTCGGAGGGTAAGAAGCGTGGGGACCTGAGTTCAAATCTCCAATACCCATATACAAAGCTTGGCATGCCCGTACTTACCTGTAAGTCCAGCGCTAAGGTAGGAAGGGCTGAGACAGGAGGATCGCTGGGACTTGCTGCCAGCCTCGCTCCAGGTTCAGTGAAGGACCCTGTCTCAAGGGAATGGGGTAGAGAGCAGTAGAACTGAGCTCACAGCTCATGGCTGGTCGGGGTCAGAGTAGTGGCTGGACCCTATCCTGCAGGAATGAGGCTAACAGGCCAGGCTGAGAATGAACCCCACACACACACCAACCCCTCCCCGACCCCCAGGAGCTCAGTGTTTCCAGATCTGACCAGTTGGCTGAAGGCTAGTGAAACAGCCTGACCTGATCAGGCAGCACTTACAGGCCTCCGCCATGATTTGGAGTGAATGGCACAGCTCTGTGGGTCTCAGTTTTCTCATCTAGGAAATGGGAGATCAATCATGGTGTCCACCGTGCCAGGAGGTGGTGGCTCAGGTCTTTAATCCCAGCGCTTGGGAGGCAGGCGTAGGTAGATCTCTGTGAGCCCGAGGCCAGCCTGATCTTCTTAATGAGTTTCAGGACAGCTAGGGCTACATAGAGAAACCGTATCTCGAGAATAAAAAACAAAAACCAGTGTCCAGCGTTCAGTTTAGTTTAACAGGAGTTAAGACAAAATAGATAAAATACCCCGCAGATAGGATGACCGAGACCCCCGGCCTACGCTGCTCCTTGCCTGCTGCCAGCGGTTTGGTTTGCTCTCCAAACCACTGCTGCACGAGAAGACCGGGGTCCCGGGAGCAGTGTGACAGGGTCGGCCCCACCCTTGACCTGCAGCCCTCTTCTTGCATGCAGAGCGAGTCCGGGAAGAGCTGACCCGGGAGCTGGGACCCGGCCGCGCCCCGAGTCTGAGCGATCGCGTTCGCCTCCCGTACACAGATGCAGTTTTGCACGAGGCCCAGCGGCTCCTGGCGCTGGTGCCCATGGGAATGCCCCGCACCCTCACGAAGACCACTGGCTTCCGAGGATACACTCTGCCCCAGGTGGGTGTGTGGCGAGAGCACTTGAAACCGCTCTGTCTCTCTGTCTCCTCGCCCCAACCACCCACCCTCTCTCTCTGGCCTCCATTAAAAAACAGTTCCGGCACATCACCGCCAGGGGGCGATATATCCCCGATCCTGAGATAACATCAGTAGCGGCTCCTAGAATCAAATCTTTTTGTTAGCCCTGCTGTTTTCTTAGCTACGACTTGAACAAATTGCTTCATCCACTGAACCTCAATATACCCCCTTCTAAACTGGAAAGTAATAATAACAACAACAATACTTTGTAAAACACCTACCCAGCTTTTGGTAGTAGGTGGGTGTCCTGTGTATATACAAACATCATAATAGCATGGACCGAACATAACCTTTTTATTCTGTATGCTTTCTGTAAGAATTATTTTCCTTCACTTCCAAAGCAATCCTATATAACTACCACACCCATTCCATAAATGAAGAAACCAAGATCTATATGTATGCATCCAACCTGCAAGTGGGAAGGTGGGATTTGAACCCAGAACCTAAACTTTAACCACTTCTACCTGCCTTTCTGTTCTTTAACAACAGTCCCATGGCCCTGGCCTTTTCCTGGAGCTCCTTTATCTTCCCAGCTCATGCCGCGTGGGCCAGACTCCCTAGCAAAGATCACCTTGCCCTTCTCCTCCGACTCCCCCATGGATGCACAAGCTCTGTCTGGCCTGAGAGGCTGCATCCCTCCCTGACCGTGGCCTTCATGGACAGCCCTCCCACACACACACTTGCCCTTGCGCCTCTGAGACATTCCCCCAGAGAGCTGGCTTCGGACGGCCACGGTGTAATCTCGGAATCACAACATACTCCCAAAATTTCAAAACAGTGTAAAAGCAACACGCTCTGCCAGGGTGCCCTGGGGGTTGCCTTTGGCCACTGCCTAAGTTCTCCAGGCCTCGGTTTCCCTATCTTTTTTATCCCCCCCACCCCACCTCATGTGGTACTGGGGGTTAAACCTAGGGCCTCTCACAGACCAGACAAGTGTTCCACCGGTGATTTACAACCCTAGACACACACCCTTTTTTCTTTGGAATAAGACCTTGTTAAGTTGCCCAGGCTGGCCTTGAACTTGCAATCTTGCCCACATCTTGCCTCAGCCTCCCAAGTGCTGAGATTATAGGCTTTGCCATCACATCCGGATTCTCTTGTCTTTAAACTGGGCCTACTGTTATCTCCTTCCTGAGATTCAAGGTAAGAGGAAAGGAGGGAGGGTACCTGTTCCATACGAAGCAGTGTGTGTGGGCGCCCAAGGAAAGCACTTGGTTATCCCAGGCTGGTGGTGGATGCCTCTTATACCAATACTCCAAAGCTGAGGCAGGAGAATTGCTACAAGTTCAAGGCTAGTCTGGGCTACATACTGAGACCCTATCTTGAAAGAAAATAGGAGCAAAGGGGGGAAGGGAGAGAGAGAGGCAGACACAGAAGCATTTACTCACTGCTGATGCCATGCTTGGTTTTGGTTGTTTGGTTTTTTGGGTCTGAGATGGGCTCTCACTCTGTAGACCAGGCTGGCCTTGAACTCACAGAGCTCGATCTGCCTCCGCCTCCCGAGCGTCGGTATGTAAGGTGTGCGCCACCACACCCGGCCCTAGGTATTGACTCATTTTCATTTTCAGTTTTTAAAAAATACGTACTTGCCTATTCTTGGCTCGCCTGAATTTCATGTTGACAGTCGATATTGAACAAAAGCAAAATACAGTAAAACAATAACACAGTAAATTAACAAACCACTAGAAATATTTAAAGAGATGCTTGTGGTTTTGCTATTTGTGTGGCCAACTACTTATATTACACGGTAATAAAAATGTCGATGGCTCAGCTGTTAAGAGTGCTTGCTGCTCTTCCAGAGGACCCTGTTTTACAGCACCCGTACTGAGTGTCTCTCTCTCTCTCTCTCTCTCTCTCTCTCACACACACACACACACACATGCACGCACGTGCACTTAAATAACAAAATGATTGGGCTGGAAAGATGGCTCAGCAATTAAGATTCAATCTCCGGCACCCACATGGTGGTTCACAACTGGAACTCCAGTTCCAGGAGAGCAGATGCCCTCTTCTGGCCTCCGTGGGCACTACAGTCTTGTCGTACACAGACATATATTCAAGCAAACACTGATACACATAAAATAAAAATAAAATCTAGTCTGGTACAGTGGCGCACGCCTTTAATCCCGGAGTCCAGGAGGCAGAGGCAGGTGGATCTCGGTGAGTTCTGGGCCAGCCACAGCAACATGGAGAGACCCAGTCTCAAAAATAGATAAATAAAATCTAAAATTAAGAAGAGAGAGAGAGAGAGAGCATAGTACTCTGGGAGAGGACCCAAGTGTGTGTGTTTCCCAGCACCCATGATGGGTGGCTCACTGCTGCCTGAGACTCTAGCTCTGCAGGAACCCGATGTCCTGGCGTCCACGGGTACCCATAGGCACATAGGGATGCAGGAACGCAACAAGTACACATCATTTAAAATACTAAAATAAAAACATTTAAATACAAATAAATCTTTTTTTTTAATCTTGGTTTTTAATCAATTTATATTAAAAGTGTCAAGATAGGAAGCCCAACTGTGCGAGCTTTCACCCTGTCCCCTCAGGGCACTGAGATCTTCCCTCTGATTGGCTCTGTTCTGCACGACCCTGAGGTTTTCCAGAACCCCGAAGAGTTCCGCCCAGACCGTTTCCTTGACGTCGACGGGCGCTTAAAGAAGCACGAAGCCTTCCTGCCCTTCTCCTTAGGTATCTACTGGGCCTCGGGTAACTCAGGGTGTCCGTGCCATCTGGGGAGGCCCCTTCCCGCACCCTGGGGTGTCTGCACCACTCGCCCCTATCCCTTGGACCCAGATGTGAGCACAGCTGACTCGGGGCCCCTTCCTGGCAGGTAAGCGCGTCTGCCTGGGCGAAGGCCTGGCACGGGCGGAGCTCTGGCTTTTCTTCACTGCCATCCTGCAAGCCTTCTCCCTGGAGACCCCGTGCCCACCCGGTGACCTGAGCCTGCAGCCGGCCATGAGTGGAATTTTCAACATCCCCCCAGACTTCCAACTGCAGGTCTGGCCCACCGGCAGCGGCGACCGGTCCAGATGAAGGAAGGTGTCTGGAAGGTGCAAACCACCTGCAACGACACAGACTCGAGGGTGTGTGTGTGAACCAGGTGTCTCAGAAGCTATACCGCGCCGAGAGGTCACGTATCCAGGCAGCTGCCGAGACCCAGGACCACGCCCCCTCACGCAACCACAAGGCAACTGATGTATATTTTTCTTTTCTTTTTTATTAAAGAGGGCTATCTAAACCGGGGTCTTGCTACATAGCACAGGCTGGATTCAAACCTGTGATCCTCCTGCCTCTGATTCCTGAGTGCTAGAATTACAGGTAGCTTCCAGCCTACATAAATGTAGTGTAGGCCATCTGGAATCACACACACATAACCGGATACCCATCAAGCCGTCCACCCCACAACTGCCTGCGCTCACAACCCCAATCCAGCTATCACCTGCACAGACACACAAACAGCCGGACCGTGTTCAGTACCCCTACTTCCTTTGTGTCTATCTCACCCAGCACCACTGTTGCTGGGTCCCCACTGTAGAGAACAGCATGCCCCAGCTGGGGTCAAATCGCAGCCAGAACCATGTCCCTGACTACTCTCAGGAATGACTTCACCACCATCCAGGCACACGAGTACCGCCATCTATGGCCGCTAGCCAGTAGTCCGCACAGCCAGACCCTACGTGACAGTGTCTTGGCTCAAATTTCTCCCCTCAGAGACACACCATGACGACAGAACTGTTCCCGGCCGTCCCCACACCCTTGTCCACCGAACGCTCTCCTTCCAACAGATTTTTCCAAATACAAATGCTTCCTGGTCTGTAACTGGGCACACAGACCTTGTACAAACGAGGACCGACAACCCCAAGAAAAAGCTTGTCATGTTTACATAATCCTGTTAAGGAGGCAGTGGGCATCGGGGTGCTGGAGACGGGGCTCAGTGGTAGAGCACTTGCCTAGCATTTGCGAAGCCCAGGGTTCAATCCCTAGTACTGCTCAAAAAATAAAATTTAAAATCTCCATTGAGCCGTTTCCTAGCCCTTATCCTGGAAGGACTAGGTGACCAAACAGGGACCGGGTTCTACCCCTGCAGACCGGGACAGAGGCCATATCTGACCTCTTTGTGACTTGGAAGTCCCTATTTTGCAATAAAAGTTTGTTCCTGGCCCAGGACTGGACCCCTCTGCTTGTGTGACCCAGTCCTAGTGGATAAGGGGTGGGGATGGGGGAGTCCGCCCCTCCCCTGAGGCTGGGAGGGAGCTGAAAAACACAGTCACCGCCCACCTCCCTGTTGACATCAGTACCAGATGTGAGGCTGAGGGGGAGGGACAGGCTGGGGCTGTCTGCCGCCCTGCTCTGCTCCGGGATCACTGGAGAGCCTTCAGCCAGCCACAGATCTGGCCTCTGGAAGTTCTCCAAATCCGAAAGCAGATGCTGACACACAGGCCCTAAGGACACAGACCATCGCCCTGCCCTGGCTCCTCTACCACCCTTTCCCTCCTGTTTTCCCCATGACTCCATTTAAAAAAATAGTAAATAAATAACCATCGACTGTACCTGGAGATGTGTCTCAGGGATGGACACCTGCTTAGCATGAGTCCATCTTCACCACGGACAGAATTAAAGATAACCACTAACGTTCTGCTCTGTGTATTTCACTTACCGTTTTTTTTTTTTAAGGTTATTTTAAAGCAAATATTAGAAAATGGTTAAACATGTGTCTTTTCTTTCTCTTTAAGACAGGGTCTTAGGTGATCCAGGTTGATCTCAGATATTCTGTAAAGCCAAAGTTAGCCTTTGACCTTCTGGCCCTCCTGCCCCTAACCTCCCAAATGGTAGAACTACAAGTGCGCTCCGTCGTGCCTGGTTTTTGTCTTGCTTTGTTTTGTTTTTAAGACAGGGTCTTCTCAGTGTAATCCTGGAACTCGCTCTGTAGTCCAGGCTGGCCTCGAACTCAGAGATCCGCCTGCCTCTGCCTCCCGAGCACTGGGCTCAAAGGCGTGTGCCGCCACACTTGGCCTCCCCGTGTCCGGTTTTATATGATGGAACTCAGGGTGTCATCACATGTTGGATGAGCACTCTACCAACTGAGCTACAGCCTGGATCTGTATCATCTTTTTAGAAGCTTTCCAGGGGGCTGGAGAGATGACTTGGTAGTTAAGACCCCCGACTACTCTTCCAAAGGCCCCAGGTTCAATTCCCCAGCACCCATACAGCAAGTCATAACCGTCTCTAACTCCAGAGACTCTGAAGGCACCAGGCATGCACGTTGTACACAGATATACAAGCAGAGAAAACACCTATCCTCGTAAAGTAAAAAAATACACGTAAATATCACAAAGTCTTTCGGGTGGGGGAGGTGGTTACGTACATCAAGTGCCTGTCACACGGCGTGAGAACCTAAGTTGGGATCCCGGAACCTACTGAAAACCAGAAGCCGCAGTGTGTGTCTGTAATCTCAGGGCTTCTAAAGAGAGATGGGAGCCAGGAACGGGAGAACCAGTGGAACTCACAGGCCGGCTAACTCTGGCACATTCAGGAGTGAACAACAGACCCGTCTCAAATGAGGCTGAAGGCCAGGGTCCGTGCCCAACATAGCCTGCTGACCTCTGTACCGTGCTGTGGCACTTACATCCTTACACATGAACTCTTGCAGTGTGCACACAAAGCTCTTTTTTCCCCCCATGAGAACGCCTTATTGGCTGAAATTCTATACAGAGGTATAAGAATTGAATTAGATCCTATTGGCATTTCCTATCTGATTTCACCTTGTCTGAGGGGGGATTTACTATTTTAAACAGTCAATAGATTTCAAAAGCAATAAATGCATGGGCTGGTATATGGATCAGTGGTAGAGCACCTGCCTAGAATCCCCCAGTGAGGGTCTGGGGGAGTGGCTCAGTGGTAGAGCACCTGCCTAGAATCCCCCAGTGAGGGGCTGGGGGAGTGGCTCAGTGGGAGAGCCCCTGCCTAGAATCCCCCAGTGAGGGGGCTGGGGGCGTGGCTCAGTGGTGGAGCCCCTGCCTAGAATCCCCCAGTGAGGGGGCTGGCCACATGGTTCAGCATTAGAGTGCCTTCTTAGTATTCAGGAGGCCTTGGATTCCATGTCCAACATTATAAAGCGAACCAAAAATAGGTGGAAAATTCTGTAATTTAGTTAATAACTAAGTGAGTATAAATCATTGGGTTTCATACTGGGTGTGTTGTTGTTGTTGTGGTTTGAGATGGGGTCTCTCAATTATATAGCTCAGGCTGTCCCGGAACTCACTAAGTAGACCACACTGTGTAGTATGACTCTTTGCTAACAAGTTTTTTGTCCTGTGCAGCTCTCCCTATAATTACATGCTGCTTGGACTTCTGGGAACTTTGCTTAGGTTATAAAGGGGAGTGTTGGCAGTTGGCATCGGCAGGTGGTGAGATGGATTGAAAGCTGTTAGCTCAGTTCAGCTGGTTTTCTCTGCAGTTCCTGTTGTCTAAGCTAAGGACAGTCAAAAAGGGGCCCTGAGTTTCTCTTTCTTTCTCTCTTTCTATCTTAAAAGGCTATCTGCAAGAGCTATGAAGATTTTTCTCTTTCCTTTCTTTTTAGAGCTAGAGGGTTAAAAAGGCACAGTGGGAATCTGTTACAAGTTAGGAATCAGTTACAAGTTAGGGATCTGTCACAGTAGCGTTTGGAGCAAAAGAACAGGCTTCAGTTACAAGTGGTGCCCAACAAGGGACAGGGAAATGATACAAACGACAATGGGAATTTTATTTCAAATGTAGTAGAGGGAAAAGCAGAGGAAGAAGGGGTGGATGTTTGTGTTCAAGGGGCCAGCAAAGTATCTATAGTGGTTATTATCACTGGGATATACACCACTTTGCTTTCAGTGGTGATTTTCTTTTTCTTCTTCTGTTTCTATTTCTTTTAAAAAAAAAAAAAAAAAGGTTCAGGAAGGGGCTATGCAACTATAAGAGTTGCAGGAGGATGGAAAGGGTCAAAACAGGAAAACCAGAGCAAAAGGGAGTACAAAATGGCTCAAGCTTTTCTTTCTCTTTGAAAAAGGAAATTATAAAAAAGAAGTTGGCATTGCTACTAAAAGAGATAAAGAGGGGATTAGAAAAAAAAAAAAAGGAAATGGTGGTGCTACTAAAAGAAATATGGGGAGAATTAGAAAAGGTGGAGACATGGAGAATTGAGGAACTAGGAACACCATTGAGTTTGTTCCCAATGAAAGAAAGAAAGATTTCCCCCAGGTAGATAAAAGGGAGGAGATCGTACAGGATGAAGGTCCTGTTAGGAAAATAAGGGAAGAGTCTGTACAGGAAAAGGATCCAATAAGGCAGCCCTTCTCAAAGGAGGTGTCTAAATGTAAATCCTCAGCACCACCTGAGGTGGAAGAAAAGCAGCTGAAGGTCATGAAATAACGCTCAGCATTTCCAGTATTAAGCCAGCATAGTCCAGCTGATAGGGATAACCCCCAAGGTTATAATGAAACAGGATGGCATCCTATAGAAATGAGAGGTTTAAGGCGATTGAAGGAAGTTGTGGTGTATGGCATGCACTCACCTTGTGTACAGCAGGTACTGAATAACTGGGCACTGCAACACCAGATGGTCACATTTGACTGGAAAAGGTTAATATCAGCTATACTAGAGGCAGGTCCTCAGCTTCAGTGGTTAACTTGGTGGAGAGAAGCAGCAGCAATTATGGAACAGCAGAATAGAGTCGGAGGAATAAATGAAACCTAAAATCAGCTCCTTGGTGAGGGTCAGTATGATGAATTACAAGAACAGATTCAGTTTGATGATGTGACCATAGAATAATGTCATTTAGCAGCTTTATTAGCTTGGGAAAAAATACAGAGACCAGGAAAAAAATTCACCTCATTTACAAAAATCATACAAAGCTCAAGTGAAGCTTTAACTGATTTCTTACAAAGGTTAACTGCAGCAGTTAATAGAGCCATCTCAGACCCTGAAGCCATACAGGTGCTGATTGAGACCATGGCATTTGAAATGCCAACACAGTGTAAAATAGTTTTAAGGCCATTAAAAGCAAATTCTGCACCATTGGATCAATGGATCCATGCTACTGCAGACACTGGTTCCAATATTTATGCAGCTGCTGTGATAGGACAGGCTATAGTTAAGGGCTGAAATACCAGAATGTTCAATGCAGAACACATGGCCACTTGCAAAGAGATTGTGACTAAGCTGCTTCTAAAGGCAATGGTTTCTTTAAATATTGGTCAGAAAAAAAGGAGCAGATTTCTGGGGGTGTGCAGACAGTATGGAAAGGGTCAACACTGGGCAAATAGATGTAGATCCAAGAGAGATATACAGGGGGTTTCCTTGCAGTTGAGAAATGCCATAGGGGCCAAGCTCAGGTACTGGGAGAAGAAAAATGAGCTATCTGCGTCCTGTCAGCACTGGGGTAGCATGCAAACTGAAAAACCCAAACTCAGTGTTGGAGATCTGATGCATGCTACTGAAGGCAGTGCTACACTAGTTCTAGCTATAGACAGCTTACCCTACCCCCAAATGTTCAATGCTATAAAATTGCTACTGGAGTTTATGGTCCTCCTTCCCCAGGGACAGTAGGAATGATCCTAGGTAGGAGCAGTTTGACATCAAAGGAATTCATTGTGCATCATGGAACTATAGATGGAGATTTTAAAGGAGAAATTAACTCATGGCCTATATAACAAGAGACCCACAATTTAACACAGGAGATAGGATTGTGTAGCTGTTACTGTTTCCCAATATCAAAAGAAAAACTGCGCCTGTAGAGAGAAAAGGCAGGTTTGGAAGCACTTGGAAATGAGTGTTCTGGCAGGCTGTCATTAATGATAAAAGGCCAACATTAAAATGCAAATAAATGGCATTGAAATAGAAGGGTTGGTGGACACAGGTGCAGATGTGACAATAATCTTCCAAGAGTCAAAGAATTCAAATTGGCCCCTTCAGGAAGTATCCACACAGTTTGTGGGAAATTGTCCCATGTAAAGCAAAGTGTGAATTGGGTTAAATGTTTGGGACCAGAAAGGCAAAAGGGACAGTTAAGGCCTTATGTGGCTGACATAGCTATAAATTTATGGGGAAGAGATTTATTGCAATAATGGAGAACTCAGGTTAATATCCCTTCTATCCCAGAAAAGTTACATAAAATGAGGTCACAAGGGGAAGATGTTGTTAATAAGGGGGATGCACAGGCTGTACAGTTTGTCCAAAAGCCAAACATAACAGGTATTGTGTTTCCAAATTTATAAAGGGGGCCACTGCCAAAAATATATCAACTGCCTACCCTTAAAATGGTTAATTAACAAGCCTGTGTGGATAGAGCAGTGGCCCTTAACAAAAGAAAAAATGCAGGTGCTTGAACAGCTGGTAGAGGAGCAGTTAAATGCTCAGCAAATAGAAGAATCTACCAGCCCATGGAAACTCACCTATATTTGTTACAAAGAAAAAAATCTGGAAAAAGGAGAATGCTAACTAATTTGAGGGCTGTAAACAAGGTGATTCAGCCCAGGGGGCCACTACAGCCTTCATTATTACCTAAGGCATGGCATCTGATGGTGATTGATTTAACAGACTGTTTTTGTTTGTTTGTTTGTTTTGTTGTTTTGTTTTGTTTTGTTTTACTATCCCCTTGCAGGAGCAGGATAAGAAAAAATTTGCTTTTACAGTACCCACCTATAACAATGCTCAATCTGTCAAAAGGTATCAGTGGAAAGTCCTTCCCCAGAGAATGTTAAATAGTCCGACTTTATGCCATTATGTTGTGCAACAACCATTAGAACTCATTTGAAAACAATTTCCCCAGTCTATTATTTACCATCATATGAGTGATACTTTGTTGGCTGATTCCCATGCAAATACTTGAGGAAAAAAATGTTTGATGAAACAAAAAGAATTTTACCCTTTTGGAGTTTGCAAATTGCTCCTGAGAAAATACAAAGAGGAAAGCCAGGTGGTAGTGGTGCATGCCTTTAATCTCAGCACTCAGGAGGCAGAGGCATGCAGATTGCTGTGAGCCTGAAGTCAGCTTGGTCTACAGAGTTCCAGGACAGCCAGTTACAACAGAGAAACCCTGTCTCAGAAAAAAAAAAAAATACAGAGAAGAGATTCTATTGACTATCTAGGTTATAAGATAAGTCAACAATCAAAAAAAAAAAATCAGCCAATCAGCCACAAAAGGTACAGATCAGAAGAGATCAGTTGTGAACTCTTAATGATTTCCAAAAATTATTGGGAGATATCAATTGGGTAAGACCCAGGTTTGGATTAACTATGCAAGAGCTAAGCAACTTGTTTCAAATGTTACAAGGAGAATCCAACCTAGATAGTCCAACACTTAACTGCCTCAGCAGAGCAAGAGTTAATTCTGGTAGAAAAGAGACTACAAGATGCATATGTGGATCTCATAGATCCTCATCTGAATTGTATTTTGGTCATCATTCATTCAATCCCTACTGGGATTCTTATGCAGAGAGAGGATAATATTTTAGAATGGATATTTATGGCACATAAGCAGAGTAAAAATTAAAGACGTATATAGAAAACATTGCAGACTTAACTATAAAGGGAAGAATGAGATTTTGTCAGCTGTCAGGAACAGATCCAGAAGACATTAGTGGTGCCTTATACTAATACTGAGATTATGTCATTATGGGCAATCAATGAAGATTGGCAAAGGGCTTGTAGCAATTATTTGGGAGAAATTAATAACAAACATCCTAAAAGCAAGCGAATTCAGTTTATCAAAAGAACTAGCTGGATATGGCCTTGTATAGTGAGAGAAAAACCTATTTCTGGAGCACCTACATTTTATACTGACACAAATAAACAGGACAAGTTTTGCACTGGTGCAGGGAGTATGCCTATATTTCCAGTGGGAATGAGAAATTGTGGGTACCATTGAAACTGATAAAGATTAGAGTCAGGAAGATCTCCTAAATACCCTGACCACTGCTCTGAAAAGCGTGACTATGGGGAAAAAATTCTTTTAAAAAGATAGAGCAGTGGTGACACGCCTTTAATCCCAGCACTTGGGAGGCAAAGGTGGGCGGATCTCTGTGAGTTCGAGGCCAGCCTGGTCTACAGAGTGAGTTCCGGGACAGCCAGGGCTACAATAGAGAAATCCTGTCTTGGGGGAAAAAAAAAAAACAACTAAAAACATCAAAGAATCGCTTCTGGTTCATGGAGTGAAGTTCCTGAAACCTAAATTCCCACCTGACTCCAACCCCAGTGACAGTGAAGAGTCTGAGGAAGATGAAGAATCTGGAACCTTGATGAAAAACTGTCCCCGTGTGAATCTCATTTTGGCTGACTCGGAACAGCTGGCTGGCAGTCATCAAAAGGGTCCAGGGAAAGATAATGAGAGCCATGGCCCACAAAATGCCAATCACTGCAAATTTGACGCAGTCTCCAGGAGTCCCGTGCAGTAATCCCGAGGAGATTGTGACGTCCCTTTTAGAGGAAGCGAACACTTACAGCAAACAGACACCAGAGGAAAGCACCTTAAAGCCAAAGTCACATCCATTCAAGGGATTAGATTGTCCCTATGCAAAGGAGTCAGAGGACAAAACGTTGAAAGATATTGTTGCCTTTAATAAAACCAGTGAACATCAGCGTTCCTTGAAACATGAAGATCTCTATAGCATTTTTATAGAAAGTGGATCCACGTGTGTTAATGGCTCATCAAATAACTAACTTCGTGCCAACCTGCAAGGGAGGTGAACGGCCCAAACCACATCCAGCCTCCAAAGAAACGGTATCCTTTTGAGAGCCAGAGCCATAAATTAGTGTCTTTTACTAGTTTGAACAAGGGAAATAAAAATCCTCTCTCATGTCTTCTGTTAGTAATGCATCGTGTACGGCTGCTAAGGAAAAACTTCTGAGGAGCAGAAAGGAACAGAGACAGCCTAGCAGAAGACCAGAGAAAAATTAATCAATAGTATACAACTTATGGCTTATTAACAGAGGGGAAGTGTAGCAGGATGCATTGACAAGAAGTCTTTTGTCCTGTGTAGCCTTCTTTATGGTTACATGCTATTTGGACTTCTGGGAACTTTCCTTAGGTTATAAAGGAGACTTGCCAGTTGGCAGTCAGTTTTTGGTTGGTGGGATGGTTTGAAAGACGTTAGTTCAGTTCAGCTAGTCCTCTCTGCTCCTGTCATCCAAGCTAAGGACAGCCAAAAAGGGCAGTGAGTTTCTCCTTTCTCTCTCTCTGTCTTAAAAGGCTGTCTGCAAGAGCGATGAAGATTCCTCCCTTTCCTTTCTATCCTTTTAGAGCTAGAGGGTAAAAAAGGCACAGTGGGAATCTGTCACACGTTAGGAATCAGTTACAAGTTAGGGATCTGTCACAGTAGCAGTTGGGGCAAGAGAACAGACTTTCAGTTACAACACTGGCCTTGAACTCACAGAGACCCATCTGCTTCTGCCACTCCCGGACAGGGCTTAAAGGCATGTGCCACCATGCCTGGCCTGGGTTTTGTATTGTTATTTCATTTCAAGTGGTTTGAAAAGGGATGAGGTTTAAAGCTTTTCCCTTTGTATTACATTATTATTTTTTTTATTACTATTCTGAATGCACGTGAATGGACACACGCACGCCATAGCTCTGTCGTGGGGTAGAGGAGTCAGTTCTCTCATTTTACCATGTGGGTCTCAGGGGTCAATCTCAGGTCATCAGGTTTGGCACCAAGTGCCTTTACCCTGTGGGCCATCTTGATGGCCCTTAAAAAACAACAACAGTGACTTGTCTTTGTACTCAGAATTCACATTCAAAGAAATACGGAATCCTCAGAGTACTGTATTTAATGAGTCCTGGAGCTAAATATGGTGGTGCATGCCTGCCTGTAATCTCAGCACCCAAGAGGAGTGCTAATCCTCAAGCAGGAGGATTAGTGAGAGTTTGAGGGCAGCATGGAGTACACAGTGAGTTTGGGGTAACCTGAGCTATATCTCAAAGCTGCCTCAAAATAAGGAGGTAAACAACCACAGACCTTGCAGTATGTCAACCTAAAAGCTGACCTTACAATGATAAAAAGGAAAGACAAACTCATTCATGCTTCAACCACAGACAAGAATTATTGGACACCAAGGTAAAACCTACGCAATTAGTAAGTTTGGTCATTGCACATTGAGTTGGAGCCATAGTTCATTGGTAGAATGTTTGCCTAGTGTGCACTAGGAACGCTAATACGGCTCAGTTGGTAGACAGCTTGCCTTGCAAACACAAGGTGCTGGGTTCAAAGCTCAGACACACACACACACATATACACATTATACACTCTCTCCTTTCACGATCAGAGATCAAAACCATCAACTCTTTTAGCCAAAAAATATTTAACTTAATTACAATAAATAGATTTATGTTTGTTATTATTGCTACCGCTACTGGTTGTTGGTGTGTGTGTCTTGTGTGTGCGCACATGTGCGCAGGTGCTTGCAGAGGCCATAGAGGGCGCCAGATCCCTTGGAGCTGGACTTACTGGCGGTAACTGGATGCTTATAGTTGAACTCTGGTCTTCTGCAGGAGCAGCAAGCACTGTTAATCACTAAGCCATCTCTCCAGCCCCTAATTTTGTTTGTTCTGAAATGGAGTCTCACTCTATTTAGCCCGGGCTAGCCTGAAACTCATTATGTAGTCCAGGCTGCCTTTTACTACCTCGAGCATCCTATACCAACCTCCTGAAGGTGGGAATTACAAGCATGAGCCACCACACCCAGATAAAGTTTACTTTTGAAAAGTCAAAACCGTATGACTCACTTTGACGCTTCTCACGACAGACAGATCAATGTTTACATCTCCCTGGTGACCTCAGGAATGGATTCTGTTTTCACTCTTTTACATTTATTTATTTATTTATTTTGTTTGTTTGTTTGTTTGTTTCGTGTTGGAAGGAGGTGTGGGTCAGGCCAGGTCACCAGTGTGGAGGTCAGGGTACAACTTGAAGGAGTCAGTCCTCTCCTTTCTCTTCCCAGAGTTCCAAGGATCAAACTCAGGCTGTCTGGCTTGGAGACAAACACCCGTGAGCCATGTCACCAGCCTAATCAGTGTATTTTATACTACGTTTATTTCTGAGTTTGTTTGGCGGCCCTATGTGAGTTGTAAAGATTTACATTTTTTATGGGTATGTGTTTACCTGTGTGTGTGTGTGTGTGTGTGTGTGTGTGTGTGCCATATGTGTGCCTGGTGCTCGTAGAATTCAAAAGAGGGTCCCCTGAAACTGGAGATAAGGGTGGTGAGTGCAGGGAACTCAACCCCAGTTCCCTGCAAGAACAGAAGTGCTTTAACCACCAAGAGATCTCTCTAGTCCCACTTGTTTTGAGACAAAGCCTCGTGTAGCTCAGGCTGGCCTCAACCTTACCATGTAACTAGGTCTAGCCTTGAACTCTGGATCCTCCCGCTTCCAAATCCCAAGTGCTGAGATTATAGGCGTGTGTCACCGTATCTCACTTAGACTTGTTGAAATTAAAACTCAGGGGCTGCAGAGATGGCTCAGCAGTTAAGTACACTGGCTGCTCTAGACACCCTCTTCCATTTTCTGGGGGCACTGCACACACATGGTGCAGAGACATATGCACACCCAAACCCATAAAAAATACAAGTGAGTTAAAAAAATAATAAAACCCCAATTTTATTTGATATGTCTCTTAGGTTTTTGAAATCTGTAAGCATTGTTTTTCGTTTATTTTATTTCACTCACTTCAATTAATGTATTCCTTTTTTATTATTTATTTGTTTCAGTTTTTTTTAAGATTTTGTTTTACTTTATTTTATATGTTGGAATGTTTTGCCTAAATGTATGTATGGGTACCACGTGCCCCTGGAAGTCAGAAGAAGGTGTCGGCTCCCCTAGAACTGGAGTTACAGATGACCGTGAGCCACCATGTGGGTGCCAGGAATTGAACCTAGGTCCTTTGCAACGGCAACCAGCGCTCCTAACCACTGAGCCATCTCTCCAACCACACAGTTATTTATTTTTATATGTGGGGGTGAGAGTTCATTTTCTCCTTCCATCACGAGTCCTTGGGACTGAACTCAGGTTTGGAGTCCTTACCTTTACATGCCAAGCCGAATCCCTGACCCTATTATATTTCATTTTATATTTGGCAGAGTCTTGCTGTGAAGCCCAAACTGGCCTCAAACTCAGCATCTGCCTACCTCAGCCTTCTGAGTGTGGGGATTGTAGGCATGTGCCACCACACTCCGCTTGTCATTCATATTTTAAATAAACCGGGTCATTTGCCCTGTGGAATTGTTCACCTGCTGGTTTTTGGCTGATGGCATCTTTGTGATGTCGTTTAATGTCCTTTTTTTTCCCCAGAGTCTCCCATAAACTGAAAGCTGGATTAGCTGCTGGCTCGTTCTAAGCAATGAACTCCGCACTAGAGGTGCTACACCTGTGACAGGCTGCCAGACCTTAGCACAACTGACTCCTTGATGGAAGTACCATTCAGGCCATAAAAACTCAGCACTTAGCGCCCACCTGTCCAAACGAAAACAAAGACCTAATCCATCAGAGTCCACAGTTCTGGAAGCCTCTAAATGTACTGGCGTTGTTTCTTTGGCTTCTGTCGTTCCACTTCTGGCTAACTGTTCTTGTCAACTGAAGTATGTCAATCCAAGATATGCCTTTTGTGCTTAGAAGCTCATCCTGAGATGGCTCCCTGGAGTTACTCATGCCTACCCCTCGAGTCTTTGCACTGGCTGCTTCCCCTGCCTGGAACTCTCTTGACACATGGCTTACAGTTGATTTCCTTAGCTCTCCAGCTTAACCTCAGAGAGCCCTTCCTCAGCCATAGGCTCAGAATGTAACACTTCCCCCTCCTACACTGGTTCCTCAAGATCCAACCTACTTCCTCATGAACACTTTTGTAATTGTTTTTGTGTCTCTTCAAAATGAGAGATCCAGAGCTGGAGAGATGGTGTAGTGGTTCAGGGCGCTTGCTGATCTTGCAGAGGACCCAGGTTCGATTCCCAGCACCCACATGGAGGCTGACAATCATCTGTAACTCCAGCTCCAAGGGATCTGATGCCCTCTTCTGACCTCTGCAGGCTCTTGCTCCTAGATACTGCAGTCATGCACATAACACACATACACATTAAAAATAAATGAATAAATATTTTTTAATAAAAGCAAGAATGATGAGCTCCTTGAGAACACAGACTTGTCATGTTCTCAACTCCTAGTGTGAAGGGCATTTCTGCTCATCTGTCTTCAATTTTTAAAGTTTTTTAAAAGAATTTATTTTGTTATTTCACGTACATGAGTGTTTTGCTGGTGCCATCAGAGGTCAGAAGAGGGTGTCAGATCCCCTGGGACTGGGGTAATGGTTGTGAGCCACGGTGTGGGTGCTGGGAATCGGGCCTGGGTCCTCTGCAAGAGCAACCAGTGCTCTTAACAGCTGGGCCAACTCCCCAGCCCTGTCTTCATGTTCTAATACGTAATTCAAGGTAAATTAAAGACATATATTAGGTCTTTAATTTTAATTAGATACAAATTAGTTAATTAATTAGCTAACTAGGTAATTAACTTTAATTAGGTCCAAATATTTTGTTGTTGTCTGTGTTGTTGATACAGGGTCTCACATAGCCCAGGTTGGCCCAAACTTGCTATGTGGCTGAGGACAACCTTGAACTCCTGATCCTTCTGTCTCTACTTCCAGGGTGTTGGGATTACAGGTGTGTACCAGCACCTGGCCAGCAGTTCTGGTTTTGTTTGCTTTTGTGGGATGGTCTCACTCTATAGCCCAGGCTAGCCTTCAATTTGTTAGCTTCTTGTTCCACCGCAGCATCTCAGGTTCTTGAGTGAATGGCTTCACAGGCTTAAATGTGACATGAATCCCTTGGGGCCCACTGACATTAATGAATCTATACAGGGGTGTGACCTTTTTAAAAAAATGAGTGGAGTGTGTGTGTGGAATGTACGTATGTCTGTGTATGTGTGCATGTCTTCACGTACACAGATGCA
Organism: Cricetomys ansorgei; assembly: GCA_026225945.1. Taxonomy (NCBI): domain Eukaryota; kingdom Metazoa; phylum Chordata; class Mammalia; order Rodentia; family Nesomyidae; genus Cricetomys; species Cricetomys ansorgei. Next base: position 441,922 of record JAMJFZ010002946.1, read on the forward strand.
TGTGCGTGAGGAGGTCAGAAGTTGAGTGTCTTCCTCTCTCTCCACCTTATTCATTGCTAAGGGTTGTATGCCAGTGTTGTGTCTGCATACCACATGTATGCCTGGTACCTGCAGAGGCCAGAAGAGGGCATCAGATCCTCTGAAGCGGATGTTTGTGAGCCCTGTGTGTGTGTGTGTGTGTGGGTGTGTGTGTGTGTATGTGTGTGTATGTGCTGGGAATCGAACCCACATGTCCTCTGGAAGAACAGAGTTCTTAGGGGCTGAGCCACCTTCTCAGCCCCTCCACCTTATTCTTTGAGACAGGATCTCTCCCTAAACCTGAGGCTCACGGTTTCGGCTAGACTGGCTCTCCGAAAGCCCAGGGATCCACCCAGACCCATCTCCTCCAGGGTTACAGGTGCTCGCAGCCACACCTGGCTCTTAGATGGGTGCATGTGCATCTGAGTCAGATCCCCAGTACTGTAAGCCATCTCCCCAGCCCTAGGGTACTTCTGTACCCTAGAAATGCCATCTTTATCAAGGGACCACTGTGTGGCAGGCTATTTCTACAGGTGTCCTCCCAGAGCCCGCAGGTCAGAGAGAGGAGACAGACATAAAACATAGAATCATGCGATCAACCCATAGTGATAATCCACAGGAAGTGCTGCCAAAGAAAAGCACGGGGTAAGCCGGGCATGGTGGCGCGTGCCTGTTACCCCAGCGCTCTGGAGGAGTAGGAAGGAGGATTGGGCATTCAGGACCAGCCTTGGAGGTACAGTGAGACCATCTCAAGAAAGAAAAAACAAGGTGTTGAGAATAAACAATGTACTATGTGCGTGGAGCTGGGTTAGACCAGAAGGGGCTGGGAATGATTCCGTAGAGAAGGGTGGAAACGGACAGGGCTGAGGGATGTGTAGGAGCTCGGGGTGAAGGCTACAGAAGGGTGATCTAAGACCCATGAGGGAGGCTCTTTAGGTAAGGAAAGGAAAGATGCCCCGGGAGGTGAGGATGGGATCACATGGGTACGAGGGGTACTTATAAGAAGCCTGTGGCAGAAGATGGGAAGACAGCTAGGTAAGGGGAAGAGGCGAGGGGAGGCAGGAAGGAAAGGGTCAGATGTGGGATTCAGAAACACCCTCTGACTGCTAAGTGGGAGACATGTTGGAAGAACTGATAGACCCAGGCCACCCATGGAGGAAACCACAGCCGTGATCCGGGTGATCCGGGTCATAAAGGACCAGACTAGGCCAGGGTGAGGTTGTGGGAAAGAGCCAAGTAGGAGAGAGGTTTGTAAATTAGTTTCTTCGTGGAATTTTATAACACGAAACTCACGTAAACCCACATTGGGTGTTCAGGGCGTCCTCCCACAAGACCCAGACTGGTTGGCAGGTTAGATACTAGGGTCACTAGAGTGAGACACAACAGGATTATGGTCAGGGTTAGGACCCTGGGTGAGCAGCTGAGGCGCTCGGAGTTCACCCTTAGGGAAGTGGGAAGTAGTCATGGCCGGAGGGCAGAAAGGGTTAGACTGGAGGGGCTTGGGGGGGGGGCTGCCCCAGAAAATCCCAAGCAAGAGATGAATTGAAGGGAGAGAGAGTGGAGATAGCAGAAAGTAATGGGTGTGGAGAAAGGTGAAGGGGGAGAGGTACCCGGAGGAGAAACCATTCAGAGGCAACTGGAACAGTTCACCCTAAGTTCACCCTACCTCTAAGAGAGGTAGGTGCTTAGTGGCTTTCTGAGCACACGCTCTTCACTGTCAGTCACCTATGGGCACAGCAGTAGACATGCCTCAGAGCCAGAAGAACACTGGCCCCAAATCTGCAAGGGCTAGATACAAGTTTCTCAAAGGGCGGAAGTGCAGAAAGAGAGAGAGAACAATGGGATGCCAAAAATCCTGGGCACCTTGTCAGCCTGGCTCCCACGTGCAAGGAAAGGCACTGAACTGTGACCTACATCATTCTCCCTCTAGCCTGCTACATTAGCGGAGGCTGCCCTTATCCCCATCTCACAGCCAGACACACTAAGGCCCAGGAAGACAGTCCTTTCCCCACCACCCACAATTACATGCAGGCTGGGATTCCTACCCCCAGCCTGCAGCCACCTCTGGCTTCCTGCTTCTGTGTCTAGGTGGGCTTTGGTGGGTGTGAGCATTGACATCTCCTTAGATGAGTGACCCTACCCCTGGGGTACGCCCATCCAGCAGTTGGCTTCTCCAGCGCGCCAGCTCTTGACCCAGCTCATCTGAGGGTATCTGTGGGTAGGCAGCATGCCACTGCGTGTCTCTACCTGTCCCAGCTTCTGTGCCAATGCCGAAAGAGAGAGAGAGAGAGAGAGAGAGAGAATGTCCTTGTTCAGTCTGCCGGGAAGACCAGAGTGTGGAGGGAGGCCTGGAAGGCTGGGCTGAGGGTGGAGGCCCAGAAGGGGGGCGCGTCTTGGGCTGAGGGGAGTGGAAATTCTACAGGAATGTTTACCAGACCCTGAGAGAGTCCAGGGGGACAACGCTCACCCTCCTAACTCACCAGCCCAGGATCGGCCTCAGCCACCATCAGCCACCAAGGTCTCCTTCCTCCTCCCCAGCCTCTCTCCAAGGCGCCAAGGCCCCTTTAAGACAAGGCTGATCCTGTACTCTCCAAGTTAACCCCTCCAAGGCCCAGTGGCCCCTGGGCTGGGGCCCTAGTGGGCGGAGGCAGAGGGGGAGCCAGGGGCGGGGAAAGAAGTCCGGGAGGCCGAGAATGAGGCTGGGTAGCCGGGAAGGCAGCTAGCTGCGGAGGAGTTGAGCCAGCCGAGGGGCTCCCGCTGTGCCAGGCGGGTAGTGCCAAATCCCTGGAGCCCGGAGCTGGGGGGAGGGCCGGGGACAACCCGGCCCTGCCCCCTTCCCTGAGCGAGGTGCCCATCAACTTTGGAAGAAAGTTTGGCATCGATCGCGCTGGCGGCGTCCTGAGAATGGGCAGGGTCGCGCTGGCCTGGTGCTTGGCGCTGTGCTGCTGGGGGTGTGCTGCTCCTAAGGGTGAGTGGTGGGGACTCACTGAAGCAGAGATGCGCTGCCGGGACCCAGGGCAGGGGTGGGTGAGGCGGTGGGGGCTGGCTGGCAGGTGTCAGGCGGGGGGTGCTGGGCCGGTGTAGGGAGTTTCCTTGGGACGACAGAGAGCCGGCTTGAGGGGAGACAGAAGGGCACCGACTCGGGGGGGGGGGGGGAGCGGTTAGGGAACGCAACTGAGAGGAACAGAAAGAGATGGGAACTGGAAGGACCAGAGATGGACCTGGCAGGAAGACAGACCGAAGAAGCAGAGGAAGAAGGGCTGGGGGCTGATGAATCCGGGTCCTGAGGAAGGGGACGGAACTAGGGGACCCCAGATGACAGGGTTAGGGGTCTTTCCCCAACAAACACAGAAGCAGACTGGAGAAGGAGGGCTTGGGAGTCCCGGGCCCCCCTTGTCACTACTGTCCCCCTCCTCTTGTTCTTGCCCTGCAGGAGTGTTGGAACCTCTCAGCCTCTCTCTCTCTCTCTGTCTCTCTCTCTCTTCTTTTCCTTCCCTCCCGCCCCCCATTCCCTACCCTTCTCCGTTTTTATTTTCCTCTGTCTCCCAGCCCAAAATGTGACTGTGAAGTCCCCAGAGACTGGAATGGCAGGGACCGGCCCTGCCAGGCAGTCGGGGCGTGGGAGGCTGCCAGATCTCAGGCTTTCTTCCCAACAGACTGGACACGGGATGGAAGCCCGACCTCAGTCCTCTGGGAAGACTCCCATTCTCCCCCATGCCTCCGCCCTTCAGCCCCCTCTGAGATCATTCTACAACTGTGTGGGGGTGCTGGCAGCGGGCGGGCAGGCAGAGAAGGGGAACCACAAAGTCTGGGGATCCTAAACACACTCCTTACCATCTCCCCTGACAGATACCCCGACTGAGGCTGGCAGCCCGTTTGTGGGGAACCCAGGGAATATCACCGGTGCCAGAGGACTCACCGGGACCCTTTGGTGTGAACTCCAGGTTCAGGGGGAACCCCCGGAGGTGATATGGCTTCGGGACGGACAGATCCTAGAACTGGCTGATAACACCCAGACCCAGGTGCCTCTGGGCGAAGGCTTGCAAGATGACTGGAAGGTCGTCAGTCAACTCAGGTGCCGCACCTGTCGCTGACCAGCGATCCCCCGTACACACAGCTTGACCGCTTAACTGGCCATGTGGCTCTGGCTTGTGATATGACCTCTGGGTTTCGTTTTCCTCTTCTGTAAAAACGAGTTAAAAATAGCGCCCACTTCAGTCTTCTATGAGTTTTCCTGTCCAGACCCCTTCTTTCAGCTCTGCTGACCCTCCCGGTGTCCAGCCCTGACCCTGAGCCTCTCTGTGCCTCTCTTCCCTTCCAGAATCTCATCCCTGCAACTCATGGATGCGGGGCGGTACCAGTGTATGGTGCACCTGGAGGGACAAACCTTCGTGTCTGAGCCTGGCTATGTAGGGCTGGAAGGTGAGCTCTCTTCCCAGAGCGTCTGAGGGGATGACGGGTGGTAGAGAACTCAGAGTTTTTCCATCGGGGCATAAAAAGCCCAGAGATGTAGGGAATCTTGGGAGTTGAGGAGGTTTTGGGGATATAAATTATGGGGGAGCAGGTCTAAGGGAGATTCTATGTCCTAGAGGGGAACATTTTTGGGGAGCTTATGGATGTCCTGAGGTGATGGTATGCTTGTAGTAAGAAATTCTAGGGGCCAGAGACACATGACTTAATTCTCTCACCACTCCAAGTACCTCGTTTCTTCAGTAGTGAAATGATACATGGAAAGCCAGGCACAGCGATACACAAATATAATCGCCACATTCAGGAGACTGAGGCAGGAGGATCTGTAGTTTGAGGCCAGCCTGATCTACATAGTGAGTTCCAGTACAGCCAGGGCTACGTAAAGAGACCCTGTCTCCCGGGCCGACCGGAGAGGTTCAGAGGGATCTCGGCTTCTGTCACCAACTGCCCAGGTCTCCCGTATTTCCTGGAGGAGCCTGAAGATAAAGCCGTGCCTGCCAACACCCCCTTCAACCTAAGCTGCCAGGCCCAGGGGCCCCCGGAACCTGTGAACCTACTCTGGCTTCAAGATGCTGTTCCCCTGGTCCCAGTCCCAGGACAAAGCTCTAAGCACCATCTGCAAGCTCCAGGTGAGTCTGAGAACGTGGACCACGGCAGGGGAGCGAGCGAGGCCCGTCCACCATTCAGCTTGTCCCTGTCCTCTGACTCGGCCTTATTTCTGTCCCTGTGATTTTTTTTTTCATCTGTCTGTCTGTTCTCTCTGTTTCTCCATCACTTTTCACTGCTTCTGTGTGTTTCTGTCTCTCTGCCTCTCTCTGTTCAGCCCAGCCTCTCTCTGAATAGCATTCTTTGTCCCAAATTTCCTCTGAGCTGTTCCATGGCCCAAGTGTGCAGGCCTGGAGCTCCTTTGTCAGCCCTTGACCCAAGCAGGGCATCAGAACTAAGCAGTACCCTCCTCCGACCACTTCCTTCTGCGACCTGCCCACCTCCTTGCCCTGAAGTGTCCGCTGGGCCTCAGCCAGGGGGAGGAGGCCTCCGCTCAGCTGAGGTTCCCTGGGAAAACAGGAGCCCAGAGCAGAAAGAGGGCAAGAAAGTGGGCAACGAAGATACTGAGAGAAGGCACGAGGGGAGGCTTGTATCTCTCACCTCAGAATTCACGAAGCTGAGGCAGAAGGATCATCACCAGTTCAGGGTCTCTCTAGAGGGCACAGTAAGTGCTAAGCCAGCCTGAGTTACAGTGTGAGGCCCTGTCAATAAGGAAAAACAGAGGACCGAGGATGCCCATCCATTGGTAGAATGTTTGCGTCGCGTGCAGGAAGCCATCCTAAGCACCACCAAACCAGGCTCGGTGGTGGGTGCCTTTAATAACAGCACGTCGGTGATGGAGGCGGGAGATCCAGGTTCAAAACCATCCCTAACTATATATCAAGTTCAGAGCTAGTCCTAGCTACATAGTGAGTTAGAGGCTAGCCCTAACTAGCCTAACTAGAGGCTAGCCCGTAGAAGAACTAGGATGGGAGGAGGAAAACTCAAGAGAACAAGCCACCTTGAAGTGACCCAGATGGAGAGACACACGACAGTGTGGTCTGAATAGGGGACCCCTATTTCAGAGTGACCCTCCTTTCTGTACTATATGGATCAGACATTTGGTTCAGGGTCACGTGGTTGTCAGAGACAGGGCTGGGGACCTTGTACATAGAGCGTCCCTTACCAAAGAAGAGACAGAGACACACACATGGGGGTAGCTCATCAGGGGAGACAGCCAAGCCCCGAAGAGCAGAAGAGCGACAGCTTCCTAAAAATCTCACCTGCTGCCTCTTGGGGGAGTTGGGGAGGGGGTCCTTCGGGGCAGAGGCAGGGAGGGGCTCACATTCTCAGCATTCTGAGAGCCCTGAGTGTGCAAGGAAGTGTGATGAGCGCGCTGGCCCCCGGAGGGGTGACTCAGGCCTGAGGCTCGAGTGGTCTGGTAGGGGTAGGAATGGGGCCTGAGTCAGCCTGGCTGGACAAGAGGAGGGGAGGGGGGAAGGGGCCCTCGGGTGTGAGAGGTCCCGTGTGTTATTCAGGGGGAACAGAAGCACCTGCAAAGAGACGAGGAATGACAAATATGTGTCATGGTGGGGGGGTCTACACACGTAGCCCAGTCCTCCTGGATTGTAGGAGAGGGTATGTTAGTGGGGGCCAGTCTCTGTGTCTCAGTCTCAGGGTGTGTTTCTGTCGGTGTCACTAAAGGTCAGCACTGGCTTGTATCTGTTTTCCTGCGTTCACGGCTGTTGACATTGTGTAAGGCCAGAGCTGTGGACACCGTGTGGCTAGCCTTGAACACCTCTGTATATTAAGGAGACAGCCTTAGCTCACAGGAGGGAACCTGCGGCTGTGTGTCCTGGTGTGAGGTCCCGTTCCCTCGAAGAATCAAGGTGTCACACGGGGCAAGGCAGCTTGTGCCCGTGACCCCAGCACTCACTGCCCAGCCTGGGCAACACAAGCCCCTGTTTCCAAAGGGAGAGGGAAGGATCCCTGTGTGGCTACATCTGTGTGTTTCTTACTGGCTGTCAAAGACAAAGAACAACTGACACCACGGAGTCTTAGTACGTACCAAAGAGAGAGAGAGAGACAGGCTGAGATTCTCAGCAGAGGCGTAACATGTTTCTGCTCTCTCTGAGGTCTCTGTTAAGGACTCCCACTGATTCCCAGTGGCTGAACCCCAGGTGCTCACCTGTTACCCATGTATTCGTGACTACCCACCGTAGGTGGCAGTGTCCCCATCTTGGGGCGTCTACAGAGGGCCTTCGTGACTGTGGAACAACTGTTTTCCCGTCTGTCTGTCTGTGTTTTGGCACCGATAAAGGCTTGACTGGCGTGCTCTCTCTCTCTCTCTCTCTCTCTCTCTCTCTCTCTCTCTCTCGTGTGTGTGTGTGTGTGTGTGTGTGTGTGTGTGTGTGTATGTGGGTCTGGTGTGACTGGGGAAGTCAACGTTAACTTTTATTACTTCCTAATTTGTATCTATTTGTCTGTGCCTTTCAGCACTGACACGTGTTGCGTGTGGTTTGGTGCACAGAGCTCAGTATGAGGACTGTGCTTGTCAGTGTCCACATCTATGTATGCTATTTGGCCAGGTGTTTGCAGTGGACTGTGTTTGTGTTCCTCCCGTGTGTGTGTGTGTGTGTGTGTGTGTCTGTCTGTCTGTCTGTCTGTGGGGCTATGCCTCACTGTCGGCCCCCATGTGTTTACCAGTAAGTCCCAAGGCACTTGCTAGTCACTGTGTTTGGGACAGAGTCCGCCCTGAGAATAGTGGATAGCTTACAGCGCTGCATTTCTGTGTTTATATTTGTGCTAATAACGGCCCCTGTGTGTTTTAAGAGTGATTCACTGTCGGGGGAGGGGAGGGTGCTTTATGAAGGAATTTTGTCAGTTTGTGTGTGTGTGTGTGTGTGTGCGCGCGCGTGTGTGTGCCTCTCTGTCCCTCTCTATCTGAGTCAGGGCGTGTCCCTCTTCTCCCTCCATCTCTCATTCCCTCGGAAAAGTCAAGGGTGGGGGTGAGCGGATGGGGTGGGGGCGGGGCAGTACATCTGGAAAGCACATTTGGAGTCCTCAGGCTCTCGTGGAACAGTGAAGCGCAGGAGGAGAGAGAGGTCCGAGCCCCTTGGTCCCCCATCCCAGGGTCCTCATCTGAGATGCAGTCTCTGGGGCGTGAGACTGGGGATTCCCAGGCTGTGCCCCGCAGGACGGGCCGGAAGTGGAGGGTGGGGGGCGCTCCGGTGACTCAGGCGGGGGCAGGAATGCTGCGGTCGGAACAGAACCGAGCTCCAGAACCAACCCCCCCCCTCCACACACACACACACACACACCTCGGCCTGGAGCTGCTCCGGCTGGCCGTGGCGCCAGCTCCCGCGTGGTGGCTCCCACGTGCCAGGTGGCTGGACGCGACCCAGTGCTCGTCCGCCGCTCCGGTATCCCTTCCCGGGCCGCGGGGGCTGCGCGGGCACCTGACCTTGGCCGGGAGCCGCATCCCGCCAGGGCAGCCTCCGCTAGGGCGCTTCCCTGCCCACCCCCTTCCGGCCTTCGAGACGGATTTTCCCCTGTTACACTCCCTCCGCTGAGAAGAGGAAACTTTGTGTCTGCCGAGCAAGGCCGGCCACCCTCCAAAACACCAGGTGGAGGGAACGCCGCGCTCGAGCAAATGCACATGCCACAATCACACAACACCATGTCCCCAGACTTACACAAGCCATCAAACACAGATGGGCAAACGCACGCAGGCCCGCATCCACGGCCATCACACCCAGAATCGCATGCCCAAGGGCCTTCACCCACTAGCATGAGTGTGTCTGAAACCCTGCACAAGCAGGTATTGCATATCTCTGTGTGTTTGCGTGCTTTGTGTCTGGGATGTTTGTATTTGTACACATGTGTGTGTGTGCATGGTGGTGACACAGATGACACAACGGAGACAAGAGACTCGAACTTCTCCCACACAAAAACCTTTATTGAAAACACATTAATTGGCTTGCTTGCCCGTTACATTGTACAGGCTTCGTTTTCTTCCTTACATACAACACACATTCCCAAACACAGATGCACACACATGAGTTCAATTGCTTGTGAGGCTTGGGTTTGCCTGTCTATAATCCCAGCTACTCCAGAGGCTGAGACAAGAGGATTTCATGTTTAAAGCCCTTCTGAGCTCCTGGGTGTGTTCAAGGCTAGTGAGGTCCTGTCTCCAAAGAAAAGGTAAAAGGTAGCTTAGCAGTAGAGCACCTGCCTAGAATCCACCACGGAGGAGCTGGGGGCGTGGCTTACCGGTAGAGCATTTGACTAGCAGGCCTGAGGCCCAGAGATTAATAAAAAAGATTCAGCTGGGCTGGCGAGATGGCTTAGCAGATAAGAGTACCTGTTTCTCTTGCAGAGGACCTGAGTTCAGTTCTCGACACCTACATGGGCCAACTCACAACCTCGTAACTCTAGCTCCTGGGAATCCCATGCCCTCCTCTGGCCTCTGAGGGTATCTGAACGCACGCGCGCGCGCGCGCACACACACACACACACACAGAAAACTAATAATAAACATTGTTTTTTTAATCCACTCAATCATTCAGTAGACACCTACTGTGTGCCAGGCCATACATCCACCACAGGATGACTTAGACAACAAACCCTGCTCTCCTAGAATGGACATTCTACTGAGGGAGAGCCCTAAGAGACATGAAGCACGCTGGCAATGGGGAGAGGAAGGGGCAGATACGGAGGGCAGGTCCCAGTTCTACACAGACTCGTCAGGGACAGAGTAACGTAGATGTGTCGTGGCTGTGACACAGCCATGAAGGGAGGCGGGAGAAGTCGCAAAGACACCTGAAGGAAGACTGTGTGTTCATGCATGTGCTGGGGGTGGAGGGACCAGAAGGCCAGGGTGTTGGTTGCAGACTGAGCCGAGAGAGCAGTCGTAGGAGACAAATTTACCAACGAGCAAACACTCGTACGTTACACTTTCATCCCTAAGTATGTGTTCATTGTATGTGTCTCTATGTAAATCCGTGTAGGCCTGTGTGATATGTGCAGGCATGTTGGTACATGTGTACAAGGGCCTGGCTCCCTTTCTCTGCAGTAATGGGGACTGAATCCAGGGTTTCCACACTCAAGGAAAGTGCTCTACCCCTGATCTACCTCCATGATCTTGCTTTTTTTCATATTTATTTATTTTATATGTAAGTGTGTGTGCCTGAGTGTATGTGTGCAGACCACATGCGTGCTGTGATAGCGGAGGTCAGAGGGCATCAGGTCCCCTGAAACAGAAATGATAGGCAGTTGTGAGCCGCCACGTAGGTGCTGGGAACTGAACCCAGGTCCTCAGCAAGAGCAGTAAGCGCTCCTAACTGCCGACCCCTCTCTCCAGCTCCTTCTGGTCTCCTGCATACTGTCTAATTTTGAGACAGAGCCTTGAACTCATTCTTTAGCCCAGACAGGCTTGAATTTGAGATCCTCTGCCCGTTATCTGGGATGACAGACCTACACCATCTGGATCAGCAGATGTGAACATTTCATGTCTGAATAAGTCTGTGTGAGTTAAGTACACGCGTGTGCACATGTATGTAACGTGTTTCTGCGTGCACCTGTATGTGTGTCTCTGTGACTACTATCTGGCTATAATAGTGTAATCATGTGAGCCTATGTGAGCCATGTGTGTTCATATAGAGAGGCAGAGAGCTGATGTCTAGGAATGGAGTCTGTGTACCTAAGGTGTTGTTCTCTTTCTTCATGCAAGTGCGAGGTGGGTTGACCTGACCTGACCAGGCCAGGCAAAGTGTGGGGCTCAGCGTAGCCTGAGAGTCTCCCCTTCCCCTACGTGGCGCTAGACTGCTTTCTCATCTTCTTCCCCAGGGCTGAACAAGACATCGTCTTTCTCCTGTGAAGCCCACAATGCCAAGGGAGTCACCACGTCCCGCACAGCCACCATCACAGGTGACAGCAAGAGGATTCAGGGATCTTGGTGACAGAGGGAGGGGCCTGGACCAGAGGTCAGAGCGGGAGGCGGAGGTAAGATTCCCAAGAGTCAGCCTTTCCTCATCTGTCCGCAGTGCTCCCCCAGCAGCCCCGCCATCTCCACGTGGTTTCGAGACAGCCCACGGAGCTGGAGGTGGCGTGGACCCCTGGCCTGAGCGGCATCTACCCCCTTACCCACTGCAACCTGCAGGTGAGACCCCCTGACTGATCACCTAGTCTCGACCCTCCCGTTCCTCCATCCGCACTCACAAGCCCACGTCTTCCCTACGAAAAACCAGCCCTTCCACACCCCTGAGTGTTGAGAGCCGCAACAGAGCCTCCCCACCTCACCTGTTGGCTATGTGAAGTTGAACAAATCCCATAACCATTCAGAGCCTCGATTCTCTCATCTGTAAGATGGGCATCATGACAATATATGTAAGATAGGACTGAGAATTCAGTAAATGAAGGCAAGTAGCCAACTTAAAACATGTAGCATGGGCTATAACTTGTTTTTATTGATTTTAGGATTAGTGATATTAACTTTAGCCGGATCAGGAACTCTGAGCCAGCAGCCCCTGCGCCTAGATCCTCCAATGAGGGGCTAGAGTTGTGGCTCAGTTAGGAGCACCAAGGAACTGAGAGACCTTAAAAGAAAGTGGCCTGTCTCCTAGCTAGAACAGAAACCGAGATCGAATCCTGGTTTTGTTGGAATGTCACCAACTTGAAAGACCTCAAACGCCAGGTCAGGCGGCAGCTGCACACTACCACCCACATCCACGCAGTGTCCACAGTAAAGCAGAAGTGTGTGCCCTTCCCTCTCCAGGTCTCACTTCCTGCTGCCACGGGCTCAGCTGCGCGGTTCCTGAGGGAGGGTCATGGCTGTCCTGGGGGAAAAAGAGAAGTGGGAGAGGGTTCGAGCCCACTGTCTGCACCCGTCTCCCCTTTGTCCTGGCAGAGGTTCCTCTTCCCATCATCTGTCACTGTGGGTCAGAGAGCAGGCTCGTGTCGCCTCCTGCTACCCACCATCAGCCTGCCTCCTCCTTAATGCCCGTGTTGCCCTCTCTGGAGACATTTTGGGAAAGCTACTTGCACTTCTGAACCTCAGCCTCTCCATCTGTGAAATGGAATGAGAAAAAGGGCCTATAAGTGGGGAAAAGGAATTGATGTTTGATACAGGAACAGGCTTAGCGGGGCGCTTAGCACACAGTAGGCGCTTGACAAATGTTGACTCTTAGGGCTGAGGTATAGCTCGACATGGATGAGACTTTTGGGTCCGTTCCCAATTGTGCCACAAAGCGGGGGGGTTGGGGTACGTCTCAGTCAGCACAGTGCTTACTACACAGGCTTGAGGACCGGCATTTGATCCCCAGCTCCACACGAAAGAGCTGAGGGTAGTAAAGCATGCTTCCGATCCCAGTGCTGGACAGATGGAGATGGGTGGATCCCTGGGACTCGCTGGCTGGCCAGCCTCGCCCTATCAGTGAGTCCCGGGTCCTAATGAGAGACCCCGTCTCAAAACACAGACCAAAACAACAACAGAATAATAAAATAAAACCACAAGGTGGGAGTCAGCAAGCCGGCTCAGCCGATAAAAAGGTGCTTGCTGCCAAACCTGACAATTTGAGTTAGAATCCCAGGACCCAAACAGTAAAAGAGAGTCGATTCACACTAGGTGTCCTGTAACACACACATACACACACCCACACACACACTCAAAAATAAATAATTATAATAATAATTAAAGAAAAAACAGACAGGCTGAAGAGATGGCTGCTCTTCCAAAGGACCTGGGTTCGATTCCCAGCACCCACATGGCAACTTGCAGTTATCTGTAACTCCAGTTCCAGAGGATTCGACACCCCCACACAGATACACATGCAAGGAAAACACCAATACACATAAAATTAATTAAAAAAAAATCAGGCGTAGGGGAGCATGCCTTTCATCTCAGCACGGGGGAGGCAGAGACAGGTGAATCTCTTGAGTTTGAGGTCAGGTTGGTCTATGTAGCAAGGTCCAGGCCGGTCAGGAATTCATAGTGACAGCTGTCACTGTGTCACTACGGTGCTGAGGGGAAATTTAAAACTATTGTGTATAAGCTAGCTAATCTGTATGTCATTAAACCTGGACGTATGACAAGCAGAGTCCCCTTGTGACTCAATAGGGGGTAAGATCTGGAGATTAACTTTATTTTATAATTTGTTTTTCATTTCAAGATAGGATCTCTCTATGTAGCTCAGGCTGCCCTTAAGCTGGTGATCTTCCTGCCTCCCCGAAAGCTGGGATTGTAGGTGTGTGTCTCCACACTGGCTGCGTAACTGCATTTCATCTTTCTGGTTGGTTGGTTCCATCCTTTTGTTCTTGCTTTGGGGGTTTTGCTTACGGATGCTTGTCTGCGTGCTGCTGGGGACTGAGCATGTGCGCAAGACAAGTGAGCCTCTCCGCCAGCTCATAGGTTTCATCTTTAACAACCTTTCGAGGCATCTCTGATCCTCTAAATGAGGAAACTGAGCTCAGAAAGGGAGAAGAAGGGAAAAAAAAAAAAAAAGTCTTGCCAGAAGCGGCTTTTGCAAGTGGTAAGACACAGTGTGGCTGGGTAGTTTCTTCCATTTGCAAATCTGGATTGGAGCTACAATACACATGCATGTGCACACACACAGAGATGCATGCAGACTCAGAGACACACGCACACATAGAGACATACACTCAGAGACCCACACATCTTTGCAGAGTTACATAGTCATGCTCGGACCACAACCGAGAGTGGAGTGACTGTCCCCTGGTCCCCATGTCTTTCCCTACCCTCAGGCTGTGCAGTCAGACGATGGGGTGGGAGTCTGGCTGGGAGAACCAGATCCTCCGGAAGAGCCCCTCACGTTGCAAGTATCTGTGCCCCCTTACCAGCTTCGGCTGGAAAAGCTCCTTCCTCACACCCCATATCACATCCGGGTATCCTGCACCAGCAGCCAGGGCCCCTCGTCCTGGACCCACTGGCTTCCTGTGGAGACCCCGGAGGGAGGTAAGAAGGTCTTGGGAGGAAGTGGCCACTGGGCTTTGCTTTCACTGGTGCCACTCCGAGCTTCTCCTCTCACCCCTTTACCCCATGTGGCCTTAGTCTCCTTGTTCAGGCCCTGACCCCTCAGCTCTGCCCACTGGCCTCTCTCCAGATCTCTCCCTGTGCTTCCGCTCATGGAAGGCCTGCACGAATTGCCCACGTGTGTGCTCTTCGCAACCTGCCCCACTTCCTGGGAACAGGGGAGGGGGTCAGGAAGAGGTGGGGGTACCAGCTTCCCTCTTCCATGTCCTCCAGTGCCCCTGGGCCCCCCTGAGAACGTTAGCGCCATGCGGAATGGGAGCCAGGCCCTCGTGCGTTGGCAGGAGCCAAGGGTGCCCCTGCAGGGTACCCTGTTAGGGTACCGGCTGGCATATCGAGGCCAGGACACCCCCGAGGTGGGTGCTGCTGGCTGGGTTAGGGTGGAATGGTTGTGGGAAGAGGGAGACGGGGGAAGAGACGGCAAAGTAGACGCAGGCAGCTGTGCAAGCCGGGTGCTATACTGTGTGCCATGCCTAGTGAGGTGAATTCCGGGGATCCAAATGGGTCCACGAGGAAGGGGGCTAAGGAACGTCTGTGAGCATTGGAAAAAGCACCTCATTGGGCTTGGGTGCTGACTACTAGTTTCATAGCCTCTTGGGGAGGTGGGTGTGTGCTTCCCTAAGCTGTTACAAATATTTTATCTGGGTTAGCTGTATCCCAAGATGGAGAGGGGAGATGGAAGGGATCTGATGGAAATGAAAAGATGAGAATTCAGTTCTTCACCAAGTTCTGAGTTGTGCCAGGTGCGGAGCACTGTTGTTAGGAGCTGAGGGTGTGTCCAGGAAAGCAGCAAAGTCCCTGCCCTATGCAGCCTAGGTGCGGGGTGCTGAGACGTGGAGAGGAGGGACTGGAGATGAAGAGTTGAGGCTGAAGTCTTAGGGGTTCTGGGCCTAGGTGTCCATCCTGATGTGGCCTCTGGACTTCCTAGGTGCTTATGGACATAGGGCTAAATCGAGAGGTGACCTTGGAACTGCGGGGGAACAGGCCTGTGGCTAACCTGACTGTGTCTGTGGCAGCCTATACTTCTGCCGGGGATGGGCCCTGGAGCCTTCCCGTACCCCTGGAGCCCTGGCGCCCAGGTAACTGCAAAGTCATGCACGCCCCCTTTCAGGCTGCCCTGGGATCGCCTCTTCCTGGCAACCTTGACTTGTTCCCTCTGCCTCTGAGTGCTCCCCCAGCTTAGATTCTGTTCCTACCCTGAGCCTGACACAGAGCCCCCCCCTTTAACCCTTCGCTTGTGTCACTCCCTCTCTGAGCACATCTCCCCTCTGTCCTTTCTCCTCACAGGGCAAGGACAGCCAGTTCACCATCTGGGTAAGGGCTTTTGCGCCCCCTTTCTCTCCCTCCCCTCAACTCGCAGCCATGTGTACTTTTTACATACCCCCTCATGCTTCCCAAGCTCTCACCCTCCCTCTCTTCAGTTTGTGTGGTCTTTGAGGGAGGTCCCCAGAATGGTCCAGTGAACCATACTGGGGAGTGGATAGATTCACAGGCACCTGGGTATGTGAGGAATGACTTACTATACACCGGGTGGCTGGGTGGGTGGATGGGTATATGGAGACTGGATTGACAGACACACGGATGGATAGATACACATGTGGGAAAAAAAGACTGAAGGAGAGTCAGACACGGTGGCACGTGCATATGATCCCAGCACTTAGGAGGCACAGGCAGGTCCCTGTGAGTTCGAGGCCAGCCTGATCTACGTAGTGAGTTCCAGACCAGCCACATAGTGAGACCCTGTCTCAAAAAAAAAAAAAAAAAAAAAAAGTAAAGAAAAGAAAAAGAAAAAAGAGGGAGATTTAAGGGTAGGTAGATGCGTAGATGGATGGATACATGGGTGGACATATGGAGAGTAAATTATTATACATATGGATGAATGCATATATAGGCAGGCCAGTGGGTAAATGGACAGATGGACGGATGGATGGATGGATGGAAAGCCTGAGGGATGAGTAGACAGAGCAATGGGAGGGAAGGAAGGAGGAGGCGAGAAGGGAGGAGAGGGGAGGAGAGAGGTTCCCTCTCTCAAACATTTCTTCAGCGGTTCTCAAGCATTCTTCCTGCTGCCACTATTCCCCCGACCACCACCGTTACAGCCATTACTTAGAACTCAACTAACTCACTTCCTTTAAGTGATCTTCAGGAATCTCCTCACACTCCTGCCTCCCTCCCCCTCCCCTCGACCCCCCCCCACATCCCCCCATCCTCACACACGCCCATGGCACACAGGGCTTCTCCTCTTTTGAGACACGGTCTCACCATGTAGCCCCTGCCTGGCCTGGACCTCACAAATAGTGATGCACCCCACCGTGCCCAGCGATACCCAGCGTCTATGCGTGTACTCTGTGTGTGCCTTACAGCCGCCACCCCCCCCCCACAAAGAACACGCCTGGGTTCCTCGCTCCCCGCCTTGTGCTGCTTGCTCATGGTTTTTCACCATCCACACTCACCTGTCTTTCCATGCCTCACCCCCCTGCCAGTCTCCATGTTCATCTGTTCCTCCCCCACACGAATACCCACTGTATCCACATCTCGCCTTTCCCACCCACTTCACACTGCCCACCCCCAATCCAGCATCACTCCCTCTTGGGCCCCAGGGGACCAGACCCAGGGACCTTAGCCGTGATCTGTCCCCCATACCCCCTGACAGTGAGTGAACCCCCACCTCCCGCCTTCTCCTGGCCCTGGTGGTATGTACTGCTGGGAGCAGTTGTGGCCGCTGCCTGTGCCCTCATCTTGGCCCTGTTCCTCGTCCATCGGAGGAAGAAGGAGACCCGCTACGGGTGAGTCAGAGCTCCGAGGGAGAGGCTCAGTGGACGGGGTGGAGAGGCTGGAGTCATGCATGGAAGACCCGCAAAGAGGCTGGGCTGTGTGGGTGTGGGTGTGGGTGTGGGAGAGAGAGGAGAGTATGTGAGAGAGTGTGTGTGTGTGTGTGTGTGAGAGAGAGAGAGAGAGAGTGTGTCTGTATGACTGAGTGTGTGTGTGAGAGAGTGTGTGTGTGAGAGAGAGTGTGTGTGTGTGTGAGAGAGAGAGAATGTGTATGTGTGTGAGAGCGAGAGAGAGAGAGAAAGAGAGAGCGAGAAAGAGTGTATGTGTGAATGTGGGGCGGGGGGAGTGTGTGTGTGTGTGTGTGTGTGTGTGTGTGTATGAGAGAGGGAGAGAGAGAGGAGAAGGTGGAAGGCAGAGAGAGTGGTGGTCCAAGCGAGCAGTAGAGGAGAGAGCAGCACAGTTGGGAGTGCACTGGTGCCTGCGTTTGTTCCCACCGGAAGGGCTGGGTTCCATGAGGTTCTGTTCACCCCTCCCCTTCTCCCTTCTCCCCCTAGGGAGGTGTTCGAGCCAACAATGGAAAGAGGTGAACTGGTAGTGAGGTACCGTGTCCGAAAATCCTACAGTCGCCGCACCACCGAAGCCACCTGTAAGTGAACGCCATGTCTCCTTCCACACTGGTCAGTCGGTAGATACATAGGTAGGTAGTGGGTAGGGAGGGAGGGAGGAAGATAGATAGATAGGTGTAGAGAGTCGGGGCTCTGTAGGTGATCTGAGCTTCTGTAGACACATGAGAAAACCGTTTCTGGAGGTCTTTAGAACACAGGGGCGTTAGAGCCTCGAGCCTGGAAATGGCGGCACTCGGCCCATACACAGCTTGGGAACAGTAGGACGACGGGTGTTGTGTATTCTCGCTGCTCTGACAAAACAGCTTCAAGAAGAAAGGGTTGATCTGGGTTCAGGGTTTGAGGGTGTGACTAGTCCACCATGATGAGGAAAGGCTCGGGCAGCTGGAGCACTGGGCGGCTGGTCCGTCCCTGCAGTCAGGCCCAGAGAGATGGGTGCTGTATGCTCCGCTCGATTCCTCCTTTTTATTAAGTCCAGAACCCCGGCCCACGGAACGGTGCGGCCCACAGTCAGGGCGGGTCTTCCCGCCTCAACTTCTAATCCAAAGACTCCCTCCAAGACATGGCCAGAGACAGTTCTAAATCCTGTTGGGCTGACATAAACCGTTAAAAATAGCTATTTTTGTTTTCGTTTGTTTGTTATGAGACAAAGCCCAGGCTGGACTTGAACGTCTCTTGCGTCCGTCTCCCGAGTGCAGGACTGTAGGTGTGAGCGACCACACCTGTCTCTTTTCTCTTCTTTCCTCTTTTTTCTTCTCCCTTCTTTCCGTTTCCTCTTCAAACAGCCTCACTCTGTAATCAAAGCCACCCACACACTTGCAACTCTGTCTCCACCTCCTGACTGCGGGGACGTGGGCCACCACGCCAGGCCAGGCTCGGGGTAATTGAATCCCAGATACGGTAAATCTTGGGAAAACGTATAATGATGACAGTGATGACGATGAAGATGATGATGACGGGTGACATCATCCGATGACCACGCCGACCGCGTGACAGCCCCCCCCCCCCCAAGCGCTGTTCTGAACATTCTATACGCATCACCTCAGTGGATCCTCACAACCCAAAGACACAGGTGCCTGTCATCACCCTCACTTCACCGACGAGGGAGCCATAGCATGGGAGAGTTAAGCCCTGTGCTCGATCCCACACAGGATGAGTGAGAACTAAACCCAGTCGGTTTTCCTCTGAAGTCATTTTTGTTTGGTTTAGTTTGGTTTTGTTGGTTTTTGAGACAGGGTCTCGGGCTACCCTTAAAAAACTTTTTATGTAGCCAGGATTCTCTTAAAGTCCTGACCCTACTGCCTCACCAGCTTGCTCTGGGGCTTATTCTCTCCCCTCCTCTGTCTCTGTCTCTGTCTCTCTCCCTCTCTCTCCCTCTCTCTCTCTCTCTCTCTCTCTCTCTCTCTCTCTCTCGCTCTCTCTCTTTGTGAGTATGAGTGAGTGCTTCCCTCTCTCCTGCCTCTTCCCCTCCCCCCCCTCCTTTCTGGGGCTGTAACTCAGGGTCTAGTATATGCTAGGCAGAGTCATGTAGCCAACCCTTGGTTTCTTGGAGCAGCGTCTCACTATGTAGCTCAGGCTGGCCTTGAACTCGCCTGCCTGCCTCAGATTCCCACGTTCTGGGATCCCAGGAAGTGTGCCACCATACACAACCTGAAGTCGATCTTCCTAACTGCCGTACTCAGAAATGGCCTCGTGGAATTACAGAATGTTAGAAACAATCAATAGAGTTATCGATTCAGTCTTGGTCTGAATCTGAAAAATAATAGGCTGGGCATTGGAGATTCTCAGAGCTTTGAAGGCCACAGGGTCTTAGAACTATAGCCCCATACGACTGTAAAGTCAAGGAAGATCCCCGCTGAGGATAGCCCTCAGCAGCCACCACCCATGAAAGCTCCTCGTTTTTCCAGTTGGGGAAACTGAAATCCAGAGAGCAAAGGGACAGAGCTAAAGTCTGGATCTAGCACACAGCACCGAGACTGCCAGGGTCCCAGGGGATGCTGGGAAGGGCTGGGAAAGACATTTATCTAGGAAGAGAAGGAAACGGCAGCAGTATTGCCCCACTGACCTGACGGACAAACACAGCCACAGCTCTTGCAGTCTGGTCCCGAGAGGTCCCTGAGTCCTGGGCCGGACGCCGGCGAGGTCGAAATGATTTTCACGGCGATACTGAGGTGCTGTTTTCTCTTTCTCACCCTCAGTCTTCATAAACTTGCAAGGGAGTCTCCCTCAGGCTCCCCGATCTGCGGTGATGTCATCAACAATCTGCGGTTGAAGGACATATGCGTGTGTGTGTAATTGTGTTTTAAAAACTATTGTCAGGGGCTAGAGGGATGATGGCTCCGTGATTAAGAGCAATTTGCTGCTTTTCCAGAGCACCTGGGTTGGATTCCCAGCACCTACAAGGTGGTGACTCACAACCTTCAGTAACGCCTGTCCCAGGGTATCTGATGCCCCTTCTGGCCTCCATGGGTACTGCATGCATATGGTACACAGCCGAACATGCAGGCAAAACACACACATAGAAACAAACTTTTAAAATTAGGCATTTATTTTAAACTGACGATTACAGCAGATCATGGGAAGCTAAATCAGGAAGACTGCAAGTTCAAGGCTCGCCTGGGCTAGAGTGAATTCAAGGCCAGCTTGTGTAACAGTGTGTCTCAAAAGAAAAAGTAAGAATAGGTCTGGAGATGTAGCCCAATGCTTAGTGATAGAACTTGTCTAGAATCTACCACGGATGGACTGAGAGTGTGGCTCAATGGTAAAGCACAAAAGCAGCTGTCTAGAATCCCCCAGTGAGGGGCTGGGGCATGGCTCAGTGGTAGAGTCCCTGCCCAGAATCCCCCAGTGAGGGGCTGGGGTGTGGCTCAGTGGTGGAGCCCCTACCCAGAATCCCCCAGTGAGGGGCTGGGACATGGCTCAGTGGTAGAGCCCCTGCCTAGAATCCCCCAGTGAGGAGCTGGGGTGTGGCTCAGTGGTAGAGCCCCTGCCTAGAATCTACTAATGAGAGACTGGGAACATGGCTAGGTCCAACTGCATATTAAGACTCGTTTGGGTTTTTTGTGTGTGTGTGTGTCTGTGTGTGAATTGAATATAGTGTCTTCTGCATGACTTAGTAATATTCTTATATGAAGATTATGAATTTTGTTTTGTTGGTGGTGGTAGTGGTTTTTGTTTGAGGCAGGGTCTCAGTATGTGGCCTCTACTGACCTCAGATTCATTATGTAGACCAAGCTGGCCTTAAACTCATAGAGATATGCCTGCTTCTGCTTCCACTTCTGGAGTTCTAAAGATGCATGTTTTGAGACTGCCCCCCCCCATGTAGCTCAGGCTGGCCTCAAGCTTGCAGAGTCTGCCTGCTTTTCCTCCCTAGGGGATGGGAGGAATGTGATAGCATACTCAACTTTATTTACTTTGTAATCACATAATTATAATATTTATGGGGTACAGTTTCTGGAACAGAGGGGATAATTAGATACCTGCATATAGTGTGTAATTATCAAGTGTTGGTAATTAGCTAATTGAGCCTTCCATCTCTTTTAAACACTTGTTGTTTCTTTGTGCTGCTAGTAAACTTCAAGCTCCACTCTAAAAAGAAATGTGTTTAACCACTGGTACGGAGGGCACGGACCAATGAGAGTGCCCACTGGAGCAAGGCTGTGGCCAGATTTTCATCTTGTAGTTAGTTTTATGGAGTAGATTTAGGGGTTCCAGGCGCTGGGATGGTGCTTAGGACAGTAGCTAATTTGAACCAATGGGGAAGTGATTCAACAACGGGTATGTCCGCCGTGGCACATGTTACCTGAACTCCAACCCTGCCACATAGCCCTGTCCACCTCTTTTCAGTGAACAGCCTGGGCATCAGCGAAGAGCTGAAGGAGAAACTACGAGATGTCATGGTAGATCGGCATAAGGTGGCCTTGGGAAAGACCCTGGGAGAAGGTGAGTGTCCCCTCCCAGCACACATGCAATCCACCAGAACCCCGATTTCCTCTCTCCCCACTTCTCAGCCAACTGCAGAAAATGCGGTCCCTGCGGGTCCTCTGAAGTCAACGTCTTTCTTCTTCCTACCGCAGGAGAGTTTGGGGCTGTGATGGAGGGCCAGCTCAACCAGGATGACTCCGTCCTCAAGGTTGCTGTGAAAACGATGAAAAGTGAGTCTTTGTGTGAGCGCACACGTGGGGTGGGGCCCCAGTCCCTGACCCAAGCCCCTCCCTGGGAAAGCGCCAGCCCGTGTTCCCAGCTAGAAAATGGAGCCCACGCCAGACACTTGAATAGAAGGAATTCAATTCAGGGACGTCGCTATCACACCGAATGAAGGTCGGATTGACATAATAACTGGGGCATCGAAACAAATAGATTAGCAGCGAGGAGAAGTCACTTCCGCCTCTAGGCTGAAGGACAGAGGGAGGAAACTGTTGCCAGGGCCCGTGAGCAGGCAGTGAAGTAGACAGGACAGAATCCAGGGCCTCCGTGGGGGAGCAAGCAACCTGTCAGACGTGCACCAGCTCCAGGGGGATCCCGGAAACAGAAGAGGTCGAGATAGCCTGCCTTCTCCCGTCTTCTCTCCCACCTGGCTGCCTCTAACCAGTGTCTGCCGCTGGCAGACTCCAGCAGGAAACCAGTCTGGAAGGGAAACTTGGAAGAGAAGTTTTCAGGGAGGGACAGGACAGAATGAGGCTCGGGGTTGGCCGCTTTGTTGAGCTGTGACTCTACCTCTCCAAACCTTCCTTTTCGTGGAAAAATCCTAGGACTATTATGTAACAAAGCCCCAAATGCCAGTGGTGGCATGTAATACATGCTGTTAACGTGGATGCGACTGTATCACCAGAGAGGGTAAGAGCCAATCCAGAGTCCAACAGCACAAGAAATCAAGGCAGGGGGTGTCCTTTGTATACAGGAAGAAAGGCCTAAAGAGGCCAGGCTAGGGCCAGAGGTGAGAGAGGAATGAATTATAAAGTTTAAGGGCTTGAGCTATGGAGTTGTCGTTAAACATCTCCTGTATACTAGGTTAAGCTGGGTTTTTTTGGGGGGGAGGTGTTAGGGGGGTACTGAAGACTCCAGAGCCTTGCGCATGCCAGACAACAAATACCCCACCTCTGAGCTACTTTCTACTGCCTTTTACTTTTTTCATCTTAAGACAGTGTCTCATGATGCATCTCAGGCTGGTTTCCAGCCCACAATCTTCCTTCCTCTGCCGACTTGACGAGTATACACCATCAGGCCTCCTCGTCTTTAAAATTGACTAATAAGGTGGCAGAAGCCTATAACCCCAACATTTGAGAGGCTGAGGCAAAAAAAGAAAAAAAAAGAAAGAAAGAAAGAAAGAAAGAAAGAAAGAAAGAAAGAAAGAAAGAAAGAAAGAAAGAAAGAAAGAAAGAAAGAAAGAAAGAAAAATCATGAGTTCAAAGCCCGCCTGGGCTACATACCTTGTTTTAAAAAAAAAAACATTAAATAAATGGTTTGGTGGTAGAGTGGTTGGCTAGAATTCACATGGAGGGACTGAGAACGGGGCTCACCAATAGAGCCCTAGCCTAGACTCTCCCAGTGAGGGGCTTCCTTTGCATTTTAAGACCCAGGGCTTTACCCCCACTCAGCAATGCATAAACAAGCAAAGCTACTTTGTGTTGTTTTAAAAAATCCCGCCTCGGCTTCCCAAGCTCCCTCGAGATAGTTCCACTAGCCTGCAGCCGGGCTCTGGGTCGGGAAGCCAGGTAGCAGCGTGGTGGACCCACGTGGTGGATCAGAGAACAGCAAGCCCTTGGGAGACCGGAGAGGGCAACGTGACTCTTTATTGGGGAAACGGGGTTACTTATACAGGTCCCTGGTCTTTGGAAACTCATCGGTTAGGACAGCGCAGGTATTACATATTGCGGGTCGCAGCTTCGACCTAGGTATTTTTCGGAGGGCCAGAGGAAGAGACCATGCATGGTAATATAGGGAGACGTTAACTGCAACTCCAGATAAACAGTGCTGCCAGGTCGCGTACCTTTGAAGGGGCGGTGCCTTGCTGCGAGCAGGCAGCGTGGCCTGCGGCCTGTCGGAGCTGCGGAAGGGAGAGGCCAGACTCCGGCGGCTCTCAGAAGGAGAGTTCTGGGGTTCTAAGCATGCTCGGGTCCCACACCTGTTGAGGCAGTAAGGGTGCATTTTAAAATCCGGTAACGACCTTTGATGAAGGTGAGTGACGATGACGTCACTGACTGAGGGGGAGGGAAGAAGAAACCCTCTGCTTCCCCCCCCCTTCCCTCGTCGCTCACCTCTCTTTCTCCCCTAAGTTGCCATCTGTACAAGATCGGAGCTGGAGGACTTCCTGAGTGAAGCTGTCTGCATGAAGGAATTCGACCACCCCAATGTCATGAGGCTCATTGGTGAGGGAGGGGCATGTTCCCCTGGGGCCACCCCAGAGCACAGACACACACACCCCCCCTTCTGCACTGGAAAGATCAAACTTCCAGGCTCCCCCACCCCTTCTCCTTCAGGATTAGCAAGCTCCCCTTCTTCTGCTCCCTCAACTTGGAATGTGACCTCTGACCTGTTCCCAGGAATAGCTGAGGTCCCCAGGAGGGCTCCGGAAACGTCCCGGGAAATGGCTTCTCTGAAGCCTCATCCTTACTATCCTGAACAATGCGGGAGAGATTAGATTTGAAAGGGTGGGAGAAGGGGAGGCTGAGTCTGTCTGGGACGGGGTTGGGTTCCCCTCTTCGGCCTTGCCAGAGTGACCAATGTGCCTGGGGTTGGGGGGGGGTGCTCAGGCGTCTGTTTCCAGGGTTCTGACCGAGAGGGTTTCCCAGAACCTGTGGTCATCTTGCCTTTCATGAAACATGGAGACCTACACAGTTTCCTCCTCTATTCCCGGCTCGGGGACCAACCAGTGGTGAGGAGCATTTCCTCTTCCGTTCCACAAGTACCAGCTACCCAGGCGCCGGGAAGGAAGGAAGGCTACAGTCGTTCTAGTCCATCCTGCAGGGGGTGGACAAGGCAGTTGATCCATTAACAGAAATAAGCAAGACCTTGAAGAGCTAGGAAGGAAATGCAAAAGGAAGAACAACACAGCCTTGGAATTGATTTGGGTGGAGGGAGGGCTTGACTGAAAGGGTGACCTGGAAGGAGGAGCTGACAGAGGAGATTCTGGGAGATCCAAACAGGAAGCAATCCCAACCAAAGGTTTAGCGTGGGCCAGGGTCTGAAGACCAGGAAGGAGGCCCCTGGCTGAAGTATATGTCAAAGGTTAGAACAATAGGCCACCAACACAGTGAGGAGTCAA
This sequence comes from Cricetomys ansorgei, assembly GCA_026225945.1. Lineage (NCBI taxonomy): Eukaryota > Metazoa > Chordata > Mammalia > Rodentia > Nesomyidae > Cricetomys > Cricetomys ansorgei. Next base: position 466,640 of record JAMJFZ010002946.1, read on the forward strand.
TGTCTAGGACCCTGTAGCTCAGGCAAAGGATTGATGTCCTCAGCAGATCCAGCTAGGGACACACAGGGAGGGAAGGGGGGCTGAGGCTTGACGCTCTCTCCTGACCACCTTCTGACCCCTCTGCCGCAAACCACCCCCCTCCGCCCCCACCCGTAGTTCCTGCCCACTCAGATGCTGGTGAAGTTCATGGCCGACATTGCCAGCGGTATGGAGTATCTGAGTACCAAGAGATTCATACACCGGGACCTGGCTGCCAGAAACTGCATGTGAGTGTGGGACCCACCGGAAGCCCCTCCTTCCCCAAGGACCTTCCTGTTAGAAAGGTGTGGGAATCAACTTCTCATTGCTGTGACGAAGCATCCAGAGGAAAACTAGTGAGAGAGGAAATGTTGCTTTGGGCTCAGGGTCTCGGAGATTCCAGGCCGTGGTCACTTGGTCCACCTCCACTGAGGGCCCATGGAAAGGTGGGGAATCACGGTAGACAGAGCTGCTTGTGGGAGCTGGAAGGCAGAGAGAGACAGAGACCCATCAGTGCCTCCCCAGGGAGCTGCTTCCTCCAAGGAGATACCACCTCATAAGTACCACTCAGTTGTGAACCCCTCAGTGAATAGCATCACCAGGGGACCACGCCTTCAGCACCGCACCCTTTTGGGGACAGGGAGGACACTTCATATCCAAATCATAAGAGAAGGCAGCTTCCCGGAGAGGCCCTAAACTGTGGTCTCTATTTAATGTTTGTTTCTTAGCTTTGATGTAGCCCCAGCTGGCCTTGAACTCACGGAGATCCTCCGCCTCTGACTCCTGAGTGCTGGGATTAAAGGTGTGTACCACCAAACCTGGCTAAACTGAGGACCTGAACGAAGACTGAGCTGTGGAGAGAGAAGAGATAGGAGGCAGGGGCAGCTCATTGCATGGGGTGAAGGAAGGGCATCACACAGGTGTCAGATGGCAACGCGACTCTGTCTCTCCCATGCCTGCCCGCAGAGTGTCTTCCCTGGGGCTGCCTCAGGAGTACACAAACAGAAAACAGGCCAGAACTGGAGTTAAAGGGAGATGAGGGTGGAGGGCATGCTACCACACTTAGAGCGTTAGTCTCCTGATCGTGTTAGACACATAGGCCTGCACCACCAGGCCTGACCAAACACCCTCTAGTCAAGGTTCCCAAACTGCATTTGGCTGTTAAATCCTCCTGGTCGATTTTAATCTAAAGTGGGCCCTGACATCTACCTTTCAAAAGCAAAAAACTTCCGTGGCATATTCTTTCATTCAAGCTAAAGCCAAGTGTCCTGATATAATGTCCTCTACTTAAAGCATGTGTGTTTGCTGGGTGGTAGTCCCTGGTGTGAAAGTCTTGAGTGTTTTTTTTTTTTTATCTAGGTGCTGGATATATGGATGTGTGTGTTTAGTTATTGTTTGTGCTCATCTTGAGCCACATACACCACACGGCTTTTCGCTTGGTTTCTCTGTTGGCGTTTTTTTGGTTGGTAGTTTTTTTGTTTTGTTTTTTGTTGTTGCTGTTCTCCCTCCATTGTTTGGTTTGGTTTGGTCTGGTTTGGCTTGCTTTTTTAAACGACTTATTTTAGCATTGCCCAAAGAGGCCAGAAGACACCGGAGGTAAAGACAGGTGCTGCTGCGTGGGCGCTGGTACTCACGCCCAGGCCCCCGTAAGGGCCACGGGTTGCTGTTCACTGCTGAGACAGCTTTCCCACCCCGTTATCTGTTTTTAATATTTATCTATTTTATGTGTATGAATATTTACTGCAGGAGTGCCTGGGAGTTAGGGTGGTTGTGACCAACCATGTGGGTGCTGGGAATCAAACCCAGGTCCCCTGCTAGAGCGACAAATGCTCTTAGCTGCTGACCCATCTCTGCAGCCTCTATGGTTTGCTTCCTTGAGACAGGGTCTCATGTAGCCCAGGCTGGCTTTGAACTTACTACGTAGCCAAAGACGCCCCTGAGCTCCTGATCTTTCTTCCTCTTCCTCCCATAGAAACACACCATCGTTCATGGCTTGTTTTCTGTTTGTTCTGCATGTGTGTTTTGAGACAGGGACTCACTACACAACTCAGGCCGGCCTGGAACTCATGATGTAGCCCAGGCTGACCTTAAATATATAATCCTCCTGCCCCAGCCTTTCAACTCCTGAGTATCACAGGCATGTGAAATTACAACTAATGATGTACACATTTCTGTGTATTTCATGTACATCGAGAGTACTTAAAGGGGGGAGGGGATACTGGAGAGATGGCTCAGCGGTTAAGAGTGCTTACTGCTCTTCCAAAGGACCCAAGTTCGAATCCTAGTGCCTATATATCAGTTCACAACTGCCTCCTGTGACTCCAGCTCCAGGGACATCCTATACTTCTGGCCCCGACAAGCACCTGTACTCACAGGCAACATACCCAGCAGGCTTCCTGGTGGGGATGACCCATGCCCTGACCTTGTTGCTTTCCCCAATCTGGTTAGGCTGAATGAGAACATGTCCGTGTGTGTGGCAGACTTCGGGCTCTCCAAAAAGATCTATAACGGGGACTACTACCGCCAAGGTCGCATTGCCAAGATGCCGGTCAAGTGGATTGCCATCGAGAGTCTGGCGGATCGAGTCTACACCAGCAAGAGTGATGTGGTACGTGTACCCTGACCAGTAGTGGGGGTGGGTGACAAGATCTGAGAAGCTGCAGGGTTTCACAGGGACCAGTGGGTTTCCTTGCACATGAACCCGTCTATAGGGCCTGGGCATGTCTGGCGGATCGTATGAATAGTATGTGTACGTGGCTATGATATGTACAACATGGCTATGCTATGTACAGGTTCACCGCCGCGTGGTGGCAGCGTGGGTGGTTTAGGTTAGGAGCAGAGGCGACCAGGTGTGCCATATATCGTGGACAACGTGGGCATGAAGGGTGATATGTGACATCATGCAGATGTGCGCATGGGTGTGCCTATCTCTGCATCCTCAATCGTGTGTGTGTGTGTGTGTGTGTGTGTCTGTATATGTGTGTTTATATGTGTGTGTGTCTGTGTGTATGTGTATGTGTGTATGTATGTGTGTGTGTGTATGTGTGTGTGTGTCTGTATATGTGTATGTATATGTGTGTGTCTGTATATGTATGTTTATATGTGTGTGTGTCTGTGTGTATGTGTATGTGTGTATGTATGTGTGTGTGTCTGTGTGTGTGTGTATGTGTGTGTGTGTCTGTATATGTGTATGTATATGTGTGTGTCTGTATATGTGTGTATGTGTGTGTGCATGTGTGTGTCTGCGTGTGTGTGTGTGTATGTGTGTATGTGTCTGTATATGTGTATGTATATGTGTGTGTCTGTATATGTGTGTGTGTCTGTGTGTATGTGTGTCTGTATATGTGTGTGTGTGTGTGTTTGTATATGTATGTATGTGTGTGTGTATGTGTCTGTATGTGTGTGTGTGTGTCTGTAGGTGTGTGTGTGCATGTTTGTGTGTGTGTGTATGTGTGTCTGTGTATGTGTGTGTATGTGTGTATGTGTGTGTGTATGTGTGTGTATGTGTGTGTATGTGTCTGTGTATGTGTGTGTGTGTCTGTATATGTGTATGTATGTGTGTGTCTGTGTGTGTCTGTATATGTGTGTGTATGTGTGTATGTGTGTGTGTATGTGTATGTGTGTGTGTATGTGTGTATGTGTGTGTACATGTGTGTACGTGTATGTGTGTATGTGTGTGTATGTGCGTGTGTGTGTGTATGTGTGTGTATGTGTGTGTATGTGTTTGTGTATGTGTGTGTGTGTATGTATGTGCGTATGTGTGTGTTTGTATGTGTGTCTGTGCCAAAATCTTTCTGTGTGTACCGTCGCTGCACCCGTAGGTACCGCTGTCAGCACACGTCCTTGCGAGTGTTGCGTGCTTGCCGGGACGTGTGTAGGAGGCGCCTTTGTGCAGGAGAGCCCCTCACTTCCCTCTCTCTGCTCTGACAGTGGTCCTTCGGGGTGACGATGTGGGAGATCGCCACCCGAGGCCAAACTCCCTACCCGGGAGTGGAGAACAGTGAGATCTACGACTACCTACGCCAAGGAAACCGCTTGAAACAGCCGGTGGACTGCCTGGATGGCCTGTGAGGACCTTTAGGACCCCACCCCCAACCCTACCGCAAAATGTACTCCAATCCCTGGTTACTTATCGCCGAGCCCCCAACGTCTCCAGGACAGGCTTAAATGTGCATGGAATCACTCGGAACATTGAGGAGCCCATTTGTCCTCCCAGTGCTCTGAGCTTAGTCAGCCAGTGGGGCGCAGCCCTTTCCCGCCTCAGCCAAGTATTTGTAAGCAATGAACAACTGCATACAACCTTCCTGGGCAGCCTTGACCCTGGGACCCCCTATCCCCCCATGGTCCCTCACCTCCCATGTGCCTCAACACCCAGGGCCCTTTGAAAAGCCCCCTGTTCTGTTTTATTGACCTTCTCCAGACTCTCAGATCTCTGAGCGCTAGAGGGACCCTTTAGGATATGCTTATCAACCTTCGGACGTCAGGACGTGCAGAGAAGGGTGTGACATTTAGTCCGCGTTTCGAGGTTACAGAGAGGACGCTGCTTGGGTCAGGAGGAGACAGCCTGGGATTCAGGCTCCTTTGGGCACTCCTAGAGCTGAAGAGGATGAGATTAAAAGCTGACCTTTTACAGAACTTACTGGAAGGCGAGGACGCAAGTGCTTTGCTTGTGTTGACTCGCTTGATCCCTACCACAGTCGCGGGAAGCAGATAGGCGCCGTCGTTATTCCCGTTTTGCGGATGAGAAAATTGAAATCTCCAGGGAGGTCGCATCCCTTGCTGCTGTAATTAAGTACTATACTCCAAAATCTAACGGTTTAAAGCCGACGAAGGTTCATTTCGCCGAGTCTGAAGATCAGTCTGAGAGCGGTTTAGCAGGGTGATTCTGCTGTGGGTCCGTAACAAGGCTATGAAAGCAGCAACCAGGGCTGCATGTGGAGACTGAGGCTGGAGAGCTGTTTTTGAGATGGCACACTCACGTGGCTGGGGCATGAAGCCTCAGTTCCTTACCGTGGGGACCCCTTCATAGGCCAACTTGAGGTTCCTCACATGATAACCTAAGAGAATGGGCAAGGGGTAGACGCGGGGCTTTAGTCCCAAGCTTTTGAATGGTGGAGTGTCGAAGAGTGTAAGAACATATATAAATCACTCTAGAAGACTTCTAATTCATCCCGGACTCCACAGGTCTCCCCCACCCTCGACGTGTTTGATAGATGGCAGAGCCAAGGTCTTGATGGGAGAGTCTGTTCTGAGCGGCCACGCTGGGATCCTTTGCCCTAGCAAACCTTCACTATAAACCACCAAGACCCAGAGAGGTTTCCTAAGATCCTTCCCAGTTTCTAAGTCTCCTGACTCATCCCAGACACTTAGGAAATCTCAAATCCCTGGAGCTATTCCTAAGTTGCTGAGGTTCTCGCTAGTCCCCAGTCCCCCGAGTGCCCTAAAGCTTCCCCTGAACTCCCAGAGCACCCCCCCCAGCCCCTGCTCAGTCTGCCACCCTTCATCTCACCTCCTTAGGTATGCCCTGATGTCCCGGTGCTGGGAGCTGAACCCTCGGGATCGGCCAAGTTTTGCAGAGCTTCGGGAAGACCTGGAGAACACGTTGAAAGCTCTGCCCCCTGCCCAGGAGCCTGATGAAATCCTCTACGTCAACATGGATGAGGGTGGGAGCCACCTTGAACCCCGTGGTGCTGCTGGAGGAGCTGACCCCCCAACCCAACCTGACCCTAAGGATTCCTGTAGCTGTCTCACCGCAGCCGAAGTCTACTCTTCTGGACGCTATGTCCTTTGTCCTTCTACAGCCCCTGGACCTGCTCTGTCTGCTGACAGAGGCTGCCCGGCACCCCCAGGGCAGGAGGATGGAGCCTGAGACAATCCTCCACTGGGATACCCTCTCAGGATCCAAGCTAGACACTGCCACTGGGGTAACCTCACCCCCCCCCAACTTTGCTGCTCCAGGCCTTCTCTCCAACTGCAGAGTGATCTTCCTACCCTTCTCAAATTCCATCCAGAAAAGATGTGTCCTGCTTTCTGAGTCCTAAACACCTGTTCATAAAAGGAAGGGTTAGACCAATCTCTAAGGATCTTCTCAGATCTTACGCCCCAACGTTCTAGATTCTAAGGTTTGGATCCAGATGTAAGGGTTCTAGATCCCAAAGGTGATCTAAGTCTTTTGATTCTAAGGAAGTGAGATTCTGGTTTCTAGCCCTGGGATTCTGTCGTTCTAGATTTTTTTTTTTTTTCTGGTTCTAAAAATTCTTGGCAATGCCCCTGTGATTTTAGATTGCAAGGCTCTGGGATTCTAGGGTCGAAGGCCTTGTGGTTCCAGACTTTGTTTTTCTGGATCCCGGGATCCTATGGGTGAAAGTTTCTAGATTTTAAAATCCTAAAGAGTCTAGGCACGAAGTGTTCTAAGGCATGCGGTTTTCATGTTTAACAGACCAAGGTTCTTCGTGTTGTAATACTCCAGATCAAAACGTTTCAAGCTTCTTTCTCAATTTCTAAGATTCCAGTGATGGTCAATGACAGTTTCTGGGGCTTTATGATATAGATTTTCTTATATAAGATCCTCCGTCTCAAGGGAATAAGATTCTAGAATCTGAAATTATAAAGCTTTAAGAGTATCCAGGCTGTGATATGATGATAACCTAAAACTTGGCCCAAAATTCTGCATTCTCTAAGATTCCACACCATGCGCTCAGAGATTATGGATGCCTAAGCTTGTCAGATTCTAATGTTGGCCTGCTCTCGACCTCAGGCACTATAACATGCTGGGGGTCCAAGGTTCTGGATCCTCCGAATCTAAGTCCTAAGACGCCCGTGGTTAATTGTGACTAACTAGACACCAAAGTTCTAACCGTCTCTGATGCTGGACACATCTAGGTTCTGTGCTGCAATCTGCCTTCCTGGAACTTAATTAAAGGTCCAAGAAGACACATTTCTAAACAACTAAAGGCTCTGAGCACTGTAATTTAAGAATCCAATGTTCTGATTCTAAAGGTCCACGGGTCTACAACATTAGGTACGATTCCGAGGCTGGAACCTTGAGCACTCTTTATAAGCCTTTCCCTGGTTAGCCACCTCTGCTTCCTCCTCTCCTCGTGTGGGGGGCACCCTACCTTAAGCCTGTGCAATGCATTGGGAATGCCTCCTTTCCTCCAAGGGATGGACCATCTCCCCTCCTTTTGGGCCACGTCGCCCCCTTGAGCCAGACCCTTGTCCCTGTCTAAAGTGTGGAGTCTGGTGCCTCCAGAGAGGCTCAGATCACATAAAATCTTTTGTCAATCACTATTCTGCCGCCTGTCTCCATTCAGCTTCGAATCTGCCCCTCTCCCTGGGGATCCCATTTCTCTGTTGGGATAGGAAGGGCTGCTGTGTGTAGAAGCTCTCAACACCTGAGAGGCGAGGGGATGGAGAGTTGCAGGCCATCATGGCTTACAAAGAAGGAGCCTATCTCAATAAGAAAAAAAAGTAAGAATGGTTTGATGGACCTGGGTATGTTTTCATTAGTGATGAGAAGACATGAAGCACGCACATAGAGACAATTATATACAACTGAGGAGAGGCCAGCTCTCAGAAAGCCCTGAGGAATAAACACACACTATATAAAAATTGTGTGTGTGTGTGTGTGTGTGTGTGTATATTAGAAATTATGTATTTATGTGTACACACAGATTGAGATCCCCACAGGGTCTTACACACACACTCAGGCACACCTAACCACAAATACAAAGACACAGTTATCCAGACACAGTAACAAACATATAAACTCACACTGGAAAATCCGCAAACGTCAGCAGGCAGGTACTCACCAGCAACAGGAGGAACCTTTAGTAACAGACAGAGAACAGCATTACACACACTCAAGAATCAGATGTGCTGGTAGTCCCCGCACTTGAGATGTGTAAGCAGGAAGATCAAGAAAGAGTTCAAGGCCATCCCTGATTACATAGAGAGATCCAGACCAACCCCGGGTTACAAGAGACCCTGTCTCAAAAAAAGGAAACAAATAAACACGGAGTACTGGCACAACAGATTCTCACACATCCAAACATTTAGATCAACAAGGGAAAACGGATCAGAACATCTCGATCCACGGATGATGCACAAAGGAACTCCCCGCCAAGGCCAGCCCACTGGGTTTTCACTTGTTTCTGGGGTGTGGCTGACTGCAGATGTAAGGACCCTAGACAGCGCCCGGTCGCCCTCCGGTGGTGGCTTCCAAGAACCGAGTACAGTTCAATCCGGGCCACAAACTTTTATTAAAAAAAAAAAAAAAAATTGTTCTGGGGAGCTGGGAGGAGAGAGGAAGTCGGACGTGGGCGAGGGGCGGGGTGTCTGGACTGTAACCTCCGGGCCCACGTGAGTGTCTGTCCCGCTGTGAGAGGGTACTGTGTCTAGGTTGCTGCGGCGTGACACTGTAGCGTGAACTGTCCCGGAGGAGCTCTGTCGTGCGATGGCGCATGCTCGTGCCACACCTCCCACTGCCGTTTAATGCATTATCCCGAATTGATGCTCTGGGCCGCCGACGCCTATCCCTTTACTACGTGGCGAGTGTCTTGTCTGCGGCTTTGGTCGGATGGTTGGTTGATATCTGCACTGTGCGTGTCCATGGTGATATTCTACTGAATGTCTGCCTCCTGAACTGGGGGCGACAGGTGTCCGGATTAGCGCGAGAGCGAAACGGTCCATTGCTGTACCAAACAGCAAAGTTTAGAGGATTCGCGACGGAGAGAGAGCGAGCGAGAGCCGCGGGCTTCCGCCGCTGGGTCCCGAGCGGGGAGGCTCTGAGGTCGCGTGCAGAGCGGCCTGCCCGTGCAGCCATGGAGAAGGCGCCCTGGGAGATGCACGGTCTAAGGGAGGGGTGCAGTCCACCACACGACTTTTCTCCCGCGGTTAGCCAGCCTAGGCCCTGCTTTCCATGCTTCGGCGCCCTCCAGAACCCACTTTTTGTGTTTCTCATACAGACAACTGGGTCTCTAACAGACGCTGGGGTAGCACATCCATCCCATCTCCATTCCGTATTAACACCTCTGCGCACCGAGAACTTTGCGAAACCAGCCTCTCGAGAGCGGCCAATCCCGGCAGCTTTTCCTAAAGCGCTCAAGCTGTGGCTGTGGTGAAATATAACAGTAACTGCGATTGGCGGACAGGTTGTTTTGAAACCGCCCTAACGGCAAGGGGCGGGCCCTCCGTCAATTAATCTCTTTCCGGTTTCCGAAAGGCAACAGGAAAAACGAGGGTTGGCCGGCCCCCTTCTCCGCCGCATTTGATTGGTTGTCGGGATTTTACCCGCTTGGACTCCGCGAGGGGGCGGGAGATCTAGACCAGTCAGGATGTGTTTGTTACAGAGAGTCTGAGAGAAGGACGGCTCGGAGAGACTGGGCGGTCATTCTGAGATCTCAATGCTAATTGCTCCAAATCATTACTCCCTTCCCTTCCCTTGACCGGACCGCTACTGGCGCGCGGACGCTACCCAATCAGTGCTTGCTCCGCCTCTTGCCTTTTCCCGCCCTCCGCTTTGGCCGCGACTTCGACGTAGGCTAACGCTTCCTCTTCGGCAGCTCCTGAGCCCTCTTACTGCCGTTCTTTTGAAAGCCACACTGTGATTGGTTTAGTCTCCGGGCCCGCGCCCGTTGCCCCTTACGCTGACCAATTGACACCCGTGTTACATCGTACGGGGGAGGCGGCGGCGGCGGCCATTTTGAGCCGCCGCCGCCATTGGAGTGCCCCCCCTTCCCCCCTTCGCCTCCTGACAGGCAAGGTTTAGGGGGGACAGAGCCCTGGGAGGCCGGGCCGGGCTCGGGGGCCGCCCCGGGGGCCCGGGCCATGGATGTGCGCCGTCTGAAGGTGAACGAACTTCGCGAAGAGCTGCAGCGCCGCGGCCTGGACACTCGCGGCCTCAAGGCCGAGCTTGCTGAGCGGCTGCTGGCGGCGCTGGAGGCCGAAGAGCCCGAAGACGAGCGGGAGCTCGAGGCTGACGACGAACCGGGGTTACCTGAGCACAACAACGAGGAGGTCGAGACCGAGGGGGGCTCCGAGCTGGAGGGGACTGCGCAGCCACCGCCGCCCGGGCTGCAGCCGCACCCGGAGCCCGGCGGCTACTCGGGGCCGGACGGACATTGTGAGAGTGCGCGGGGCGGGGGGCCGGGGAGCCTGGCGTCCGGGCCGCGGACGGGCTGTGGGACGCGGGAGCTCGACTCGGGAGATCCAGGAGACGGTCTGAGGATCCCGGGATCCCGCCACCCGCCGCTGTAAAAGGGTCTGCGGACCGGGCCTCGGGGCAGCCCGAGGGCGGATCCTGGCCTTCAGTGCAGGGAAAACTCTGGGGGTGAGGGCGGTGGATTTTTGTTTTTGTTTTTTAAGGCGACCAGAATACGAGCGAGGTGGGGAGGACTTCGGATCCTGGGGCTCGGAAACCGGAAACTGTTTTGTGGGATTTTTTTTTTTCTTTCTTTTTTTTTTTTTTTTTTGGAAGCTGGAGAAAGTCAGAAGAACTTGACGCTTTAGGGAAAAGGGGGTGTCTAGGGGGAGGGTCCGGAAAATGGTGATTCTAGCTGGGCTTTGAGCTGACAGTTTGGGTAGCCGTGCTAGTCCACCGTTTGGGCTGGGTCTCAAAAGCCGGATTTCCAGGTAGCGGGAAGAATGGCCAAGGGTGCAGGTCCGGGAGAATTTTGAGGATAGAGGATCTCCGATTTTGCAGCTGGACGGGGATACTGGGAGATCTGCTTAGTGCTGGGGGTGGATTGGTGGTGTGGAACTGCTGGTGTCCGAGGCTAGGCAGAGTCTGATGAACTGAGCGCCCCAGTGTTTGGCAGGTGAGCTTTTAGGAGACACGAAAGACCAGCGGAAGATTAGATTACCCCTAACTCCCGAATTTCAGTTACGGAGCCAACCTTGATGGTAGGCAGGCACAACTTGGATATTTGGTACTGGGGATCCAGGCTATCCGTTTGGCTTCTAGAGGGAGTGCAAGAACTTTGGTGTCTAAACGGTGGCAAGGCAGGACATTATGTCTTACTAGACAAAGGAGCTGGGGGAGGGTGTCTAAAATTGGGAAGGCTCTGAGGACAGTACCCTGTGACTCCTTCTGGATGGCCCTGCAGTGTTGACTATGGATAGTTTTCCAAACAGGCATAGCTGGGGTCGGAGGGAATAAATTGGCAGCGAGTGGATGAACTGTGTGGTGGGCAGAGGACCCTTGTGTCCACCAAGGAGTACGCAGCTGGTCTAGCAAGTGTGGGGGAGGGAATCATGGAAGATGTGGAAAAGAGAAAGGAAACCTGTTGATTTGGCTGGGGCCTCATGACGGAGCCGAGGGAATATTCCTTTCCAAGTGAGGACTCCTGAATCCCCAGGAACAGTTCCGTGTGTGCCTAGGGAGGTGGGGTGCTCAGGGGGTGTAGGGGAACATGATCAGCCAGGGAGTGTATCTACAGGGTTAGGATTAGAGTGCAGCTCCCGTCCCTGGAGTAAGGCAGACCCTGGTATGAGAGGGTATGGAACTAGACACCGTGGAGTCCGAGGGTTAGAAGTTCTCTGAGAAGAAGGCACTTGTAGGACTTGGACTAAACAATACAGAGACAAAGCATGAGGCCGCAAAAGAGACTTGGGATTGGCTGCACCCTTCGCTCGCTTGTCCAGAGGTGGGATCCTGTGGAGGGGCCACAGGTGTCGATTGGTGCAGAGTGGTTTAGGGATTACCCGCTTGCTGGCAAGTCTTCCATGGTCAGTTCCCTGGGAAGGAGGGAGGTGTGGCCTGTGTGTCTAGAGCTCAGGAACTCTGGCAAAGGCATCCGAGGAGCAGCAGGTGTAGCCCTAACCTTGCTCCTACCAGGAGGGTCTTGGGAAAGTGAGTTGGATGTTTCAGAGCACAAACTCTAGACTCAGGATGACTTTTTGAGTAAAGCAGATCATTTTCCTCTCCTTGTAAAACGGGAGTGGTGAGGGTGTCTTCCCAGAGTTGCCAGTCATGAGATCATGTGTCTGAAGGGCTTCCCACCAGGGTTGTCTGCTGTTAGGGGGATGTGGTAGAGAGTGGAACAGGACACTGGCATCATATCCTCTCTAGGTCAGCCTACCTCTGGGGAGAAAACACAGGGTTTCTCGGAAAAACATTGTCCTGAGGCTCTAGAGGAAGCAAAATGGTTTGAAGAGGCCTTGTGTTCAATGAAGGAGCTCCTCTGTCCCCTGTCGTCCCCCCCCACACAGACACAAGGCACCTCTACAACAAAATCTTCTAAGCCCCCATCAGCTTCCTCTCCAGCACGCCCTTCATTCTTAGTAAACAGATGCTGAAGCAAGCCACATGACTTGAGTTTCCTCCCTTTGGGCTGCACCTGGTCTGTGCCCAGATGTATTTGTCCTCTGAGAAAGAATCCGATCAGTTAACAAGCAGCAGAATAGTCTCTCCTTCCCTGTGGTTCTGCCTCACTGCTCCTGGCATAGCTTCTAGCAGAGTTCTGAATGCACCCAGCAGCACATTTACCCCAGGGGCAGAGAGCTGTATGCTGCCCATCCTGAGTTCATAAAGTTCTCTGACTTTGTTTCTGCCATAGTCCTGCTTCTAAGCTGTTCACATGAGCTGATAGCCTTCCCCTGGAATGTTCTCTGTCCTCATCACTGAACCTTTGACTGCGTATCCTTTGGTTGAGGCTTCTCTGTTCCTTACTGGATCCCCTTCTCAGCTCTAGGTGCTCCATATACAGTCTGTGTATGATTTTATAGTATGAGTGTCTGTTATTGTATGTCTGTCTCCCCAAACCGGATGCTTCAGTGGTTCAGGCTTATACTCACTCACGTGTATCCCAAGGGCTGATGTGTTCCATATTACTTATTCCATAGTAATTGCTATTGCTGCTCTTACCCCTCCTCGTCACCTGAACTGACAGAACACTTTTCCTAACCACTTCTAACTCTTGGCTATTGGGGACCTATTCCCAGTGAGCCTGGAGACTGATATGATGCCAGAGATCTGTATACTGGGTAGCTGTGCTGGAGATACACGCATGAGGCCCTAGATTTAATCAGAAGCACAGCAAAGGGTGGGGCAGGCAGGAGTGTTGAAGTCACAGGTGAATAGGACTGCGCAGAGGGCTCGTTTGTGCTTCAAGCTTTGAAGATTGGGCCCTGAAGTAAACTAAGGAATACATACCTTAAAGTAGAGACTTGATGACTGCTCAGTGAAGGGCTCGGTACAGCCTTTTAGAGCACCTCCCACCCTGGAGCCTAAACTTTGAGAAATCAAGCCGGACTTGGATCTTTGACTCTACCATTTCATTTTAACCAAAGGACTTCTTCCTCGGGGGTTTAATATATTCAGTTTCTGTAGAGCCCAGTTGCAGGTCTGTTGGCAGGCTTTTGAGACACAGGACAGGACATACCCTAGGCACCTGGGGACACCCACGACAATGGGTTTCTATCTGAAGGGAGTGTTCTTTGCCTTCTGACAGTCTGATTCACCCCAGTGAGGGTGGTGTCTTGGTTAAGGAGTCCTTTCTAATGCATTCATCTAACTGAATTTTTTTTTTTAAATCTTAAGATGTCATGGACAATATTACCAGGCAGAACCAATTCTACGAGACACCGGTCATCAAGCAAGAAAACGAGTCTGGCTATGACAGGAGACCACTAGACATGGAACCACAGCAGCAGGCATATCGCCCAGGTAGGGAGGTTCCCGTGCATTCTTTCTGGATGGAAACATAATCTAAGTAAGACCTTGCATCTTTCTCTTGGACAATTCTTATGGCTTTTGTCTCTTTCACGGGGTTTTGTTTGGGTTGGGATTTTGGTTTTGTTCTGTTTGGAACTCAGGGTTTTATTCTTATTTTGGCTTATTTTTGAGATGGCATCCTTACTAGGTTGTTCAAGCTAGCCTTAAACTCAAAAAAGGATCTGGGACTGGCTTTGTGCTCCCGGTCCTTCTGCTTCCGTTTCCCTCCCAGTTCTATTTGGATTTGAAGAAAGTAACTCAGTCTGGCTTCCTGGTATCTCTTCAGGTGTTCTAGCACCCAGGAGGGTTTGGACCTGGGACTAATGCTTGAATCTTAAGAGTCTTACAATATGAGAACTAGAAAAGAGCTTTCTGAATCCAGTATTGTTCCCTCTGAAGAAAATCCAGTAGGGCTACTCATTGGAAAGGGGTTCCTTAGCCAGATACAGCCGGAAAAATGAAGTATAGGTGTACTGCTTTTGTGAGATTTGTTGTGCTCATTAAAGACTCTGAGAAGTCTTAGGTTAAAGTAAACCTTACATTGTATACTTGAACTTTGGATTTCTAAGACATGCACCTAAGTAATTACAGAATGATGTTTTCCATAATAAGCAAGGAGACGTATAGGATCCACATAGTCCTCTCCCCCCTGATGGCAAAGCTGTGGCTAAAACCCAAGAAACTGGCTCAGACCAATGTTCTTGGTACATGAGCTGTGTTTCTGGCCATGTAAGTCTGACTGTTTAAAAAAATACAGTCCTGCTGTTGAAAATGGCTGAGCCAGCACTGTGACTGCTCCACTCCTGGTATTTCAGTATTTGGAAAGTTTCTTTTGAGGCGGGGGTCTCACTGCCTCACTCACACAGGTCTGGGCTCAGGATCCTCCAGCTTGAGTCTCCTAGTGCCTGGATTACGGGTGTGTATCACCGTACGTAGCTCCTGTGCTCTGTCTAGTGAATCTAGTTGATCCTATCTAATTCCATTCTGCTCCATCCACAAAGTAAAATCCCCTGATTTTTTTTTTTGGTTTGGTTTTGTTGTGGGGGTGGGGCTGGGGGTGGCTTTGGGACATTAAGGAATGTAGGTTAAACTGTAGATTTGTGTCAGGCTCTTTGAGACTAGTTGGGTCATTTGGCCCAAGGAGGTGGTTGTTTGTGCTGGTACCAACCACCAGTATCCTCCTCTGAATCTGGCCTATGCTTAAGCCTTGGATGCAGCCATCAAAATAACTGAGCCCAGTCTCTGCCCTGGAGAACTGAGGTCGGGTCCATGTGCTAGAGCTGGAGAGTGATTTGAACCAGGCACTGGGATGAACACATCAGTGGGTGGAGATGGTGCTCTCCCAGAAAGTAAGGCAGCATGAGTCCATAGTTTGCTCTTCGTTAGTCATCAGTTCATGGGATCTGTCTGAGACTGGGGCTTTCTCAACTCTTATCCCACCTTGCCATCTTGTTTGATGTGATTTAATGAGGCTGCAAGAATAGCTGAACAACTGATCCTCCCACTTGGCCGATCGGGCTTTGTAGAAAGTGATTGAAGCCAGAAGAGTTTGCTGTAGACCCACAGTGCTCTGCTGAGTTCACTTTCTTCTCCTGCCTTTGTCAGAGAGAATGAGGTATACAAGTTCTCTGGGAGTAGACAGTTTGGCTCTTGCTTCTCAGAGTTTACAGGATCTTTGCAGTCTCTTTGGGCTTACTCCCTCTTAGTGTAGGCCAAGGTTACTGTCAGCATTCATGAACCCTCAGAAAATTAGCCAAAAACTGTTGTTCTACCTTTGGGTAATTTGAGGGATCTTGTCCTTATTTAGTGTTGAAGGCCCATCTTGAGGAAGTCTGAGTGTTACGTAGCTAGCAGACTGTCACTGTCCAGCCTCACACTACCTTGGCTCATTCAGTAGATCTCTGGAGCCCAGCCCTCGACTGTAGCCACACGCCTGCCAGCATCATCTAGAGTGAAGGGGATTGGAGAAGTAGTCATCCAAGGGTTTTCCAAGTGTCTTGACTGTCCTGATTCATCCTGTCTACAGAACTGAAGACAGAAATGAAGCAAGAAGCACCGCCCAGCTTCCTCCCTCCTGAAGCCTCGCAGCTCAAGTCAGACAGACAGCAGTTCCAGAGTCGAAAGAGGCCTTATGAAGAGAATCGGGGTCGTGGATACTTTGAGCACCGGGAGGACCGAAGGTGGGTGCATAAGACAGCAGTCACTCTTGTTCTCGTTGACGTCTGCTCACTGAGGGGGGCTGGGCAGAAAGTTCTCTTTTCTCTGGTATTCCTCCCTTCACTGGCTGCCAGATTGAACTTTCCTAAGCTTTGGTCTTGCTTATTACCTGCAGAGCAAATTCCAGACACCTTAGGTTTTTACTTTTAAGATGCCAGTCTGCCTCTTCCTTACTGCTTCTGTGCTTTGGTGTAAGGATGTCAGATCCTCTGGAACTGGAGTTATAGGCAATTGTGAGCTGCCATGTAGGTGCTGGGAATTGGCCCTGGGTCCTCTGGTAGAGCAGCTGTGCTCTTAACCACTGAGCCATCTCTTCAGCACCTTAGTGTCCGATTCTTATTGACCACTTTGTATCCCTTAACTTGAAAGCTATTTCCTGGCCTTATTCCTCAGCACGACCCCTCCTGTCCACCCTCATCCAGTCAGCATTCGTGAGATGCCTCCCCTGGGACTAGATACCGAGAGTATAGAAGCACTTTGGACAGTGGGCTTGCCTTTTGCTGTCCCAGTGTAGGGTGGGAGGGAGTTACCACAAGTAAACCAAAACTCAGAGTGAGCAACCAAGATGTGAGTTTGGGGTCTCACAAGGAGTGTCCCTTCTCTGGGACAAGCGTCCTTTCCCTCCAGGCCCTGCCCTATCCCTCCATACTTCCCTCCTTTTGGCTCCTGTCTGAAGCCTTTTCCAGTCATGGAATGTAGAAATAACCACTCATCTGCTTTTTCCACCTGACACATTTTATTTCTTACCTGGGGAAGTCCTCCTCTAACTTGCTTATTACTTTAAGAAAAGGCCTGGGGCCGGGGAGTAGCTCAGTGGTAGAGCCCTTGGCACATGTTAGGCTCCGGGTTCCACCTCCATCATGGCAGAAGAAAAGAAGCGCCCTGGATCTCCAGGATGGTAACAGGAATTAGGACCAGGAACTTGTATTGTTTGAGTTTCTTCTCCCACAAAGCAAAGGCCAGCAGCTACTTGCTGATGAAGAGCAAAGGAGGGACATGGGCTCCCATTTGGAGCTGTAGGGAAGCTCACAGGGTGGACTTAAGATGCCATGAACAGGGCATAAAGTGCAATGCCTTTAATTCCAACACTTGGAGACAGAGACAGATCTCTGAGTTCCAGGTCAGCAGGGCTACAATGAGACCCTGTCTTTTTAATAAAAAAAAATACAGATTCTGGACTATCAGGGCCAGAAGGAGACTCCCCTAGAAAGGTTCTGCTGTGAAAAGTGTCAACAATATCCAGGCAGAGTGCTGGGTGCTGGGCTCAGCCTTCTTCTATCTGTTATTCCTGTGCAGCAGAAATCACCAGTGTGTTAACAAATTGCCTTTTTTTAGTGTTGTTGTAGGAAGATACCCTGTTCATAATTAAGGGCACTGTAAAGAGAGCAAGAGGCTGAAAAAGTGGGTCATATCATACATGTCCATCAGATACAGGATTTTAGGAAGCTTGGTGTATAGGTACAGTGCAGTTACAGCTGTTCGTCCAAGTCCTTGTCCTTCATTGCTTGCATGTCCCAACTTGAGCACTGTGGTGCCCCTCAGCAGCCACTCAGTGAGGGCAGCAGTTCGCAGCATGCAGAATATGGGTTAGAATCTTGGGCTGTGAGAGGAAGATCCGGAAAAGCTCCTTGAGTGACTCTGGTGCCCTTCTTTAGCAGAGCACTCCTTTTGCCTTTTTTTCCATCTATTTATTTATTTTATGTGCATTGGTGTTTTGCCTGCGTGTATGTCTGTGTGAGGGTGTTGGATCCCCTGTGATAGGAGTTACAGACAGCTGTGAGCTGTCATGTGGGTGCTGGGAATGGAACCAGGTCCTCTGGTGCTCCCAGCCACTGAGCCATCTCTCCAGCCCCCATTGTCATTTTCTTATGCAGGGAGGTAATACTCACTGCCCTCTGCAAGTATTTGGTAACCCGTGGGAAGAATGGTGATCCAGAAAGCAGCTGGCCACTCCTCCAGTTACGTGTCTTACCCCTTTTTTCCAACACAGGGGCCGTTCTCCTCAGCCTCCTGCTGAAGAGGACGAAGACGACTTTGATGACACCCTTGTTGCCATTGACACATGTGAGTCCTGAAAGTGCCCCTCCGATTCCCCTTCTCCAGTCTCTGTTGCAAGGCCCTACCCTGACCTCCGTCACCCTTGTCTAGCACGGTCGCCATTTTCCATCTGTGAGCCCCAGCGCAGCTCTGGAGCCAGGGCATTTCTATGGGCAGTTGTGGGGCCCTGTTGCTTTTCTCCCTGCTTCTTTTCAAAGAGGAATAATGATGCCTTCCTACCTCTAGGTGCCCAGTGAGACAAGGTCCCAAAAGGAATATGGAAACCCCGAACCGTCCTGTGTGCACAAGGGGCTCGTCTCTAATCAGGGCAATCTGAGTGCTGCTGGGGAAACTTAACTCTTTGACAGCTGGCTCGCCAGTTTCCATCAGCTGCTCACGTTCCTACTGAAACCAATGCCACTTTGTCCTTTGAGACACTGGCCTGTTCTTTGTCCTCCAGTGCACAAGTGGTTTTCACCTTGACTGTATGCCTGACCACTCTGAGGAATGGCTGTGGAGGGCCTGGACACTGAAGTCAGTGTGGCGTTAGAGCCACTGACTGTTTTCACATATACCCAGAAGCCTACTCAGGTCTAAAAACAGTATACTTAATCAACACAGCAGGTGTTTCTTTACATAGCTCGTGTTTATAGAGCACTGGCTGTGTGTTTTGGTAAGAGAGAAAGACAGATGTTCTCTTCTCACAAGTTATCAAAAAAACTAACCATTTTTTTAAAAGTGTTGGTTAGCACCGATCCACAGGGCAGCACATAATTAAATGATAATGTAATGACAGTGGTGTTCAACCTGCCAAGAAATGAGAGCACCTTGTGGGCAGGATGGTCAGGAAAGGATTCCCCAAGGTATGACTGGCTCTTGCAGAGCGCTAAAGTCAGCACCATGAAGGAGAGGGGAAGTGGCCACCAGTGGTGCACCTGGATGGCGGTGTGGTTCAGGGCATATGATCATACCAGAGCCAGCACCAGAAATCTACTGGGAGATGGTTAAAGTTTTTGGTGCTAGGATCCCCTTAGTATCCTGAAATCTCAATTGACCCTCGCTCTAGGTTGTGACACATACCCTTCTAAAGTATTTCTGAGGAACTTCCTGAAGCCTATCGTTCCTACCACCCACTAGGTGAACTCCAGACATTAGCCATTTGTCCCCGTTTTTCCTCTACAGATAACTGTGACCTGCACTTCAAAGTGGCTCGAGACCGCAGTAGTGGCTATCCACTGACAATCGAGGGCTTTGCGTACCTATGGTCAGGAGCTCGCGCCAGCTACGGGGTCAGAAGGGGGCGTGTGTGCTTTGAAATGAAGGTGAGTAGGAGCAGTCGACAAGAAAGACAGTGTATCCTTTGTGGTAGCCCGTTACCAGCTACCTTGATTAGAGCTTTGACTACAAGAGATTGGATTTGTGCCGGGTAATACAGAGCTAACCAATCTAATGGTGATTTCTCTAAAATGGGCAAAGGGTTTGTCTCAAAGAAAGAATGGAATCCTGGGCCGGGGAGATGGCTCAGCAGGTAAGGGTACTCACAGCCACATCTGACAGTCTGCCTTCAGTCTCTTGACACACAGGGTGAAGGAGAGGATCAACCCTGAAAGTTGTCCTCTTGACCACAAGCATACACTTGTACATTATATTTATATATGTATATGTATAGTTTACGTGAATTCAGCCACCGTTACTGTAAAGGAAAACTAGAAGGAGAGCAGAGAAAAGAGCTGCCTGCATAGCCCACCCTTCTGTCATCACCAAAGTCCCATAGCAGGTTTATGACAATGGTGCGTGTTCACATGGAACAGGAGTTCAGCCTGCAGGGTGTAGAATTAAAAGGCAGAAGTTACTAGCATGTCCTTTCTATATGCCCTTTCCCCAACAAAGTTACTTCCATGTTAGCAGTCTTTTGGGCAGGGGGTGTAACACTCAGGGGAAGTGCATGCTCCAGGAAGAGAGTTCTATCCTGAACATTGAGGGGAAAATCTTGTGTGTTCTTCATATATCCAAATTTACTCATGATAGTTTCTGTAGAGCCCTCACACACAGTATCAGTGCTGAGCTCTTTGTGTGAATCATCTCCATAATCCTCACAGTGTTAGCATGAAATACACACACACACACACACACACACACACACACACACACTCTCACACACTCACACACACTGTAGAGGTGCAGCTGGGACACCCTCAATAGAAGAAACAGTTAAAGAAATACTGCCCAACTCCACGGCTTTCTTCTGTGGCTTGTAAGATGAATTGTCGCTTCACAGATAGATGTGAAAAGCGTCTGAAAGTCAGTGGATTGTGGTATCTTCCCAAGGCTACACAACCAGTTCTGGTAGATAGGGATGTCAGGTAGCTGCCGTGTAATTAGATAGCACAGAGTGTGGAGTTATACAGCAGACATTTCTGCCGTGCTCCATCCCTGTCCTTCCCCTTTAAAGGGAGCTTAGAGGGAGAGCAGGACAACAACACAGGCGTTAAGGGTGCTTTTGTTCCCCTGGTTCTGTTACTGGCTGTTACTTCTGTGTCTTGGACATTTTTCCATACTCTTACCTTAGACCTGCCTCATCTTTTCATTGGTTTTGTGGCTTGATTGTACCGTAACGTAACTGGTAACTGGTTCCTTATTGATTTTTTTCCCCTGGTTTTTATAAAAACAATGTTGCACTCGATGCCCTTGTAAACACACTTTTGCACACTTGGACACCCAGAGATGATCTAGAGGGGCTGGGTTACAAAGCATGTGCACTTGCCGTCTTGTGTTTATGACCCAGTGCACCGCCTCATACATGCTAGGCAAGTGCCTTTTCCAGTGAAAGTTTTATTTCTCCTGTAGCAAGTATTAAAACTGAAAAGGGGGAGGTGTATTTGGAAGCTGCTTGAGCTCCTCTCCCAGCAACCAAGACATCTTTTTTTTCTTTTCCTTCCTTTATTTATTTGTTTATTTAGACAGGATCTCACTAGCCCAGGCTGGCCTCAGCCTTGCTGTGGATCTCAAGCTGGCCTCAAATTTGTGGCAGCCCTCCTACCTCTGCCTCCTGAGTGCTGGGATTACAGGCATGAACCACGCCATTCCAACGCCATCACTGTTGATCCTGATACACTTAACCTCCTACATTGCCTCAGAACCCACCAGCTTTGAGAGAAACGATCCTGAGCCTTCTTGTGTTTTGTCCTCAGATCAATGAGGAAATCTCCGTGAAGCACCTTCCATCTACAGAGCCCGACCCCCACGTTGTCCGTATTGGCTGGTCCTTGGATTCTTGCAGCACTCAGCTAGGTAAGAAGAGGTCAGCCAGGCAGTCCTCAGAGTAGAGTGATAGCCCCGCCCCGGACTCTCAAGGCTCCTCAGCTGGTCTTCCCAGGAGCAGACCTGCCGACCCTGGGGGGGAACAGGGGCAGCTGCTAATCACCGCCTGACTTCAGGCATACTTGATTCAGCTGAAACCTGGCACAGAGCAACTCATTTAGAGTTAATTCTTGCACTTTGTCTTTTAGGAGAGGGTTCAGAGTTCTCTTCAGAGAACTGTTCCCTTTATTTGAAACCATTTCTGCCCTCACACCGCACTGAAAATAATTCTTAAGCCCTGTTAAGTTCTTTGTGGATTTTCTGTCCAGCATGGAACTTAGAGTAAAAGTGGAAGAAGCAGAGAAGTCAGGATTGATTGACAGAGAAGCAGGGGCTGCCGGCTGAGAGAGACTCAGTTTTCATAAGGTGCCAGGCCCACTGACCATCTACAATCTACTGGGTGTTCCTTTTGGTTTTCATACACACTGAAAACTGGGCCATGCTATAAACTTTTATATAGCCTGGTTTCTTTTAATATATAATGGGCCAAATTTTGGAAATTAGTATGGTTTCTTGGCCAATGCATAATTTCCATTTTATCCTGTTTTTAGTTTTTGTTTTGTGTTCATCGGTACAGGGAGCTGAGCCCAGAGCCTCAAAAAAGCTAGGTAGGCAGGCGCTCTACCACTGAGCTACATCCCAGCCCTCTTGTATTTATGTAATGAGTTTCCTTTTGTAGCTCACTTAAATTAGTTGCATCTTTTTGCTTGAGTTCCTATTCTTCTAGTTATTGGACAATTGAAGACAAATCCTTAAAAGTAGATTAGGTTAGTCTTGGGCATCACACACACAGATAAAGATATGTCGGGTTAAAGGGCCGGCGAGGACTGGTGAGATGACTCAGCCATAAGAGCACTTGGTACGTAAGCCTGAGGACCTGTGTTCAGTCCTTACCCATGTGAAAATGGAAGAGGAGAACTGACTGCAAGGTGTCGTCTGACCTCTGCACATGCGCACTCACAATAATAACTGCTGTTTTTTTATTGTTATATGTAGCAGTACTCTTTAAGAATTATACGTGACGGGACTGAGATAGCTCAGCAGTTCAGAGGACTGACTGCTCTTCCAGAGGACCCAGGTTCAATTCCCAGCACCCACATGGCAGCTCACAACTGTCTAGTTCCAGGGCTCTAACACCCTTAGACATACATGTAAGCAAAACACCAGTAGACATAAAAATAAATCTTAAAAAAAAAAAAGAAAATCATTTGTATCTTTTAAAAGAAGAAGAAGAGTGCTTGCTGCTCTTGCAGAGGACTCACAGGCGGTTCAGCCACCTGTCACTATGGTTCCAGAGACCGGTGCCCTTTAGCTTCCGCACAATGCGCATAACCAGGCAGGTGCACACGTACACCTAGGGAAAAATAATGTTTTCAAGTCTTTAAAAGAAGAAGCATCAATTCAGGGGTGGTGGCACACACTTGGAATCCCAGCTCTTGGGTGTGGAGGCAGAAGGACCAGAGTTCGAGGACAAACCTGGCTCCATGATGAGTTTGAGGCTGGCTGGTGCTACATGAGACCCAACCTCAGCAAAACAAAGTTCAGTATATAAACTGATTATATGAACACGTCAGTCCCAGCTACCCTGGAGGGTAGAGACTGTGAGGCCAGCCTGGGCATTCTGCAAGACCTCGTCTTTTTTTCTTTTCTTTCTTTTTTTTTTTTTTTTTTTTAAAAAAAAAGGTCATCTCATTTTATCCTTGTCTTAGTTTTGAAATGTAGGTGGTAACCAGGCATGGGTGTCACATAGCTTTAATCCCAGCACTTGGGAGGCAGAGGCAGGTGGATTTCTGTGAGTCTGAGGCCAGCCTGGTCTACATAGTTCCAGGCCAACAAGGGCTACACAGTGAGACTGTCTCAAAACATACAAAGCAGTAAAGAAAACGATTTTGTCTTCAAATGAGAAGTATGTGGCAGCTGTGACCGCTGGTGTGTCCATCCAAGGTGTAACCCTCCTGTGCCTTCCTTCAGGTGAAGAGCCTTTCTCCTATGGTTATGGAGGCACAGGGAAGAAGTCTACCAATAGCCGCTTTGAGAACTACGGAGACAAATTTGCAGAGAACGATGTGATTGGCTGCTTTGCGGTGAGTGCTGGCAGCCTGTGGGACTCGGCAGGGCCAGGTGTCTGGACTTTTCCAGGGTACCCGTGTCCATTGTCTATGTTTGTCCATTCACTCTCCATGTGTTATTGTCTCTTTGATACTTTGATACGGTCTCCTCCAGAATAGTTATTAGTGATCGTGTGAGATCTGCCATCTTTTCCCTTCCTGTCTTTGCGTAGGACTGACTGGTGGTACCACTAAGGTTTGGAAACTCCAAGTATATACAACTGTCTCTGCCTGTGGTTACCTACCACAGTGACATTTTCCAATCAGACTTAGGGATTTCTTTCCTCTGTTAGGAAGTAGCCAGTCTGCTTTGAAAGGTGTTGTGTTAGCTTTTGGTCCCCATTGACAACACCTTCTCTTCCAAACTTTTTAACCTCACTTTAGTTGAGCTGACTTCCTACCATGCGCTGCCTTCTGGAAGAGCAGAAGCACTAGATGGAGGGTGCCTGTGCTGCTGCGTTAGTTCTGGAGAGCGGTGACCAGGAATCACTGAATGGGTGGTGGCTTTCAGCTCTGGAGCCAGACTTGCTGAGCTCAGTTCTTGCTCTAAGGCTCACAGCCTGCCAACTTCCCTGTCGGTCTCCTCCAAAGAAGACTCTCCACACTTACCTCCTTAGCCTGTTACACACACTTAGAATAACAAGTGGCACATAGTAAGTGCTCAGTAGCACCCCTCCATACAGCTAGCATTGGTAATCTCAAGCAACCTTGTGAACTGTGTCAGGGGCCCCAAAGGAAGGGGCTGCCCGGAGGATGCGTCCTCGGGATCCTACCTTCTGTCTTTATTTGTTCACACAATTCTTTTTAAAAGAAAGTTCCTCTTTTTTTACTTGGAAAATGGTTTCAACTTTAGAGATATTGGGGAAGCAGCCCAGTTAATGGGAGTGCTTGCTGAGTTCGTGGAGCCCGGGTTCAGTCTTTGTCATCGCAGAAACCGGGTGCAGCATGTCTGTAATCGTAGCTCTCAGAAGATAGAGACAGGAAGACCATAAAGTGAAGGTCATCCTCAGCTACATAGTAAGCTTAAGATAGTCTGGGCTACGTGAGACTCTTAAAAAAACAAATCAAGAAAAGTTTTTGAAAGATAGTAGAAACACACACAAAGGAAATAGACCCTACTTCCCACAAAACAAAACAGAAAACTTAGAAAAATAAGAGTAAATAATCTTCAGGATCTTTGACCATGTTTGCTCTGTGTGTATGTGTGTGTTTATGTTTCCTGGTTTTTGTATTTGACCCATTGAGAGTAGGCTGCATATCTCCTGTCATGAGTGTTCATGTATATGTAAGTCTACCACGGCCTGTTTGTCAGATGAGATTGATACACAACTGTTAACATGAGTAGCTGCCGTCAGTGCTCATTTACATTATTTCAGTTGTCCCATTGACTTGACGTAGGGCAGTAGAGTTTTAGTTCAGGAGCTGGCCAGGAATGTGTTTTCTGTTGCCCTATTTTTGGTTCCTTAAGTCTGGAACTTATCTATGGCCTTTGTTTTGGTTTTAAGGCAAGGTCTAACTTTCTCTGGCCTGGAGTCTGCGGTATAGACTAGGGTAGCCTCGAACTCACAGAGCTCCACCTGCCTCTGCATTCCAGTGCAGGGATTAAGGCGTGCCCACCATACCCAGCTTACCGCCCTTTCTCATAAAGCACTTTTTAAACAAAAATTAACAATGCTTGTATTCTAGAGTTTTCCCATTTACTAATATATCTTGACAGTTTTCCTATATCCTCACAAGTGATGGGGAGCAAACTCAGAAAGCATTTCTTAAATTACTTTGTGTGATTTAAAGAGAGAAACAAGGACTCTACAAGAGTGTATAGCTCTTACCCTTCCATTGTTTCACATGGGAGCCTCCTGCTCAGGGCCTTCCAAATCTGAATATAAGAGAGAAGACACTTATTTTGCTTCTTTAACATAAAAAGTAGCTCGTTTATTCCATCTTTTGCTTTACTGTGTGCACTCTGTGCTTTAAGATCTTCTTACATGACTGCAGAAGCCTAAAGGCCCTCTTTGTGTTTTGATTGTTGGGGCCTTTTTCGGTATTGTCTATGTCACTGTTTTTCACCACCATAGTTGATGGAGCCTTTCTCCTCCTTCGTGGACATTTGGAGAATTCTGTGCCTTCTGATTTATCATCTGTGACGTAGGTGCCAGAGTACCCTCCTTTGGAAGCTAGTCATCTTGTTTCTCCCTGACGGTTGTTTGCTCTGGAGATAGAGATAATGCTAAAGCAATACTTAATCTTCTTGCCACTTGCCAGGGTTACTCAGAGACATTTTTGTGGCCCTGTATGTGGACCGCTCGCTCTTCAGTTCCATCTTCCCCACTGCAGCAGCTAGAGCTGTTTGCCTGAGCACCTGGGCATTCTCAGGGGCTATATGTGTAGTGTTTCCTCCTAAGGTAGTTCTGGCTAGAAGATGTATGTACAGGGGGGGGGGGGCATGTGTACATTTTCTGTGCATGTGTCGAGGCCAGGGATCAGTGGCGGGTATCTTCCTCAGTCGCGCTCCACCTTTTTTTTTTTTTTTTTTTTAAAGACACAGTTTCATTGTATAGTCGAGGTTAGCCCTACCTCTACCTCCCAAGTAGTGAAATTAAAAGCATGTAGCATCACACCACACCTAGCAGTCCACCTTACTTTTTTGGATACAGGGTTGGTCTCTCTTTGAACCTGGAGCTCATCACTCTGTCAAGGCTAGCTGGTCAGCAAGCTCAGGATCTTCTCGTCCCCTCCCCCGCTCCCATAGATTACAGGCGCATGTCACTACACCTGCTTTCCACCTGAGGCCTGGGTATCCAAACTTAGGTCCTCAAGCTTCAGTAGTAGGCAGTTCACTTACTAACAGCCCTATATTTGCAAATAGTGATGACTACCTACCACTAGGACTGCACTCCCAAGAAGTTGAAGCTGTTATTATCTGTTTGGACCTGCTTTCCAAACCCTGTACAAGCATGATGTTCTGCAAACATACGGCAGTACAGAGCTCCAGGCTTTTATCTGTGTCGGCCAGATCATCTCAACTCAGTTATTCAAGGGAGTTGTAGCAGGAAGCTTTGAAGGGATTGCATGCTGCTTGGACTTCTAGGACCTTCGCTTAGAATATAACCTGGAAAGGGAATGGGGTTGTTGTTGGCAACTGCTGGGGTGGTTGGTTATGCTAGTCCAGCTCACTATCGGCTCCTGCTCTCCAAACTAAGAATAGCAAGAAGGGGCTGTGAGGATTTCCCTTCTCTCTCACTCTCTTTCAAGGCCGATACAAGGGCAGTGAAGTTTTCTTTCTTTCTATCCTTCCTCCCTCTTTCCTGAGCTAGAGGGTAAAAAAAGCACAGCAGCAGCCTGCTACTGGAAGTTTTTGTTACTTTTAAAGTTTTTTTTTAAGATTCGTTCGTTTTTATTTTATGTGTATTAAGTGTTTTGTATGAATATATATGTGTGTGCTGTGTACGTACCTGGTGCCCCCGGAGGCCAGAAGAGGATCACCTGGAACTGGAGTCGCAGATGTTTCTAATCCACCATGCGGGTCTTCAAATTGAAAGCTGTGTTCTCTGCAAGAGCCATCAAGTGCTCTTAACCACTGAGCCATCCTTCTGGCCTCAGATTTATTTTACTTCATGCATATGGATGTTTTGCCTGCATGTATGTGTACATCATGTACATGCAATTCAGTGGTTCCTGTGGAGGCCAGAAGAGGGCATCAGATCCTCTGGAACTAGAGTCACAGTCTGTTTGTAGCTGCTACGTAGGTACAGGGAACTGAACCCAGGTCACCCAAGTCCTCTGCAAGAGCAAAGAACAGCAATGAGTACTTTTCCTTTTTTTTTTCTGAGACAAGGTCTTACTATGTAGCCTAGAACTCACTATGGAGAGCAGGCTGGTCTCAAACTCACAGATCCACCAGCCTCGGCCTTCCGGGTGCTGGGATCAAAGGCACATACCACCACACCCAGTCTGGTTTTTGAGACAGGCTCTCATAGCTTTGCAGATGTGAGCCACTGTACCAGCAAGGGGCCTTCTCTAGAGAAGTTCACACCTGCTCCTGGGTGTGAACATCTGTCTTTTCCTAACACTCGTACGTAAACCTGTATTCAGACTCTCTCAATAAATCCAATTCTGTTTAAGATCCCACATATAATTTCCTTTTATTAGAGGGTGTCATAACTTGAGGGTTCATGGCAGTGAGCTGAAGGAGGTATACAATCAGTATCTGGGGAAACTGGAAACAAATTTGTATTAAATCTCAAGTCCTCAGTGACAAAGAGAAAGGGCCAAGCAGCTTTCCAAAGTGGAGAACAGATGATGCATTTCAACAGTAAGAAACAGAGTAGCAGCCTAGAGGGCAGCACAGAGGTGTCTTCAGCAGGTGCTACCCAAAGCAGGTGCTTTGGACAGATGTGTGGGTGGCTGGTAGACCTGTCAGCTATGGATGTGGTTTCTTTGCACTGTGGTAGTTCTAATAAAGCTGATGTCCAAGGCAGGTGACACCCACAGTATTCATTTCCATGCCAGAGCAAAGGTGACTGGAACCACTTGTCCCTATGTGGAAAGATATAACAGAGTGTACTGCAGGCAGGATTCCCTTGGGCTTGAGTTGGCATGTCTGCCCAGCATGGTCATGACCTGTGGTATGTAAGAAATTTAACAGGTGTGAAGTATGCTGACAGAGAGGTGGAGAGCTCCTCAGAAGAGGACACCACTATCAGTCCTTGAAGGGAATCTTAAGATGGTCTCCTAATCTCAGAAAGAATACTACACCCTATACCTTTTTGTCAGAACTAGAACTTATACTTGGCTTCAGTTGCTGTCTCATCCTGAGTTTTGAGGCTTAACTATAACCTCCTATCTAGCACCCATAGTGATCTTTCTGGAACAGCTTTGGCCAAGCCACTTAGAGGAACGCTTTGCCAAGAAGGTTTTTGTACTGTGCAGCCTTCCTTGTGGTTATACAAAGCTTGGACTTCTGAGAACAGCTTGGGGCAGAGGGGCTATTTACAAAAAGCTTCTTGGCAAAGCATCCCCCTACACCACTATTGTAAAGCAAGTCATCAGTAGTGGTTGTCAACTCTAGAAGTAACTTGGAGATCCTTTCACACCCTAAGGAGGAGGCTCGGCTCTTCCCCCACCCTTCCAGCCCCAGCCTCTAACACCTACAATTCCTCGAAGCTTGTAGTGAGAGCTCAAATCCAACCTGCTTCCCTTCTGTGTTAAATACACTAGCCTACCATATTCTTACAACGACCCTGTGTGGTATAAAATGCCACAGATACATTTTTCTTCCATAGAGAAACAAGATAAAATAATTTGCTTAAGGCCACAAAATAGGATCTGCTAAACTTCAGCAGCTCAGTAGACAGTTGAATGAATGAGTCCTTCCACGTGTCTGAGATTACTTTTCTCTTGCTTTTTATGTGTCAGAGCACCTGACCTGTGTTCTCTTATGACGAGATTTGTACACGTGGCTTATTTCCATTTAAACTTAGAAGTTCCCTCCAAAAACTCTGTAGGTATTTTTACTGAATTGCAATTTTGAAACTCCTTGCTTGATTCCCCATTGGCCCCTGAATTCCATGGGACCCAGATGAGCACAGTCATATATCAGGCAGAGTAAGAATTCTAGGAATGTGTATTGAACAAACAAGTAGATGCATCTGTAGAGCTGGACCTGTCCTGGCTTCTTTCATCTCATCTGTACAGACTGCCTTGTCAGTTTGGGAACGAGGCAAGATTACCTTTGCCTTCATCTTTATCACAGCCTGAGCACAAGACTCAAATATGTTACCAGCTTCCAGATCTTGCGAAGAGATTGGGTAGAATGTCTCTGAACTTTTCCTGGTGCTGCCTGAGTTGTTTGTATACCAAGGGAGAATGCACCGGGGTCCAGGAAAACCGCTGTTTTAACTCTTGCATTGACTCTCCCACTTGTGGCTAGAGGTCCTTAAGCTAAGAGTTTACAGTTAGTATCCTAGCATTTGTGGTTTTGTTTCTTAAGGCAAGATCTCATGTAGCCCAGACTAGTCTGAAATTGATTCTCCTCCTGACTCAGCCTTCCTGACACCAGGATTACAGATGTCTGCTGTCACTCCAGCTTACCCTGGGCTTTCTCTCCTAGGACTTTGAATGTGGAAATGACGTGGAGCTTTCCTTTACCAAGAATGGCAAATGGATGGGCATTGCCTTCCGAATCCAGAAAGAAGCCTTAGGGGGTCAGGCCCTCTACCCTCATGTCCTGGTGAAGAATTGTGCTGTGGAATTCAACTTTGGGCAGAGGGCAGAGCCCTACTGTTCTATTCTCCCAGGGTTCACATTCATTCAGCACCTTCCCCTCAGTGAGCGGATCCGGGGCACCATTGGACCAAAGAGCAAAGCAGAGTGTGAGGTAAGTGGGACCAGAGGATTAGATTGGTGGCCACTCCCCAAGAGCAACCCAAGGCAGAGGAGGGACACTGAGTAGCTTGTGTGTGGTGAAAGGTACTTGGGCACATGACTTCTTTGTCCTGGCTTCTTGGGGTTGAGATTGGAATTGAAAAGCTGCTTTGAGGGTGAAATTCCAAGGGAAGTAACCATACTGCTCTTGAGCGAGGTCTGGATCTGGGGGAACGAAGATTGCTTATAGCAGAATGGGGTAGTAGTGCGTTCTGCTACCCAGTGTTCTTGGAGAGCTGAGCAACTCTGCCTTCCCACTCAGGGCTAAAAAGATGACAAGTAGCCTTTTGCTCTGGTAGCTGTACCGATGACCTTTGTTTTTAATGAGCCAAGGTCTCTGTAGCCCAGGCTGGCCTTGAGTTTGTGGCAGTCCTACCCTAGCCTCCAGGATGGTCATAATTGTCACTTTCTTAAGATACATTTTTCCCATAAATAGTTTAGGTTTGTTTTAGAAAATTAAAATCTTAAATTTAAGGAAATCTTAAATTTTCCATAGTTCTACCATTTGCAAATTTACCTGAAGATTTTTGGAGTTTATCCTGTTGTTGACATTCTCCATTTATAATTGCGATCTTGTGACAAGCGATTTGCTATCCTGCCCTTTTACAGTTAACATTACGTTACAGCCTGTATCCCACTGCATGAAAATGTCTTCTTTGTGACAATTTCACTGTGTTGCCCAGGCTGGCCTTAGACTCCCTGGACTGCAGTCATCTTCCCGCTTCAGCCTCTCAAGTAGCTGGAACACAGGAGTGCGCCACCAAACCTGTCTTTTAATGTTTTAATGGCCTCAGAAAAGAATCATTCCCTCTGTTGTGTATATTTAGGTAATATGTAGTGCTTGTTAAATTTTAAATACGATGATTAAAAGGGATTCGTGACCTTGGGCACAGCTCAGCTCCTGCTTTCAGACCTTTGAGACTGTACCATTCTCTTAGCATCTCTGGTTTGATCTCTGGTTCGGCCCCAGGTCACAGTTATCCCTGCCGGAGGCTGTTCATCATTCTATAACTGCTGTTGGCAGGCCTTGACTTAACCCTAAACTCAGAATCTGACAAGCCTTATGTCTTTGACTCCCAACAGCAACACTGAGATAGCTGCTATTGCTTCCATTTTCCAGAGGCAACCAGGAGGTTCAGAGTCATCATCATGGGCGCCACCCAGCCAGGGTGGCGCTGTGCCGCCATGCCATATGCTGCTGCTGCATGCCACATGCTGCTGCTGGTTCACAGCACCCCTTCCTGTCCTGTTGTTGTAGATTCTGATGATGGTGGGCCTGCCTGCTGCCGGCAAGACCACATGGGCCATCAAACACGCGGCCTCCAACCCTTCCAAGAAGTACAACATTCTGGGTACCAATGCTATCATGGATAAGATGCGGGTAAGGACAACCTGTGGCTTCACCTTCTCACCTCCCAACTTCTGAGTGCTGCCCAGTACTTACCTCTCTCAACTTTCATTACCTCTTGCTCAAAGGTGATGGGCCTGCGACGGCAGCGGAACTATGCAGGCCGCTGGGATGTCCTGATCCAGCAGGCCACCCAGTGCCTCAACCGCCTCATTCAGATCGCTGCCCGCAAGAAACGCAACTATATCCTAGACCAGGTACTTGTGACCAGCAGTCCCTGGGTGAGGAAAGAGATCTAGTCACTGCATGGGGATTCCCGTCCAGCCTTCTCTTGATTCTCTATAATGCTCTGTAGCAGCTGTGCTGGCCAGGGGTACACCATACACATATGAGGATAGCTACAGACCCTTTACACCCTTTCAAAGCCCTATTTGTGGTTGGGTTTGAGGCTACACCCCAGACCTGCGAGCTTGTTCATCTATTCTTTAAGAGTCACATAGGCATATAAAAGAGGCATGGATTTCTTTATTTATGTGTACAGGTGTTTTGTCTGCATGTGTATCAGTATGCTACATGTATGCCTGGTTCCACAGAGGCCAGAAGAGGGCATCAGATCCCCTAGCAGTGGAATTACAGACAGTTTGTGAGCTGCCATGTGGGTGCTTGGAGTCAAACCCAGATCTTTTGGAAGAGCATCCAGTGCTCTTAGCCACTGAGCCATTTCTCCAACCCCAAGAGGTGAAAATTTCTAAGCCTCACAAACTGGGCTTAAACCTCAACTCTGCTATTTGCTAGCTAAGCATTTGTGGGTAGCCAGCTTTATCCTGTGGCTCCTACTTTGCAAAATGGAGAGCCCAATGGCCCCACACACCTCCATTAAACCTTGCTCAGAGTAGTTGGTGTGTGTCGATACCTCCTCTGCAGAACAGGGTGATCCAACCTCTCTAGGCATGTTTTTATGAATGGGGAACATATGTTAAACTGTGATATTTTCTACCTATGTCTCAGTTAAGGGTGGGGTTTGGTCAGTTTTGATTTGGAATAAGAACATTATGCATGGTTTTCAGCATTGTCAAAAGAATGAGTGGTCTAAAAATAGCTTAGAATTCGCCTCTGATGAGTTCCACGTGTTTGTTGTGTACACAGCATTGTACTTGACATTTGTCATGTAGGCTTCATTGAGTGGCAACAAAGGGTGTTTACTTACTGTCTCTGGGTCTGCGTTAAACTGTACACTCATGCTTTCTTAAGAACCTATGAACAAATAGGTCACCTTGTAAAGCTCCACCATGTGTCCTGGCTGAAGTGCCGCCTATATCTATGGCACTGGCTATTTAGTAACATGAGTTTAAAGGCCTGATAAAAAGGGAGCTGGTAACTAGCATTGGTGGTTGGCATTCTGGGAAGGCAATCTCTAGAAACCATGTTTTCTTCACACGGATTGAAGATTCTACACAGACTAGTTGGGGACAGTATATAAGCAATCTGTGGCTCCCTTCAACTCAGCCCTGTCAGTGAGCAGTCTACGTGGCCTCTCTCTGGAGATCCTTGGCTTTGCTTCTTTGTACTGGGTGTTGAGTCTAGGACCTTGCAGCTGGACAAGTGTTCTCCCAGTCAAGTGCACCTTCACTGCTCCCTAACTCACAGTGCCCTGTTCTCTTTGTTAGGGTTAGGAATTTCAGTGTGTCTGTGCCCACTTGAACTTGCTGTTCTGAGAGGCTGAGCAGTGGTGTTAGCACCCTAAGGCTCCTCTTCTGGAGTCCCCAGAAAGAATCCCTTGCCTGTCCTTTTCTCATTTCACTGGTCAAATTGACCCAACAGTGGTGGTCACAGTCAGAGCATTCTGTGTGCCATTTCTGCCCTGCAGTCCAGCCAGGCTTAGTAGAGCTGAGTGCCCTTGGCCTACCTGGTGCTGGCTTGTTGGAGCCGCCTCGGAGCCAGAGTTGCGATTGGGCCTGCACCAGATTGTCTGGGGACTTCAGCCTGCCCAGCTCAAAGAAGGGACACAGATCAGGCCAACCATAAAGCAACCATAAAGCAAAGGCCTTCAAATAAAGAACAAGGCTGGAACCAGAGGCTGAAGCTCTTAGTCAGTGAGGCCTTGAAAGGGGATTTAAAGCCAGTGGTTTTTCCTGTTTCAGCCTAAATCCCAAAAATGTGTTTCAGAAAATTGAGCTTCTGAGAAAGGGAATGTTGCATGAATGTACACAAAGCTTTAGAGCAGATCTTGACCTTACCCACCCACTCCATTAGCTGTGGCAGTCAGGGTTATGTTGATAATGCATAGCTGTCTCTTGGGCCGTAGAGAACTCTGAGGAGACTAGAACTGCATGCTGAGTCCTGCATTTCCGGAATCCCAGCCCAGGGTCACATGTCCTCCTTTAGCTCTTCCCTCTCATATGTGTTAACTTGAGGCATGCCCGTCTTGGAAGGGAACGCACCTGAACAAGCCTGGTGAGGCGGGGCAGCCAAGAGCTACCCCAGCCAGGACTCCAGCCCCTGCACTAGAATGTATCTGAAAGACATAGCTCTCCTCCTGTAACGACCTCAGCAGCTTCTTCAGATTGTGTGGGCATCAGAGGAAAACATCTAGAACATGAAAAAGAGAGGTAAACTGGAGGAGAAACAAAGACCTCATAAAAGGAAGGAGCCTGCCCTAAAGTCAGCAAGATCGTGTGCTGGTGATGTCACAGCAGGATGTTTGGTGGTCGGGTCCATAGTGGAAACTAGGAAGAACCTTCTGAAGAAAGGCCTGGGTAAAGAGGATAAAAGAGCCGAACCTTGTCCTTAGAACAGTGTGGACCGTGGTCACGTGTGCCGGGGGTGGGCGACATGACTGCGAATGCCTGGCTACTGAAAACCCCAGGAAGAGCAGGGAAGCCTTGTGGCTTTAGGTGGCCATGTTATAGACGGAAAGCCACTAGACTGAGGTGTCTAGCCTGTCCCTAGGCTATCAGAGGACCTTGAAACAGGGTCCACAGCAGGAGCTATGTATTCTAAGAGACAACAGAGTTGCCCAAGCCACGTGGAGCTGGGGCTGCAGTCTATAGGATGTCAGGGCCTGTGCCAGTCTGGCATTGGCCAGTCAGGGCTGAACACAACAACTGTGCTGACAGTTTGACACCCACAGCCTGGTGGTACGTACCAGCGCCAGGAGACAGAGGCCTGCTTCTTGAGTTCTGGGCCAGCTACACTGTGAGACCCTAATTCAACATAAAGAACTTTTGGTTCTAGTCCCGCTCTCATCCCTGTTAGCAGACGCCACATTTTGTTCCTGAAACAAACCTAGGGCTAGAGTAGAGCCCCAGAGTAAATGGCCTCTTGTCAGCAAGCACTGGAAGAGGTTTCTTTCCTCCACCCCTGCTGTCCCCGGAGCCTCAAGCCTGCTCCATTCCTGGCACTCAGACTAGCCCTCTTCCTACACATGTGCTTCCTTCCACTGGGATTCACCTCACTCAACCCGAAGCAAACTGTTCTTGCCAGATGTGCTGCTCTGGGACCCAGCCAGGTTTCTCCTGCTGCCAGACTGGCCCTGTTGAATATGACAAGAAAGCAGACGGATCAGACAGTAGGCCTTTTGAAAGAACTCAGAATGTCAGCAGATGTCACCACCTATGTTTGCTGTCTCGTGCCATTAGTCTGTCCCACATCAGAACTACCAAGCAGCATGCCTAAGAAACCACCTTCCCCTTTGCCCACCTTCTGGGGTAGTCTGGAGCCTGAGAACATAGAGGCCCCGGCTGCTCTGTTGGAGCTGACATCTTTGAGCATTGTGGGAATGGAGGAGCAGGAGCTGGGCGGTGAACCTGTGTCTGGAAAAGCTGATTTTGCTGTTATTCTTGTCTCCTAGCAACAGCCACAGGGCCCCCAGAGACCACAGAGTGCAGGGCTCGCCCTAGGGCTCTGACCTCACTATTTGCTGTGGTAACAGCCGCCAGCAGTTCTTTCCCTTCCTCAGGAAAGCCAGGCATTTGCATGGCTCCTCTTCCCTTTCCCAAGCCCAGGAAACAGCGGGGAAATATGCCTAGAACTTGTCCAGAACAGGCTCCTCAGCACTTCAGTGCTCGAGGAGATGCTTTAGATCATCAGTTCTCAACCTGTGGGTCACAACCCCTTTGAGGGTGCAGAATGACCTTTCACAGGGGTTGCCCAAGACCATCTGCGTATCAGATGCTTACATTATAATTTATAACAGTAGCAAAATTACAGTTATGAAGTAGCAAGGAAAATAATTCTGTGGTTGGGGGTGCAACAACTTGAAGAACTATATTAAAGGGTTGCAGCGTTAGGTAGGTTGAGAAGCACTGCTTTAGAGTCATACCTCATCCCAGACAAAGGTCAGCAACTTGTAAGTCCAGTCTTCTCTGCCCTCATCCCTCCCATCTTGTAAAGCTACAGAGATTGGTCCCTAGTAAAGGTCTTCTTCTCATCTCTGTCCCTCATTGGAACTTTTGACAGGGCAAGGATGCCACAGCAGACATCCAGATGTGTTTCTCTATGCCCTCACAGGTTAGAGGAGTGAGAACAGGGTCACTTGTGGACACCAGAGAAAATGGACCAAGTTATCAGCAAATGGTCAGGCCACATCCACCCTGATACCCACCACCTACTTTGACCTCTGTGTCAGGAGAAAACAGTTTTGCTGAAGGAAGGAAGTCAAATATCTCTCTTTTAGGAAAGGTGCTGAGGAGGAGTAGAATAGCGAGGACCTAGCTTTACCCCTGTAACTGTACCTCTTGTCTTGAGGTCATTTGTTATTGAAGGCCACAGTGTGTAGGCCTGTGCCTTCTATCCCGTCTCTGTGCTTCCTTCACAAAGTTCTGGGAGTAGGGAAGAATGTTCAGCCTGGCATGTGCATTGGGCCAAGGAGCTAGTTAGAACAGCTACACCCACAGCTTGGGTCTCCCGCCAATCTGTGACGGCGCCCCAGCCTCTGCCATCCTGGATAAAGATTCCTTGTATCTCATCTCTTCTCGGGCTGAGTTTATTCTGGTGCTTGCATTGGGAAGCCTCTCTTAGAGCACTGCTGGGCGTATTGACCATATGTTGAGTACACCCTGTGAGCTGGCTTCTTTCCCTACCACATGCTACATTTTCACATCTGCAAATCCTTACCAGAGCAAGCGACATGATCCTCATCTCTCATGCAATTTGAGGCTCAGACTAATTAGGGGATTGTCTACAGACTCGCAGATTGTAAATGACACAGCTGGGATTTCATCACACAGCTCCCCCAAAGCCTGTACACTTTCTGCCCTGCCTCGCTGTCTTTCCATTTGGGGGATCTCTACACCTTAACCTTTCCCTTTGGTCTGGTTGCTTCAAGTCAACATCATGGTATAAATATTCGCAGTTCCCCACCCCATGACACCCGTTATCAGTGGTGATTCATGTGTGCTGAGTGCTGGTAGTGAGCCAGGGCCCAGAGCTTAAATTCTGTCTTCACAGTAGTGAACATGAGGCTTCCATACTGTTTTGCCCTTACAGGGCTTGAACCTCAGTAAATCCACAATAAGTTGAGTTTACAGAGTAGCAGGCTGAAGCTCTGACATAGAGCCAGGGGCTGCCAAGCTACAGCTCTTTTCAAGGTGTTTCCTGCCTGATAGCTGCCACTCAAACTTTGTCATGCTTCCTAGTCATCCTCCCATTTAATCCTCCCCAGCCTGGTAAAGGGCTTGACTGACACATGGCGGGATTTGGTCACTGGATGTTGTTATTGCTCTCTCAGTCATTGCATGTATTCTGCCAGCTCCTGCCTAGGAGGCAGCTGCCTGCCACAGCAAGAAGGAAAACAAAGGAGTAGCCAACTGCACTTTGGAAAAGCACAGGATGTCACCTTGTCAATCTCCCTGGTCAAAAACTTGTGGGTAAGGCCAGTGATTCAGAGGGCCAGGAGAGAAGATTTAAGGTGTTGATGGAAGCAGTTTGCAAAATGGTCAGGACTGGTGGGTCGTGTCCTTCCCAGTAATTGACTGAAAGAAAACACACTGGGCAGGGCCTGGTGGCACATGCCTTTAATACCAGCACTTGGGAGGCAAAGGCAGGTGAATCTCTGCATTCAAGGCTAACCAGAGCTACATGATAGACTTTGTCTCAAGTAAACAAACACGAGACTAAGTTTAGAGCTGTAGTCTTGGCACTAAGGCTGAGGCAGGAGGATTATGAGTTCAAGAAGAGTGCATGCAGTAGAATTCCCATTCATCATAAGCAAGACATAAAGGTACTTCCAGAAGTAGGTATACAAAATCCGGTACATTATCTCTGGGAAGTATGGCTGATGCTAGGTGGCTGGAGAGGTTCTCCCCTTAAGCATTATACCTTGTACAGTGAATATTTTACTGCAAGCACATAATCCTTTGAGAACAGAGGAAAGGATTTGTGAACTACAGAGCTGGTGACAAATAGATTAACAGGGGAAGCCCAGCTTATTAGGGAGTCGACCTCTTTGTGTTTCCTAAGTCTCTTCATTTGCTGAGGCCGATGGGTCTAGAAAGTGAAGCAGAGCTATTTCCTGAGTCCCTGCTGGCAGGATCCCTCATACACCTTTCTCAACACCGTCCTTCATCATGCCCTGCAGGAGAGACAGCTCTGAATATCCCATCTCTCACCTCTTACCTACCCTTAGACAAATGTTTATGGGTCGGCCCAGAGACGGAAAATGAGACCATTTGAAGGCTTCCAGCGGAAAGCTATTGTAATCTGTCCAACTGATGAGGACCTCAAAGACCGCACAATAAAGCGAACTGATGAAGAAGGGAAAGACGTCCCAGATCATGCGGTCTTAGAAATGAAAGGTAGGGAACGGCCACCCTACAACACCCTCGAGAAGTGTTCTTTATTCTGGGCCCTCCCTTCTCCTGGTGATTCCTTCTCTAGCCTGTCTCCCAACACCCATATATGAGGGAACAGGCTCCCGGTCTCAGGCTGGGGAGGACTTTTAGGCTGGTTGGGGATGGGTGTCTTCATCATCTTCCCCTGCTCTGGCATGCTCCGGTTGGGCAAGCCTCAGCTCCCTTCAGAGTGGAAGAAAGGGCTGTAGCTGCACGTGCCACCGAAGCTCCTTGAGGGGAGGCTGGAGCGACCCGAACTCCTTTTTGGTAAAGAGAGGGAAAGTCTTGGTTAGCCCCTGCCAGTGTTCACACCAAGCATGGGGTCCCATCTTAACCTCTGTCTTGTTCACTGCCCCATTCCTTCAACCTTTCTACACTGGTGGGCCAGTACTGTGAGGGTGGAGAGGACCAGGTGTCAGAAGGTGCTGACCACCTCTCCCTGTCCACTCCTCCAGCCAACTTCACTTTGCCTGATGTTGGGGACTTCCTGGATGAGGTTCTGTTCATCGAGCTCCAGCGGGAGGAAGCAGACAAGCTGGTGAGGCAGTACAACGAGGAAGGCCGCAAGGCTGGCCCGCCCCCTGAAAAGCGCTTTGACAACCGAGGTGGTGGCTTCCGAGGCCGTGGGGGTGGCGGTTTCCAGCGTTATGACAACCGAGGCCCCCCTGGAGGCAACCGAGGCGGCTTTCAGAACCGGGGAGGCGGTGGTGGCAGCGGTGGTGGAGGAAGCAACTACAGAGGAGGTGAGGCATTTTCCTCCTCCAGCCTTCCATCCCAAGGCCCGGTGTCGGGGAGGCTGGTGGGAGTCACTACTCAGCGGCCTCAGGAGCCTCCCCACTCCCCAGGCTCCAGCCTTGCTGCGTCTACAGCCCATTGCCCCTTTGCACACACAATCTGTCTCTTTTTGTTGGTCTTTCCTATCTGACCATGCGCTAGGGTCCATCTCTAGATCTGACAAAGGGCAGTATTAAGGCTGCTTTTTGGTTCAAAAACAAATGAAGAAACGAGCTTGGAACAAAATCACACAGCAAAGTTGAGCTGGGAGTCCAGTAACTGAAGCCCAGCCTCTTAGTGAGTGCTGTGGTGTCTGGAGTCAAGTGTGACCGTAATTAACAAGCACGGGCTGGAGAGTTGGCCTAGCAGTTAGGAGCACTTGCTGCTCTTCTAGAGGGATCACGTTTGGATCTCAGCATCCACAGTGAGCTGCTCACAACTGCCTGGAACTCCAGCTTGAGGGTGTCCAATCCCTTCTGACCTCCATATGCACAAGCCACATGAAGTACACACACACAAAATAAAAATATGTCTTTGAAACAAAACTTAAAAAAAATAGCAAACATGTCCTAGACCCTGCTTCAGTGACCAGGGATGTTGTGGCCTCCGGATCCCACATCAACCTTCATGTCGGAGCTCGGGGAGGGCCCTTGCAGAACCTGTTTTTGATGGCTCAGGAGAGGCCGCTTGAGCCTGTCTCCCGGTGTTTAGTGTCCCTCCTGAACATCCTGTTTTGTTTTGTTTTTGTTTTTTGTTTGTGGAACAGCTGTGTAGAACTGGATACAGCCAAGACTTCTGTGCCTTGCCAGTTCACGGTCTAGTGGAAGACACAGGCCTGTAGGCAAATAGCAACAACAATAAATAAATAACAACAGTCGCATCGGGGGGAGCTCAGATGGATCGGCAGCTTCTGCTCGCTTTTCTGAGCTCAACCTTGGGCACAGCCCTGCTGAAGGTCCTTACACGTGGGTTTTCCAATGCAGGTTTCAACCGCAGCGGAGGCGGTGGCTACAACCAAAACCGCTGGGGTAACAGCAGCCGGGACAACAGCAACTCCAACAACCGAGGCAGCTATAACCGGGCCCCCCAGCAGCCACCGCCGCCGCAGCCGCCGCCACAACCGCCGCCGCAGCAGCCGCCGCCACCACCCAGCTACAGCCCTGCTCGGAACCCCCCAGGGGCCAGCAGCTACAACAAAAACAGCAACATCCCTGGCTCCAGCGCCAATACCAGCACCCCCACAGTGAGCAGCTATAGCCCACCACAGGTGAGGGCGTGTGCAGAGGGAAGGGAGGTCTGAGGTAGCGGCAGCAGTTATTTGGCCTCAGCTCTGCACTCTTCCCTGCAGCCCATTCTCCTTTCCCCTTGCAGCTGCTCACCTGGGTCAAACACTAGACATAGCTAGGTCCCTCCAGCGCTAGAGGTAGCTGCAGCCACTGGCTCCCACCAGCAAGGTCCTGTCTTGAGGTTTGCCGCTGGCCTCACGGGGTCCTTAAGAAAGTCTGGAGTAGAATCACCTCACCATCGGGGAAGCCAGGGTCCAGGTGGATGAGGACCTTGTCCTGAGCAGCTCCAGGCTCTGCTCCAGGTCTTAGGAAGCCAGTGCTTGGGCTCTGGCGGTCTCTTAGTTCATAGCCTTTTCCTGAGCACGCTTTACATGCCAGGGAGCAGCTGGGAACAGTTGCCAGGAGACAGTGTTCCTAAAGTCCGTCAAGCCAGAATTTCCCAGAATAGGAGTTCAAGACTAAGCTGAAGCCTAGCCCCATAGGGACCTGGTTTTGTGACTTTGGACAGACAGCTTGACCCCTCTGGTCGCTGCCTTCCCCGTAAAGCACCAGAAACATTACTAGGACTCACTTGGTGACGTTCCTGTGAGGGGATCAGTACTGTAGCTTAATGAAGGCTCTGGGACTGGGCAGGCCTGGCTTTGTCATTTTTAGCAGTGTGATTTTGGCCCAACAACCTCACTTACATTTTCTTTTTAAGATTCATTATTTTTTAAATTTATTTTATATAGCATGTGAGTGTTTGCTTGTATGTATGTACGTATGTGCACCACATGTGTGCAGTGCCTGCAGAGGTCAGAGGAGGGTGTTGGGTTCCTTGAAACCAAAGATATAATTGTTAGCCTACTATGTGGGTATTAACCACTGAGCCACCTCTCCAGCTCCAGTCTCACCTTCATTTCTGTAGAGCTGATGGGAGCGCTGCCGCTGTAATGGGGTTGCATGAGTTATGGATCCGTCCTATACACGAGAGGCCCTGCCCTTGTCACTACTGCTTTTCTCAGCAAACTTCACTGTGGCAACGGCCGCCACTTATTGAGTGGCCAGCACCGTGTTCACCCGAGCTCCTTGAACACCCAGCGCAGTCCAAAGGGGTGGTCATGCCCAGATTGTTTTGTAGACTCTGAAACAGATCTTAGAAATGCCCCGTGCCTTGCTGCCCTCGGGTTTCAGCTGAGTCTAGGCCCAAGCATGGGCCTAGGATTTGCAGCTCCCCAAGCCCATGCTGGCACATTGGAGCCAGCTCACCTCCGTCAGAAGCTGCCTTCGTACCAGTGTGCGCTATCTGTCTCACGGAGCTTTTGTCTCTCTCTACTCAGCCAAGTTACAGCCAGCCGCCCTACAGCCAAGGAGGTTACACGCAGGGCTACACAGCCCCACCGCCTCCACCTCCACCACCACCTGCCTACAACTACGGGAGCTATGGCCCCTACAATCCCGCCCCCTATACTCCACCCCCACCCCCCACTGCCCAGACCTACCCTCAGCCCAGCTATAACCAGTATCAGCAGGTAAGTGCAAGATGGCGGCCCCCCCCCCCCCCCCCCCCCCCCCCCCCCCCCGTGAGGCTTCAGGGAGCACTCTTGGGTGTGTGTTCAGACTTGGGTTCCTGCCTGTTCCTGAAACATGCGCTGCTGCTTGCATCAAGCTAGTGTTTGTCTCCAAAGCCCTTGGTAAACTAGTCTTTACTGTCTGATAAATAACTGGTGTGGAACACTGGCCCCAGCGCAGCAAAGCTGACCTGGCTGAGCCAGGCCTCAGTCATGCTTTGGCCCTGTGGCCAGGGGGTGCCAAGTGCTGTTCCAAGTTGATG
Organism: Cricetomys ansorgei; assembly: GCA_026225945.1. Taxonomy (NCBI): domain Eukaryota; kingdom Metazoa; phylum Chordata; class Mammalia; order Rodentia; family Nesomyidae; genus Cricetomys; species Cricetomys ansorgei. The sequence goes on from JAMJFZ010002946.1 coordinate 508,568, forward strand.
TTGGGGTCACCGTACTGAAAAAGACAGCCAACAAGCCAGGAGACCAGGGCTGCATTCCCTGATTGCCCATTCATGTGACATCAAGTCAGCACTTTGGTTTCTGTCAGAGGACCCCTGGGGAGGGTGGGCCACAGGAGGACTGGAGGGGCAGTCTGGAGGGCAGAGAGATAACCCAACGTTCTTGCTCTCTCCCCAGTATGCCCAGCAGTGGAGCCAGTACTATCAGAACCAGAGCCAGTGGCCACCATACTACGGGAACTACGACTACGGGGGCTACTCAGGCAGCACGCAGGGAGGCACAAGCACACAGTAGCAGGGCCACAGCCTCCAGAGGCCCATGCTGGCTGCTTCTACTAGCACCTGCCTTGGCCCTTCCGTCCCCTCTGAGTCCTGTGGTGCTGGGGACAGAGTTATCCCAGGGCTGCCTCCCTGGCCCACTTCTTCCAGAGGGCTCCTCCTTCACACAGGCCAGGCGTTTTCTCTGGATTCAACAGGCAACCGTGACCTTTTCTTTATCTCTGTTCCCTCCACTTCCTCCTCCCCCACCCTGTTGACTAAAGAACCCCCCTCTCCCTGTACCCATGAGGCCACAGTGACTGGGGAGGACCCCGCTGTCTGCCCCTCCCACCCTGCTTTAGCCCTTGGCTTCCCAGACTCATGCAGTTGGTTGTAAATTCTTCCAGGAGCTGTTTTACTGTCTACTTTTCAGGATTTAAAAAAAAAAAAAAAATTTTTTTTTCAAAAACTTTAAAAAAAAGTTTAAGAAGCAAAATGCAAAGGGAGGAAGCAGTGACATTTTTTGGTAATTATGCTTTTTTTTTTAATTTTTAGAATTTGTCTGTTTTTACTGTGGGTCAGCCGTTGATACTTCATCAAATAACCATTTCTTTGCTGAGTTCAGGTAACCGAGGAAGAGCCACACCCTCGAAACACAACAAACAACAAATCACCTTTAACCTAACTTTTTATATGATGTCTCAGTTCCCTGTGACTTTGCACACAAGCGTCTGTGTTCAGTTGGATTGTAACTGCTTTTTGTATTGGAGAGAGTGTGACTATTGAACTTGAAACCTTTTACTCCAGGAGTCTTGGTAGTTTCTGGTGGGCTTCAGCGGGTGAGAGGGTGAAGGGAAGGTGGGGTGGGGCCGGCTTCCTGTAGCCCTGAAGTTCCTCCACCTCCTCCATTGCTCTTCCAGGTGCCAGACTTGGAAAGTCTTACAGTGGTCCCTTTGATTATTCTCACTTCCCTCTGCCCACATGTTTTAACCGGGTTTTAGCAAACTGCACTTATTAAGAAATGTTTTACCCTGTTTTGTTTTGTTTTCTTTCAATAAACGACATGGCATCTCCTATCAGGAAGGAAGCAGGGTTGAAACCCTGAAGTGTTACTGCAGTTGGCCTTTAATTGGGGTGGGAGGCCTTGGAAGGGGAAATGCTTGACTCATTCATCTAAAGCCAGTGGCTCTCGACCTTTTAGCATAGTTCCTCGGGCGGTGCTGACCCCAGCCATACAACCATTTTCCTTGCTACTTCATAACTGTAATGTTGCTGCTGTGCTGACTCAGTGTAAATATCTGATGTGCAGATGGTCTTGGGCCACCCAAAGGGGTTGTGGCCCACAGGTTGAGAACCACTAAAAACCAAAATGGTTCTGTACCTCACACAACCAGATGCTCCTCAGGCAAGGAACAGCCAGGTACAAAAGATACCAGGCTGGTTCGGGCCATCCCCAGGTGTGTTGCCCAACCACACCCTCAAAGCTGGCCTAGGTGCTGCTCTCAGGGCAGCCCTGCACTGCCTCCATGTAAGCGTTGGCTGCCTGCTCCGGTCCTCACCGTCCTGGACAGCGCCAGGGACCCTGAGCGCTGCCCCTGTTCTCACAGTTCTGCCTCCAAGGAATACAGATGTGTGACCAGTGGCTGCCCCAAGTGTTCAGAGAGACCTGGTAACGGGAGGAGGAGGCTGGGCTCCGTAGTCTACCGTCCTCCCTCAGCTTCGTTTCTCCCTGTGCAAGCTGTGTTTTCACATCTGACCGGTGTGCCCAGCTCAGCACAGCTCCCTTGGAACTGGGGAGCCTCATGAAGGGACAAAACCAACCAAAAGGTGGACGCAGGCCCTAGAGGCCCATGTGAGATGCCCCTGGGCAAAAGCAACAGGGCTTGTGCATACTGTCCACAGTGCCCCAGGCCCTGTGTGTAACATGGCCAAACACCAGAAGGGCCTGAGGCGGACCCTGCTCTGTGAGAAGGCAGGGAGGGGTCCTCACCATCCCTAGTCTGGAAGTCTGGAGCTGGGCAGCAGCGCCCTCTCCTGGCCACTTCTGATGATGCGGCTCCACCTTGAGGGAATGCAAATGGACTTCTGCTTCCGAGCCTGTTTCTGGATTAATTCAGTTTCCTCATAGCACTCTTGGTTCCTTCCTCTGGCTCCCTTCTCCAAACCCTTTAGGCCTAGTAAGGCCAGGAAGCCCTGCTTGACCTGGCACAATGGACTCACACACACCCTCTTTTATTTTTTTCCTTTCTTGAGACAAGATCTTGTTGGGTCGCCCCAGCTTGCCTGGAACTCGCTAGAAACCAGGCTGGCTCAAACTCCCAGTGATCTCCCTGCCCCTGCACCCTGAGCTCCGTGTGCCCTGGCCACAGTAAACAGTTACCCAGAACTACCATGCCAGCCAGACTGCCTGAAATACTGCACTCCTGCCCATTCCTTGAGAGCTCATCTGGGCCTTTATCCCTACCCGAAAGCCTCGGATCCAGCCTGTGGCGAGCAGGTCCCTCCCGCTTCCGCAGCGAATTGCCACAGCTCTCTCCTCACACGTCGTCCTTATTTGGAAACGCGGGTCCTCACCTTAATTTCACCTCCTGCCAGCCATGGGCTGGATGTGACCAAGTCTACAGAGAGCACAAGGTGTGTCAAAGGCTCAGCGTTGGGTGCTTGCTGCCATTCTCGACTGAGTTCTGCCCCGGGGGCCACTCCCGTGAGTTGTCCTCCGACATCTTATTATATACCCGACATTTTATACGCTCGCTCCAGTTCCTGGAGGATGCTCATGCAACAACCACTGCGAATGTTAACCACGGAAGGACCTGGAGTTAGAGCAGCGGGCAAGTGACACGGTCCCGGCTGATCCTCCAATCGGAGAGGCGCTAGCGCCCTTCCGGACCAGGCTGCGGAGGGCGGGGCGGAGCCGCGCGTGCGCATGAGGTTCACCTTTGACCCGGAACTCGTGCCTGGCTGCAGCTTAAGCACCAGGCCAGTGACGTTTACGTAGCCGGAAATGGCTCCTGGTGCGTAGGGTCCAGACCGGCTTCCGGAGCCCGCTGCGGCGGTTAGAGAGTCGGAGAGGCCTGGGATGGAGGCCGTGGCCGCGGCGGCGGCGGAGAAGCCCGGCGACGGTGAGGCGCAGGCCGTGGGCGGGTGCTCGGCTCCGGCCGACGCCGGGCTCAGGAAGTCTGACCGCGGCTTCCCTGCACTCTCGGCCCCTGGACCACTCCGGGGCCAGATCGTTCGGCCTTTGGCGGGTTGACGTTTCCCTCCATTTCCTTTTCAATGAACCCCGTTCCGTGTCCCAGGCTAACCCATTTCGTACCGTGCCAAGGCCTCAAGCAAACGTAAACCTCTCCCCTGCAAATCCTTCCAGCCTCAAACAGACCTTTCTCGGGTCACCTCTTGCCTGTGCCCCAGGCTAGCCCTCTTGTATCATGCAAACTCACTTCTGTCACACTTAACGGCTCCCATTGCCTTCTAACTCACCCGCCCCCAAAGTCAGCAGCCCATCCTGTTTCCTCGGGTCCTCCCTCTCGCGGCCTCCGTGCCTTTTCCTTCTTTCACGTCCCACTAGCATCGTCTGTGCGGTTTTTTTTTTTTTTTTTCAGTCAGCCCTTTTCTATAGTCAGGATTTTGGATTGCTGGGGTTACACAGTGCTACCACACCTGACCGTAAAATGTTTTTGTCCCGCTCGCCTCAAGAAACCTTTGTCTCAATCCGATGTGGGTGAGGAGGAGTGGAAGCTGTTTGACAACTCAGAACCGAGTTCCCGAAGCTGAAACGTGAATGTAGAGACAAGTCTCTTGTGTTCTACTTCTGTGTGTTTCCATCTTTGATCATCTCCAGGCGTGGCGGCTCACACCTGAAATCCCAGCACTTGGGAGACAGAGATAGGAGCCTTGCCTTGAGTTTGGACTGTATAGCCTGGACTACATAGTGAGTTCCGGGCCACAAACCAAGACCCTGTAGAGTGAAAGATATATATGTGTGCGTGTGTGTTGCATAATAAAATCGGATATATCTCTTAGACTTTCTGATGCTAGGGCTGAAGCCCTGGGCCTTATGAATGCTAAGCAGACTGGCTCCCGCTAAGCCATACCTCCAAACCTAAAGAATCTGAGTCAAGCCGTGCCGAGACAGGCCTGTGTAATCAGGAGCTAAGTCGGGAGGACTGCTTTTGGTGGAGCAGGCCTGTAGTCCTAGCACTTCCAAAGAACATTTATCACCCGTCACCCGCTACAGCCTGGTCTTCACTCTGAGCTTGTTCCAATTAGGGTCCCCAGTGACACCCTCTGACATGAAGTGAAGCATGGCTACTCCTGTTGTTGTTTTGTTACTCCTCGTTGTTGTTTGTTTGTTGATGGGGTTTCACTCTGTAGCCCAGGCTAACCTAGAACTCACTGGTCTCAAACTCATGAATCTTTCTGCCTCAGCCTCGAGTGCTGGGACTCCAAGTGTTCGTCACCCTTTCCAGCATCCAAAATGTTTTCTTACTATATTACTGAAGTAATATAGTCAGTGCCGTTGACCCCTCCATCCTGGCAAGTTTGCTTTATGAAACACCACGCTCCGTTCCTTCCTGTTCTTCAAACTGCTCCTCCTTAGCCCTTTGTGTTGTTTCTTACGATGGCTCTAATAAATCACCAGCAGCTGGATGTTTTAAAGGAACAGAAATGAAATCTGAACTCAGAATTAGCAGACTGAAATAAGCAACCCACAAGGCCTGGCTCCCTCACGGGCTCTCGCTCTTCCTTGTCTCTTCCCGTCAGAGATGGCTTCTGGCCCTTGCTGGTTCGTGGCCATATCGCTCTGACCTCTGCCTCTACTCTCACAGACCCGTGTGTGTCTGATCTTCCTCGGTCTCTCTCCTGCTTGATGTTTCCCCGGTATGCACATCCGTGCACCACTTACGTGACTGGTGCCCACAGAGGCCAGAAGAGGGTGTCAGATTCCCTGGAACTGGAGTTACATGTGAGTGCTGGGAATCGAACCTGGGTCTTCTGTGCGCAGCCGGTGCCCTGAGCCATCTCCCCAGCTCTTCCTCGGTCTCTCTCGTTGCACTTAGGACATTTAATCCACACTAATCTCTCAGTTTTTAAGAGCCTTAATGTATTTATGTCTGTGAAGACCCTCTTCTCTCCCCTCCCACCTGTACTGTTACAGATTCCAGGGATTAAGATATGTCTATTTTAGCCAGGCGATGGTGGCACACACCTTTAATCCCAGCACTTGGGAGGCAGAGGCAGGTGGATCTCTGTGAGTTCCAGGCTAGCCTGGTCTACACAGTGAGTTATGTCTATCTTTGGGGATCTACTTTTTGGCTTTCTAGGGCCCGTGAAAGCACCCTCTCCCGTATGTGCAGTGGCAACATCTGCTCTGTGGCCTGTCTTCACACTGCCCTTCACCTGTCTGTCAGGCTCTGATGACACACACAACCATGTCTCCAGCACCATACCTCTCTCCGGAGGCACCTGGAGGCCATGTCCCAGCAGTCTCTCGGATACAGCTTCTCAGTGTCCCCCACACCCATGGCACCTTCCCTCGCCCAATCTGCTTCTTTCCCATGTCCTCGGCTATCTCCTAGGCAGAACCCTGAAGCTTCCCCTGACCCCCCGAGCCCTCCAGCCCCATGGCTTGTCCATTCGAGCATCTTTCTGACCTCTTCCATCCTCAAAGCCCCTGCCCTGGCTCCAGCGTCTCTCAATGGCTGAAACCCATGGTGCCCACAGTCAGCACCCCGCCTCCTCAGTCCAGTCAGTTATCCGAAAGCAGAACTTGGTTCTCCCATCCTTCCTTTCCTCCTACTTGGTTAAGTTCCTTCCTGTATGTGAAACAGCTGTGCCCAGCACCTGGCTCTCCCGATCTTTGCCTAGGTCATCCTTGATCCTGACCTCCCATATCAGACTGGCTGCCCCCTGAGCACAGAGCTATAGGAGTCCTCCCTGGGACACGCCACATGCCAGGCTCGGGGCTCTGCACAGACTTGAGAATGGTCGGAGGAACGGGGAATGCCTAAGGGGAAGTGAATGAGCATGTTGGTCATTGTCCTAGTATTCTATTGCTGGGAAGATACACCATGGCCACGGCAACTCTTATAAAGGAAATCATTTAATTGGGGCTGGCTTACAGTTTCAGAGGTTTAATCCATTTGTCATGGCTGGGAACATGGCGGCCCTGGAGTAGTGGCTAAGAATTGCATCCTGATCCGCAAACAGAGAGGAACTCTAAGCTTGGCATGGACTTTTGAAACTCCAAAGCCCATCCCCCAATGACACACTTCCTCCAGCAAGGCCACGCCTCTAGATGCTTCTAATCCTTTCAAATAGTGCCACTCCCTGATGACTAAGCATTCAAATAGAGAGCCTTTGGGGGCCCTTCTTGTTCACACCACCCCAGAACCTGAACAGGTCACTGCACGCATCCCAGTGGTATGGCCAAGGAAACAGGCAAAGTCTGGAGTAGATTGCTAGGTCAGGCCTCAGGGCCTGCACTGCTGTTTTCTGCTTAGAACTTCACCCCAAAAGCACAGAGCACAGTCTCTCAACTCCTCAGGTTTTTACTCAGATGTCATTTAGAAAAAAAAAAATTTATTTTTATACTGTATGCGCAGGTGTGGTATCCACACATGTGTCTGTGCACCACATATTGCCGAGGAGCCGGGAGAAGATGTCACTCACCTGGCAAGCCTCCTGTTACCTTTCCGTTTAAAGCCAAGTCACCCCCACATCCCTTCCTCTGTCTCTTTGGGGGGTTTTCATTTGGATGTTGTTGTTGCTGTTTTGGATTTTTATTGTTGTTGGTTTGTTTTTGTTTTTGAGATTCAGTCTCACTGTGTAGTCCTGGCTGGTCTTGAACTCAGAGATCAGCCCGCCTCTGCCTCCTCAGTGCTGGCATTACAGGCATGCACTACTGCACCAGGCTCGTTTTTGTTCTTCTCCATAGCCAGGGAAACACCTAACACATTACATGTCTTCGTTGATTAATTAACTTATTAATTGATTCTGAGCGGTATCTCAGTGGAAACCTCTTGTTCACTGTGATCTGCCTAGGGCCTAGAACCTTCCCCAGAGTGCAGTAGGTGCTCAGTAAATGTGAAGTGTGTGAGCCAGCACCCAGCTGCTTCCTCCCTAAGCCTTCTGCCCCTGGCGCCCTCCTAGCCTTTAACCAAAGACTCCCCTTGACTCTCGCAGACTGTGTGGAGCCCAGATGTGTGCACTGGGGAGAGCTGAGCCAGGCTCCCGTTCCTTCTGGACCCCAAGACAAGGAGGCAGCAGAGAGTATACCAGGAGACCCCGATGCTGACCCCTCCCAGGCCGAGAGTCCAGCCGTGAGTCCAGCCATGAGCCCAGCCGTGAGCGCCATGCTGCACGCCATCGCTGCCAGCCACCTGCCCGTGTGCAGCCAGCAGCAGGGGGAGCCTGACCTGACGGAGCCCGAGAAGGTGGCCATCCTGGGCCAGCTGTATCACGAGAAGCCACTGGTGTTCCTGGAGCGCTTCCGCACAGGCCTCCGGGAGGAGCATCTGGCCTGCTTCGGCCACCTGCGGGGAGACCACCGAGCCGACTTCTACTGTGCCGAGGTGGCCCGGCAAGGCACGGCCCGGCCCCGAGCTCTGCGCACCCGCCTGCGGAACCGGCGTTACGCCGCCCTGCGTGAGCTCATCCAAGGTGTGGGGGGACCGGTGGATGACAGGGACAGAGATAGGAAAGGGAGACTGAGGCAGAGCGAGAGAAACAAGCCACTAGTGCAGGGCCCCAGAGAAATCCTGGGAGATAAGCTTTGAGACCGAGTGACCAGAGACGCAGACCCACAGTGAAGTGAGGGGGAAGAGAGGTAAGCAGACAGGGTCCTAAGGAAGGGACTGGCACATGGAGCCCGGCTGCCCTTGAACCCAGCTCCCTCCTTGCCTTAGCCTCTCAAGCACTGGCAGACGTGGCATGCTAGGTGACCACAGCTGAGGGCACCGGACATGGCATTGCAGTCATCAGTCACCCCTTCGGAACGGGAGGTCCTGACTTCACACCGAACACAAAAGCACTGTTCTGTGTGTGGCTTGGGGACACACAGCCACCCTAAGCATAGCACAGGTGGAAGCCTGGAGGAAGAAGAGCCTGGTGTGGCAATGCACACCTTTTATCCCAGCGCCTGGGAGGCAGAGGCAGGAGGATATCTGTGAGTTTGATGCCAGCCAGGCCCACACAGTGGCTCAGGCCTGGGTATAAGACTCAGTGCTCCACAGGACCTCAGGCACCTATGGGTGATGTTATCACAGACCTGAGTCGTATACAAATGTGCACATCTTACAAGCATGCTCACACCTGCAGGAACAGGTAGCTGGACACGCGTGCTCACACCCACGGGCACAGGTGCCTGGACATGTGTGCTCACACCCGAAGGCACAGGTGACTGGACATGTGTGCTCACACTCGCGGGCACAGGTGACTGGACATGTGTGCTCACACCCGTGGGCACAGGTGACTGGACATGTGTGCTCACACCCGCGGGCACAGGTGCCTGGACATGTGTGCTCACACCCGCGGGCACAGGTGCCTGGACATGTGTGCTCACACCCGCGGGCACAGGTGACTGGACATGTGTGCTCACACCCGCGGGCACAGGTGACTGGACATGTGTGCTCACACCCGCGGGCACAGGTGCCTGGACATGTGTGCTCACACCCGCGGGCACAGGTGACTGGACATGTGTGCTCACACCCGCGGGCACAGGTGACTGGACATGTGTGCTCACACCCGCGGGCACAGGTGACTGGACATGTGTGCTCACACCCGCGGGCACAGGTGACTGGACATGTGTGCTCACACCCGCGGGCACAGGTGACTGGACATGTGTGCTCACACCCGCGGGCACAGGTGACTGGACATGTGTGCTCACACCCGCGGGCACAGGTGACTGGACATGTGTGCTCACACCCGCGGGCACAGGTGACTGGACATGTGTGCTCACACCCGCGGGCACAGGTGCCTGGACATGTGTGCTCACACCCGCGGGCACAGGTGCCTGGACATGTGTGCTCACACCCGCGGGCACAGGTGACTGGACATGTGTGCTCACACCCGCGGGCACAGGTGCCTGGACATGTGTGCTCACACCCGCGGGCACAGGTGACTGGACATGTGTGCTCACACTCGCGGGCACAGGTGACTGGACATGTGTGCTCACACCCGCGGGCACAGGTGACTGGACATGTGTGCTCACACCCGCGGGCACAGGTGACTGGACATGTGTGCTCACACCCGCGGGCACAGGTGACTGGACATGTGTGCTCACACCCGCGGGCACAGGTGCCTGGACATGTGTGCTCACACCCACGGGCACAGGTGCCTGGACATGTGTGCTCACACCCGCGGGCACAGGTGGCTGGACATGTGTGCTCACACCCACGGGCACAGGTGGCTGGACACAAGTGCTCACCCCCACCTTGCCTCTCCTGCACAGGGGGCGAGTACTTCAGTGATGAGCAGATGCGGTTCCGGGCCCCACTGCTGTACGAGCAGTACATAGGACAGTACCTCACTCAGGAAGAGCTCAGTGCCCGCACCCCAGCCTCCCAGGCCCCCCGGCCCGGCTCCCCCAGCACACCTGCCTACCCGCTCTCCGACCTGCTCTTCCAGTCCTACCAGGAGCGGGAGCTGCAGCAGAAGCTGCTCCAGCAGCAGGAGGAGGAGGAGGCCTGCGAGGAGGAGGAGGACAGTGATGAGGAAGGTGAGCCTGCAGCAGGGGCACCCTGCCCCAGGCCGTTGTTGCCTGGCTGGGCCCAGCCTGTGAGAACAGACGTGACCACCCTGTCCCTGGCCTCCCCCTCTGTCCTGCCATCTCCTGACCACTGTGCACATATCCACTGGTTATCAGCACTGTGCCCGGTGTGCACCCCAGGGAAGCAGGGGCTGGGCTGTCTTGGCAGCACGGGGCTGGACAAAGGATGCTGGCGTGTGAAGCGCCTTCAGGCCCCCTCCACTGTGTCTCCACAGACCAGAGGTCAGACAAAGACTCGGAGGCCTGGGTGCCCGACTCGGAGGAGAGGCTGATCCTGCGGGAGGAGTTCACCAGCCGCATGCACCAGCGATTCCTGGATGGCAAGGATGGGGGCTTTGACTACAGGTGCCTCCCATCCCCGGCCCAGCACCCATGGCCCTGGGCCACAAGCAGGTCCCTGTCTGTCTTCAAAGTGGTACTAGAGGGTCCTGGTGCCAGTCACTCTGGAGGCTTCAGATCAGCGAGGGGTGATGGCTGGGGTCAGTGTTGACATAATATTGAAACGAAACCCAATGGCGCACTCCTGTCATCCCTAAACCTGGGAGGCAGAGGCAGTTAGATCTCTGGCTGAGTTCCAGCCAGGGTGACACAGTGAGACCCTGTCTCAAGGGGGAAGAAAAATGGCTGTCATCTGAGCCAGTCTCTTCCTTGTGATCCCACCCATGCGTCTGGCGGTTCAGGACCTTGCCTGACTCACATCCAGCCCCAGTGACGTGTGAACTGTGTCCACAAACAGCCTCAGTAGAACGAGGACCCTGATCCCCACTGCCGTCCCAAAGCATGCTGGTCCATGCTGGGGTCCCACAGACCTGGAGTCCGTGAGGTTCATCCACTGCTAGCTGGCCACCAAGGCTGATCAGAGTGGTGGGCTGTGGCACCCGTGGGCCAGCCCTGCTACTATACTAGGTAACCCCAAGAACATCAGAAGTGGGGACCCCAGCCTGTGCCTTCAGGAGAGCAGCTGTAGGGCAGCTGGGCCCAAATGTGTCCCCCAGTCAGCTTATGCTGCAGTATGTCTGCTGTGTCCAGACTGGGATTAAACAAGGGATAGGTGCAGCCAAGGAGTCCCTGCCTGAGAGGCCCCTCCCACAGGGGGGTGGGGGTGTAGAGCTCTGAAGACAGTGCCGGGAGGGGGCAGTGTGTTGTCAGACGAGCGAGTGAGCGCCTAGGCACAAGGAGCAGCAGTGCTGAGGCAGATCTCAGATGAGTGGGACGCCCTGGGGTCACCATGGGGACAAAGTGTCACACTGCCAAGACGCCAAATCTGAGCGTCACAGACCCTGGTGTTACACACCTCCAGTCTGTCGGAGAAGCCAGCATTTTTATGTCGCCCACCGATTGGGAAGACACCTCTTGGATCCAGAAGGCCCAGCGAAGCCAAGGGTTCTGGTCCCTGACCCGGCCTGCCGTGAGCCCTGACAGCCCCCTTCCTTGCAGCACGGTGGATGACAACCCTGACTTCGACAACCTGGATATTGTGGCACGGGACGAGGAGGAGCGATACTTTGACGAGGAGGAACCTGAGGACGTGCCCAGCCCGGAGCCGGACGGGGACTGACGCTGCAAGCTCCCAGCAGCAACACACCATGCCGTCCCGTGGGCAGCTAGCCACAGGCTACTCAGTGACTCGGGGCAGCCTGCCGGCAGTGTCCCCACTCATCTCTCTGGGAATGCACTGCCCCCTCGCCCCCCTCCCCCGTCTTCTCTTAAGATGGGGTCTGCTATGTAGCTCTAGCTCTAGCAAGCCAGATACTTGCTTTGTAACCCAGGTTGGCCTGAAACTCAGTCTTCCTGCCTCAGCCTCCCACATGCTGTGCCTGGCCTGCTCTTCTCTGTATCATGGGTGCTGTGCCCACAGCAGGGCCTGACTGTCAGCTCAGCTGTCGCCTGATCCCCAGCTCAGCTCAGCGCCTTCCCGCTGTCTGTGCCGCTGTCCTGCACTGGACACCTCTTTGCTTCCATCAAGGTCCCATCTGTCCTGCACCTCAATCTTCAGGCCCTCCCCTTCGTTCCTTTTGCCTCTACATTTCCACTCCTCCCCAGACCTCTGCCTTGCTATCTGTCCCTCCTCTGTGGCAGCCTTCATGGCTCTAGTTCTCTGTGTCCCCTCCCCCAGGCCTGGCAGCTATGGGCAGCAGAAGCCTGGCTGAGATTCCCTGCTGCTGGGGCAAGGGGACCCAGGTGGCCCCAGCCTCCACTGCTTCTTTTGGACCCTGGCTGGGAGTGCTGGGGACCACGGGACCAGCTTGAGTGTGTGAGGAGCCTGAAGGTGGGGCTCTCCCCTGCCAGCTCCCTCTTCTCAGCCAGTTTTCCTTCACTTTACCTCCTGTTTACCCTCCCCAAATACTCACAGGCTGTTATCATGGGTCCTGAGTCATCTCTTTCTCTCATATTCACACACACACACACACACACAAGAGCCTGCTCCAGTGTCCCTGCCCCCAGCCAGCCACAGGGCCCGCCCCATAGAGCCCCCTGCTACCCTAGGCTAATGAGAGCCAGATGGCTGCCTGTGACTCAGCCATGGCCTGTGGGAACCCAGACGTCCTACCTTCCCATGCCCCACACCCGGCCCCTACTGCCCCAGCACAGAGAGGGCCTGCCACTGTGGGGACCCAAGCTGATCTGGCCACACCTGAAGAACCCTCAAAACTGATTCATGGAGCCACAGACCTGACCCCCAGATCCTGGCTCTGTTGGGGGCAGCGGGCGTCTCAGCCCACACCAGGCCTGAGATGCAGTGACACCTCCCAACCCTGGAGCCAGAATCTCAATCGCTACTTGTCACAAATGATGCTCTTGGTCCCAGAATGGCCATGTGCATCCTCGGGACCCCCTGGCTCCCAAGCAGAGTCAAAACTGGAAACATACTTCTACACGCACACCACTTTGCCAGTCTGCCAGCATGTGGCTACCTGAGCCGTGTGGTGCTGGAGAGACAGACGTCCTTAGGTGGGAGACTGTGGAAGATGCAGGTGCTGTGGTCCGGGTGTGACATGCTGTTACAGTCCCTCCCCGGCTCCCCAGAGAACAGCAGGGAGCCACGAGTGCTCTTTTAGGGAGTCCTGTTGGTTTATGTATTTTCAGTTGACCAGTGTTCTGTGTGATCATTAAATGTATTTAAGATAGAAACTCTGCCGCCCACCAATCTGTTGTGTAACTTTTTAGAAAGAGCTGGGCCACACAGCCATTGAGTCAGGATCTGGGGTTAGTCAGATGGTTGAGACTAGTCTGCAAATGAGAGACAGAGGTGGAGCCGGCCACAGGGACAGGGATTAGATGAGGAGACAGAGCAGGGGGCAGACAGCAAAGGCACACCCTGCCTGAGCAGCCCCAATGGCTCTGCCTCTGATCTGGGTCCTGGGGTAGGGTGGGCGGAGGCTGAGTCAGGGACGGGGAGCCCCTCATGGGCATCCGGCCCCCACCTCCATGTCGCCTGTCCATCCTGCCCTGGCCAGCCAGGTCTCTGCTGGCTGTTGTGAACCCCAGCTGACTGTCGTCCCCCACCCCCAGTCTCGGCTCCTTTCTGGGGAAGTCCCCCCTACCTGCCCCACTCTGTCCACATCCCACCTGTGCCCCCTGAAACTCCCATCCTCCCAGTTTCTCCCCGGCTTCGGCCCTCAGTCCCCAAAACACACTTCTCTGTCCCTGTCATTCCCCAGGCTCTTAGCTCTTAACCACTGTGTCAGTAGTTTGCTCCCCCCTCACTGCCCAGGCCTTCACCCTCATTTTTTCCTGTTCCTCTCCCTGCTGTCCCCTGGTCCATCCCCCTCCCCGTCTGACTCCCAGACCCCAGGAAATTCACGTCAGACAGAGCTCTACTAATGGCCCCTAGGAACCTAAGACGGGGTCATCACCTTGCCCCCACCCACGAGAGGACAGCAAGGCTGCTGGCCTGTCTGAGCAGAAGGAAATGTCTGTGCTGCGGCCTGGTCACCTCCCCACCCCGCCAGGACCTGCTGGGCTGCAGCCGCCCCCAGGGCTGGGGCAGAGTAAACAGCAGCAGCAGGCAGCCCGGGGATATTTATACCAAGGCTGGGCATAAGGCCAGTGCCCACCACAGCCCCTGCCCTGCCCTGCCCGCTGCCACAGCCAGCCCTGAGCCAGCGTGGCACCCGCCAGCAAGGGGACACCGCAGACAGGCTCCACTCAGCACCAAGGCTAACCAGAACCGGTCACACAACAGCTTCACAAGATAGGAAGTTACCACCTCTGTAAAGACACACAGTGATGGTCCCACCCCTGCCCTAGTGCTGACACCCCCCCAAACATCCTCAAAGGTGACCCATACACCTCATATGGATGTCAGCAGCCCACAGGTGGGCACACCAATGCTGACTCAACCAGCTCACAGACGCCCACCCTAGCTGATGCCAGTCTGAAAGGGAATGCAGACCTGAGAGTGTCTCTCACACAGACACCAAGAGCCACAAAAGTGTTGGAGACACACCACAGACACAAACTGTGAAGTATGTGAACAGCACCAATCACGAGTGTAGCACTCTGGGCTGGGGATGTCCGGTAGTCGGTACAGAGCTTGCCTGGGGCTCCATCCTGAATCCTGCATGAAACCTGTAATCCTAGCACTCTAGAGAAAGAAGCAGGACAATAGAGTTCAAGTTCAAAGCCAGGTGTGTGTGGGGGGGGGGCTACATGTGACCCCGGGGCTAATGATGTGATTAAGTATTAAAATTACTTCCCCAGCACACTTGAGGCCTTGGATCCAACTTGAGTACTCTGGGCTGGAGAGATGGCCTTTACAGCTCTTACAGACGACCTGAGTTCAGTTCCCAGCACCCGATTCTGGGGAGCTCACTATTGTCCGTCACTCCATCTCCAGAGGAATCTGACGCCTCTGACCTCCACTGGAATCAGCACTGGCACGTAACCCACACAATTGTAACCCACAAATCACTCACAAACACTGGTCACTATCATACATGTGCATCAGAAACAGCTCGTGTAAGAAACAAAACACGCAACGCCTTCCAAAAAAGAAAAAGAACCCTTCTCACGGACCCACAAACCCCAGTTTCAAATAGAAACAACACTAAGTGCAAAAACGCACACATGGAGAGCTGTGAAGACGCTAAGGGCAGGAACAAAACAAAACCCAAAACTCGTCCCAGATACGCAACCCTGCTGGTATACTCTCTCACCAGCCAAACGGTGCCAACAGGGAACCCACAGAAAGCACCCCAGCCTGTCCAGCCGAAATGCGAAGCCGCGGACTCACTTGGCAGAAATGTGGCACTAGCCACAAACATGTGCTGGGAACACCACCCCCCCTCCCCAAAATGACAGTGCCATGCAGGCTGCTGGGTTAGAGACAGCTCAGGGCTGGAAGTCAGAAGTACCCGATACGGAGGTGGGGGGGTGCTCCGACCACCCGTATTATATCTGATATATACGTATGTCCTATAAGGTCACACTAGAAACAAAGCACATTGGTGCTGTGTATGCCTGGGGATTAGGCTGCAAGGAAGACCTTGTTCCTTTCTCCCCCACCCCCCACCAGCACACACTCACCCAGCCCCCAGAAGGTCCAGGAGGGGAAGGAAAGCCTATGCAAGCCTCCTTGACTGCTTCCTGCCCTGGAAGCTGGACGGGAAGCCAGGGCTCCAGCAGGAACCCAGGCTCCCCCTATAACTTCCCCCCATGCCCCAGCTGCCTAAGGGGTGGGACCACCCAGCCGAGCCTGTGCCCTGTCCTGCCTGAGGTGGATGCTGGTGGGAAGGAGGGATGTGTCCCAGCTGTGCTGGTTCAAGCCACCCATCCAGCCCAAGTGCCAGGGCAGTGGGACAGCGCAAGGGTGCTGAGCCTGCAATTTACCCTCCCCCCCAGGCCTGCCAGCAGCCAGGCCTGCCTTGTAGCAACAGGCAGGTGGGCGGGCTACGTCACCAGTGGGCAGGGCACGGGGTACAGCCAGCGCTTGTCCTGTCGGCAGGCTCCCTGGTGAAAGCCTGGTGTAAGGGTTCGGCAACCCCGGGGGTGTGTCTGGGTGTGTGGGAGCTGCTACGTCTGGGATCCTGGGTGTGACTGTGTCTGGGTCTCTGGGGCCACTTGAGACTCTCCAGGCAAGTGGGTGTGTGCGAAGGGTGTCACACAGTAGCTCTGACCTGCTGGTAGTCTGGCCAGAGTCCTGACGAGTGTAAAACCTCAGTGTGTGGTATGAGTGGGTTTGTGACGGGTCACGCAATGACCATGACCCCGAGGAGGATGTTTGTGTAGCCGCTGGGGGAGTCTGTTTCCCAACCGGGCTCTGATGCCGTGATGTGCGTCTGCTGTGTGTGACACCGTGATTCAGCCTGGCGTGCGGTGGAGCCATGGGTCTGTGGAATATATTTGCGCGATGGGCTTTTCTATCAAACTCTACTTATGTCATGTCCCAGGGAGGCCCCAGGGCTGGGCTGTTTATAGTCTGTGTATGTGTGGTCTGCGACCATTGCCAGGTGTCAGAATCCTGAGAAGTTAATGTGTCGGAGCAGTTGTGGGAAACTGCCATATTTCAGCTTCTTGGGGGTGGACTATTGGCACTCCTGGAGGGGCTCCAGTGACTACACTCCGGATATTCTCTGTCTTTGTCTGTCTGTCTCTCGCACTCCCCCACCTCTGCCAGGCCTCAGTTGTATGCACTAGTGGTGAAAATGTCTTTGCAAAGTGAGCTCCTCCTGCCCCCAATCCCAACCTGGTCCCCAGAGGCTCTCAGACCCAGAAGGAGAAGTGGCTGAGAGGCCTAGGACCCAGTCTCAGTACTGCCGGCCTTAGACCGAAGGACCTCTGTCTTCCTTCCATCAGCCTCCCTCCCGGACATTCCCTGAAGGAAAAGCAAGTCCAGGAGCCCTAGGGGCCTGAGAAAGGCTGAGGGCAGGGGAAGCGAAACCTGGAGAAAAGGGGGAACAGGCTGAAGAAAGAGGAAGCTGGAGAGAATTCAGAAGCTTGCCCACAGCTGGGAGGAGAGGAAACCGTCAGGCCTGCTGGGCTCACACTGCTGGGCTTTCTTGCAAGGATAACTTATTTCCCTGAGGTCACACACACCCCACTCACAGTACGCAGTGACTGACCAGAAACCGAGCCCCCAATTCAGTTTCTTAAGTCATCTGGTAACGCTCACAATCCTGCATCCCCCAAGTTCTTCTGGGGTCCTATACTGTTGGTGTGATCAAGAAAGCAGTCTTAGGTACACGAGCAGACCCTGGGTTCAAGTCCCAGCTCTGTCGCTCACTAGCTCTGAGAATCTAAAAAATAATGGCTCATGTATGTCGGTACTTCTACCTATAAAGAGCCAATGGTTCCCCCAAAAAAGGAGAATCAGGCTTTGGGGGAGGAGAATGGGAAGGGTTGAGTCAGGCTCTCCATATATTTAGCTCAAGCTGGCTTTAAAGCTGCAGTGATCCTCCTGCCTCTGCCTCCTGTTGGAATTACAGGCATGAACCACCACACCTGTCTTATGCATATACTCAAGTTTGCTGCAGTAACGTGGCTGAGGACAGCAGGGAGAGGCAACAATCCGACACAACTTATTTACAGCACCAGGCAGCAGGCCGGGGTAGGCTCGGGGCCGACATCTGCCAACCCCTGCTCCGTTAGGCTGTGATAGAGGACAGCCACACCTGGCCCTGGCACCTAGGACGTTGTCACTCCCTGGCTTGTGCTGGCTGGGATCGGACTCAGCACCTAACACCCTCTCCTGTTCTCTCTCTTCACTGGGGAGCACGCCACGCCCCAAGGTGGTTGTCACTTGTCATGTCCGGTCTTTGCTTTCTCCGGGTCTTCCAAGAATGACTTCCCTAAGCTTCCTTCAAGTTTCAAATGCCACTTCCTCCTGATAACCGCCCCCCCAAAACACACACAAGCTTTCCTTTTACACTGCAACATAATCACCAACACCAACTGCTTAACTGTTTTGCTTTGAGACAGGGTCGGTTGTAGCCCAGGCTGGTCTCCAACTCCCTATGTAGCCTGGAAGCCCTGAGCGCCTTAACCCTCCTCCTGCCTCTCCAGGACTCCCCATTTCAAGCACACACCCCACTTTGAACCAGTATTTTATACGCTTGAGTCGGGGTCTTCCCAGATAGCCCTGGCTCTATCCGCTTTCCTCTGCCTCTAGAGTGCTGGGATTCACCACGTGGGCTGAACCACTATTTTTTTTTTTCTCTCTCTTCTGCATCCTCAACCCAGACAGCAGCAGGAACCAGGCTCTCCCGGACTGTCTCAGCGGATGCTCAGACATATATAGAAGACATACACGGTATAAGGCACTTCGAACGAAGAACCGCGCCTAAGGAGCTCAATACCTGAGTCTGATAGGGTCTCCCCCGGCCCTGGTGTGGGGCCACAGCAGGGGTCCGCCAGGGAGTGCTGCACAGGGTGTGACAAGAAGGAGCAGGACAGGGTGCGGGAGCCTCAGCGAGGAGGGAGACGCAGTCCGGCGCCCAACGACACGGAGACCACCAGTCCTCTCTCACCTTTAATGGGCCCCCAGGTGGGCTTGGGGGTGGGGTGGTGCAGGTGTCCTTAAATACAGCCCCGGGCACTGCGGGCGGGGCGGGGCGGGGCGGGGCCGGGCCTGCCGGGAGGGGAGGGGCGAGGCGGGGCCTCAGCTGCACTTGCAGGAGCGCACGATCATGTTGGACAGCTGCTCCACCTTGGGCTTGCGGCCCACGTAGTACACGATGGGCAGCGGCTCCAACGCCTGCGGCACGCAGCACGGGGACGCCGAGGCACCCGGGTTGTGCTGGTTGTAGAGGGCGAGGACCTGCGGGCGGGCCAGGGTCACTGTCAGGGTTCCCCGGACTCTCCCCATCTCCCTCCCCATCGGTGTCTGTTTCTTGTCTGAGTCTCTCCGCCTCCCTACGGCTCCCAGTCTCTGTTTCTATCTCTGTCTCTTCTGATCTCTCCCAACTCAGCTCAATGTACCTTTTCCTGTTGCCCTGTCTCTTCAGTCTCTCTCATCTGCCTCCGCGTCTCTCTCATCTCTCTCTCTCTCCTGTCTTTCTCACCCAATCTGTCTCTTCCCGTCTCGTCCCAACTCTGCTCATCTGTCTCTTGTCTGTTTCCCTTTCACCCTAACCTGTTGACATCTCTCTTTCTCTCTTTCTCCACTGCCTTTTTGCTCCATCCTGTCCCATGGCCCAGACCCACCTTGCTGTACTGTGTGTCCAGGCTCCAAATGTAAGGGCAGGGCCCCAGACAGAAGTTGGCATGGTAGCCCTTGGGCTCGTGGATCCACTTCCAGCCTAGGTCCTTCCGGAAGTCGATGTACAGCTGTCGCACACAGCAGTTCTTCTCCGTGGAGCTGCGGGAGGAATGCCGATCAGAAGCAGGGATAGTCACGTGCCCCCTCCAGCCTGTCTACGTGTGGCACCCTAGGCTACCCCTCAGCCTCATCTCCAGCTCAGCCTCCCCAGGACACCCCGAGATAACAGGAGCATTAAGAGGGGCCATCTGGGCCCCTGGTGAAACACTTCCCGCTGAGGGCGGTGCTGAGGCTTTAATAGACATATGTAGGGCTTTCGACAGCCGTGAGCACTCACGGGGAGGATGTGGTAAGTCACATCACATCCACACAGGGAGCACAGAAGAGTAATCCCACAGATGCCGCCCCGTGGGCTGACGTGTCTGTCCTATTTGCACAACAAATTCTCAATGAGCCACTGCTGTGCTGCACTAAGGCACAGACAGAACAGACAGCTGCCGTGGGAGGCCATTTGCTGCAGCTTGTCATGGCGCTCCTCTGTTTCAGACGTGGCTCCTTCCCGTTCGTAGCAAATGCCTAAGTTATCACTACGAGTCACGGTGCAGCGGATCTGGCTTTCCACGGCTCCCTCTCTCACCCGCCCTGACATCAACCACACAAGCTTCCCTCTCTAGTCGGACACATTCCCAGTCAGGCATGGTGGCGCACACTTATGATCCCAGCACTTGGCGGGTGAAGGCAGGCTGATGAGAAGTTCAAGGTCCTTCTTGGAGACACAGTGGGCGTTTAAGGCTAGCCTGGGCTATGTGAGACTGTCTCAAAAAAGTCCAAATAAAACAACACAATCAGTGCTACCCCAGGGCCTTTGCACACGCTGTTTGTTTGCCTGACTCGTTCATCCCAGAGACGCCCACTCTGGCTTCTTCTCCCTTTACTTCATTTAAGTTTGGCTGAGGGCTGGCAAAATGGCTTTGCAGATAAAGGAGGCTGCCTTGAAAACCTGATGATTGAACTCAGGAGGCAGAGGCAGGTGGATCTCTGTGGGTTCGAGGCCAGCCTGGTCTACAGAGTGAGTTCCAGCTCTCTGTTTTCTGTTTCCAGTTCCGGGTTCTCTGTTACACAGAGGAACTCTGTCACAAGAAAAGGAGGAGGAGACAAAGAAAGAAAGGAAAACCTGATGACCTAAGTGTGATTCCCTGACCCCACAAGAACACGGAAGGAGAGAGCGGGCTCCATAGGGTTCTATTCCGCTCGCATGTACACCGCGGTGCATGTGTGCACTCACAATCAGTAATAAAATATAAAAACAAATCCAGACACCGTGGTGATGCCTTTAATCCCAGCACAGAGGAAGGGCAGTCTGAATCTCTGGGAGTTCCAGGCCAGCTAGGCTGTAGGTGAGACTCTGTCTCTAAATAAATAAATAGAAACATTCATTTGTTTGTTTTTCGAGACAGGGTTTCTCTGTTGCAACTCTGGCTGTCCTGGAACTCTCTCTGTAGCCCAGGCTGGCCTCGAGCTCACAGAGATCCGCCTGCCTCTGCCTCCCGAGTGCTGGGATTAAAGGTGTGCATCATCACACCAGGAGTTCTTTATGTTTGAAAGGTTTATATATTCACTTTTATTTCTGTGTATGTGTGTGTCTACGTAAGTCTTTATGTGCGTGTGTGTGCAGTGTTCAAGGAGGCCAGAAGAGGGCATCAGGTCCCCAGGAACTGAATTTAGAGATGACTGTCCTTGTAACTCACTGAGTACCAGGAACTGAACCCAGGCTCTCTGGAAGAACAGCCAGTGCTCTTAACTGCTGAGCCATCTCTCCAGCTCCAAACCATCATATTTGAAGTGGACCCAACTCCTGGTAATGTTGGAAGACAGACGAGGGTTATATTACCTCTGCTGCTTCTATCTATGTTTGAAATTTCCACCATATAACCATTTTAATCAAAATATGAAAAAGAAATTGTCCCCATTATTTCTTTTGTTTGTTTTTCTCTTTTGAGACAGGCTTTCACGTTCAGCCAAGGTTGAGCTCCAAGCCCCTTAGTAGCTAAGGTTGACTTTGAACTCCCAATCCTCCTGCCTCTGCCTCTTAAGCTGGGGTGAAGTGTGGATCACCCACACTTGGCTTCTAATATTTATGTTTCATAGCCTGGCTTCTCACCTTTCCTTCTCAGTCTCCTCCTCCATGGGAAAGAGTCTTTTGTTTTTTAAAGACTTTTTATTTATTAATGTATAATGTTCTGTCTGCATGTACACCTGCAGGCCGGAAGACAGCATCAGACCCCATTACAGATGGTTGCCAGCCGCCATGTGGGTGCTGGGAATTGAACTCTGGAAGAGCAGCCAGTGCTCTTAACTGCACAGCCATCTCTCCAGCCCCAGGAAAGTATCTCTGAACGCATAGAATGTTCAGCAAATGCTGGTTGTATGAATTCACTGATAATTATTACTACTATTTTTTTCTATGTAGCTCTGGCTGTCCTAGAACTCACTATGTAGACCAAGCTAGCCCCAGACTCCAGAAATCTTCCTGTCTCTGCCTCCTGAGTGCTAGCTCTTCGTTTTCAAGACTGGGTTTTGTGATGTAGCCCAGGCTGCTCTTGAACTGGTGATAATCCTGCCTTAGCCTCCCAAGTGCGGGGATGTAGCCTAGGTTGGCCCAAAATTCACTATATAGCCCAGGCTGGCCAGAAAGAACACTTTAGCATCTGTGTTCATCGCATGTATCAGAATCGCAATGTAAAGATGTAGGTATAATTCAAACGCCGTTACAAGTAAAGAGGCCGCCAGGACGTGTATTAAAATGCTGGCTGTGGATTTTTATGCACAGTAGTGTATGGCTTTCTGGGTTTTCCAAATTCTCAGCAGTGGCTGGAAAAATGCAGGTTCCTCTCCACAACACCTCAAAAATAACTCTAAAATGTGGGCAAGGGACTGTGAGATGGCTCAGTGGTTAAGCATAATGGCTGCTCTTGAAGAGGACCCAGGTTCAATTCCCAGCACCCACACGGAGGCTCACACCATCTCTAATTCCAGGGAGATCCAACGCCCTCTTCTGACCTTCTCGGGCATCATGCATGCCGTGCACACACATACATGCAGACAAAGCATCCATACATGTAACATAAAATACTAAAAACTGAAATCTGGCACACTAAAAAGAACAAGCAAACTGGACAGGCATGGCTGTGCACACCTGTAATCCCAGAAGCCAGAAGCAGAAATGGGAGAATGGCTGCAAGTTCAAAGCCAGCCTGGTCTATGCAGCAAGTTTCAAGCCGGTCAGGGCTACACAGGGAGACCCTGCTTCAAACGATGATAAATAAAGCATCTGAGGATACACATGTAAGTGTGCCACACAGAGAAACTCTGGAAGGAGGGTGATCGTGAGCAGGCCCCAGGACAAGGTTAAGAACCTTCCAGAACCACAGAACTCCCAACGCAGGATACTGAGGTTGCAGTGGACACACCTGTGTCCAGATAACTCTGACACAGGGACTTCCTGGAAGGCGGTCCTAGGAGTCACACAGCTGTTGCTTTTTCAAGCCCCCCTCGACAGCCTGCGGAGACCCAGTGAGCCCAGCCCGTGAAGGGGCCTATCCGGGGCCAGGGGAGGTGACGTTTGAGCTGGCGAGCTGGCACACAGACAGCCCCACCATGAAAAGTTGTACACAGACACGGACCCAGAGTGTTACCATATAAACTGAAAAATCCTTCTCCAAAATGCTTGGGGCTAGAAGAAACATTTCAGATCGCACAGCTTTGGGGGACATGGGGGAGAGGTGTTTGCATAGACTTTATCAAAGGTTAAGTTCCCTCCTGCTCCTCGTGTATTTTATTTCTTTATTATTAGTATTTTTTTAGATAGGATCTATGTAGTGCCCAGAATTTGCTGCGTAGATCAGAGCTACCTCCAACTCAGAGTCTCCCTGCCTGCTTCTGCCTCCTGAGTGCTGGGGTTTAAGGCACGTGCTACAATGTCCAGCAGCAGCCCATGCTCTGAACCCATGATCCATCTCTCCAGATGCCCCGCCCTTTTCTTGAGGCAGGGTCTGATGTAGTCCAGGTTGCCTGACACACACTATGTAACTACCGAAGACTATGAACTCCTGCTCCTCCTGCCTCTGCCAGTGCTAGGATTACAGTTGTGTCCACCACGACTTGCTGGATTTTGGAGTTTTGAATTATGAATTTTCAGCTAGTTCACAACCTCACGATTATAAGTGCCAACAGTGGCCAACCCATGGTTCATTTCATTCTCCCTACTTCCTTTCTGCAGCTATGTTCCTTTTCATTTGTTTATTTGGCTTTTGTAGAAGTTTACCTTCTCTAAGAAAGTGGAGAATATTTTAAAATGTAAACATGAGCCAAAAGTATAAATCAATACGCTCAGCGGGAGAGCCCCTGCCTAGAATCCCCCAGTGAGGGGCTGGGGGCGTGGCTCAGTGGTAGAGCCCCTGCCTAGAATCCCCCAGTGAGGGGCTGGAGGCATGGCTCAGTGGTAGAGCCCCTGCCTAGAATCCCCCAGTGAGGGGCTGGGGGCATGGCTCAGTGGTAGAGCCCCTGCCTAGAATCCCCCAGTGAGGGGCTGGGGGCATGGTCAGTGATAGAATTGCTTCCCTATCATGTATAAGGTGCTGGATTCCCTCAGTATAACAAAAGCAGCAGTGACAACAAAAACAAAAGTCCTAGGTAAGAATTTAACAACAACTAAAACCATATTTCCAAAATGTCCCATACACCTGGTCCCCCTCCCCCATTCTTTCCTTTTCTTCCCTCCCTTCTCATTCCTACCTCTCCATCTCTCTCCCCCAGTGCGGATGATTATATAGCCTCCCATCCCTTCTTCGCACTGTATCTGTGGAGGAAACTGACCAAGATCCCCACCACCTGTACTTTGCTGGGTGCAGCTCCGTGGAGCTGTTTCCCGTGTTCATCCGTGCCCGTTTCAGGGAAACACTGTAGTTGGAGCTACATCCCTGTTAGATCATGCTTGATCTGTCTGACAAGCCTTCCTAGATGGCGCCGTGTCCTTCCATGCAAAACCTGGCTTGCCGTGGCCAGGAACATGGCTCAGTGAGTAACGTGCTCACTACACAAGCCTCAAGACCTGAGTTTGGATGACCAGAGCTCCCATATATGCCAGGCATAGCCAAAACAAATTTAAAACGAGCAAGAGAGCTTCACGATTCCTTAGGTCCGCTCCCCAGTACGGGGGAACGGAGCCGGCACAGCTCCCTGCATCTCTCAGTAACTGTGGCACTCAGAACCTTGAGCTGCTCCATGGGAAGGTTGACGGAAGAGGCGGAGAAGATACCAAGCTGGAGGACTGGGTGTCCAGGCAAGGACAGGCACGTGACACGCTACTCTATGGCCTTAGAAGAAGGGACGGGTCAGCTCACGGCTCTCAACACCCTAACCCTGGATCTCAAACCTTCTATGATCCGGCACCTCAACCTTCTCCTGTCTGCAGTGTTGAGGCTTGGGATGAATCCGCCATCTTGGAACCAGGTGATCACACACACCTGCAATCCCAGGATAGAGAATTTAAGCCAGCCTGGGCTTAACGAAGTGAACCGGAGGCCAGCCTGGAATACATAGCAAAGCCTTGTCTCAAACAAAACAAAACAGAGCAGGGCTGGCAAGATGGCTCAGTGGCTTGATACCAAGTCTGATGACCTGAGTTCTATCTCTAAGAGCCACAGGGTGGAAGGAGAGAACTGACTCCCAAAGATTGTCCTCCGACCTCCACACAAGTGTCATGGCACAGATGCCCCCAACACACACACGTGCGCGCGGGCACACACACACACGTGCACACACATACACACTCACAAATATAATTTAAAAACAACACACAAAAAACGTATGCCATTCTGACAGCAATTCTGGACGTTCTAAAATCCCCACTTTCCGACCCTTGATCTTGGCTCTCGGAGTCTCATTTGGTGCTGTTTCCAACACTCCATGCTTCTAAGTCTACATCTCAGAAGTCCCCCGCCCCCCCCCCAACTTCCTCAGGCTGTAACACTGCGAGATGGAAAGCACTGGCCCTCAGGAGACTCCACCCGCACCCTCAGTGCTAACGTCTCCATACCAGATCCCGCCACTCAGAGCCCAGTATTCACCAACCCCACCTGCCAGCACTGAAGACCGCAGTCAGCCAAGAGTGGGGACACCCAATGGGGTCCACCTTCCGATTCCGAACCCAAATGTTAGGATCCCAACACTCCCACTCTCCAAGGCGAGCACTCTCAATCGCTCACCTTAAATCCTTCTCTTGTTAGAATCCCAACATGGCAGAAGCCCAACTAGCAAGAGTTTAAAATCCAACAAGACAACCTCCTGACACAGACTTCTAACTCTTGGGCCGACCTCTCTGAATCCTGTACTCCCAACACTCCAGCGAGAAAACACCCCACATTCTAGGACTCTCAGCTGCCTACAGAACCAGGGACTTGTCCCCCCCCAGCTGTCTAGGCTAAGGGCCACAGCCAGGCATCAAGGGTGGCACACCAGTCACTCCCCCCGCCCCCCACAGTGGAAGGCGGAGGAGCTCACCTGAAGCAGTAATTGGTATCCAGGGCCCTGCGGCTTCTTGAGGTGCTGTGCAGATGCTGGGCCCTCTCCAGTGGGGTGGCCATGAGGAGCAGGAAGGGTCGGTTCATGTCATGAATGGTGCCCAGGTCACCTCGTCGCTTGGGACTGATGCCTGGTTGGGTTTGATGTTGGGGTGAAGGACATACACACACTTAGAGGGATGAAGGCGTGAGCGAGGTTTCACAAGCACGCACACGCACACGGACCACGCCAGCCTCGGGCTGGACTGGGAAGTTAGCTTACCGTTGATTTCCACATGGAGCACGTTATCTTTGCTGTCACAAGAGCAGTGCGCGCTGAAGCGAAAGCCCTGTATCCCGTCTGTGGGAGAGGGAAGGAGTCTGAGGTTATGACTCACCCGGTTGAGGGAGGCAGCAGGAAGCACCAGCCCCAGGGGCTCCTTCCTGTGTCACCCCACACAGGCCTCCTCTTGCTCTATTCCTTGAGCTGCTGGCCCCTTCTCCCCCTTATCCAGGGCTTAGCTCAGGCAGCCCCTCGGGAGAGGGAGAGGCTCTGTAGGAGACACAACCCTCTCACTGTGACACCCCTTCACCTTCCCCACACCGGGCAGGGGCTCTAACACTCCTGCTTGACTATTTATGTCTTTCATTGTTTTCACTAGAACAACACGCACAGGGGAGAGGTCCTTCCCTTGCCTTTTCTTTCATCTTGTATTTAAATATATATAATTTATCTTTATTTGTATGCTTATGTATTTAATTGTACTTATTTATGTATATTAATTATATATATATAATTATATATATATAATTACATAATATATACAAATATATGAATACGTAAACATAAACATATATTAAATATATATATTTATGCATATATGCACATACACATATAATTGATTTTTATTTATATACTTATATTTTATTTATATTTATTACACTATAATATGTTGTATAAATATTTATTATACTTATCATATGTATTATGTTTATTATATTACACTGTGTTTTTATTTATCATGTATATGGAGAGAGAGAAAGAATGAATACGCGTGGGGTGGTGCATGTGGCACATGCGGAGGCCATAGCTGGGTCCTTCTCCACTCCTGCCTCCCTTATTGCCGAGACAGATCTCTGACCTTGAGCTCGCTCCTTTGCCTTGGCTATCTGGCCATAGAGCTGCAGGCCTGCCTGTCTCCACAGACACCAGCCCCCAACAACGATGGGGTTACCAGCGCACGCTTACACCCAGCTTTTTACACGGGTGCTGGGATGAGAACCCAGACTGCCCTGCTTGCACAGCAGAGTGGGCTCTTGCCCACTGAGCCTCTCCCCGGCCCTCTTCTTCTCATGTAGTCCATGTAGGCATCAAATCTTCTCAAACTCACTATGTAGCTAAGGACGACCTTGAACCCCCGTCCTCCTGCCTCCCAAGTGCAGGGTTTAGCAGGCTTGTGCACCATCGTGCATGCAATCTTGGACCCCTATTTTCTCTGTACCCTGTAACGCGGTCCTCAGCCATGAAAGTAAACACCTACTGTGTCCCAGGTGCCAAGGGCCAGGAGTGGCGTTGGCATAGCAGTGAGCTTAGAGCTAGCACAGGTGCCGCCCCTGACTTAAACACCATGTTAGGCCTTTAATGTTCAAATCCTCAGTTTTACCAGCCAGGAAACAAAGGCACAGAGAAAGGAAGGGGCTTGGCCGAGGCCACACAGGGGCCGTAGTCCAAGGCAGGGTGTGAACCCAAGCTGAGAGCTTCCCCACCCTGCATTTGTAGATATTTTTTTAAATAAATTATTCATTTGGCCAGTATTTTCCATTTTACTTATTTATTGTGGGGTGCCCACGTGCCAGGTGTGCATGTGGAGGTCAGAGGTCAGCTTGTAGGAGTTGGTTCCCTCCTTCTACCGTATGGGTCCTGGGGATGGAGCGCCAGGTGCCAAGCCATCTCATTGGCCCGAGGGAGATGTTTCTTGAGTGGACACATAAATAAATGGATCCTTTCTAAGCTCCTACTGTATACCAGACCCTGTGCGGCAAGCTCTGGGCTTGGCATCAGCTGAGACAGAAGAAGAGATCCTTCTGTGCTTCTGTCAAATGATTTTCAATAGTCTTCCCGGGGCCTTCCTGCTCAGTCCTGTCATCCGTCTGTAGTCATGGGACTACAGGTCCCATGAGTCTCCCCACACGCAGGCTCATCCAGGAAGCCCTCCTGGACCCTAACCTTCCCTGGGTTACACCTGGGGTTTCCCCCATCCATCAGGGAACGACCTGAGCCTTGTGAGGGTGGGACCCAGGGTGAGCTCAGTCACGACTGTGGCCCTCACAGCATCCAGCACATCACGGCAGAAAGCGGCGGCATTGCCAAATGAATCCATGAGAGCCGAAGACAGACGTAGCTACTGCGGATGCAGACGGACAGGGAAAACTGTTCCCTCCCGGACAGACAGACGTGCCAGGCTCTCCTCCGCCATCTTGTGTCTCCCTTTTCCTGGTTGGGTCTACTCATCTCACAGACACTACCTCAGATGTCCCCTCCTCCAGGAAGGCCTCCTTGAATCCAGACAGAGTCAGGCACCTCCTGGGTGCTCAAGCCCAGCCCTCCGCACTCTTGAGTCATCACCGCCTAGTTAGAGTTCGCTTCTTCCTTCAACTACCCAGAGGGCCCTGCGGTCTACTGAGGGCACAGATGGGGGCTGTTTGGACTGTGCATCATTTGGCACAGTTCAGGGAACAACTGATGGATTGATCCGTCAGTGAGAATAGGTGTGTATGGGGGGGCGCTGCTAGGCACGGCAATCCCAGGACCAACGATAGGGCTGACCCCACCGCAAGGCTGGGTGGGGGTGGGCTCAGACAAGCAATCTCACCTCCTTGGCTCAGCCACTGCCGCACAACTCCGGTGACGTCGAAAGACAACCACTCAGGTGTATCAGTAGGGGTGAGCAGCCGGTTACCAAGGTAACGCCAGGAATTGTTGCTGTATTTCTGAATGGGAACACACAAAGCAAAGAGGAATGGGTAGCTGTCACCATGGCCCCCGGACACCCTAACTGCAACCCCGTGGGGCCTGTCCCCACAAACCGGCTTCCAGGCAATCCTCAGACACTGGCTTCTGACCCGTCACAGCAGGGACCCTGCAGGCTCCACCCGCACATACAGCCCCCGAGAGCAGAAAGCAGAAGGGAAAAAACAAAACTGGCTGTGGTTGAGGCACCACGAGGCACCTCAGCCTGTACCTCAGATTCCCTGCGAGCCACGGCAGCTGCGATGGCCCACAATGCAAGTGGTTCCTATGCCTTTGGAAGAGTGGTAATCTTCTTATTTATTTGCCCAGAGTTTATTATTATAATTATTATTGTGTGTGCATGTCTTTCCAACAAACAGTGATTTTTTTTTTTTGGAGACAGGGTATCTCAGCCAGGAGGTGGCGGAACACATCTTTAATCTCAACACTCGGGAGGCAGGGGCAGGTGGATCTCTGTGAGTTCGAGGCCAGCCTGGTCTACAGAGTGAGTTCCAGGACAGCCAGAGTCACAACAGAGAAACTCTGCCTCGGGAGAAAAAAAAAAAAAAAAAAAAGAAAGAAAAGAAAAAGGAGACAGGGCATCTCTACGTAAACCCTAGCTGCTCTGGAGGACCATGTAGACCAAGCTGGCCTTGAACTCACAGATCTGCCCCCTGAGTGCTGAGGGTAAAAGTGTGATCCGCTACACCCAGGCTTGAAAATGTCATCTTTGAAGTTCAGAAGAGTGGGTGCTAAGAGGCTACGAGAGCATTTGAAATGCTTGATTTCTTGGTCTGAGACAGGTCTCACTTCCTCTGCCTAGGATGGGCGTGAATGCTTGGGTTCAAGAAATCTGCCTCAGTCCCCTGAGAAGCGGAGACAACAGGTACAATTGGCTCAATTTAAAAAAAAGCACACACACGCACACACACAAAAAAACCATTTTGAGAAGGCTCATGTAGCCCTGGCTGGCCCGGAACTCATGATCCTCCTGCTTCCAAGTACTACCTTCTAGGTGCTGGGATTACAGGTGTGAGGCACCTCATCTGACCTATGGGGTGCTGGGGATTGACCCTGGGCTCCCCGCATGCTAGGCAAGCATTGCACCACCCGAGTTGCACCCCTAGCCCCCGACTTAAAAACGTTTACTTTATTTGTATTTATGAGTGTTCTATCTGTCTGGATACCCCGTGAGTGCCAGAAGAGGGTGTCGGATCCCGCAGAAGTGAAGTCACACTGGTTTTGAGTCGCCATGTACGTGCTGTGAATTGAGCCTGGGGCCTCTGCTAAAGTAACAAGTGTCCTTAACTGCTAAGCCATCTCTCCGAGTCTGTTGGTAACCATGTTGGAGGCCCCGACTATTAAGAGACTCCAACTGTCTTTTCCCTTGAGACAGGGCCTCCTGTAGCTCAGGCTGGCCTCAGACTCCTGATCTCTTGCCTCCATTCCCCAAGTGCTGGAACTGCAAGTCCCTCCAACTTCCCTTCCTTCCTTTTTCCTTTCCTTCCTCACTCTTAATTTCTTTTCCTGTGCTGAGGATGGAACCCAATGCTTTATTCATGCCAAGCAATCAGTCTACCACTGGGCCCCCAGCCGCTCACTGGGGGATTCTAGGCAGGGGCTCTACCACTGAGCCACGCCCCCAGCCCCTCACTGGGGGATTCTAGGCAGGGGCTCTACCACTGAGCCACGCCCCCAGCCCCTCACTGGGGGATTCTAGGCAGGGGCTCTACCACTGAGCCATGCCCCCAGCCCCTCATTGGGGGATTCTAGGCAGGGACTCTACCACTGGGCCACGCCCCCAGCCCCTCACTGGGGGATTCTAGGCAGGGGCTCTACCACTGCCACGGCTGGGGGATTCTAGGCAGGGGCTCTACCACTGAGCCCCCAGCCCCTCACTGGGGGATTCTAGGCAGGGGCTCTACCACTGAGCCATGCCCCCAGCCCCTATTGGGGGATTCAGGCAGGGACTCTACCACTGGGCCACGCCCCCAGCCCCTCACTGGGGGATTCTAGGCAGGGCTCTACCACTGGGCCACGCCCCCAGCCCCTCACTGGGGGATTCTAGGCAGGTGCTCTACCACTGGGCCACGCCCCCAGCCCCTCACTGGGGGATTCTAGGCAGGGGCTCTACCACTGGGCCACGCCCCCAGCACCTCACTGGGGGATTCTAGGCAGGGGCTCTACCACTGAGCCATGCTCTCGCTCCTAATTGAGGGATTATAAGCAAGCTCAGTCTACACTTTTAGAGATGAAGCTAAGCTAATTCATCTAATAGACTGCAGTCTGTGGATCTTAAAAAACCCTAGAATTCAGCATTCTGTACTCAATCCTCTACGACTGGCTATGCAGACCCTGTAGCCTTCAAAGTGAGCCACCCGGCCACGCCTCAGCACTGGTGGCCTGTGCCCCACCTCTCAGGATGGAAGCCTCACCTGGTAGAGTTCCACGTGTTGTTCCACACTTGACTTGAATCTCTGCAGACGCAGCTCTGCCCGGGACAGCAACAGGGGCTCAGGCACCGCTTCCCGGAGGTCTGACGTATTGAAGAACATATATACACTGTGTGGGATGTCTTTGGTTTTCTCATAGATTGCTGGGTGGGGGAGGAGCAGAAAGAGATGGCATCAGGGACGTGGAGAGGAGGAAAGGAACAGGAGCACCCTGCTTCCGAGCCCATGGGCCCTGACTCTGAGAGCCTCAGGTTGGCGGTCCACTTTGATAGTTTTGTCTCGTTTTTTAACTTTTAATTTTATTTCATGTGTTTGGATGTTTCGGCCGTGTGTGTGTGTGTGTGTGTGTGTGTGTGTGTGTGTGTGTACATGCGCGCGCGCGTGCACGCGGAACCTTCCAGAAAAGCAGCCAGTGCTCTTAACCGCTGAGCCATCTCTCCAGCCCCCGCGCTGACATTTTTAGCTGGCTGACCTCAAGGGGAGGGCTTCTGCCCTCTGGGTCTGTTTCCTCTCGGCTAAGTACTCTCTCAACCCATGAAGCATCATCTGTCAAGTTAAGTTCCCTTCAGGCTCACAGCTGTGGAGGCCTACCTCGGTTGGCTACGTAGGACCACGCCTCAAACATAACAAAACAAAGTCACAGAGTCCGGGATTAGGAAGTTCCCAGCTGCTTCTCAGCGGCATGGCTTTGGACCTGAGACGCGGAGCCACACCCACAGCTGAGCCACGCCTGCAGCCCCCTCCTGGTGGACTCTAAGGGAAGTGTTCTACCGCAGGGCCAGTCTTCTGTTAATCTTTGAAGAAACAGTGGGACCATTAAGTTCTGACTCCCGGCCCAGGCTAAACGAAGCACTGTATACTCTTTGGCAAGGAAAGTCCTCTCTTTAACTGTAAGACACCATCCAATCTAGGCTTACAGAAGCAGATGAGACACAGGACAAAAGTTAAACATGTGACACATACAACAACACATCAATCGTACGTATGTTAGCAGTGTGAGCCTGCAACCAGCACTGTAGAAGGCTGAGTCAGAAAGATCCCTGGTGGGAGTTAGCCTGCTTGTATATATTAAAACCATATTTTAAAACGGGGGGGGGGGGCATGGGAGGGGGATACAGTGAATGGTAAAGGTGCCATTTAAAACACT
Organism: Cricetomys ansorgei; assembly: GCA_026225945.1. Classification (NCBI taxonomy): domain Eukaryota; kingdom Metazoa; phylum Chordata; class Mammalia; order Rodentia; family Nesomyidae; genus Cricetomys; species Cricetomys ansorgei. The sequence goes on from JAMJFZ010002946.1 coordinate 540,982, forward strand.
TTACATTTGGGTGGTGGTGGTACACGCCCTTGATCCCAGGACTCAGAGGCAGGGGCAGGGGCAGGGGCATCTCTGTGGGTTCGAGGCCAGCCTGGTCTACAGAGTGAGTTCCAGGACAGCCAGAGTTACAACAGGAAAAAAAAAAATCAAACAACAAAAAAATAAAAATAAAACACTTTAAAATGATTCGAAGACTTCGTGACATGGGAAGACCCAAGCCACCGGGTTCCAGGGACTGACTTGTTTATTGTTTCTGCAGACAGGAGGATCCCATAGCTTAGCCTGTCCTCAAACTCATTATGTGTCCAAGGATGGTCTTGACCAACCTTTTGCCTCTACTTCCCTGCTGCTGGGATTACAGCCATGGACCTCTATGCCTGACAATCTTAATCCCTAACCCCACGACTTTCTGGCCAGTGTGTCGTTATTATTATCAGTGGATCATGGGTGTCGTTTGTTACTTCCTCCTTTAGCCTAGTCCCAGGCCAGTTAACGGCGAAGTTACATTAAGAATGACTGACTGATGGGAGCCCCAATCACTACAGGGCTTCCTAGACTACAGGATGTCTGGGTTGGGGGAGAAAGGGGTAAGACCTTGAAATCAACTAGGGTACCTGCTTTTGGCTTCCTACAGTGGGAGTGAGAGAGTGTCCCAGACATGGATGAAGGACAGAAGATACTCTTCCCTGTTCCTCTTTTCCCCTAGGGACCCTATTCTTAGTCCAGCTGTTACTCAGCAAACCTCAAAGGAAGGGTAGCATCTTAGCTGGAGGTAACAGATAGGGGGGAGTAAGAGGGCAGCAAGGATTTCGGGTACTGCAGAGGGAAGTGGAGTGACACAGAGACAAATAGGTACTTGGGAGAGACACGGAAATGGGGAGGCACATGCCGGAAGAGATATACGCGTTTGAGAAGAAATAGACGTGGATTGGGGCAAGGGGGGCGGGGGGGGGGCGAACCTTCTCCAACAAATAGGTCACATAAAATAGTGGCTAGGGAGGGGTGTCATTAGGCTGGAGACGCCACTGGGTGCAGCAATGAGGACCCCTTAAGTCCGCCTCCAGGGAAAGAAGGTGAAACCTGGAAGGGCTACTGACCCCTAAAGCTCCCGGGCCACGCAGGATGCCTGGGTCCCCGGTGGGCGCCAACCGGGCGGAGCCGTGAGTGTCCCCGCCCACTGCTGGGATGGGGAGGGCGGGAGGCTCGCAGCCCGGGGAGGGCGGGATCCGGACCTGCCTCATCTCGCCCCAGGCTCCCCGCGCGATCTCCGCCTCCCCCCTCCCGGGCACGGTAAGGAAAGGAAAGGGAGGAGGGCGAGGCGGCCGGACGCCGGGTTTTCCCCAGCCTCCCCGAGGAGGAACTGGGATTCTAGGGGTACAGCCTGCCAGTGTTCAGCTCCGTGGGGTCCTCGGACCCTCTCAGGAAGCGCAAGCTCCTCCCCACGCGAGTGTCACCCGCGTGGGGCTTTCTCGCCTTTACCTGTTCGGTTTTCTCATTTGGGTTTTGCAGACTGGCTCTCCCCCCGCCCCTGGCCGCTGCCCCAGGGTTCGACTCCTGGGGCTCAGCCACTCCCTTCCACGCCCAGGGCGAGGGGTGCTCACCACTCACGCCCGGATGACACGGGGTCCTCGCGGGGCCACCTACCCACGCCAATCTCCCCTCTTTTCTAACTCCTTTCCAAAGACCCAGTATTCTAGGTTTCTTGGGGACCCTCGCTTCCTCCACCGGGCTCCGCCTGCCTGCTCGCGCCCTCTCTTAGGTCCCTTAGCAAAACACTCGTGACACCCGCGGGCTCATCGTCCGCACCCTCTCCGCCCCTCTTCCTCTAGCCTCCCTCTCCCAACCACTCCGCTTCTCTTTCTCGCTTAACTTATCGCTTGCGACCCCCCGTGACTCCGCAGACCCCCCCAATCCCCGTGCGTCTGGCGCCTTCTGGAGTGAGCCCGCTTGAGGTTTTTATTCTAGCAGTTCTAGAGTTCTCATCCCCGCTCCTCTCCACCTCACGACCAGGTCTGGGGCCAGCTTCCCACACTGCGTCTCCTTTCTCCCAAATGCTGGGCGCCTCCATTCTCCTGAGCCGGGCTCTACCTTCCTGGAAAGGGAACCCAAGGAGCCCTGCATTTTAAAGCACCCTAAGGGGAATTAAAAAAACAAAACAAAACGCACACACCCTGCCAAATGCTTCTCTTCTAGAGGGGGCTCTCCCCACGATCTTGACGCCCTCCCCCAAACCAAACTCCGGGGGTAGGGACTAGGCGCCATCCTCTCTGGGACACCCGCACACTGGTTCCCGGCGCCCCCCTCACCCCTGGTTCCCCTTCCTCCGACGGGTTTCCTCTGCCGGTATTTCCTCCCGGTGACCCCTGCGCTCCGGCGCCCCCTGGGGGCTCCCTCCCGGCTCCCAGGCCCCTCCGAGCTCACGGTTGTTGCGGTCCACCATTAGCACGCGGGTGACCTCCTTGGCGTAGTAGTCCGCCTCCGGCTCGGGCTCCGGGTCGGCGCTCTCGCCCGCCACCCTGTCGCGGGTGCTGTTGTACAGAGCGAGCACGGCCTCGGGCAGCGGGCCGGGCGGCACCTCCCCCTGGCTCGGGGGGCTGGCGAGCCGTAGTTTGGACAGGATCTGGCCACGGATGGCCTCGATGCGCTTCCGCTTCACCAGCTCCATGTCGATGGTCTTGCAGGTGGAGAGTCCCGCGGCTGGCCGGCCGGGCGTCAGCACCAGAAGCCACGGGAGCGGGAGCAGAAGCGGCAGCAGCCGCAGCCCCGAGGGCGGCATGGGGGAGGCGTCGCCCCGCGGCTCTGCGGAGAGCGCGCAGTCCTGGCAAAGGTGGGATGCGGAGGCCCCGCCCCGCAGGGCTGGAGTGGGGGGGGTCTTCCGAGGAAAGGTAGGAGCGAGTCCGGAATAATTCGAGGTTGAGGGAGAAAGCAGCAGGAGTCGCGGTGAGGCTGACACAGGGTGTCTCCGTATGCCACCCGGAGTGGGGGGATCGAGATGAGCGCTCTCCGGGACCAGAAAGTGGGTGTTCTTAAATAGGGGAGCTACGGCAGGCCAGCAGGTCTGAGGGAGCTCGGCCTCCCGGGGGAGACAGGGTCCTGGATGCGGGGAACTCGGGAGGCAGGCTGGGGGGAGGGCGGCGTGCACGGGGTGCGCCCCAGCTTTGGGGTGAAGTCTTCGCGGAGGCGGGACTTGCGGCTCCCGAGGGCTGGTCCGAAATGGGGGGGTCCGAGGAGCGCCGCGCAGCGAGCGAGCGTCCACGCCGGCGGGCTGGGCGTCCGAGGTCCCCGGCTCCCGGCTCCCGGCTCCGTGCAGGGCGGCGCAGCGCCGAGCGGCCCCCGCGTCTCCGGCTCCCAGTAGCAGCGGAAAAGTCTCTCAACTTTTTTTCCTCTTCTCCCAACCAGCTCGTCCCTCCTCCCACTCCTCCTCCCCCCCTCCCCGCGGCGGCGGCGGCGGCCGGTCTCAGACTCTGGGGCCCCGGACGGCTCCTCGGCTGCTCCTCTGCCGGCTCCTGGCGGAGGTCGGCTCCGCGGGCGGCTCAGAGCCGGGGGTGCCCCGGAGGGGCGTCCCCCCTGCCCTGGCCTGGGGCCTCGCTGTCTCGAGGTTCCGCGGCGGGAGGAGGAGGAGGAGGGGGACGGCCTGGGGCGCGAAGGGCGGCGGCGGCAGGGACCCGCTGGGGCGGCGGGGGTTTTGAAGCCGCCCGGGCCCCACCCAGGAAGCGCGAGCGGGGCGGGGGCAGCCCCGGGGGGAGGGCATGGGGGGGCGCCGTCTTCATCTAGCGTGGGCGGGCTCCGAGGGGGGTCCCTCCAGCCCTGCGGGGGGGCACCCGGCCCCGCCCCACCTCTAGGGTGCTGCCTCCTGGCGGCGGAGCGCTACCGAAGCGCCCCAGTGGCCTTGGGGGTTGATAAAGGGTCAATGGGAAAATGGGGACTAAATAAGAAAATAGGGCCCCAGGGGAGATGTTAGAGGTGGGGACCCCGGATGGAGAAAGTGAGAGGCTGGGGCAGACTTCGGGGCCGCTGACGAAGGTGTCAGAAGGGTGAGGCCTGGGGACGACTCGGGAGCTGCGGCGGGTTACAAGGAGGCCAAACCATACCGTGAGAACTGCAAGCATTTATTAAGTGCCTGCCACATGCCAGACGGTTCTCCTCCAGTCCCTTACTACAGAAGGTCGGTGAATCGTGGGCCTCAGGCGAGTTCCTAGCAGTCCTAGCTAGGACAGTGGGCCATGATTTGGGTGAGTCAGGACCAAGTCTCCAGAGTCCACGTTCTTGACCGCTGTGCCATCCCGCGCTCAAGGGTGCCCCGGGTCGTGGATGACGGGGACTTAGTGGAGGTGCCCAGGTTCCTCAACACTCCACACCATATCGATCAAAGTGACGCAGCAGCAGGCCGATGCAAAGGTGCACTGTGCCACCCGCGGCCGTGTGCAGGCGATAGCGGTCGGCCCCGCTGTAGATGGTGTCTGCGTGCAGCAGCTGAGGCCCACCACCCACGAAGGCCCGTGCCAGCTGCTCCCGCCAACTGCCCAGGGGCCTCCATGTGGGGCAGTCCAGCTGGTGGGTGCCTGGGCTGCTCGGCACATGGCAAAAGCCGTAGCCAGCAAGCTGGCAGCGGCCGAGGCTGTCCTGGGACCACACCTGGAGATGGAGCCGAGGCCAACCTGCAGGACAGGAGGGGAAGAAGAAGGAAGACAAAGGAGAAATGAGGGGAGGCAGCCACCTGCTCCTGGGTGACCATCTCCTTGAAACCCCTGGAGACGATGGCCGGGTCCCTTTTGCTTTTGATTATTAATTTTCTCTCAGGGTTCGCATCCCCCATCTTCTCCACATAGTAGTCACAGGGATCCACACATATCCACGTTACCCTCCTGCTCAAAGCCCTTCCATGGTTGTCCTGTGCCCCCAGTACAAAGTTCCTCTTGGGTATGAAAAACCCTTCAAAGTCTAGCCCCTAGGGACTCCGGGTTGTGGTCTCCTCTGGCTCCTCATGAATGGAGCCCTCTGCTCCTCCAGCCCCCAGGTCCGCACCTTGGCTCAGACCCCTCCCCACCATCCCTCCTCATGGACCTCCTCCACCGACTCAGGCTTCTCCCCCAGTGCGATCCATCTCTCCCCTTTGGAGATCCACCCCATCTCCACCCCCCACACCCAGTCCTCCCAGTTAGGCCCTGCTCTAGAAACCGGGGACACAGCAATGAACACAGCAGACAAAAATCCCTACCCCGTGAAGCTGACATCCTAGACAACCAACATAGTAAATAAGTAAATTACAGGGTATGTCAGATGGTGATAACTGCTCTGGAGGAGAATAACACCAGGAAGGGAGGGGTGGGGTGGAGTTTGGGAAGGGGGGGTAAAGGAAGCTCTACTAAGAAGGTGACATTTGGGGCCGAGCACAGTCGTACACAGCTGTAATGCCAGCACTTGGGGAGTAAAGGCAAGAGGATCCCCATAAGTTCAAGGCTAGCCTGGTCTACGTAATGAGTTCTAGGACAACCAGGGCTATATAGAAGACCTTGTATGGAAGGGTGACGTTTTAGTGCACACTTGGAATGCTGAGGTTCTGGGCTAGCCTGGACTATGTCTGAAGCTTTATCTCAAAAGCAAAGAAGCCAACCAGGAGGCAACATGTGTACAAATGGTAAAGGGAGCGGGCCACCTAGGGGACGAGAAAACCCAGCCAATGCAAAAGTCCTTAAGTCGGAGCTAGCCTGGCTAGAACTGGGAGTCGTAGGGAGAGAGGGCAGAGGTGGCAGATCACATAGGGCCCCGTGATGCCAGGGAAGGCTCCAGCTTTTACCCGGGTGAGATGAGAACTGCTGGAAGGTTCTGTACAGAGGTAGGACAGGGAAAGACTTAGGTCCTCCCAGGGTCCTGCTAGCTGCATGTGGGGTGCAAACCCCGAGGCCCAGGTCTGGGGGCACAGTGAAGACTGAAAGAATGGTCCAGGTAAGAGAAGATGGACAGAGCAGGCACAGGGCGGGAGGGGGTGAGGGATTTTAGAGCCGACAGGATTTGCTGGTGAGCAGAATGAGGGAGTAGGAAGGAGAGCAAGGAGGAAGCCAGCAGTAAGGCCAGGCCTGAAGAGATGAAGCCTGTATTTCTCCACCGCACCCTCCAACATATCATCCACACGCACCCTCCAACATATCATCCACACACAAGCCAGGAAGATTGTTCAAAAGCAAAATCGGATCCGTCCATTTCTTCCCATGGAGAGGTGGTCCTACCTCCTTAGCAACCAAGGAAGTCCCTCCATTCTCCCTACCACAGCATCCCCTGTCCTCTCCACCATTACGGAATACCTGGCTCACTCTTCACCCTGAGCCTCAATGCCTCTTCTGTCTTTGTCCTGGGCCCAGTTAGCTACAGCTGAGCTCTAAACATGGCCCTAGCAGGTCATGTGACCACCCAGAGACTTCTGAGTTCTCATGGCCTCAGTGCTGGCTCCATCTGGAAACAGGTTTATCTTCTGCCTAGAATGGAACCCCTGAAGACAGGGATTGGGGGATCCTGTCTTGAATGGGGATGTCCCTGCTTAAGCCGGACAGACACGGGCGCTCAGTCAACAGTACCGAGGCTGCTGAGCGGCAGGCCATTTCCCAGAATCTGCTGAGCTTTAACCAGAAAGCTGTGCTGACATGGTAACCTCCTCCCTCCGATACTCACTTCCCCTTTGAGCAGGGCCTCAGCTTTTGAGAGCAGCAGCCACTGGCCCACTTCCCCCCTTCTCCCCCTCCCTGGCTAGCTCTCTTCACCCCTCCCATCATCCTCATTACCCTTTATTACAGGCAGCCTCCCTTCCCACTTGACCCCCACTTCCTGATGTCTCCTCCACTCCAACCTCTGTCACATTCCACACACCTAGGGTGTCCTGTAGCTCAAGCCAGGGCCTCGGATCCACCTCTCTGGAGGAGGCTGTACCAGGAAAGGGACTTGCAAAGTATGGCGAGCAGGGACAGTCTTGATATTCCAGCCCCAGCTCTCCCCAGTTTGACTGGCCCCACCCCTCTCATCCCGTACCCACCTTGGAGACCTTTGGTAGCGAAGTGCAGGTCAATGGGATGGGACCAGTAAGCCATGTCCCCTATCTGGGGTGTGTCTACCTGTGTTTGGCCTTCCCGAACACCTGACAGGAGCTTCCACGCAGCCCCTGTAGCGAGAACCAGGACATACTGGGTTAGGGGTGAGTAGCAGCCTTCAGGCTTGTAGTTACTGTGGCTATGAGATGCTCGTAGGTACTATGGTTATAAGATGGTTTCAGCCTAGTATCTGGGGTTGGGAGTTATGCAGTGCGGACTTTGGAGGCAAACATCTGGATTCTGATCTTGGCACTGGCAGCGTACACCTGTAATCCCAGCATTTGCAAGTTTGTTGAGGGTTTCCTGGGGTGCATGGGCTACAGTGTGGGTCCCAATCTCCAAAGGAAAATTGGAGGGAGATGGAGAGCATGTGAGAGAATAGATCCTGGCACTATTCACCAGGTGGTGGTGGCGGCGCGCACGTCTTTAATCCCGGCACTGGGGAGGCGGAGGCAGGAGGATCTCTGTGAGTTTGAAGCCAGCCTGGTCTACAGAGGGAGTTCCAGGACAGCCAGGGATACACAGAGAAACCCTATCTGGAAAACCATAGATAAATAAATAAATAAAATATCGGCACTATTCATACGTGTGTTCTGTATTTGGGAGTGTTGGGATGGAACCCAGGGCACGTAATATGCTAAGTAAGAGCTCTCTAGCTACAGTCCCCAGCCCTCAGTCCTACCCTTGCCTGTGAGACTTTAATAAGCAAGTTACTTTTCTCCATCTAGCTCCCTATCTATGAGTGACAAACAATGCAATCTCATAATTTTATAGAATACTTAGAGCAAGTATGGAGTATTCATTTAAGATTTCATTCATTTGCTAATCTTCACGTATGCTGCTGGGGACGGGATCCAGGGCCTTGTGCATAGAGTCCATGCTCCACTGATGAGCTGTGTTCCAAACGCCGATATCTTCCTTTTTTTGAGACCGGTCTCATATAGCCAAGGCTAACCTCAAACTTCCATGAACTTCTTCTGACCCTCTTGCCTGTGACCCCCAAGTGATGAGATTCCCAATATCATTTCCTCACTAGTCACACTCCACACTTAGAGGCTAAGTTCAAAGACTAAGCAGAGGCTAGGACCATCCGAGAGCACATCATGAGCCTCGTGAGGAGAAACATAGTGTCCCCACACAGAGTGCTACATGCCAGATGCTAGTCTGTATGCTCCAGGCAATGTGCCCATTCCCTCTGCCCCCGACTCTTGCTCCCACCCACCCCACCCCAGCTCACACTCCTCAGCGTCACCATGAAGCCCGTGTACGGCCTGGCTCCTGCCTCCTGCCTGAACTCATCTGACACTATCTCATCATCCCATAGCCTCGCTGGTCCCATTTTATTTTGCTCCCTTGCCACAGGGCCTTGGCAGTGGCTGTCCTTTCTTTCTGGAAAGGTCTGCTACTGGATGCTTCTATTTCTGTCCTTTTCTTCATCCTGGGCTCAATTCAAGGGCCACTTGCACAAAAAGCCTTTGTCTGACCTCTGACCTCACTACCCTAAATCAGCCCCCCCTGTATTAACATCGCCCTGCTTCTTTTCTTACCAGCACTTACAATGATCTTGTAACTATTTTGTGCTCTTTTCTTCCAAGCAGGGTCTCTTGCCATGTAGCCCAGGCTAGCCCCGCACTTGCAATATAAGGCCTCCTGAGTACTGGAATTACAGATGTGCACCACCACATCCGGCTTGTCTACTGACCTGAGGACCAGAAGTGTGTGTGCATGCACATGTGTGTGTGTGCGTTGTAGCTCACAGGCCCATATCCTTAGGGACTGTGTTTCCAGAGCGGGGGTTATCCTGAGAGAAAGGATTGTCTGAGCCAGGAGTTCATTGGCGAGTTGAGGAAAGAACACGGAGACTTGGCTGGGGGAAGGGACTGGGTATTGGTTGGGAGATAAACCAGGCCTGCGGGGGAGGAGTGGGGGGTATACCTGTGTGTATGCCCCACTTGCAGAAGAGGCTGCTTTCAGAGAAACCGGTGGCCCCTATGATCTGCCCGATCACGTGCACTTCAGCCATGGCTCTAGGAGGGGAGAAATTCAGTCACAACCCTGAGATACGGTAAGTGCATTATTATCTCCATCTGACAGCTGGAGAAACTGAGGCCCATCAAATAAAGAGCAGTCCTGTGATTGCAAGCTCATTCCATCAACCCACTGACAACGTGCTCTTCATCGCAGGCACAAGCCACCTCCCCAGAAAAGCCTAAAAAAAAAAAAAATGGGGAAGACACCCAGAGGTGCAGGGAGCTTGCACAAATAAATCAAGGTTCGGACCCTTAGCAAGCCCCGCCCCCAGATGTATGGGCCCGCCCACACATGCAGGGCCACGCCCCCTCCGCAAGAGATCAGTTGCTCTTCAAAAGGCGCATGCGTCTCGGGCGCAGGGCTGCTTTAGCACCACCCCTAGGCGTAGCGCATGCGTGATTCTTACCTCCGCGTACTTGGCCGTTAGCCGTGAAAGCCGCCGCGGGGGTGGTAGCTAACGGGCCCGGCCTCGTCCTCTCCGCGGGGGCGCCGTGGAGGCTCGTCTCGCGCCGCTCCCGGGCTTCCGGGCGGAGGGAGATCTGACAGATAGCTCCGCAGCCGCGCTCTCCTCGGGGGCCCCCGTTGTTGCTGGGGCAACAGCAGGCTCCTCCCCTGCGCCCGCCCCGCGCGCTGATGATTGGTGCTAGAGCCACCTCGGGGGCGGGGCGTAGTTGTGGGCTGAGGGTAAAAGAGAACGACCTGGCCGGGAGTACTTGCTGCTCTTCCAAAGTTCTGGAGTTCGGTTCCCAGCATTTTCTAGCTCCAGCCCCAGGGATGCCGTCGCCCTCTTCCGGCTTCCCAGAGGACCCCCACACACGTGGTATACACGAATGATAAAAAGAAATCCTGCAAAAAGAAAGGAAGAAGCCCCTTTGCCAAAAAGCACCTCCTTTTTTTTTTTTTCTCTTAATTTGCTCTCACTAAGAGACAAATTTTAAAATTTAAAACATTTTATGATGATAGTATGGTGGCACTTGAGAGGCCGAGGCAGGAGGATTGCGGCAAGTTCAAAGCCAGCCTGGGCTGGCTTCAGGCCAATCCTCCTTTAAAAAAAAAGAATTTTATGTGTGCGTTTCGTGTGTGTCCAGGTGTATGTTGCATGTGGAAAAGCCCGAAGCTAATTCATCAACCGACCTTTTTTGTTTGCTGCCAGTTTTCAGTGTATATTCCGCCAACATTAAGACCGCTAAGACTTTGTTTTAAATTTTTTATTTGTAAGGGTATTTTGCAGGTACGTCTGTGCACCAGGTACTGTAGTGCCTGCCAAGACTGAAGGGCATTTGTCCCCTGGAGATGGAGTTACAGGCAGTAGTGAGCCACCCGGTGTGGGTGCCGAGAACTGAACCCGCGTCCTCTGCTCTTGACAACTGAGCCGTCTCTGCAGTCCAGCCGTGGGGTATTTCTTGGCGTGTCTCATCCAGTAGTACCATCACACAGATCCGTGCACGTCGTGAGCGCGTGTCAGAGTCTCCTCCCTTTGCCACAGAGCACTCACTGTGACTGCACACCACACTTTATCGAGGTAGCTCCTGCGGCCGCAGCCTCTCGGCTTCAGGGATGCCGCAGCTGAGAACACTCAGCCTCTCTGTGATTCTCCTTGCAGTTCTTCTGGGCGTTTCACTGGAAGCGGGATTTCAGAACCATGTGGTGATTCCGTTTTAAACTTTTACGGGAACAGCCGTACTGTTCTCCATGGCCTCTGTAATAACGACCTCACGCCTTGCTTTGTTTTCATTCGGGTGACTCATCTTGAAAACAGATCTAAGTCACCCTTTTCAAAAAATAACCTTTTCTAAGTATTACACACAGAAAGGCGCACAAGTCATAAATGAACATCTTGCTGAAATTTCATAAGCCAAATATACACAAAATGAAAAGAAAGCAAGGCGCGTGGCAGAGGAGGTTGTAGACAGGTTGTGTAAGGCTTCCTCGGAGTGGAGATATTCCGGGCGGGACAGAGACTCATAGGAATCAGGGCCCAGGCTGGAGAGAGGCCTCAGTGTAAGAGTGTTTGCTGCTCCTCCAGACGACCCGAGTTCGGTTTCAAGCACCCATGTCCAGCGGCTCACAACTGCGTGTAACTCCAGATCCAGGAGACTGGCCCGGCACTGTCTTCTGGCCTCTGTGGCATACACTCAGACACATACACAGTAAATAAATTAATAATTTTTTTAAAGTTTTGAGACAAGGTCTCTCTATGTGACCCTGGCTGGGGTCTACTCGCTCTGTAGACCAGGCTGGCCTCGTACACACAGATCCGCCTGCCTCTGCCTCCAGAGTGGTGTGTGCCACCACACCTGGATAAAAATCTTAAAATAAGAAAGTAAAGGAAACGTGAGGTGGTTTCTCTCAAGTATTTGAAAACTTAGTCCCCAGCTGGTTTGGGGAGGATTAGGGGATGTGGCCTAGATGGAGAGAGTCTGTCACTGGGGAGGGTTTGAGACTTCAAAAGACTCCAGCCATCTTGAGCTAGTGCTCTCTGGCTCCTACTTGTGGATCAAGATGTGAGTTGTCAGCTACTGCTCCAGGGACCTGGTGCCACGCCTTCACACTGCCATCATAGACTCTAAACCTCTGGGATTGTAAGCTCCATTAAAGTCTTTTATAAGTAACCTTAGTCATGGTATTTTATCACAGCAGTAGAAAAGTAATTAAAACAACATGCAAGGCTCAAAAAGTAAAGGAGGCTTACAAGCTCAGGAAAGTCCTGAGAGTTGCAGAATTCGCAAGGCCCTTTCCAAAGTTATTAAACAATCACTAGGGGAGGAGAGTCTCCAGCTCAGCTGTTTTAGGTCCAGAGATGCAGCTTCAGTGAGACACCTATGCTGAGATTTTATTTATTCATTGTTGTTGAAAATCGGTTTGCCTTTTTTGTTTGTTTGTTTTTTTAGACAGGATTTCTCTGGATAACTCTGGCTGTCCTGGAACTCACTCTGTAGACCAGGCTGGCCTTGAACTCATAGAGATCCACCTGCTTCTGCCTCCCAAGTGCTGGGCTTAAAGGCGTGCCTTCCCCCCCCCCTTTTTCTTTCTATTTTTTCTCCCCAGTGCTAGGGATTGAACCCAGGGCCTTGCATATCCTGGGCACGTGCTCTATCATCTAGGTGCAGCTCTATCTCCAGCTGCCCCTGGCTGGCCCCTGACTTGCTATGTAGCTGAGGATGATCTTGGCCTTCTGATCTTCCTCCCTCCTCCGCCTCCCGAGGCTGGAGTTACAAGTGCGCGCTACCAAGCCTGTTTTTATTCAGTGCCGGAGATTGAACCCAGTTCTTGAAAGGCAAGTGCTCTACCAACTGAGCCGCACCTCCACCCCTGTCTCAGGACTGCTGCTATTGGATCTGAATGACGCAGGAGGAAGAGCATAGGTGTGACACCCCATGTTTTGGGCACCGTGTTAGGGAACACAGAACACACAGTGAGCTGGGAGTGTGACTCGGTGGTAAAGCGCCCACCTGGGATCCCACTGAGGGACTGAGAAAGCGGCTAGGGCACGGTTGCCTGCTGACATGCAGGAAGTCCTAGGTACTCTACCACCGCACACGCAACACCAACCACACCCTACACACACACACAATCCACATTCTAGGCCTGTCACAAAAATAAGACCCCTGACCTAGAAGAGGTGGGCTGGGGAGACCCAAGGCTGATGGCCACAGTTCTAACTTGAATGCAGGAAGACCGGGTGTCACCGAGCTCAGCGATCTGACTGAAAACTGAGGCTGGTGGAAACTCATGCTCTCGTCCCATGAGCCTAAAAGGAAGGCCTACTTTGTGCCAGGCACTGTTTCAGGCCTGAGGCCCTGCTGAGAACAAAAGAGAATAAATCCCAGACCCTTTGTAGCCAAAGCTGATGGGAGCCTCGGGAGCAGCACACAAAGACGTTGGCAGTTTCTTACATGGTGTAAAAGACAACCAGAGCAAGAGGAAGGATCTAGTAAATACTTTTTGGTGAAAACCACCCTGCCCCTGGCATCACCCCTCTGGTGGATTTCCCTGCCAGAAACACGGACTGAGCCAGGCGTACTCCCAGACACCATCTGCTCTCTCCGGAGTGGGGCCGTGCCAGTTTGAGCTTCTGGACTCTTGGCACGGTGCCCTGGCACCCTAGAGCTAGGGAACTCCATGGCCCAGCTTCAGGTTGGGGAATCCTCCTGTCTGGTCAGATGGAGGGCTGCAGGAAAGAGAGCCAGTGCAAGCTGGGTGGGCTCCCTAAAAGGAGGAGGTAGCTTGGAGGGCCAGGTGAGTTCTTCATTAGTTGAATAGGCATGGATCACGAATAATCCCTTTGATAAACACATCGCACGTGTTCCCCACGTTTGTTGTCAGATCTAAGTTAAATGCATATGTGTCGGGCTGTTGGAATGACTCGGTGGGAAAAGGAGTTTGCTGCTAAGCCTGATGACCTGACTTCGATCCCAGGACCCACCTGGTAGAAGAAAAGAACCAACTCCAACCAGTTGTCCTCTGACTTCCACAGATGCTTGCTATAGCATGTGTGCACCACACAAAACAAATACATAAATGTAGTGAAAAAAATTAAAAATATGTAAGTCAGCACGTCTACCTGGGCTGGGCATATGTCCTGAACTTTCAGATGAAGAAATTAAGGTTCAGACAGACGAAACTCTGGTCCAAGGTTCACACACCAAGTGCCTTGAAGCGCCTGCAAAGGACCTGTGTGTGGAGAGCCCATCCTTGGGTCACCGGCAACACCTGCACCACTGAGGGATGCTTAAAGCATCCCTTCCTGTACCACTCCGAGGCCTCCTTCCTTGGGAAGCTGCCCTTCGCTTCCTGCCTGGGCTAAGCCCTTCCCTTGGGGTCAGCGGGAAATTCTGCCTTGGGCTCCAATCTGCCGGCGCTGGTTCCATTTCTTTACCTTGGCACAGGAGCCAGTGTCTCCTGTGCCTCGGTTTCTTCACCTGCAGAGCGGGGTGAAAACGAAGCTGCTAAGGGAATGGCTGCGCTGTTGAAGGTAAAGTACCGGGAACAGGGACCCGGCAGCATTGCACTCATGGAACAAGCTGTGGGCTCTGCCAGTTACTTCTGCTCTCTGTGCCTCTTTGCTGCCTTGTAATAGAAGACCTATCACCCATCACGTTGCTTCTTAGAATTGCTCTGTGGATGTGAATGTTTAAAGCACCTAGGACAAGGCGCAATGCTGTAGCTGATATTATTATTATTGGTTGTTATTATGCCATCTTTTGGGGGGAGGGAGTTGGGGTTCAGCCAGAAAAGGCCTGGAAAATAGGCGGTCACTCCATCTTTCAACCAACAGGTTTGAGTCTGGGCTCAGGAGGAGAAGCTGCTGTCCCTGGGACCCCAGAGTCGAAGGAGTCGGCCTTCAAGGCCCCCATCCCAGGGCGCAGCGGAGGGGCGGAGTCTGGAGCTGTCGCCCCGCCCCCCTCCAGCGCGCCGCGGGGCTGGGGCACAGCTCTCAGACACCGCGCTGGGTACCCCGGACGCCCGATCGCAGGGTTCAGGTTTGCCCATCTCTGGGCTCAGAGCAAGGTGGGTGTTCCGCGAGGCCCAGGGAGGTCGGGAGCCGGGCCGTGGGCAGTGATGAGGAGAGATAGGGACGTTGCTCCTCCCCCGGGGTCCTGGCGTTGCGGGGGGGGGGGGGTGGCGGGGGGCGAGGAAGAGATGGGGCAATCTCTTTTTGGTGAGGACCTGGGCTAGTTTTGGAACGATCTGGGGCAGGGGATAGTAAGTAGAACGAGAAAGATGTTTCTGGTTGAGTGTGAACTGTACGTACGCTGGGCTGGGGGGGGACGTTATTTGAGCCCCCAGGTGGGCTAGTCCAGTGGGGAGATGCACGGCGTCCTGGAAGGGTGGAAAAGGGTCGAGTTGGACAGCTGTGCAATGGAAGCGATGAGCTGAGGAGCGTGGCGGCGGTGAGTGACTGTGGGGGTTTCTGCATGTTGGGGGGGGTGCTTGTGGTTTCAGATGCTGCAAGGGTGAGGGCTGATGATTGTGCAAGCAGCCTCGGGGATACGTAAAGGTACGCAAGAACGTTGCCGGCCTCGGGCACGTTTTTGAGGGGAGCCGCAGTCATTTGCAGCAGCAAGTGCTCAAGGAGACCTTTGGCAGATGACAGGACGTGAGTGTGTGTGTGTGTGTGTTGTGTGTGCGCGCGCGCGCGCTTACCATGAGAGGGGCTGGGAGACACGACACGGGCCCTGGGAAATGAGTGTGGGGGCTAGGTGCGTGTGAACTAAGGTGGAGTTCCTGGATCACTGGGAGCGGGGGATGGATGTGTGTGGGCCTGGGAGTGTGTGTGTGTGTGTGTGTGTGTGTGTGTGTGTCTCTAGAGGGCTCATGGGACAAACAAGTGTGTAAGGCGTGTTACAGGGAGTGTGCAACAGGTATATAAATGTTTAAAAGAGAGAATCCCAGAATTGAAAGGGGTGGGGGGGCGCTTGAATTGTCTGAGTTAGACTCACCTGATTTTCTATCTGTAAAATGAATCTGAGGGGCTTTGAGCTCACTCATCTCCCCAAAGCCAATAGCCATGGGTGATAGAAAAGGCAAGACTTTTGGAATTTGAATTTGTTTTCCTGTCTCCAGGAACCCCCACTCAAGCCTCCCCAGCCATGGACAACCCCAGTGTACAGGAACTTCAGCAACCCTTGCTGCCAAGCACAGCCTGTGACCTCCTGACCCCCAAGGCTGACAAAGAGCTGGGATACCCCTTCCCAGAAACAGCCTTTGCGGAGTCATTGAGAAGCTGGCAGTTCCTTCTCCCCCCTCTCCCATCAGTGAGTGCTGGCCTGGGTGAACTGGAGAACCCAGACCTTGAGGTAAGAGGTAGAGGTGTCTGCCCTGGTCTGGAGTCTCACTGGAGTGTGTGGGAGCTGGCTGGGAGTCCCAGAGTTTTTGTCTTGAGACATGGTCTCAATGAAGCCATGGCTGGCCTTGAACTCAGAGAGATCCACCTGCCTCTGCCTCCCAAGCCCAGAGTGCTGTTTTTTCCTCCGGACCTCTCTCCTTGTCCCTTGATCTGTTTGCTGTCTTCCTCCTGACCTGACTACTCTGTTCTCTTTCCAGAACCCACAAACATCTGGATTCTGTTGACCCAGTTTTTCTTTTGTTTTTTTTGGAGACAGGGTTTCCCTGTGTAACTCTGGCTGTCCTGGAACTCACACTGTAGACCAGGGTGGCCTCGAACTCACAGAGATCCACCTGACTCTGCATGAGTCACCACACCTGGCAGACCCACCCATTTCAAGTTAATGTCTTTAAAAGAATTTAACATTTGTGTGTGCATGTATGTATCGAGTGAGGCCAGGGCCCACATGTGGAGGTTAGAGACGATATTTATAAAATTTATTTATTTGTTTATGAATGATCTATCTACATGTACATCTGCATGCCAGAAGGTATCAGACCCCATTATAGATGGTTGTAAGCCACCGTGGGTGCTGGGAATTGAACTCAGGACCTCTGCAAGAGCAGCCAGTGCTATTAACTGCTGAGCCATCTCTCCAGCCCTCTCATTTTTTTTTTACATTTAAATTTTTATTTTCTTTGAGGCAAGGTCCATTATTCATGCTGGCCTTGAACTCCTCAGTTCCTGCTCACCTTTGTCTCGGCCTCCTGAGTGACTAGCACATACAAGCCTGTGCCACTCTACCTGGTCTGTCTGTCTATGAGACAGTTTCATGTAGCCCAGGTTGGCCTCAAACTAACCACGTAACTGAAGATGTCCTTGAACTCTGGCCCTCCTCCCTCCGTCTCCTGAGAGCTGGAATTAGAGGCAGGAGCCGTCACCCCTCATTTTCCCATCTTACTTAAGGTGGGGGGTCTTGTTAAGTTGCCCAAGCTGACACGGACTGGATTTTTGTCACCTTTTCTTAGGAAATCCTGGAGAGCTACTTATGTCAGATTCTGTTAATTACAAGTGAGTCTAAAACCTGCCCAGATTCAAGTTCGTCAGAGTCACAACCGTAAAAGAGCATTTGGGGCAAGGGGTTTGGGTGCATACCTTTAATCGCAGCACTTGGGAGGCAGGGGCAGGAAGAGCTCTGTGAATTCAAGGCCAGCATGGTCTACATAGTGAGTTCCAGGACAGACAGCCCGAACTACGTAATAGAGACTACATCTTAAAGAAAAAAATAGTCAGGCAGTGGCAGCACACACCTGCCTTCCAACAATGATTCTAAAGCCAGGTGTGCCAGTCATCCCAGCACTAGGGAGGCAGAGGCAGGCGGATCTCTGAGTTCGAGACCAGCCTGGTCTACAGAGTGAGTTCCAGGGCAGGCAAGGTTACATAGTGAAACTCTTGTCTCGGGGGTGGGGGGGTGGTGGGGGCAAAAAAATAAAAAAGAAAAATGAAAAAAAAAAAAGCACTTGGAACCAGGCTTAGTACATGCCTATAATCCCAGCACTCAGGAAGCTGAAGCAGGAAAATGGTGAATAGACTGGGGCTGCGGAGTAGGACCCTGTCTAAAACACCCCACCACACGCGGGAGGCACCCTTGTACCCTGTCTCTAGGGGTTCCGAGCAACAGAGACTCTGAAAACCGTATTGCACCTCTAAGTCCCTGTTCACCATTTGTGGGTCTGGCATATTTGACTGTGCGCTGGTCATCTTAAAAAAAAATTACTTTTAGGATCAATTATTTGAAGACCTAGAATGAAGGTATGTTCTTTCAGCAAAAGGCCTCGTCGGTCCCCTACCTCCTCTCCCCCCCACCCCCCCTCGCCGCCACACACACACACAGGTCTTGTGCGGCAGGCCCTCTGATTCCCCTGCCTCCACCTCCCGAATGCAGAGATGACTGGCACACTTGGCTTTAGAATCATTTTTGGCAGGCAGGTTTGTTCCCGCAGTTCAGGAGGCTGGGGTGTTTTGAACCCCCCACCTCTTTTGAACCTCTCCTACCCAAGGGTAAAGTCTGCCCGTTCATCCCACTTGGCACCCTTTCATTCCAGAATTATAAGCACTCTTCCCATAGTTGGACCCTTGAGAATGAACTCCGCATCCTGGGGTCTCTCTGAAGACCCTCAGTATCCACGGTCACCCCTCAAAGAGACCTAGGGGACACAGAAGGCCGAAGCTCATCTTGCTGAATGTTTTTGTCTCTGGGGAGGCCCCAGGGAGGCTCTGGTCCACGGGGTGATGGGGTAGAAAGGTGGGGTGGAGATGCCCACCCAGGCTCTCATGTCCACAGGACACATCATCCAGTGACAGTGACTCAGATTGTGACGGCAGCGACCGCCTGTCACCCCTCCTGCCCCATGACCACCTCGGCCTGGCGGTCTTCTCTGTGCTGTGTTGTTTTTGGCCTGTGGGCATCGCTGCCTTCTGTCTGGCCCACAAGGTTAGTCTGTGTTTGGGACTGGGAGTGTGCTGGGTTTAAAAAAAAAAGGGGGGGAAAAAAGAACCACGGAAAGCCATATGGGGGGGGTTAGAGGGAGATGAAGAGAAGCGTCCCATAGGGAACCAGGTATGGCGATTGTATCCCAGGACTTGGGAGGCTGAGGAGGTAGTCAAGGTCAACCTGGCTACGAAGTGAGATGGAAACAGAGCTGAAGATGCAGCTCAGTTAGCAGACAGTTGTCTAGCATTTGACACCAACACATAAGAGACACAAGCAGAACTATGTCCAAGGTTGTCTTTGACTACAGAGGAAGCCCAGGCCAGCCTGGGCTACCTGAGACTGTGTCAAAACAAAACAAAACGAAAACAAAGGCAGGAAACCGCTCACAGAGGGGATGACGGGACAACGGGGGTAGGCTCAGAACTCATCCCGATCTTGCCCTCTGTAGGACTGAGAAAGTCAGGGTTCCCTCCTCAGTAATGGGAATAATTCTTATCTCAGGGTCACTGTGCAAATCAACTCAGTTAAAAACACATGCACAGGACAGTGGACAGCAGCATCTGGAAACTTTTTTTCTCTTTCAAGACAGGGTTTCTCTGTGGAACCCTGGCTGTCCTGGAACTCGCTCTGTAGTCCAGGCTGGCCTTGACCTCTCAGAGATCCGCCTGCCTCCTGAGTGCTGGGACTATGGAAACATTCTTTCACTAGTTACCCAGCATCCATGTCCCAAATTGGAGCAACCTTGTGCCCCAACATGGTTTTGGAATAGATGAGTTAGTTTTGCTGGGGGGTGGGGGGAAAGAGCCACAGGTAGCAGGGTGGACGGTGAGGGGGACACTTTGGTTACCACTGCCACTGCCTCTACAGGCCATTGAAGTCAAGGGGGATGTCCAAGGGACGGGGGCCACCTCCTGCCGTGCCTTCCTGCTAGGGGTCCTTCCTTGCCATGGGGCTGGGCCTGTGTAGGCATGTGGCTGCCCTGGTGACCTTGGCTGCCTACCTTGCCTCCTGAGCCCTGCCCTAGTTGCCCTCCGGCCCCCACTGTGAATGCAGAGGCCAGAGGCCCAGGGAACCCATGAGCAGAACGGATGATCTTGGTGTGTATGGCATTGAAGATGAGGACGACGAGAACCACGAGATGCAGAAAATGAGTCAGCTGGAGGCCCACATCCAGAAGGAAGCAATGTGAGATTAAAGATACCCTGAAGCCAAATCTGAGTCTGTGTGTGTGGCCAGGGTGGCTGGGTCGGGGTGCCTGAGAGTGGGGAGAGCCAGCAAGGTTAACAGCCTATGGGTGGCATCACAACTCAAAGCTTGAGGTGGAATAAAGCAGCGTTTCCCTCTCCACAGCTGTTAGTAGAATTAGGGCTAGGCTTCAAGGCAGAAGCCTCTGAGACTGAGACAAGATCACCAGCTGAAGCTAGCCTGGGGAACTGGGAATGAGCTCAGTGGTAGAACACTTCCCTAGCATGTACCAGGTCCTGGGTTTAATCCTCAATAATGTGGGGAAAAGAGAGCCAGGCTTGACAACGCAATGAGACTGATTAAATATAAAAAACATGCAGTCAGGCACTCCCAACACCTGGGTTGCAGAAACAGGAGGATCTCTGAGCTCTGGGCCAGTCTGGTGCATGGGCAGCCAGGGCTACAGAGAACCCGTCTGGGTGGTCATGGTGGTGAAGGCCAGGCCCAGCAATATAGGGCTTTCTCAGAAGTCAACAGTCCTGGGCTGGAGAGATGGCTCAGTGGTTTAGAGCACTTTTAGAAGACATAGGCTTATTCTCAGCACCCACAGAGCGGCTCACTACCATCTGTAACTCCATTTCCAAGGGATGACACCCCCTTCTGGCCTCCTTAGCCACACAAGCGGTGCCTGCACAACCAAAAAAAGTAGTAAAAAAAAATTCACTTCACAAGTCTCTGTGTTCAAATCCCAGAGCCAACTGGGATTGGTGGTCTATGCCTTTACTCCCAGCCCTGGAGAGGCAGGAGGATCTGAATTTGAGGCCAACCTATTGTACATATGGGTTCCCAGAGTCAAGAGCTACATAGTAAGACTCTGTCTTGAAAAACCAGTAAGTCCCAGAGCCACTAGAACAAGAAATGGAACAAAAAACTACCTGGGCTTCAATGATGTGAACACTGCTCCCTCTGCAAACTTGATTTATTTATTTTTGGCTCTTTGAGACAGGGTTTCTCTGCTGTAACTCTGGCTGTTCTGGAACTCACTTGGAGACCAGGCCTGCCTCTGCTCCCGAGTGCTGGGATTAAAACAAACTCAACTTCTTTCCTTTTTCTTGGGGAAAAATAATTCTGGCAGCTTAAATCATCCAGAGACCATAAATCTTCCTTCCCAGTTGACTCCCCAAACCTGCTTTAACCAACCAAGTCCCTGGGTTCCCTGCAGTGTGTGCCTCCCCAGTGCTGAGCCTAAAGGCACTCACCACCACCTCCAGGCTATGTAAGGGCTGGGTCCTTAAGGAAACAAAGTGCTGGAGACACCTTGTACTTAGCAGTACACAGGGGGCGATCACTAAATGGGGGCTGATGGTATCATGTAAAAAAAGAGGCAGGAGTTTGGTTGTCAAATGTCACTGTGATGGATCTTGCTAGAAGAAAATCCCAGCAGCCAAGAGAGCAAAACTCTAAGCTTAAGCTATGCGCACATTTCCTTCTTGGTTATCAACATATGGAAACTGTCTGGGGTCTGCTGATTTGATGTTGACAGGCTGTGGGAATCAATCTTTACAGAAATTCCTTCTCAATACCCAAGAGTTGTGAGGGAACAGCAGCCATCTGGGCTCCAGTGACTTGCTTACCTATAGCACGCTCCCAGAATGCTGGTGTTGCCCTCAACAGCTAGGTCTCTGGAGCTAGAGTTCCACGGCCTTTTGGTCTACAGGCTAGCTGGTGAACTACACAGCAACCTGGCTCCTCTGTGCCATCTTCAAATGAGGACTATACTAGCTCCATCCCACGGGGGTGCTGGATACAGAACACTCAGTCTTTGCCGGTGGCCACTGAGGCCCCATGTGGCTGTCTGGTCCTCCTGCACACACCCCATTCCTCCAGCTCTCCTTTCTGCCTGGACCCACCCCTGCAGCTCTCCACCATGTTGCCCAGGACCTCACACCCTTTCCTTCTTCAGGGATGTCTTCAACTGGGCTGCCCGTGCATCCCGATACAGAAACCGCTGTCCCCAAAGCGGACTCCCCCAGTTAAGATTTCATTTTGCGTCCATGTGTGCAGTGCCCACATCGGCCAGAAGAGGGTATCTGATCCCCTGCAGCTGGGGTTATAGGTGGTTATGAGTTGCCTGATGTGTGTGCTGGGAACTGAACTGGTCCTCTGGAAGAGCAACAAGTGCTCCTAAACACTGAGTCTTCTCTCCAGAACACCTTCATTTTAAAAGTAAGACAGTCTCACAGGGCAGTGGTGACATACACCTTTAATCCCAGCACTCGGGAGGCAGAGGCAGGCGGATCTCTGTGAGTTCGAGGCCAGCCTGGTCTACAGAGTGAAACCCTGTCTCAATAAACAAACAAAATAAGACAGTCTCATGTAGCCCAAGCTGGCCCCAAACTCACCAGACTCACCGTGCAGTGGAAGACGACCTCTAACTGCCGAGCGGTAGGACTGCTGGCACGTGTCACCCACACCTGTCCTGCCCTGAACAGGACCTGGGTCTCCTTGCTCACTGCCAGCTTCTCATCACCCAGCAGGCCTGATGAACGGATGCCTGCCAGGCCTCAGAATCAGTGGCTACTGACTCACTCACCCACTCCCTCAACACAGGGGAGCTCCCTTTAATGGTATCCTGGTGAGGGGAGGGTTGTGCCCAGGCCTAGCAATGTCTCTGAGGCCCTCCCTGGCAGCCTGGCACAGAAGCCCCTGATGCTACAGGACCAGAAGCCACCTGGGCACAGACAGAGGCAGAGCAGGGTGCTGGCTTGTGGCAGCTGAGGGCGGTGGGCGTGGTGGCAGGAGGTGCGCCCTGTTCCGGCTTGTCTCAGCTCTTGGAGTAGCGCCTCTCCAGAGATTCCCGGTAGAAGCGGAAGACGTGCTGTGAGGCCGCCTGGGCAGCGGCCAGACACTGCTGGAGCTGGGAAGGAAGGGAGAAGCCAGTCAGTACCCAGGGCCACTCCCCAAACAAATCCCAAAGCCTATCACTCCTCATCACCACGATGGCCATTTGCTTCCTAACTCACTCACAAGTGTAGTGGTGCACACCTGTAATCACACACACACACTCTCTCTCTCTCTCTCTCTCACACACACACACACCACGGACGTAAAGGGCTTGCTTTGAACTTCTGACTTCATACATCTGGGACAAGATGGCATGCCAATGGGAGGGAAGGTTCTGGATCATGCCCCTACCCCCACACGGTTACCTCAGCATCAGAGTAGAGCCCCTTGGTGGTGGACATCAGCAGCTTCTGCTCCACACTGTCCAAAGCAAACGTCAGGACGGCCCGGGCCTCCTACGGGGGAGAAGGTAGTGTGAGTGCCCCGGGACCCTCCTTTGTAAGACCTCAGCCACTGGACCCTAACCCTCAAGGCCTCACATTCCCATAGCCAGGTGCTTCTAGGTCAACCACAGCTGTCTGTCTACCCATCCCAGGGTAACTGTTCTTCTTTCCTCCTTATGTCTTTATTCTGATCACAGTTCTCCTGTCCCATAGGGGGAGCCACAGTGCTAGACATATCCTGGATGCCTCTCCACTTCTCACCCTCTCTTCCTGGGTCTGTACTACATAGGCTGGAAAAGCCAGGGATCCAGCCCCCACGGCTCCCTTGCAATTACGGGAGCTCAGGACCTGAGAGGAGCATTCTGGTCCCTGCTCTAATGGCAGCAGTTGCAGAGGTGAGGTGAGTTCCGAACTAAACGGCCAGGACAGAACCCTGGCACTCTTTTCTGTGCGTGCATCCGCAACCACTGCACTGGCATCCCAGCTGGGCCCCGCCCTGCCCCGCCCACGCTGCTAAGACGTTTCTAGTGTCTCCCATGTCTTCTTCCTCCCTGCTTTTGTAGCTCCTCTAGCATTGCCCGCCCCCATCAAAACCTTCACATGAAGTGCAGAACACGTTTCCCTAACTGTTACGATCACATGATCATGACCAGCACAAGGCACGAGAACCAGAGCTCCACCAACGCCGCAAACTTGAACAGAGAAGAGCTTACTTTGCTTCTGAGTGTCTAAAGCTGGTGGAGTCGGTCCCAACCCTAGGGAAAAATTCTAGCTACAAAGGAGGAAGCCAAGGGGTGGGGAAAAAGCAAGGCCAAGAAGCAAAGCAAGGAGATCTGGATGGCCCTGGAGGTCGGGCTCTAGCCAGACCTCTGTTCTACAGTTTGGTTGGTAAGCCAGCAAGTGTCTTTCCTGGCTTATGCAAATCTGAATTGGGTTTCTAGTGCCTGAAGCTGGATGAACCTGCCGAATGGCTCAGGGTGCACCAGCCAGCTGACACACTGAAGGACAGTCTGGAGGCATGCAGACACACCAGGCTGCACGGCACATAAACTTCCGTGCCTACCTTTTCTTGCTTGGTTGTGGGGTCCAGCACGAGGTTGCCGTCAGAGTCCAGGGCACAGCTGATCCCGCAGAAGAGAGCTCGCATGGGCACACCGGCATCCACCAGTGCTATGCAGGCGGCATTCAGGCAACAGGCCAACAGCTGAGTGTCATGGATTAAGAAGGATGTCATCTGTGAGGCTGGCCCAACACATCCACAGCTCTGTTACCTGCTGACGCCTGTGGCAGACATCACTGATCGATCACAGAGCAGCAGCAGCAGCATGGTGGGATGCATAAGTGATTCTAGCACCAAGAAGCTGCTGCTGCTCCACACTGGATTCTACCGTCTCTATTCAGCTATGAGGTCAGCTGATTTTCTCTACGTCTCAGTCTCCCCATGCATGCACGCATGCTTGCTGTTTCTTTCAATGAGACCATGCTAGGGAACAGATATACACACTAAAGGATGTACCAAGTATCCCCAGTGAAACAGGGTCAGAGAGATGGACCTCCCAAGGTCATGGCAGGAAGACACCGACTCAGCCAGGCCTACAACCTGGGACCGGGCAGGCAGCTACCACGCTAGATAATGGAGTCGATCATTCCGCCTACTTGGGGCTCCCCAAGTGGAGAGCCGGAAACGAGGTCACTGGTGCTGCACAGGCCTCAGCTTGAGTCCCAGCTCTGCTGCCTTCTAGCTGTGAAGCCCTCGGGCAAGTCACTGCCTCTCTCTGAGCTTCAGTTTCCTCACCTGAAATATGGCACCATGAGAACACTCATGCTGGAGGCCTCCAGCTCCTGGATCAGAGGACTGAGCCCACGCCTTGGGATTTTACACAGGAATTTCAATGCGACCCAACATGAGTCCTGGGAGAACTAGGTGACTCAACACCATGAGGTGCTCAGAGCGGTGCCCGGCTACGTGCATACTTGCTCATTTATAAAAATCACATTTGCACGTGTGTGTGTGTGTGTGTGTGTGTGTGTGAGAGAGAGAGAGAGAGATGGTGCTCACGTGGTGGCTCGTTAAAGAACAACTTGCAGGAGCTGGTTCTCTCCTTCCGCCACGTGAGTCTCGGGGATTGAACTCAGGTTGTCAGGCTTGGCAGCAAGCACCTTTACCCACTGAGCCATCTTGCTGGCCCCGTTTTACATTCTTTATGAGCTACGGGTTCTGGCACAGGGTCACCGTAAGGGAAGGCACAGGGAGGTTCTAGAAGCTTCCTGGAGGGGCTGGGAAGGATACAGAGCCAGCGTCGCTCACCACCTGTAGCACCACAGTGATGGAGGTACGGGGGTGCAGGGCTCCCAGAACCACTGCTTCGCACGTGTTCCTGATCAGTCGCTCCCGGCTCTTCTCTGCCACACCTGCGGAGACGCGAGGTTGTCAGGCTCTCCCCACCATCACCTCGCTCTGCTCAAGCAAGCCTCTGGAGGGAGGTTTCGGGAAGAAGCTGCGTGTCTCAGCCTGGGGCGGCGTGCACACTCCCAGGAGAAAGCAGGCAGGGCCTGAAAGTTCCCGAGGAGCACCTGCTATGACAGCCTTGGCTACCCAGGGAGGAAGCCCCGGAAGTATCCACGCCCTGTGCTGCCGGCCATACCTATTCCCAACCAGAGCAGACCCTTCCCGTGACACATAGGGAGATGTGGTAAAAGGGCAGGAAAACAGGTTAATGTGAAGGAGGAGAGATGAAGGCAGAGAAGGGAAGAAAGACACGGAGATAAAGAAGCAGCTGAAGAGAAGGTGGGTCTGGAGGTGCAGGTCTATAACCTCAGGCCTTGAGAAGCTTGGCAGGGGACTGCTAATCTGAGGGCAGCCTAGGCTACAAAGAGAGCTCAATACCAGCCTAGGCAACCTGAGACACTGGTGACGTGGCTCAGTACTGGAACGCCCGCCTAGAGCCCACCAGGGAGGACCTGAAGGCCTCTCTCATCAGCAGAGGGCTTGACTGGAGTCTGCCAGGAGCGCCTGGGAGTGGGGCTCCCTGGGAGACACCTGACTGTAAGGCGTGAGGCTCTGGATTCCATCCCTGGTGCAGCAAAAACTAAAACATAACAGAAGGCGGGGCAAAGAGGGAGGTGAGGTGCGCGTGGCAGTGGAGACCACACACAGCAAGCAGTGGCATCAGATGAGGGCCTGGCAGACTTGCGGGTGCAGTTGAGTCCAGTTACCAGGCAGCCCGATCTTTGGCCTCAGGATCACTTCGAGCGTGGCTTTGTTGAAGATCTCTTTGCTGACCTTCACTTCAGCTGGCCCGTACACTCCAGCCAGGACAGAGGTGTCACCTGGGGAGACATCAGGAGAGGTCTGCCACGCTGTGCCTCACTTACGGCGTCACTGCTCTGCGTTCTCGTCTTTAAATGGGGATCCCTACGGTCGGCACCTCCCTCGTGGCACTTGTGTGATAACGTGACGGCGGATCCCAGAGGCAGGAAGCCCTGAGTCTCTCAGCATTACACAGGAAGATGGAATAAGTACAAATTTTAAATGGACACAGTCCAGTCGAAACACACAGGATGCTGAGAGTCCACACGGAGCTCACTATGGCTACTAGTAAGTCTTTAGAGGCAGCTGGGGCTGGAGAGAAGGCTCAGAGGGTCAGCGTGCATGCTGCTCTTCCAGAGATTAGAATTCAGTTCCCAGCACCCACATGAGGCTGCTCACGACCACCAACGGAACCCAGCTCCAAGGATCTGACACCCTCTCCTGCCCTTCCACGGGCACCGGAACACGTGGCTTTCACTCACGCAGGCACACACATACTTATCCCAGCATTTGGAGAGGCAGAGACAGGAGGATCAAGTAATCAAGTTTATCCTTGGATCCATATTGAGCTACTCGAGACTCATAAACTAACCAAGCAGAAACCCACTGTCACGTGTAATTAGTATATACAAACACAACCGGTTTAAGAGGCCTAACAAACAAACAAACCACAGGGTCTATAGCTGTGACAGACAGGGATCTTCATTTCTGCGTAATTTCCCAGAATGAATATGAATGGGTCTGGAGAATAAAAAGCCTGGCTTGCAGCCCTGTCTGCCTATTCCTGGCCCTTGTGTGACTTTGAAACGTCTGTGGTCTTCAAAAGTGAAGACTAAACTGGACTCGAACAGTGGTTTCTACAAGTTTCTGACCGTAACTCCCAATGACCAATGTATTTTAGGGCACAACTCCAAATTCATAAACCTGTGAGGATAAGTGGATCACAGGCTGGGGATGGAGAAACGGCTCGGCAGTTAAGAGCACTCACTTACCTGTTGCTCTTGCAGAGGACCCAGAACCCATGATGGCTCACGACCATTTGTAACTACAATTCCAAGGGATCCAACAGACTCTTCCGACCTCCGAAGGCACCAAGGATATTCATCAATAATAATAATAACAATAATAATAATAACAACAACAGCAACAAGATGGCCAGCCTACACAGGCAGTAATAGGCTCCTGGGCTCCGCAGGTTTTTATTGGTGGGTTTTTTGAGGTTAAGTTCTATACAGCACAGCTGGCCTTGAACTCCTTTTACCTCTACCTCCCAAGTGTCGGGATTAGGGGAATGTATCACCCATTTTTTATTAATTTTATTAATTAAGATACTGCGCTGCTTAGCTTTTGGTCAACTCAGCACAAGTCAGACATATCTGGAAAGAGGGCATCTCAACCGAGGAATCACCTGCATCAGACTGGCCTGTAGGCGAGTCTGCAGGGGCACTTTCTTTTTCTCCCCCCCCCTTTTTTTTTTCCTTGAGAAGAGGGGCTCACTGCATGGCCCAGCAGGGGTACTGTATTGATTAATAGCTGATATGGGGGAGGGCCCAGTCACTGAGAGCAGCGTCGCTGTTGGGCAGGTGGTCCCGGGTTGTACGTGAAAGCAGGCTGAGCAAACCATGAGAAGCAAGGGCTCCTCCATGGCCTTTTCAGTTCCTGCCTCGGCTTCCCTCAAGGGCCTGTGGTTTGGGATATGTACGCCAAACAAACCCTTTCCTCCCCAGATCCTGGTCCTTATTACCGTGACGGAATCCCACAGAAGACAGATACAAAGCAGTGGGTTTGTGTCCTTATCATACACAAACATCATTTTGCATCGTTTGCCACCCCCACCCAGGGGTGCGTTTCTGCGGTTTCTATAAACCTGCCAGAGACCTTGAAGTCAGACATATTTGGAACATACTTTTTGAAAGTCTGCAAGGTCTTACACTTACACTAGGGCCCCGACGGTTTAGATTTAGGACACAGGAGGAGGGTTACTTCTCTCTTCCTTATATCGAAAGAGATCCGAGGCATCTGAATTCAGCAAGCCAGCTAAGATGAGGGCAGGCCCGGGACGGGAACCACTATACAACCGTGGGGTGCTCTTCCGAGGAAACTCACCAGGAAATGCTCTTAGCTCCAACAGCATCTGCTCTGGAACCCGAGGTGACCCAAGTAGAGCCAGATGCTTACGAGATCCTCATTCCTGTTACGCCATATAAACTGTGCTCCCCCGAGCAAGGGTCCCGTCCTTGCCATCACCTCTAACACAGGGCTACAGAAATTCTCTCCTTTCTTTTTACTGGTTTCCTTGATCTTTAATTATGTGTACGGGGTGTGTGTGACCTCCTGAGCATAGGCTCCTCCTGCAAAGGCCAGAAGAGGGCTTCCGAGCCCCTGAATCTGGACATACAAGCGGTTTAGAGCTGCTCAGACACGGGTGCTGGGAAGTGAACTCATGTTCTCTGCATGAGCAATAGATGTTCTTAACCACTAAGGTGTTTCTCCAGGCCCCATCTCTCTCTCCTGTCTTAGCCTCCCATCAGTCTTCAATTCTTGGCCCATCTACCGGACTCTCTCACAGAAAAACTCCTGAAGAGTTGTCTTTTGTAACCTCTCAAAGTTGGCCAACCAGCCCTGGAGACAGGGTTGTGTCAGCCATGAGACCTATTTTCTCTCTACATTCATTTACTCCGCTGAGATGTTGTATATCAAACAATGGCACATTTACTCAGATGATGGGAAGGGAGGAGGGGAAATACTTGCCAGCCCAGGACGGGAATATCACGTTCAATATGGAGATCATTTACTTGGGTAAATCATCTGCCACAGTAATTACATTTAAACTTATATATTACTTATATATATTATATATATAAACATATATATATATAATTGAGACATATCCGTCTCAAAGGGTATGTATGCAAATGAACACCTTCGCCCCAACCGGTGATGTATGGATCAGAAGAAATGTTTGGGAAGCAGAGGGAGAAATCTCGTCAAGGGAAATATTTGCCGTGGTGAGATTTCATCTATTCTGGAATATTCACTCTTAGGAGGATGGTCTCGACCCCGATTCCTTCGGAGAGGTATCTACCAGGTTTCCGAGTCGGGGAAGGTGTGCATACCCAAAATCTAGAGATATTCTTCCAAGGGTGTGGACACATTCGGTTACACACTACTCGGTAACCGGCCTTCAACAACCAAGCCAACCCCACTCCGGTGAGGACGGCGCGCGCAGGGCTAAACCCGGGTAGGTTCTTACCTTGCAGAAAAGAAGCGGATCCATCCGGCCGGGACAGCAGGTTCTGTTCACAAGCAAAGTGTCGGAGGCTGCAGCCGGGACTTCGAGGGCTGGACTCCGTTCCGGTGTCTGCACGCTTTGCTACCTCCATAGCCGCCGACCACGCGCGCCGCGGCTCCCACCTTCGCTTCCGCCCGGCCGAGCGCGCGAGCGTGTCGGCTGCGGGCCCACTGCGCATGCGCCAGCCGCCTGACTCGACCCTAGCACGTGGCTCAACGTTTACTAACAATCGGGTTCCGCCCACCTCCACCTCCTCATTCTGGCAAAGCCATTGGACAATAGGGAATAGGGGGCGGGTCTTGGAATGGGCCCATCTTGCCCAAGGCCCCCGGGCCCTAAACCCTGAAGGCTCTAGTCAGGCTGTCTTTGTTTTCTGCCTGATATTGGAGTAACAAAAAAAACAGGCGGCCGAAGAAATTCTAGAGAGCAAGAATCGCCATTGTAATTTATTTCTGCTTCTTTGACGCAGAGTAGTTGGGAGTAGATGGCTCGTCGTCCGAGTTGTGCTGCCATCTGAATAAGGCATCTGATGGGGCAGCCCCACGTCTATCCCGTGAGAAAGGAGGCGTGGCTATTGGCCAAGATGGCGGTAGCGATGTCTGTAGCCAAGGTCTGGAGGCTCCGCGGAGGCCTGGGCCGCGCTGGCATTCTGCTGCAGCGGCAGCCTGGGGCTCGGGGCTTGGCTAGATCGGTGAGTACCTAGACCCCAGGGGTCTCCCATGAGGAGAAACAGGGACGCGAAGGTTATTCTTACAGAGCGTGTGTGTGTCACCGCGGGCTGTGAAGGAAGGGGCAGACTCGGAAGGAAAAGGACCGGGAGATCTCTTGGAGAGGGAGGAGAGGCATCTCTCTCCTTAGAGAAAAGCCAGGCAGCTCCTTGTGGGCCTCGATGGAGGGAGACAAGTCGGGAATGAAATGGGGTTGGAAGGACAGATCAGGTTTTCATAGGATCCTTTACTTCGAATTCCAATTGTAAAGCGAGTTGAGCAAGAAACTGGTTTGATTCCTCTGTCCCCTGATCAAAAAGCCAGGCAAAGCACTTTGCCATGGTTATT
Source organism: Cricetomys ansorgei (assembly GCA_026225945.1). Classification (NCBI taxonomy): domain Eukaryota; kingdom Metazoa; phylum Chordata; class Mammalia; order Rodentia; family Nesomyidae; genus Cricetomys; species Cricetomys ansorgei. Next base: position 571,544 of record JAMJFZ010002946.1, read on the forward strand.
GTTCACAGGAGATGATCAGTATGGGTTTTGTTGACGTCACGAAAGGAGACAAAGGGCCAGAAGTCCATACGGGACCCTTTTGCCACGTTGTTTTTGAGATAGGATCTCACTTAGTAGCGCCAAGACAGTCTTCAACTCGCTCAGATGCCCAGACTGGCATCCCGAACTGGAGACAGTCCTGTCTCTGACTCCCAAATGCCAGGATAACAGGTGTGAGCCACCGTGCCTGGCTGCCACTTTCCTTGAAAACGCTTGAGAAAACTCAAGAATCCCTTCTGATCCATCGTTGATGAGGGCAGGCTAACAGTCCTGAAAATGTTGTTGAAGTCTGGTGATGTAGTTGAGTGACAGAGTGCTTGCCTACTATGTGCTAAATCCAGAATTTGGCCCCAGCCCCATGTGTTTGTTTTATCTAGGTATGGGTAATACATGACTTTAATTCCGGAACTTGGGAGGTAGAGGTAGGATGATCAGGAATTTGAGTCCAGTCTAAGCTACATGAGATCCTGTCTCAAAAAAAAAAAAAAAAAAACAAAGGAGGAAAAATTAAAAAAAAAATCTAGGTCTTGGTGTGGTGACACATGCTTTTGATCCCAGAATGTAGGAGGACAGAGACAGGTGGATCTCTGTGATTTCGAGGCCAGCCTAGTCTGTGTAGAGTTCTAGGGCAGCCAGAGCTACACAGTGAAACTGTGTCTTAAAAAGAAAACTCTCACTGGTAATGCCTGGTTCTAGAGGGTTCTCAAGTAAAATTCCAGTGAATACTGGTTAATTGATCTGGTTAGTGGTTGCATTCTGGAGTTGGACCACATGAATTCACTTCTCTGCCATTTTCCGGTTGTGCAGCCTTGAGCACGGAACTGTACCTTGCAGGTCTCTGTACAGTGCTAACAGTGGCCACTTCACAGGGTTGTTGTGGAAATTCCTGCTTGTGGGAGCGCTGCAAATGGGACCCAGCACAAAGGGCAATGGGAATGTTGACCTCCTAAAACCTTGGAGATTAGGAGACGAAAATGACCTGGGGGGAATGGGAACTGGATCGGCAATGCCCTGGCGAAGAATCTCAATATCTTATGAGGTTGTGCCTGATCTTCTGTCTAGTTCATAGGGCAGGGGAAGATGGGATCTGTAGGCAGAAGCTCTGGGTAGGAAGAGACACGGAGAAGCAGAGAAAACAGGACGAGCTAGGATTGAGGTGTGGGGTGGAGGTGTCAGTGGAAGCCAGCAAATATAGAAAGGCTCCTGCAGGCTCCTGCTTGTGGGCTCTTCTCTTTGGCTTGTTTTTTCAATCAAATCCTTCACGGCTGATTTCAGTCCCTCAAGTAATTGGCTGGGCAGGTAGGCTGAGCTGAGAGCTAAAGCGGGTGAGTACGTGGGCACCCGAGGGAAAGGTCATTGCTGCTGATTAAATCTGTTTTCCTGCTGGCTCTGCCTCCTGCCTCTGTCCCTCTCGTTTCTTATTTGAAAGGAAGTTTGGAAGAATGGCAGTAGGGAGCAGTCTCTAGCTTTCATTTGGTTTGTGTATTTAAAACTTCCCATTTCCCCACTTTTTCCTCTTTTGGCAGTATCTTTTGTATCCCAGGCTGGCCTCCCAGCTCATTGTTTAGCTGAGGATGACTTTGAACTTCTGATCTCCCTGCCTCCACCTCAGTGCGGAGATTAAAGTTGTTCACCACCATGCCTGGTTTTATGTGGTGCTGAGGATTGAGCCCGGGTCTTGTACATGCTAGGCAGCCACTCTGCCCACTGAGCTACAGCCTCAGCCCCTTCCCTCTTCTCCTCCTCTTTCTTTTCACCCTTCCCCCTTTCTTCCCTTCCTTCTCCTCCTTTTTTTGGGGGGAGGGCGCGTCATGAATGCTTGATCTTACTGCTTCTGCTTCTCAAATGCTGGAATTTCAGGCATTTTCTATCATACCTGGCTTTATATGCCACCCCCCCCCCCACACACACACACCCTGGGCCTCCCTCTCTCCCTCTCCCTCCCCCCCCCCCCCCCCCCCTCTGTGTTTAGACCAAGTCTAGCTGTGTAGTCTGGCTCACCTAGAATTTGTAGCCTAGGCTCGGGCCTGTCTGCCCACCCCCACCCACTGCACCCCACCTCCCAGCTTCAGCCTACAGAGGGCTCAGGTTGCAGGCAGGTGCTGTTATGCCCACCCCTTTAGATCAAGATTATCCAATAGAGCTTTCCCGGACTGTGTACTATCCAGTACAGTAGCCACCAGCCACATGGCTACCCAACACCCTGAATGCGGCTACAGCAACTTGACAGCTGCGGGTTCTGTTGTTTTGAGACTTCCTCTTCCTCTCTGTAATGTAATCCAGGTTAGCCTCCGCCTGGTGTCCTCCTGGCTCAGATCTTTTTTTTTTCTCTCGAGACAAGGTTTCCCTGTTGTAGCCCTGGCTGTCCTATAGCTCAGGCTGGCCTCAAACTCACAGAGATCCATCTGCCTCTGCCTCCCGAGTGCTGGGATTAAGGCGTGCGCCACCACCACCCAGTTTGGAGGCTTCTTAAGTATATCTACTATATGACCTGGCTCTATTACTCCTTGGCATATACCCAAAGGGTTTTGTGTGTTACTACAGAGACACTTACACGTGCATGCTCATAGCTGCTCTATTTACACTAGTTAGGAAATAGGGTCAACTTAGATGTTCATTAACTGACAAATGGATACTGGAACGTATATATATATACGTATACGTATATATGTGTGTGTGTATGAGTATATATATATATATATATATATATATATGATGGGGTGTTACTCTAATGTAAAGAAAACTGAAACCATGAAATTTTCAGGTAAATAGATGGAGCTGGAAAAAAAATTACACCAAGTAAGGTCACCCAGGCCACAAAAGACAAACATTGCACGTTCTCATATGAAGATTCTAGCTTCAAATGTTTTAATGCTTCAGAATGTTTTTACCATGAGGTACGAATGGGAGATAGGAAAGTAAAAAGGGACTGTAGCTGTACGCCGCTGTAGCAGCTCACCAAAGAAGACAGGGAGGCATTTTCATACGTGGAAGCCCTACCAGACCTCAGCAGAGGGAACCACCATCATGGCCAGTGCCATACTCATAGTGGAACCCCGAGCTCTCAGCTCAGGTGTTTTTATTCTTTCAGAATTCCTTTGGTGTTCTACTGATACCACATGCAGATCATTAGCAATTAAACATCCCCCACAGAAACCCAACACCTGCAAACAATACAGAATGCCCTAGACTTAGCCTCTCACCCAACAGTGCATAAAACAATTTCAAACATAACTAAAACTAAACTTCCCCAACATTTCCCCTTTTCTGTATAAGCCAATCAAAAAATTGCTTTTTATCTCTAGAACAAAATTTAACACTATACCAGCAAAACTATTAATGAGAGGAACAATCATGAGGATTGCTAATGCACAGGACCAAATGAAACCAAACATCTATCACAGTTTTTCAATGTCTTTGGACAGCAGAAAAATGTTACCAATGTCCAGTTATCTGGAATTCACTCACAATCTTCTGGGCTCCTCCAAAGGGCTGGGATCACTTCTCTGGCTCTGCCCTCTGCAGCACACACAGCTTGTCCTCCAGGCTCTGGCTGGCTCCCCTCCATTGCTGCTGCTGTTCTTGGTGGTCACCCCATGGTACTGGCGTCTTCAGAACTGCTGGGGTCCCTTGCTGCAACTGAGCTGCACTTTCACCAATAGCCTCTCCTGGGCTCTTTTCACTGTGCCAAGCCTCAACTTCTTTACATGACCCCTTCAGTCTGGCCTTTCAACTGCCACTGAGGCTGCACCTTCACCAATGGCCTCTCCTGGCCTCTCACAGTGCCAAGCCTCAGTTGCTTCTCCATGACCCCTTCATGCCTTCAAAACCAGCACCACCTAGGTCAACTCTTACAGTGTCAAGTTCGGCTGTCAGCATGAGATACAGACACGGCCAGTTCTGGAAGGCAGCTTCTGTGTGCTGACCCTGAGGAAACACTTTCCAGGTTTTAAGATAGAGTCTGGTTTGCTGGAAAAATAACTGGTCACTTTGTTTGCAGTAAGGGTCCCCTTGTAAATAGAGTTCTCATCACCATCATCAGTGTCTGGACAGCTTGTCTTTCTCTTAGTCCGGGCTGCAGAACAAAAAATTGGTCAGTTTAACTAAGTGGCTTTTTTACTCCAAGCTGTGGCTTCCACAACAGTGGGCACTGCAGGCCGAGTGGAGATGGTTCTTGAGGCCACATGTAGCCAAGGACAGGTATGAACACAGCCCAATATGGAATTATAAACGTAGCTAAAACATGATGAGAGGGGTTTGTGTGTGTTGCTAACTGGGGTGAAATTCAAAGTATAAACTTCATAGATAGCAGCATTGTGTGGCCATGTTAAATGGCTGGACACCCCTGAGGGTGTTGGCTGATGTCGTAAGAAACCTGGCTGGGTGTCTCACATCATGAAATACTTTATGACTGACAGTTTCAACACACAAAGTACCAGTACCCTGCTACTAAAAATGGAGAAACTGAGGTTCAGAGAGAAAGTCTGAGCAGAGACTGGACTCCAAGGTCTACCTCCCTCCCAGCTGCCAGGAAGAGGAGGGAGCTTAGTCACGTTCCGGCCTTACCGCGCTCCAGCCCAGCCCGCTCTGGCTTCTCCCAGCCTCTGTCCAAGACACTTTTGTTCTACTGGGCTGGGTTAGCTCCAGAAGCAGGGCTCAGGCCTGACATGCCCCCCTCTCTGCCCTTTATCCACATTGGCCAGTTTCTTGTTTGGTTTTGAGGCTGCATCTCACTATGTAGCCTTGGCTCTCCTGAACTTGCTATGTAGACCAGGCTGGCTCAAGTACACAGAGAAGAAATAAAAATGCAGGAGGTTGCTAGCGTGCTTGTTTACACTCTGGTTCAGAAAACAAAAAAGGGAAGAAGAAAGAAATATTCACCGTCATGTTAGCGGCCTGAACCTGGGAGAGCAGGAGCCGATAGTGAGCTGAACTAACGTCTCAATACAGCATCCCTGCACCCAGTCCTCCCCTCGGCTCTCTGGGCCTCAGCCAATACATACTCTGAGCAAAGTTCCCAGAAGTCTAAGCTACACGCAGTCACAAGGACAAGCTGCACTTGGCAAAATTATGTTTTTCATAGCAGCACATAAACACATCATAGCCTCTAGTAACGAACAGTCTAAATCAAACTCACGCTCACCCCTGGGACGGGCACAAAAACATATTCCATGTGATCTTGGTTTTTAGGGAAACCAAGATCACAGTACACCTTCAAAACATCTCGCTACATAAAAAGGAAAAGAACAGGACCGCTCCTGGTATGATGGAGGTGAAAGTTTATTGTCTATATGAGGGAGAGCATAGCCAGAGCAGAGACATCTGGGGAGTCCAGGGTGGACATGGCCAGACTGAGCTGCTGGGCCAGAGAGAGAGGAACCAAAATGGCTGGGTTATGTAGGGAAGGGCAGCCCGGCCTCCTGGGCTGGAGAGTTCAGGGTTGGGGATAGGTATGCAAGCCAGGTGGGCCCTGTAACAGATGGGGGCTGAGGGATGCCAGGAGGACCCAGTGGCCAGGTTCACGCTGATAAGTTAACAGGTAACTCAGCCAGCAGTTTGTGAGTTTGAGCCCTAAGAGACCTACTTGCCTCTGCTTCTTGATCGCTGGTATTAAAGGAAATACCACACCCAGGTATTTTGTTTTGAAATATCTTTAATATAATATTGTTGACCTAATGATAAACTTGTTTTTTGAGAGGGAAGTTGCCTGTGCGTGCCACTGTAGAGGTCAGAGGTGAGTCTCTGCAGTTTTTTTTTTTTTTGTTTTTGTTTTTGTTTTTGTTTTTTTGAGGCAGGGTCTCTAGTAGCCTAGGCTGGCCTTAAACTCTTTGAGTCTGGTCTTGACCTTTTTATCTTCTGCCTCCAATTCTTGAGTACTGGAGTTACCAGCGCGCACCAGCATGGCTGGCTTTTGTTTCATTTCACTTTCTGTGCTGGGGATGGAACCGTGGACCTCCAGGGAGCTGGCAAGTGTGCTACTGCTGAGCTCCACACCTCACCCCAGTGTTAAGATCTTGCCTACTGGCATTGTGACTCTAGGAGAGAGAAGGTGTCGTCCGTGGAATGGACCCCGGAGCAGCTTGGCTTGATAGGCAGCGCAAGGCCGAGGAAAGCAGACCTAAGGAACGAAGCAGAGTGATGTGTTCATGGGGGCTTCTCGTGTAGGGGCCAGAGGAGCGCCAGCAGTTATACCAGGGCCTTCAGCTTGCTTGTCTGGGCTGGCCAATCTTCTAGTTCCTCAGAGCAGCTGGGGCTGTATGCTTCAGGTTTCCACCTGTTAACCAGATACTTCCCTAGCCAGCGCTGGCCGGATCACAGAGCTGTTTTGGTTTGGTCTCTGAGACAGGCTCTCATGTAGTGCAGGGCAGCCTTGAACTCTTCGTAGCTGAGGATAACTATGAACCCCCGATCCTCCTACCTTCTCTTCCAAGTGCTGCGATTACAAGCATGGGAGACCACTTCACATCCACCTAGAGAGTGGACTCCGTCGTTTCCCCCAGGTCTTGCTATGTAGTCCTGGCTGGCCTGGAACTTGATACAGCCCTCCTGCGCTGCTTCCTCTGCGTGAGGATTAAAGGTGTGCTCCTCCGTGCCTGGATTTTTCTTTTTTTTCTTTTTTAAGATTTTGTGTGTGTGTGTGTGTGTCTCCACCCATCCTCAACTGCAAGTATGTGCCTTCTGAGGCCAGAGGCGTCAGATCGAGGTGATTTGCAAGCTGCCTGTGGTTGCTGGGAACTAAACTCAGGTTCTCTGGAAGAGCAGCACGAGCTCTTAACCGCTGGGCCGTCTCTCCAGCCCCAAGAAAGCAGTTCTTAAGGGCCACTTCCTCTGTATTCCAGGCACAGAGTAAGTCAGGATTTTAGAAATGACAGCCGCTGCTTTTCTTGAGGGAGAGTAACTGGTTTGATGTTGTCTGATTCAGGGAGAGTGAAGTGCCCTCTCAGGCTTTACATCTGCAGTGCCTGGGGAGCAGAGAGTTGAAAGGCACCGGGCCCCTGGGGCTTTGTGTGCCTTAGAGGGAGCTGCAGCTCTCTGCTGTGTGCTCAGGGCACATGGATGCTTTGGCTGTCTTCCAGAGAGAATGTAGTTAGCAGGCCCTCCCCGAATGAGGTACATGTTCTGAACACCACCTTCTCTGGTCAGGCAGCTCCTGTACATGCCCATGTCATTACCTGTGAATGGTGTGGCTCTGGACAAGTCACTTAGCCCCTCTGAGCCTCAGATACACCTGTATTTGATGGAGGTGCCTCGCCAGGAGGCTGTGTGATCAGTGGGAACAGATAAAGTGCCTCACGTGACACCTGGGTGCAGAGGGGTTTTGTTGTTGGCGTGTCTTTTAAGATTTGTTTTTGTGTGATGTGTGTGTGCATTTGGATGGGTGTCCGTGAAGACTAGAAGAGAGTGTGGGATTCCCCTGACGCTGGGGTTACAGGCAGCTGTGAGTCATCTGCTGTGGGCGCCAGGAATCAAGTCCTGTCCTTCGGAACCTCTGAGCCATCGCTCCAGATTCAGAGTTGGTTCTCACTGACCACTTTCAGTCCATCTTGGTCTTCAGTGTCCCAGAGTGCCAGGCTCAGAGCCCTTTTTGTTCGTTTGTTTAGTTTGAGAGGGTCTTGTCTTGCCGCCCAGGCTGGCCTTGCATTTGAGATCCTCCTCAGCCTCCCGATGCTGGCCTGTCCAACCACACTGGGCTCTGGAGTCTTCGTTCTTCCCCAGCCCAAAGCATTTCCTCCCCCTCGCCTCTCCCTGCCTGTCCACCAGCTCTGCTCAGCTCCCTCCTTCAGGGAACTTAGCTGCACTGCATGTGCAGTGGCTGGTGACTTCCTCCAAAGGCTTCAGCGGTGCATCAACCCCTGCAACGTAAGGTGGGTCTCTTCTCTTTGTGGGCATGGGTTCAAGGCATAGGTTCCTGGCCAGGGTCATGGTCGGACAGGGACGGAACTGGGATCCGAGCCAGGCAGGTTAGTCCCAGCTCTGGTGCCACCCTGCTTCTCCCGGCATCTGTTGCCCGTGCTCCCCGTGCTAGCTGCTCCATATCTGCCTGCGTGACTGGAATAGCTACCAGACGTACCTGTTGGTGGCCATGTTCACCATGCATTCCTTATGTGTCAGGCACTGGGCAGAACCGTGTGTGTATGGCAGCTCATGTCCTCACGATAGCCTGTGAGGACGTTCACTGGAAGGAGAGACGAAGGCTCTCCTCTTGCCCGTGCTGCTGACCACAGTGCCTGAGGGAATGACCCGGAGGACACCTCTATGGCCAGGCTGCGCAGCTCTTGTGTCTCCTGTGGCTTCAGGGCTTTGTCCCTTTCTGGGCAGCTTTGCCATTCCGTGTCGCTGGTCACCAGCCCCCCAGCCCACCCCAAGGAAAAGCAAGGGAAAATTTGGATGTGGTTAGATCCCTTCCCTGTAGGCATTTTGCTACCCATCCCATAATCAGCTTCCTCATTACTGCCCACTTTTGGAACTCACTGAGTTAGCACACTGCCTTGGGGCAGGGACAGCCCTCCTGTCCACACATCTGGAAAGAGGAGGTTGGGGAACGCGGTCTAGACCTGCTCTAGTACGTGAACACTTGGGTGTCTGGATGGCTGGGTTCGATCCTCTGACAGTGTGTCTCACTTGGACTCCCAGCTCAGTGGTTCTCCACCTTCCTGACGCTGCGGCCCTTTAACACAGCTCTCCATGCTGTGGTGACCCCAACCATAAAACTGTTCTCACCGCTACCTCATAACTGTAATTTTGCTTCTGGTATGAATCATAATGTAAATATCTGTTATGCAGATGGTCTTAGGTGACCCAGTGAAAGGGTGTTCCACCTGCAAAGGGGTCACAACCCACAGGTTGAGAACTGCTGCCCTAGCTCATTCTCAGCCTGCAAGCTCTGCCCGTTGACCCTCACCACCCCTAGGTAACCCCTCCTCCGGCTCCAGCTTCTAGGCCTTCCGTATGACCTTGTTGCCTCCCTCATCTCTCTGCAGTTTGCTAGGACCAAAGTCTGCTATCAAATTCCAGTTTAGGGTGAGCAGTCCTTCTCACCCCCATCTTCTCACCCCCATCTTCCGAAGGTGCCTGTCGCTCCATTTCCTGGTTTCTTACTGTTGTGGCCTCTGTGTCTTTTGGTGCAGTTGATCTAGTTTTGAGACAAGGTCTTAGTATGGCCTTTGAACTCACTATTCTCTTGCTTTGGCCTCCTGAGTGGGCATGTGTCGTCTAACTTGTTTGTTCTGATAGTCTCGTGTATCCCAGGATAACTTAAAATTTACTCTGTAGTGGAGGATGACCTTGAACTTCCAATCCCTCCGTCTTTACCTCTAGAGCACCACAATTACAGAATGTATATCATGGTGCGTTGGTGTGCTGCTAGGAATCGAATCTAGGGCTTTCTGCGTACTCAGTAACTGCTCTACCAGCCAAACTACATCTGAAGCCCTGGTTTTGATTTTTAATTTTAAACATTTCTTTTTTCTTGAGTGTCTTGTTATGTGGTGCAGGCTGGCTTTGAACTCATGATCCTCCTGCCTCAGCCTCGAGAGTGCTGGGATTCTAGGCATGCTCCGTCATGCCGGTCTTCCTTTGTTTTGGAGACAAGGTCTCACTGTCTAAGCTGAGCTGGTCTGAAGGTTGCAAGGCAGCACCACTGTACCCCGCTTTCCTACCTCTTTTCAAGCACATGTGCCCAGGCCTGCATGAACGCTGTGTAAACCACCCTAGGCACTTCGCACACAGTGCTTTGCAGCTTTGTAGACATGAGGAGATTCAAAGTGTTTGTGGAGAGCCATACAGTGAGCTCAGACAGTGGAGCCCAGGTCCGTCTGACTCCAGAGCTGCTGAACTCAACCAACCGCTCGCTCACCCATGTGTTGGGTAATTACCCACGGAGAGCTCCTTGTGTAAGCCAACTTGGGCACCTCCTCAGACACGAAACAAAGAAACTTTCCAGGTAGGTATCAAGGTCCTGCTACACCTGGAGCTGACAGGAGAGAGAGGCTGCTTGCTTCCTTCTCGCCTGAACAGGATGAGTGTGCCCGAGCAGTGCCAGGCCTGAACCTGCCCTGCCTCGGCGAGTGATAATTTCCTCCCAGCCACAAGTGCCGATAATCATGCACAGGAAACGTGCTGCCCGCTGGAGCCTCGGTGCCCTGTCCACTGCAATTAAAGGAAGTGGGGGGCACACGTGAGATCCAGTTTGTGGGGACCCCCCTGCCACAGCTGCTGAGCTGTGGGAAGAAAAGACGCAGATATGTGGGGACGGGACAAGCCATGGCAGTTGGGGCGCGGGTTCTGGGGTCTGGATCACACCCCGCCAGGGCTGAAGCCTGCTTGTGACGTGTGTTTTCAGATGTGCGGCCTGGCACAGGCTGTTTTACCCCCCTAAGCCGTTAACTCATCCCTTTACTGGCAGTTGCAGGCAATCTTTGCACATGCCCTGAGGAAGCAAAGCGCAACCTGGCACCCAGCTAATTAGTCACTTCCCGAGCGTTCAGGCTTCTCCACAGCTTTCCCAGCCATGCCTTCTCTGATGGCAGCCTCACAGGTTCTGTTACCTGCCATCTGGTGTAGCCAAGGAATGGAGTGGCAGAATGGCCCAGAAAGGCTGTTAGCAATAAGCCAGTGTTGTTGGAAGATGGCAGTCTGTCTCTCCCTTCAGCCATCCCCTGCCCGCCCCAAGGTCTGAGCTGTTTATAGAAACCCATAGCAGTTTGCAGTAAGGTGGGAAGATGTGGGTCCCGGGCAGGTGGGCACCTCTGTCACCCAGTGTCTGTTATCCAGAGTCGCCCCTGTCCCCACCCTAGGAGCCTCTTCTGGAATGTGGACTGCTTGTGTCTTCTCCCCCTCCTGGAGATGGGGACAGTGGCTCTCCAGGAAGTCTGAAGACTCTGTGTCCATGCCAGAAGTCCTAGTCTGGTGTGTGTTGTGGTCAGTCTTTTCTGGCAAGTGGCCTCTTCCTGGAACTTGGCAGGCTTAGGGAAGGCAGGGAGATTTGCTCCTTTCTAGTAATGTCACTGTGCAGTCCAATCCTTCGATTTATGTTTGGCATTTCGTTTTTCATTTTGAAAGAAGTCTTCCCTAGCCCAGGTTGCCCTCAGTCAGGCGACACTCCGCCCTCCGCCTCCAGGCACGCACCACCACTCTCAGTCCAACCCAGGGCCTCACACACGCTGGGCAAGCACTCTCTCTATTGAGCCACATCCCTCGCCCTAATTTTTTGTTCTTTTTTCTTTCTTCTTTTTTTTTTTTTTTTGTGACAGGGACTCATGTTGCCCGAGCTGGTCTTGAACTTGTTATGGAGCCAGAGGTGGTTTTGAACTCTTGATTCTCTTGTCTCCATTTCCCAGGTGCTAGGATTAGCAGTTGAGCCACCAAGCCCAACTTTATAAATTTTTTTAAATGACCTCACACTGTAGCTCAAGCTGGTCTCGAACATGTGGCATCTTCCCTCAGCCCCCAAAACGGACTGTGAGTGCACGTCCCCATACCCAGCTTTTTGTTTGCGTCTGTGGTGGGGTTCCTGTGTGCTCTGATTGTTGGTGTGTGCCACTGTGCCTGGCTCTGTGTTCAGCTTACGTAAAAGAGAGCATGCAGAGGCAAGAGAAACTTCTGGAACCCAGATCTTCGTGGAGAGGAGCTTACGCAGTTTTGTGGTCTGAGAGGTGTGACGTCCCTGCAGGACTCTCGTCTCCTCTGAGCCCCTGGCAGATTTCCACAGGGGACATGTGCCAGCCCTCATCTTCCGGGCTCTGCTTCCCTTTGTCTTGCTGCAGCACTCCCTCCCTGGCTGCTGGTTGCTCCACGGGACTCAGAGAAGCCCCGTTCTTGTCCTCATGGCTGTGGGACTGTAGAAATGACCCGCCTTCCTGTTTGCTTGGCATGTCTCCCCCTTCCGGGCCACAAGGACAGATGCCTGCAGGTCCCAGAGCCCACCCTGACAGGGCTGGGAGTGAAGCAGGTGCGCAAATATTTGTCAAATATCAGTGTGGCTTTAGCACTAGGAGCTGTCCTGGCAGGGAGAGGGCACTGCGCATGTGAGAGACCGGAAGGGGGCAAGTGAGATGGAATCCATCACAGCCTCCCCTGAGGCTGAGGCAGGAGGAGGAGTGTGTGGCCAGCCTGGGCTACATAGAGGGGCTTGTCTCAGAAGACTTCCTGTGGAGTGTTACGTAAGCACACCTTTCTCTAGGGCTCCCTTCAATTTTTTTTTTTTGTTGTTGTTGTTGTGGATAGGTTGTTTGTACTGACGATGACTTGACCTGCCTCCTGCCTCCACCTTCCGGGTGCTGGAATCACAGGCAGGCATTGCTATGCCCAGCCAGCCTTCACATTTCCATGAAGCAGGTTTTGTTATTAGGCTATGGGATACATAAAGGGAGAAATCACTTTGCCATGTCACCCATTAAGAGATTTGGTCTGACTGTTAAGAACTCAAAGACAAGCCAGGTGGTGGGGGCGCATGCCTTTGATCCCAGCACTGGGGAGGCAGAGGCAGGTGGATCTCTGTGAATTTGAGGCCAGCCTGGTCTACAGAGTGAGTTCCAGGACAGCCAAGGTTACATAGTGAGACCCTGTCTCAAAAAACAAACAGAAAAACCATTTTGCTGAGCATAGTGGCACATGTCTTTAATCCGAGTACTTGGGAGGCAGAGGCAGATGGATTTGAGTTCAAGGCCAGCCTCGTTTACTGAGTTCCAGGACAGCCAGGGTTACATAGCGACACCCCGTCTCAGAAACACAGCAACAGAAAACAGATGTGGAGTCACACACAGGTAATCTCAGGACTTGGGGTGTGGAGGCGAAAGGATTAGGACTTCAAGGCTAGCCTCAGATAAGAACCAAGTTGAGGCTAACCTGGGCTCCATGGGCTCCTTACTCCCTAGTGTCCACACCAAAGTGGAGCCAGCTTCGGCCGCTCCTGATAGAGACAACTCTTCTGCCTCTCTTCCCAGCACCCCAGCACGCAGCAGCAGCAGTTCCCGTCCCTGGACGACAAGCCCCAGTTCCCGGGGGCCTCGGCAGAGTTCATAGACAGGCTTGAGTTCATCCAGCCCAACGTCATCTCTGGCATACCCATCTACCGTGTCATGGACCGCCAGGGCCAGATCATCAACTCCAGCGAAGACCCCCACGTGAGGCTGCTCCCCCTTCCCAGGCCCCCACGCCCAGGTCCCGTGCCTGTCTCCTCCGGTCCCAACTTTCCCCCTCTGTCCGCCTGTGCCTGCAGCTGCCCCAGGAGGAGGTGCTGAAGCTATACAGGAGCATGACGCTGCTCAACACCATGGACCGCATCCTCTACGAATCCCAGCGGCAGGTATGGGGACTGGCTGGAGCTGAGTAGGGTCACCCTGGGTCCCTACCTGTGCTTGCATAGAAGGAACGCACCAAGGATGGTGGTCTGGGGGTCCAGAGGTCCTTTTGGTGGTGTCCCGAGAGTTCATTGGGTTCTTCCTGGGTTCTGGGAGAATATGGGAAGGGTTTCATCCAAGGACACTAAAAATCCCTGCTATGTGCACAGCAGAGGAAAGTTCCAGAAGTGCCTCGTCACAGTCCTGACACTGGTCAGGACACCTTGCTTGTCCTTGTCTGTGCTTCTGTACTGTGTGATACACGTGCAGGTATGACACACACACGAGGCGTGCTGCACAAACCTCGGTGGTAGAGTGCGTGTCTTGCCCCAGGTTCCGTCCCTAGCTGTACAGATAAATGAAATACTTCAGAAGCAAGGCCTGGCGATGCATACCTGTAATCCCAGTTCCTGGGAGGCTGAGGCAGTAGGATAGCTGTGAATTCCAGGCCAGCCTAAGTTCCAAAGAGAGACACTGCCTCGGTGCTGCCCTCCACCCCCACCCAGAAAACCAAGAAATGCAGCTGCTGCTCTGACCCCCGCAGAGCTGGGACGGGGGCTGTGCTATCCAGAAGGAAATGGTGGTGCAGCACGGCCTACGTGTGAGGACAGAGCTCCCCTCTCCGAAGGTGCTTAAATCACATCAAAACCAGCACCTAACAGGCCACTAGTTAGTCCTCTTGGGCAAGAAGCTCGGGACAGGGGCCTGGGGCCCACCCAGTGGCAGCTGAGTCTAGTGGGTGTCGGTCTCCTGTCTCCTTCCATTGTTCTTCTGTGCAGCACTGGCCTTTCCTCGTGGTCCCCTTACGAACCTCATAGTCCAGATGGCTGCTGGAGTCTCACCCCAGGCATCAGGAGCAAGGTGGGAGGCCGAGCATGGCAGGGCCCGTGCTCCCTGCTCTTGTCTCCACAGAGCTTTCCAGGGCATGCCCCTGAAGAGCATCGGGGTACGGCTCATCTTCCTACTTGCCAGGGACCCTGGCAGTTAGTAGGAGGCAGAGACGGGGTGGACAGGCTCTGCCACTGGCCCAAGGTGGGGGTGCATGTCGGGCTCCTCCCATGCTGACTGAACTTGACAGCTTGCAGCCCATCCCCACTACCCACCCACCCACTTGGCAGTGAGAGTCAATTAACTTTTAATTGGCACCCCACTTAGAGGAAAGGCCTTCTCATCACTTGCCCTGCAGCTGAAAAGCCAGGCTCCAGGAGCATTACTGAGCTCCACAGGGGTGGGGGGTCCCCAGAGGCCCCTCAGGGGTGGGGGGGCCCCCAGGGGCCCTTCAGAAAAAACTCTTCCACGAGATCTTGGGTGATCTCGATTTCATCATCCGTCAGGGGTTCCCAGCTCTCCAGCCAGGTTTCCATCTTGGCGCCCACAGCAGACAGCCTGTCCAAACGTGACCTGCACCCCTTCCCTGCACCCTTTCTCCTCTCCCCACTTCCCAGTGTTGGGCACTGCCCGCCATCCTGCCCACTCCCCGGCGGCGCCCCGAGTTCATCTGCTCTCTGTCCCCCTGCCGGCCTTCTGTTTCCCGATGTTCCTGCAGGAATTGATCAGCAGCTCCGCAGCCCTGTTGGACCCACCCTGTCCCTCTACTTCACCCTTCCTGGCAGGCTGGCTTTGCTCTGTGCCTGTTGTCTCATGCTCACGGATGGCTGCCCCAGGCCCAGGGTAGAGAGGCCAGAGTAGCCAGCCTGGGTGGCCACTCAGTAGCCCTCACTCAGCTTTGCGGACTCATCCTTCTGCCCCTCCCACTGTCTCCCCAGCTCCCACACCAGCCCCTCTCCCCTGGACTGCTGCAGGCTGCAGTCCTTCCTGCTCCTCCATCCCTTCCCTGCAGAACGCTTGAGAGATTCCAAGACCCTGGCCGTGACCGCAGCACTCCCACAGGGCGTCCCCATCTCCGGGTGCCTCCTCACACCCCGTCTCCCCCTTGCCTTACTTAGTCGCGGCCCTCTGGCCTCCTGTCCCTCCTTGCCTCTTCTCCTAGGCTTCCCACCCGCCCTGCCTTTGCCCAGTGCAGCTTCTTCCACACCTGGCTGTGCCCACGCCCTCCCTTGGGCCGTGTCACTCAGCTCTCTGTCCACCCGGTTCCTCTGGAGGCAGCAGCTCCTGTAGCCCAGCCCAGCACCTGTCTACAGCGATGGCTGATCATTACAAGTCAGGCAGGGGCCGGGTGTGTAGTACACCTCTTTAATTCCAGCGCTCGGGAAAGCAGAGACAAGAGGATCTCTGAGTTTGAGGCCAGCCTGGTCCGCCTTGTGAGTTCCAAGACAGCCAGGGCTCTGGAGAGAGACCCTGTCTCAAAAAAAAACAAAAAACAAAAGGCAGAGTTCTCCGTCATCAGCTGCCTTACCCAAGCTGGGCTTCTGGGCCCTTCTCCCAGGGCCGGATCTCCTTCTACATGACCAACTATGGCGAGGAGGGCACGCACGTGGGGAGCGCTGCCGCCCTGGACCGTACGGACCTGGTGTTCGGCCAGTACCGGGAGGCAGGTACGTCTGCTGGTAGTTTGCTCCAGGGTCTCCATTGAGCGCATCGGTTCAGTTTCCTGAGGGCTCTTACTACAGCAGCATGGTGCTGTGAAGGCCTAGGGAGCCCAAGAAACAGCCTTGCAAGTAGTGCGGGTGAGGTCATGACTTGGAGAGGTGGACTTCCCCCAGAGCCAGGAAACAGGGCAGCGTCTCTCGCAGAGAAGGGTAACTTGCTTGTCTTCTCTGAGCCACCGTTGAATTCTCATCTTCAGAATGGCAGTGGGGAGGTACCCCAACTGAATGGTGGCCAGAAGGGTGCTGGGGATCAGGCCTGGCTGAGGGCAGGGCACACTCTGCAGACGCCTGTCTGCCTTGAGGACACTCCTGGGCTCTCCCGAGGTGCTGCGGTTTCTAGGAAGCAGGGGCGGTGGGAGACTGGGGGAGACTGGGAATGTGGCTTAGCAGTACAGCGCCTACCTAGACTCTACCAGTGAGGGGTGGGGAGAGGCTTGCTGAGCCAGCGAGATGTGGTTGCTTGTAAGGAAGTCCTGCAAAGAAGCTGCCCCTAGTGGTACCAGCCAGTCAAGTCTGGAGCCTCGATAGGCACTGTCACATCTTGGGCAAGCTGCTTCGCCATGCTGTCCTGTTTATAAGGAGGGGGTAACCCCAGCTGGCTGCTGAAGAGTCTTGGGCGATTGGCACAAAGCTATCAGCTCAGGGTCTGGTGTAGGCCGAGCACTTGAAGTTAGAGGCCCTTGTTATTGGAGCCTTTCCCAGGAACAGCTTTTCAGAAGTGGGATAGGACAGGATGGCTGTTCAGAGGCCTCCTCGGATAAGCTGGGCATCCAGGCTACAGCTGGACCAGCCCCCATCCGCTCCTGCACTGGGCTGGGACACCCAGCCTGCTTGACGCTTGGCATTACCAGCAAGGAAAGCCAGGTCTCCAAGGCTCTGGGGACCGCACTCTCTTGTGTGTGGAGGCGACAATCAGGAGAGGAGCCAGGCCACCTCACACCTGGTCTCTGCTTCACAGCCTTCCCGTAGTGTTGAGGAGCTTCTCCCTGGGACGTGGAGAAGCCTGGCATGGTAGCCTGTGCTTGTCATCCCAGTCCTGAGGAAGTCGAGGCCAGCCTGGGCTACACAGCAAGAATCTGTCTTTAAAAATAGCAGACTCCCCCAACTGTGACATGGGGAGGTGAGAGGGAGGTCTTCATAGCCGCAGGTGGCCCTCACTGATTTCTGGAAGGCCAAGTTCCTGACAAGACAGAGCTTGTCTTGTCCCCTTGCCACAGGCTGGCCTGGATTGGGTGGCTTGTTGAGGTGCCTTTCCCAGCCAGGGAGGTAGCTGTCCTTGTTAATTGTGAAAGCCAGGTGAGCAGCAGGGACAAAGGGACGTCCCCGGGCCCAGGCCATCTGCCTCCCAAGGGGTGGGCCCTAGTGAGCCCTCTTCACCCAAGTCTGACCCCGCCACAGCCCTCTCTGTTTATCACCCCCACCCCCACTGCCCTCCCATAACCATATGGGACGTCCCCAACTGGGGTGTCCACAGGGAGTCGTGTTTGGTCAGGACCATGAAGCAGGAGCAGGTGCTGAGGCCCAGCAGTGGTTCCCAGGGGACCTGCAGCTTCCTGGCACAGGCCAGATCTGCCTGGGTGCTGTGCCCACAGAGGCTGTGGGTTCTGTTCTATCTGGCAGTGGTGGAGATGGAGCCCAGGCCGCACGCATGTACCAGGCAGGCACTTCTCTTTCCACTGAGCCCCACCCCAGCCCCGGGCTCTGCACAAACACCTTCCTGCTCCTGCCCGCTGATCAGCGCCTGTGCCTTACGGGTTCGTGGGCCAGCCTTTTGCAGACTTATTGTGCCCATTCGAAGACATGGCAGATGACCTCGAAGGCCAGGTATACACGTGAAAGCAGAGGCAGGAGGATTGCCGATTTAAGGCCAACCTGGATAACATGGCTAGACTCTCAAAACAGCAGGCAGAATGGTGCACGCTTGTCCACATCAGCACAAAGAAGTAGAGGCAGGAGGCTTGCCACAAATTGAAGGCCAGCCTGGCCTACATAGAAAGTCCAGGCCAGCTAGCATGCCTTTAATCCCAGCGCTTGGGAGGTGGAGTCGGTGTGAGTTCAAGTCCAGCCTAGTTCCTCACACAGTGAGTTAGTTCCAGGGCTGCACAGTAGGTCTTAAGAAACAAACTGCTTGTTATGTGACATTAACTTTTTCTGAGACATGGTCCACTATGTAGCCATGGCTGTTCTGGAGCTAGTTTACAGGTCAGGCTGATCTCGAACTCAGAGAGACCTGCCTGCCTTTCCATCCCTGTTCCATCTGAAGAAAGCTCTGCAGTAGAGGGTTGGGAAAGGCGAGTGCTAGACGCCCGATGGCGACTTCCCTGTGTGCTCAGGCTCCAGGACCTCGGGATGGATGCCTTACACGCAGGTTTGCCCCTTTCATGGTGTTGAGAGTCCCAGTTTGTCCTGAAGCAATCCCAGGCCCTCCCCTCCTCTGACATAGCCTGGGGCCCAGCAGGGCTGGTATTTGAAGGAAAAGTTGCATTTCTGTGAGCAGATACAGCCTTTCCTGTCGGTGCAGTGGGGTGGGGTGGCGAGTCTGTTTCTCACTGGGAAAAGGTCTTAGGCTAGGAAGCGTTCACAGTAGCACATTTGCTGGCATGCCTGCCTGAGGTCCTGGGCGCCATGTCCAGCTCTGTAACGGAGGAGGGAGGGGCGCCCAGCCCCTGAGGAAAGGGGAGCCACTTCTCAGTGCTGTGGCCGTGTGCCAGGGACGGCTTCCTGTATCTGTGAGCACAGGGACGGCACTAATGGATTCAGTGAGCTATTTTATTTTATATTTATTTATCGAGACAGCGTCTCACTCTGTAGACTGGGCTGGCCTTGAACTCTCAGAGATCTGCCTGGCCAGTGAGTTATTTTAAAAAGAAAAGAAAACAAAACACCATGGAGTCAGGAGGATGGCGGTGTCCCAAGAAGACTTGGGAATGGAATCAGGGTGGGATCGGGGGTTGGAGTAGGGATGACCTAATACATTGCATCCGTGTATGAAGGTGCTGAGTAATTCTCTTAGAGCCACCTACAGAGTGATGGTCCGATGGGTCTTCCACCGCTGACCATGTGCCCCAGAGACCGAGACCAGGTGCCTACAAAGGAAGACCTCATCTGCCATGTTCTGTGCAGTCTAGCCTGGTCATATGCAGAGTTCAGTTAGACCCATTCAAAGATGAGTATTAGAAGCCACTAATGGACTGAGAGTTACCAAGAGGGCCACACATGCGTTTGTCCCGAGACAGGCTGTGTCTGTGGCTCCCGCCTGTCCTGTGAGCCCCTGAGTTGGCCCACCTGCTGCAGCCTGGCTCTAGTATTTGCTGTGTAGCCCAGGCCAACTCCAACTTGCAGTCTCCTGCCTCAACCCTGGAGTGCGGGGCTCATAGGCCGCCTACCACACTGACCTGGCTCCTTTGCTGTTGGTAGGAAGATCCCGGGAGGCAGGGGCCGCTTCCAGGTTGCCCGCAGTGGCGGTCTGGCCCTCCTTCCCGCTGCACCGCTCACCAGGCTCACCCGCCTTCTCCTGCCAGGTGTGCTCATGTACCGGGACTACCCTCTGGAGCTGTTCATGTCCCAGTGCTATGGCAACGTGAGCGACCCGGGCAAGGGCCGCCAGATGCCCGTTCACTACGGATGCAGGGAGCGCCACTTCGTCACCATCTCCTCTCCACTGGCCACGCAGATCCCTCAGGGTGAGGACATGCGCTCTGAGCCCTGTGCATGCCGTGCACATGGCACACCGCTCTGTGGGCCCAGGCTTCCTCCAGCCTGCTAGTCGGGTGCTGTGGTTAGGGCCTCACAGGGCTTTCAGGGGACCGCTCAGAAGGGCTCTGCGGGGTCCCAGCCCGCCCGGCAGCCTTGAGTCACAACCACACCCTACTTCCCACACTCCTGCTTCCTCCATCCCTCCTCCTCCCCAAGCCAGCAGGACCAGGTGCTGCCTCCCTGCCATGCTTAGACCGCTTAGACCGTTGGGGGTAAATGTTACAGGGAACAGGAAATTGCAGTCGAAGAAGGAAGTGACTTACTAGGGTCTTGTAGGGAGGAGGGCAGGAACTCAACGGGTTCTTGTGGCCACAGAGCCCGAATTCTTCCTGGCTAGCCCTGGTCCTTAGAGCCGGGTGGACTTCCCAGAGCATGCTCTAAGTGCCCCAAGGCTCCTGGCATACTGCAGAGATTGCTAGGATGCTGGGTCTGTGCCCACACGGCACACAGACCAAAGACGTGCTCTCCTGTGGCCTCCTGGGCTTTCTGATGGGGGGTTGTCACAGTGTAGGGGCTTGTCCATTGAGGCAGTCCAGGTGCGAGTCTGCAGGCCTCCTGGGGGAGAGGTGGGGCAGAGCTCTCTGAGCAGGCCGTGGCCTCATCTTCCATTACAGGGCACTGGAGCCCTCACTCAGCAGGTGTATGGAATGGCCACCATGCGCAGGTGTCTCCCTAGTCTGAGCTAGAGACGAATGTCAGCCCTGTTGGTGCTGATGTTGGATTGGAGGGACAGTAGAGAACGTGGTGAAGAGGCAGCACCTAGGGTGCCTTGTACTGGGACTGGGGAAGCCAGGAGAGCTGTCTGCGGGACAGGGCACAGGCATCACAGGCCACTTCACAGACTGAGAGCACCGTGGAAGGGGGCTGTGTGGATACCTTGAGACAGTCATGTGCTTACTGACGACCAGACCCGGGGACTGTGGGGACTTTGGCCCACAGTGGCCTGAGAGTCCAGGGCTAGGAAGGCGTACGCTGTAGGACCCCCCCCCCCCCGCGCGCGCGCTGCCCTTTGGATGACAGATGAAGGGTCAGCGATGGGGCAGAGGACCACTCTAAGACGCAAGGTGCCGGGGGCGTGGCCTGGGTATGGAAGGTTGGGGTCTGGCCGTCAGTTGAAGGCCGTGTACACGTGAGCATGACAGAGCCGAGTCAGGGACCATGCAGCTTTGCCCTGTGCATTAGGAAGGATGGCATTCCCGTCGCCGAGAGGGAGAAGGCTATGGTGGGCAGGCCCTGGGTACCTGGTGATGTTTCCAAGCCCGAGGCCCTGTGCGTGCGTGCATGCATGCTTACGTGGGTGGGTACGCGCATGCGTGCCGTTTATCCCTACTTACCCTTTCCCGTCGGTGTTCCCGTGCAGCGGTGGGGGCGGCCTATGCTGCCAAGCGGGCCAATGCCAACCGGATTGTGATCTGTTACTTTGGCGAGGGCGCAGCCAGCGAAGGGGACGCCCACGCCGGCTTCAACTTCGCCGCCACCCTCGAGTGCCCCATCATCTTCTTCTGCAGGAACAATGGCTACGCCATCTCCACCCCGACCTCGGAGCAGTACCGCGGGGACGGGATCGGTAAGGGCCCAGCTGCCCGCGCCCTCTTGGCTTCTCCTTCCCGGCTGACAGCGGGGCACAGGAGGCCGTGAAAGCAGCACGCTCTGCCCTCCCCGCCTTCTGCCCGAGGCCTGAGCAGCCTCCTTCTGCCCCCGCAGCGGCCAGGGGCCCCGGGTACGGCATCCTGTCGATCCGCGTGGACGGCAACGACGTGTTCGCGGTGTACAACGCAACTAAGGAGGCCCGGCGGCGGGCCGTCGCCGAGAACCAGCCCTTCCTCATCGAGGCCATGACCTACAGGTGCCTGCCCTGCCCAAGCTCCGCCCCCGACCCGCGGCCTGGTGAGCCCCTGCTGCATTCACATCACCCGCTGACCCGCGTGTCCTCCCCCGAGCAGGATCGGGCACCACAGCACCAGCGACGACAGCTCGGCGTACCGGTCAGTGGACGAAGTCAATTACTGGGACAAGCAGGACCACCCGATCTCAAGGCTGAGGCAGTACCTGCTGAACCAGGGCTGGTGGGATGAGGAGCAGGAGAAGGCCTGGCGGAAGCAGTCGCGGAAGAAGGTGAGGTGGGGTCCCAGGGTGTGTGCTGGGCGGGTCCCTGCACGGGAGGACTTGGGGGAAGGGAGCGCAGGACCTGGGTGCTCACGCTGAGCTCGCGTGTGGCCCCTGGAGCCAGGCTGCCTGGACCTTCGCAGTGGAAGCCAGCGCGGGTCCCTGCCAGTCTCCCCAGGTCTAGGTCCCCGGGTTCCCTTACCCCTCACCCGCTGGCCTCAGGCTGCACTGTGGACGCTGGCTCAGCTCTGACTGCGTCGTCCTGAGTCCTCTCTGCGTCCTGCTCCCACGCTGGTTGCCTCCACTCAGAGCTGCTCACTGCAGGGCCAGGGCCCTTCCAGGCCTGAGCGTGGGCTCTGGAGTGTTGCAGGCCTCAAAGGGGTGGCCGGCCTTCGGGTTGGCAGTTGTGGCAGGCACGGGGAAGGGGCAGCCACTTCTCACTCGCCCGTGTCCCCCAGGTGATGGAGGCCTTTGAACAGGCCGAGCGAAAGCTAAAGCCCAACCCAAACCTGCTCTTCTCTGACGTGTACCAGGAGATGCCTACCCAGCTCCGCAAGCAGCAGGAGGCCCTGGCCCGGCACCTGCAGACCTACGGGGAGCACTACCCCCTGGACCACTTTGACAAGTGAGCCCCGGACACCATGAGGTGGTCCCGCTCACGTGGAGCAGGGGTGCTGGCGGGGTGCTGTGCCTCCCTAGTCAGTGCTGCTGATGCTTGGCGGCCAGGGCGGCACTCCAGACTGTCACCGGGCGACTCCCAGCCCCTCCCTGCTCCTCCAGGCTACTGTGCTGAGGACAGTGTTTGCAGCTACTGTTGGGGCCCCATCCCCCCTTCACCTGTTACAGGCCCTTTAGGGGTGGGACCAGGCCCAGGAAGAGCAAGGTGGTGTGGGCCTTGCCCAGAGGGAATGAGCGGTCAGCAGAGTGAATAAACGTGGCTCTGCCTTTGACGCTCTGCTTCCTCTGGTCTCTGTCCCAAGTTTGGGGGAGCGGAGGACACGGCATAGGGAGGGGAGGGGCCAGGCCTGCATGGCTGATTGGGTTGGGGTGGGGGGATTGTCACAGTGTCTCACTGTAGCCTAGTTTGGTCTGGAATTTGTGATCTTCCTGTTTCAGCTCTGAGTTCTGGGATTAAAGGGTATACCACCACACCAGTCTTTGGAGATATTCTGGGAGTTCTGGGATTAAGGGGGTATACTACCACACCAGCCTTTGGAGACATTCTGGGCTTCTCTAGTCAGGAAAGCTAAAGGCTCGGAGATACCAACATCTATAAACTTTCCCAAGCTGGGGGACAACTTTGGCACACAGATCGGGGCCCTCCAGACGGGCACAAGCCTGTTGTCCAGCAAAGGATCCAGGGTGCCCACTGGAAGCTGCCAGGCCAGGCCGGGACGTGTCCAGTATGAAGGTTAGGGTGCAGCAGCGTCTGCTCCACCTTCCCTGTAGGAGTCCTATACAAAAAAACAACTCCTGGCCTCAGAGTAGAGAAGACATATTTTTCAAAATCAGAAACTAGGCAGAACACAGTCTGCCACCTTGTCTGGCCTCCCAAGTTCTTGGCTAGGAAGGGTTTGGGGGGGGCTCAGGTCAGTCAGCACCCAACCCCAGCCCAGCTCCTCCCCAAGGCTCAGCAATGGAGCTTTGGGTCCCACAGTTGTTTCCAGAGCCTAATGGTGTCCTGAGGGCTGACTGGATGCACCAGCAGCAGGCCTCGCACAGCGCAGAGGTCCCTGGTGCGGTCTGCTGACCAGCCTGTGAGGAAGCCTGGGTGGGAGCGGGGCGCCAGGCCCAGGGCACGGAAGCAGAAACCAGTGTAGACATCGTCGAAGGGGAAAGGTGTCACCCGGGCCGCGGCCTGCAGCAGCCAGGGGGCCAGGCGTCCAGAGATGACGTAGCCACCTCCACCCGCGTAGGCTGGGTAGTCACCATCAAAAAAGGTCTTGGGCACATAGAAGGGTCCTTCAGGCTTGCGGAGCGGCTTGGCGTGGGTGAAGACCTCACCCAGGTAGAGGCTTCGAGCCCAGGCGGGTGGCAGAGTCTGCAGGTGCTCCAGCAGGGCGGGGACGTGCACGAAGGCATCGTCCTGAACCTGCAGGACGAAACTCACAGCAGGGCAGTGGCGGCCCAGCCAGCTCAGCAGCAGCAGGTCCTTGAGTGTCTGGTTGTAGGGGGCGTCCAGGAAGTCCCAGAGCAGCAGGTCACTGTAGCGCCGGCTCTCCCACGTCACCAGAGATCTTAAGTCAGGCCCCCCGATTCCTAGTGGGGACCCCAGCAGGAAGAGCAACCGGGTCCCGGCGGCTGCCCTGCCCCAGGTCTCCCTCACTGCCTGCCGCGCTGCAAAGTGTCCTGGTTCTGACTTGACAGCTAGGAGCAGATAGGGAACGTCCTTATCAGAGCAGCTGGCCACCGGGCTGCCTTCCCCTGCAGGCAGCCATAGCGGGAAGCTCCGACAGGCTGCCGACAGCAAGAACTGGCGAAGTTCCTGCGGGTATGAGGCGAAGTCCTTGATCTTGGAGGCAGCAACAGTCCCCCAAGTCTGACAGTCCGTCCGGGGCAGGACTCCCATTCTCTGCTGCTGCTGGTTCCAGTAAGCAGAGGACAGTGGGCCAATCTGACCCAGGCGTTCTGAGAGGTTGGTGGGTAGGGTGGGCTCAGCATTGGGTGGCGTGGGACTGGGCAGGGTGCCCCGGGGCTTAGCCTTGTTAAGCCAGGACTCGGATGTCCACTCGATGTACACTTTGAGGCCCAGGAGTGTGACCAGTGCTAACAGGCAGAGCTGGCATTTGCGGCAACGCATGACCCGGCCCAGGGAAGCGGCCACCAGTGGAGCTGCAAGAGTCACAAGGAGCCACGGAGGTCTTTAGGGTTCAGCACGGACCTCCGAAGAGGAACCAGCCAAGCGCGGGCAAGCAGTCTAGGTGTCACCCAGCCCCAGCCTGCTATGGTAATGGCCTCTGAGACCCCGACCTTAGCCTGCCCTGCATTTCCCAACCATCCCGGTATCCTGACTGAGCCCCCGCCCCCATCCTATTTTTTCTCTTCTCGGGAGTCAAGGTGTGGACCCATTTGCAGGATGGCCCCATCGCCATCCCTACCCACTCTTTTCCCTACTCCTCCCTGCTCCCCGGGGAAACTCTTTTTACCTTCTTGGAAACCTTCCTACCTTCTCCTGCAACCCCACCCCAGGGCCCGGGGCCCCAGGTACCTCTGGGTCGGGCTTCAGCCAGCCCTGGGGGTCCTCGGGCCAAGCCCTGCCCGGACTCCCACCTCGCTGCCTTGTGTCCTCAGGCTGCCGCCCGGCCCGCGCTGGAGTCTGGACGGGCGGGCGGCCGCGGAGGGCGGGAGGGGGCGGGAGGGGGCGGGAGGGCCCCTGGGGCAGGGAGGGGCCGGGGCGGGGCCGAGGCGGGGATGAGATGGAGACGCACCCTGGCGAGTCAGGGCTGGTTTTCTGGTGAGACAGTGGGGGGGGGGGGGGGAAGGAGCAGGGGTGGCCAGAGCCACAGAGCGGGACCCTGGGAGGGCCTGAGAGAGAGATGCCGGAAAGGGGAGGCAAAGGCCAGCAGGCTCGGGGGACCCTGGGGCAGTCTGGGTCCCAGAGAGGAAAGAGAGGGGAGGCTGAGGGGGTGGTTCGAGGCCACCGCCAGGAGGCGTTGTGGTTGTGCTGCGAGCTTGGGGAATGTCGGCGGGGGCTGCAAGGGACCTCGGCAGGCAACTGGATGGGTAGAGAAAAAGGGCTGGGCTGGGGAACGACACAGGTGGAATGTGCCAGACCGGAGCCCAACTAGCCGGGGAAGAGTCGGAGGAGCCCAGCAGGACCCAGAGAGGAAGGGAGGAGCAAGGAGAGGAGCAATAGAAGATGCGAAGTGAGGTGCACTGAGAGCCCCCAGGATTAGGGACCGGCACCACCTCCAACTTGTGCACGAGCCCTTCCTACCTCCTCCAGCCTGGAGGTGCCCCGCCCTATGATGCTCTGGGCTCCACGCCCCACCCCAGGGGCAGGAAGGTGTTTGCCTGTGTTTGCCCTGGGGCCTCTGCTGCTGAGGCTGTGCCAGCAGTCTAGGGAAGCCAACAGGTGGGGCCTTCCCAGATCTCCAGGGACCTAGGTCAGGAGGGACCACAACCCACCCCATCCCCACCTCTCCAGCCTGGCCTTGACCCCTCGCAGCCTACCTGGTTTGGAGGACTGTCCCAATATAGCAGGAACCCAGTGTTCCAGCCAGAGCCTGTTATCTGTTCAGCCCTGATTTCCTCCCTCCAAGTTTGAATAATGGAGCCCGTGGGAACAGAGGGAGGAAGAGAGAGAGGGGGAGGAAATGGTGAAGCTAATGGAATAAGCTAGAGTGGGGAAGGTAGCCAAGGGCCAGGCAGGGCCGAGCCCACCCCAGGCCTGGGCGAGGCCACGCAACGCCTCTGAGCTCTCCTGGCTCATCTCCCTCCAGAGCACTGAGGCTCTGTAACTGTGGAGGCCTCCTGGGGCCGCTCGGAGTCTCCCAGGAAGCCAAGTCCCAGGGCTTGTTGCCTAGGACAGGAAGAAGCCACACAGCTGCTGGGATGAGGCGGACCCAATAGAGAGCCGTGATTAACAGCGGGAGACCGGGTGATGAAGGCGGGTGGCGGAGGTCTTTTGGGGACCGCAGTCTGGGGCATGTTCATTATCTGCTTCCATGTCAGGCCAGGGCATTTCTGGCTTCTCAGCTTTAACTGCAGGGTACAGTTGGGTCCGCGTTCCCGCCAGCTAACCGACCACAGACCACCTCTGTGGCACAGGGTAACTCATTAGATCTGAGAAGCACACCTGGTGGGCAGATTGGGCCCAGGTATGCTCAGTACTCCACACTTCCCAGGTCTCCATCTAGACGTGGTCCAAATTCTCCTAATTTGTCTTCCTTGTATGGGTGTTTTGTCTGCATAATGTCTGCGCATCCATTGTGTGCCTGGTGCCTGTGGAGGCCAGAGAGGGCGTCAGATCCCCTTGAACAGGAATTACAGACATTTGTGAACTGCCATGTGGGTGCTAGGAATGAACCTGTGTCCCCTCTGCAAGAGCAGTCACTCAGCCTCCCGCCAGTCTCTGCCCCCAACTATTTTCTTTTGTAGCCCTGTGGTCCTCTGGCTTCATTCCCTAGTGCAGGGATGCTGGCTTGGGGAAGTACTGAGAGTTGAACCTAGGGCCCTGTGCGCCCTACCACTGAGCTATCCTACCCCAGATGATGGTATTTTGTTATCAGTGGGGGCCCAGCAGACCCCTCCCCCTCTGCAGCAAGTGGATTTGGTCCTAGGGTTTATGGATTTGTTGGCAAAGCTTGAGTCTTTAAAAAATTTTTTTGAGATGGGGTCCCACACTGTGTATCTGTGGCTGGCCTGGAATTTGCCGTGCAGACCAGTCTTACTGCCTTTGCTTCCTGGAGTCCTGAGAATAGTGGACACATGGGGCTGGGGAGATGCTGTGGCTAAGAGCAATTGTGGCTTTTGCAGAGGACCCAGGTTTGGTTCTCAGCAGCTACATGGGAACAACCCATGACTCAATTCCAGGGGATGAGTGCCCTGGGTGGACACTGCACACACTTGGTGCACTTACATACATGCACATAAAAATAAATTACTCCCCCCCCCAGACAGGGTTCCTCTGTGTAGCCCTGTCTGTCCTGGAACTCACTCTGTAGATCAGGCTGGCCTTGAACTCAGAGATCCACCTGCTGGGATTAAAGGTGTGTGCCACCATGCCCCTGGCAAAAACGGGCACTCCTTTTAAAGCCAAGGCCTGGGTGAGGTCATACAGGGATTCTGGGCACTGGGGGTTCTGGTGGCTTCTTGGTATTGGCAGAAGAGCCTGGGGGTGGCTGGGAGCAGGGGTCAAGGCCTGACTGCTCTTGTGTTCAACTCTGTTCCAAGACTGAGCTTCTGGAGCTATCGTGGGAGCTCAAGTTCTCAGGCTGGCCGCACACACAGCCATCTCTGAGCTCTCAAGGGTGGTCCCCCAAATCCCAGCAGCCGTGGGCATGTGCTGAAGCTGGCAGCTCGCCGGCATCCACCACAGGTCTGGGATGCCCAGCTCCAGCAGGGTCTCACTGCTGTTCTGCCCAAAGTCCCGGCCCTCCCAAACCCACCTTGAATCTGGACCCAGTTGGGAGGAAAAGCTGCAGGGTGATGTGAACAGGGAGAGTTTAATATAAAGAATCACACATCCGGTGTATTGGAGTCACGGCAGTCACTAGGAACATGGTTACAGATGCATTCACAGACAATAGGGGTGCCAAGGGAAGCTGCTGACCACCCGGCATCCGGGAGCTGGGGGACCGCTGCCCTGTAGCACTCAGATACCTCTACATGGTACACGTGAAGCCCCCTGAACACAGCCACTTCCAGCAGCCTCTACCCCAAAGCTCCGCTCCATTTTCACGCAGCGGGAAACCCCTACATTTGAAGGTTCAGGCCAGCGATCCAATGAGAATGCATGGGCGTGGGGGTTGCTGGCCTTCAGCGACTGTGCGCCCCACACAGGAAAGAGCCACTGCTGTAAAGGGTCAGCAGGATGTCACGTCGGCCACGCCCCTGCTGACATTATGGGGACAATTTGGGGAATCTTCTTGACAGGGACAGTGGGAGACTGGATCTGTGTGCAGCAGAGTGTGGGGGGGCTGTCAGCTGCAAGCAGACACAAGTCAGTACCCTGACTCAAGTCTTATCTGCCGATGCTCCACTGTGTTAAATGAACCCCTCTGGGAGCCCGAGTGTGAGGAGACATCAGGCACTCCAGAGTGGGCCCACAGGCTAGGAAGAGACGGGGCTGGATGTGTCCTGAGGCCGCTGGTCCAGCCCCAGCTGCAGGCCCTGGGCCCAGTCGGCTCCACGGACCTCGCAATGGGGCAACATCTCTTCCACCAAGATCTGGGTGAGGCCTGGGTGGGACACAGCAGGGAGGTCTGAGATGTCCAGCCTGCGGAGGTTCCTGAAGGGACGACACAGATGTCAGGGTGGCACCTGCGTGTTTCTGTCTGTCTGTCTGTGTTTGTGTGTATTTCAACTGGTAGTTTCTCTTTTTATTGTGTACATGCTAGGAATGAAAACCTAGGGCTTCATGCATTCTTCTGCTGAGCCACGCCCCCAGCCCTTCACTGGGGGATTCTAGTCAGGGGCTCTACCACTGAGCCACGCCCCCAGCCCCTCACTGGGGGATTCTAGGCAGGGGCTCTACCACTGAGCCACGCCCCCAGCCCCTCTAATAGAACTTTACAGCTATCTAAATGTGTGAAATTCACTGCTAACTACAAATACGTTTCTCTGGCTTCTACTCTCCTGCAAGTGTGACTGTCATGGAGTTTCGATTCATATATAAAGGAAGCAAAGCCAGGGGTCACTTCATTCGTCTGAGTACACCTAATGCTCAGTTGTGCTCACCAATCACGGGTCCTAGGTCATGGCAGGGAGGGCACAGGCTAGGACCTCCTAGGCCCCCCTCCCAGCTCCGCTACACCAGGGCGTTCGAGCTCTGGGGTACAGGGCCAGCCTGCAGAGACTTACTGGAGGTGGTGGAGGCAGGCAAGGCCCCGTTCTGAGACTTGGGGGCACCCGGCCAGCGAGAGCTCCTGCAGTGAGTCAGCCAGGAGGTAGAGGCGGCTGAGGCACCAGTCGTCCACATTGGGGCAGCGGCGCAGTGACAGGGACCGGAGCTCCTTCAGGGGCACTGCTGGGCGAGAAGGCGGTCACCAGGCGCCTTTGTAGGCAGCACCGAGGAGAAGCCCACCCACCGCACCTACTCACGGATGTTGCTCATGCCCAGGTAGTTGATGGCACAGCCGCTGGCGTCCACGGCCTCCACCGGCACCTCCTGGAACGTCAGGAACTCGGCAGGGAAACGGCCGCGCTCATTTGGCCGGATCCACTCCTTGTCCTGAAACCTGGAATGAGTAGGGGGAGGGGCAGTGCCTGGCTCCCCACGCGTGGCCGTCCTGGTAATGGTGGCACTCCTCTCCCTCACACAGGACATCAGGAGTCCCAGGGCCAACAGCTGAGGTGGGAGTGGCTGCATGCCTGGAAGCCCAGCACTTGGGAGGCCGAGGCAGGAGCATTGGGAACTCAGAGCCAGCCTGGGCTACAGAGTGAGACCCCGCCGGACACCCCCCCCCACACACACTAAAGAGCTACAGGCCTGAGTCCCTGCTGACAGGCATTTTCAGATGCACAATTCACCCTAAGGAGGCGGTCAGGAGTGCTAAAACCAGGTAGGAAGCGGAGACACAGCCGGGGGCTGACGGGATGGCTCAGCGGGTGAAGCTGCCTGCCGCCAAGGCCGACGGCCACGTCTGACTCCTTCTGGTTGCCCTCTGACCTCCATGCACACAGCGGCAAAGCACGCCCCCACATGACAAATGAGCAAATGCTCAAAAGTACATATTTAAAAAAGGACAAAGGAAGGAGAAAAAGAAAAAGGAGCATAAAGACTTTTTCTTCTTTTGAGATGGGGGTCTTGCCACGTAGCCCAGGCTAGCCTAGGCAGGCTAATGCTTCTTCTTCAGTCTCCAAAGCAGCTGGGGTGGCAAGCACATGCCAGCATGCCCAGCTAAGAAATTTAAACTTTTCAAGAAAAAACGTATATATGGCGTGTGCCACAGCGTGGGGAGGGTGGGTGACACCCGGTGGTCCCCCCTCCACCACGCCCGGCTCGTACAGGAGAGCTGGACTCAGTCCTCGCGTGTGCGCGGACAGCCCTGGACCACCGAGGTCTCCTTAGCGCTGGGCACCATCCCACTTTAGAAACCACAGGCTGAGGTCCGGGAACTCGTCCTGACACAGCCACTGGGTGGCAGAGGTGCCCCACCCTCCTCCCACACCTCGCCAAGGTGGCTCTCGTACTTCACCGCGCCTCCCTGCTTCAGGATGAAGTAGGCCCCTGTGACGTAGGGGCCGTATTTCTCCAGGACGTCTGTGAAGACTCTGCAGAGAAAAACCAGAGCGAAGGTGAAGCCTGCGACCCCTCGCTCTGGGCCAGCTCGAGCGGCGGGCCACGGGGCACCAGGCGAACACGGTCCAGCCTGGCCGCACGTCCCAGAGCCTGTAAGTGCTGTGTTCGGGACCCAGCGGACACCGGGTCGGATAACCGTCTCTGTGTGTGGCACGCACAGGAGGCAGAGGTGGGAGGATCGGGAGCCTGATGCCATGTTGACGGCCATGGGCCAAGCCTCCGAAACTGTGAGCAGGCCTCCAGTTACATGGCTTCTTATAAAAGCTGCCTTGGCCACGTCTTCACACAGCACAGAACGGTAGCTGAGACACTAGCCGTGACAGGGAAGCTGTCAGGCGGCCTCACAGGGAGGTGGTGGGAACCCTCCCACACTGATATACTAACTCGAGGGCAGAGAAGACGCCTTAAAGTCTGCCCTCGGTGCCCGGCGGTAGTGGCGCACGCCTTTAATCCCAGCACTCGGGAGGCAGAGGCAGGCGGAGCTCTGTGAGTTCCAGGACAGCCAGAGTTACGACAGAGAAACCCTGTCTAGGGGGCAAAAAACAAAGAAAAAACAACAAAAATTTGCCCTTAGCAATGGGGAGGCCAGTGGCACCCATTCTTTGGATGGGAATGCCTTGAGAGTGAGATTTCTTTTATAAGGGAGACATGAGAGATTCATGCTTTAGCTACTACCTGTGTCTGAGAGGCTAGTCTGACCCCCTTGTGGGGCTGGGGCTCTGGCCGGCAGGGGCTCCCTGGGGTCTTGTCAGCGGCAGGTTCTTACCGATTCTCCCTGTTCACTTTGGTTATCTGCTTCTGGAGCAAGTACTCTCTTATAGCCTGGATGTCGTGGAAGTGGTCTGTGAGGAACTGTAACAGCGTTCTCTTCCGACTGCTGTCTGAGGCCGCTGATTCGCTCACACTATGGCTGCCCCTGGCTCTCCCAGTCCATCCTCGGGCACCCAGGCGCAGGAACTGGAGAAGGGGTGAGGGAGAGAACAGGGGGTTGAGCCGGGAACTGGATTCCAAGCCCCAAATCTTACACCTTGACCTTTAATCTCACTCCTGTGTTTCCTGAATCTTGTGAAATCCCCTGGCAGAACTCAATTTGGGGGGGTGTGGCTTCGGGCTAGAGCCCCCCCAGTTAATACGCACAAGGCCCTGTGGTCGTCCGGGCATGGCCACTCCCCCAGGCCTAACCTTTGTGATCCCAAACATTCCTCCAGATTTTTCCACTCAACCAATATTATTGATTGATTGATTGATTTTTCGAGACAGGGTAGCCCTGTGGCCCTGGCTGTCCTGGAACTCACTCTGTAGACCAGGCTGGCCTTGAACTTAGAAGATCCACCTGCCTCTGCCTCCTGAGTGCTGGGATTAAAGACGTGCACCACCACACGGCTATACATTCTTTCCTTAATTCTAGCCAGTCTCGGTTTTCTCAAGTTCTTCTAATTCCCCACCAACCTTATTTCGCCCCCCCAAACCCCCTTTACACTCTTATCAGTTCACTTTGGGGGACGGGCTGCGTACGCAGTGCACATCCGCGTGTATGCGTGTATGCCTGGGTGTGCACGCACGACGTGCCTGCGTACGGAGGCCAGAGGCTGAGGTGGCTTCCTCGGCTGCCCTGACCTTTACATACCGAGGCAGGGTCTCTCTGGTACCCTGACACCCCGACTCGGCTAGGCTGGCTGGTCAGTTTGCTGGAGGAAACACTTCCACCCCCAGGGTGCGGGGATGCCAAGTGTGTCATTGCTGCGCCCGGCTTTTCCCAGCATGGTTTCCGTGTGCTCTACAGAGAGCGCCAGCTCCCCGCCCGAACGTTACCCGGCTGTCCTTCGGTCTGGGTGAATGACTGATTCTGCACCCCCACCCCGGTCCATGTCACCGTCCGCCCTCATCCCATTGGTCCCTCGGCCAGCCCCGCCCCGCGCGGCCCGGGACCCGAGAGGCCCCCAGGCGGCGCCCCGAGGCAGGCCGGGCAGGAGGCTCCCGGTCCGCGGGTTCGTGTCCCCCCGGAGGCTGGCCGAGGTCCCGGCGGAGCTGCACAGCGAACCCCAGCTCCGGGCTCCGGGCGCTGCGGTCACCTACCGCCCTGGGCGCCCCCATCTCGCCGGAGTAACGCACTCCGGAAGAGGCGGGGCCTCCCGGCCCAACACGTGGTTCAGACACAAACTACTTCCCCTTGGCCCCGCCCCTCCAGTCTTTTTTTTTTTTTTTTTTTTTAGCCCGCCTTTTAAAGGTGCACAGGCTCTTTAATCTGGGGATTCAGCGCCCCCTTTCTCTAGAAGGCATCTTCTCACCCTGAAGAGGCAGGAGGCAGACTTTCCTTGGGAAGATCCTTTTCTGGCTGCGGTCGCGATTCCCTTGCGTTTATTGGTGCTTCCAGTTTCCACCCGATATCTCTTTAAAACAGACTCGATATGGCTGGAAAATGCGTTATTGTTTTATGTTTATTACTGTGTACACCTGTGCGCATGTCATGTAGAGACGAGCACTTGTGGAGTCAGAACTTGGGCCCAGGAAGCAAACTCGGGTCCCCTGCCAGCGCCTTTACCCACCGGGCTATCTCGCTGGCCCTATTAGTATTTTTAAACTTAATTCAAATGTGTGTGAGTGCTCGCCTGCTGTATGTCTTCACCACGTGTGTGCAACGCCTTGGAGCCCAGAAGACGCTGTGTCTCTGGAACTGGAGGAGCTGACAGTTGCCAGCTACCATGCGGGTGCTGGAAATTGAACCCAGGTCTTCTGGGGGAGCAGCCAGTGCTCTTGACACTGAGGCTTCTCCCCAGCCACCGTTACTTGTTTTTTAAAAAACGGCCAGGCAATGGAAAGGTGAGGTGGGTGGCCAGGGTAGACTTACGTGTAAGAGACTGACTTTAGTATGGAGTTCATATCTAGACTCCCTAAGAGGGTTATTTATTTATTTATTTATAGGCAAGGTTTCTCTGTCATAACCCTGACTGTCCTAGAACTCTCTGTAGACCAGGCTGGCCTCAAACTCACAGAGATCTGCCTGCCTCTGCCTCCAGAGTTAAAGGTGTGCGCCACCACCATCTGGCTAGAGTTATTTTTTAAATAGCGCTGAGACTCTTTCTTGGATCATTTCTACAGTTCATTTTATACAGGGTCTCTCATGTGTGTTAGGCTGACCTTGAACTTTTTTCAACTAAAAAACATTTATTATTAATATGTGTGTGTGTGTGTACAATGTGTTGCCGAGTGCGGGCACATGGCGTATGGTGGTCAGAAGTTTATGAGCTTGCTAGGCAAGCTCTTTACCAGCTGAGCCACATGCCCAGCCCTCAGAGTGGAGTCTTGGTGGATAAATCATTCATTCATTCACTCATTCATTCAGTAAGCGTTTTCAGAGCTCGCTGGGTATTGAGGTTACACTGACAACAGGACAAACCCAGCCCCTTTCTCGGGGAGTCATCATTCTGGGCAGAAAGAGGATGGATAAGAAATGAACACAAAATAAAAAAGTGTTTGATAAGAAGTAGATAAAACAAGCAGTAGAACGGGGTGGCTGGCCGGGCACAGGGCTACCAGCAAGGCCTCGGCAGCAGGCACATTTACCCGGGATGAGTGACAGGAAAGAAACAGCTCCCCAAAGGTCTGGAGGAAAAGTATTCGGGCAGAGGCAACAGCCTGTGCAAAAGCCCTGAGTTGGCACCAGCTCGCTGAGGGGAAACAGGACATGAGAGGGGGGCAGTGGGCTGACCGTGTGGGCCCAGCTCGGTTTTATTCTATTCACAGAGGGAGAGAGTTTCCAAAGTTTTACAGAACGAATCTTAGAGTGTGTGTGTGTGTGTGTGTGTGTGTGTGTGTGTGTACATGAGACCAGCAAAGAGGCTACTCCGACATCCCGGCAAATGATAAACAGGACTAGGGGAGCGGTGGGCAAGGCTGCAGTCGTTGTTGGCAGCAGTGGTGAGAACTGCCAGAGACAAAAGCCCAGGAAACAAAAGTGTGTCGCTTTGGAAGCGGGGAAGCAGGGAGCAGTGGCTCGTCACGGTGGGGAGGTGGCAGACCAAATGGCCCCCAGCCACCCGTGTCCTTGACCTGCCATACCTCAGTGACTTTTCTGTCGCTGAGATAAAATATCAAGACTCAAAGCGACTTACAGAAGGAAGAGCTCATTTTCGGCTTGCAGTTCCAGAGGACTAAGAGTCCATCGCGGTGAGCTGAGAGCTCGCATGTCTTCGATTGAAGCACAAAGCAGAGAAAGCGAACTGGAAACGGTGAGGTTTTAAACTCTTAAAGCCCACCTCCAGTGAGGCACTTCCTCCAGCAGATGGCTCCTCAAAAACCTCCCCAAACAGCCCCACCTGCCACTCAACCGTCAGAGCCTATGGGGGACGTTTTCATCCAGTCTGACTATACTATTCTATGTGGTAAAAGACCCCGCTTCCCCTCCCCCACCTCCGAGTGCCCCACCCCCTTTCTTAGCAGAGTATTGTTTTGTAGCCCAAGCTGGCCTGGAACTTAGAATCCCCCTGGCTCGGCCTCCTGAGGGCTAGGATCACAGATAGAGTGTTATTTATCATAGGTGATTAATCACCAAGATTTTATCAGAAGGGTGCCAGTGGAGTCAACAGAAGTCAGGATGCAGGAGGCGAAAGATTAAAATGAAACAAAGAGAGCAGGAAGCTTCTAGAAGCTCAGAAGAGTAGAGTGTGATTTTTTTCCAAGAGTTTCTAGAAGCAAGGGAGGCTGGTATACCTACTTTAATGCTTTAGAATAGCAAGAGAATAACCTTGTGGGCTTTACCCTTTTTGGTGCTAAGGATTGTGCATTCTCTCTCTCTGTCTCTCTCTCTGTCTTTCTGTGTGTGTGTGTGTGTGTATGTGTGTCTGTGTCTCTCTCTCTGTGTCTCTCTCTCTGTAGGTCAGAGGACATCTCCTTCCATCACATGAGCCCTGAGCATTGATCTCAGATTATTAGGCTTGATGGCAAGCACCTTTACCCTCTGAGCCATCTCAGGCCCTTTCCTTGTGTTGTTTGAAGCCGCCAAGACTGTGGTGATCTGTTGCAACACCAACAGGAATGGGACCCAGTGGGGAGGTTCAAAGTGGGAGTTCTGTGCTGATCACATGACGCTGAGATGTGAGACTGCAGTGAGCCGCTCTACAGAGAAGTTTTTAGTACTGTGCAGCCTTCCTTACGGTTACATGCCGCTTGGACTTCTGGGAACAGCTTGGGGGAGCTATTTAAGAGAGTGTGTCCATTGGGAAAGACGGCTGGTGCTAGGGAGACAGTGAGCTCCAGAAGCTGACGACGGGGAAGGCAGCAAGAAACAAGGCTCAGATGAAGACAGTTCCAGAGAAGAAGGAAGAAGGCAAGCCCAAGGCCGCAGAACTGGTCGCTGTACGCAGCCTGCGGCTCCACACCAAGGCTCCTCGGGCACACTGTTGGCAAAGCTCTGGCAGGGACAGACAGGGATCAAGCTGGGGTCTGGCCAAGGACACCCAGCTAAAAAGGCGGAGGAGGAGGGGCTGGAGAGGTGTGAGGAAGTAGACCGCAGCCCAGCATCTGCAGAGAGTGAACATCAAGCACCTTGTACCCTGAGGGATCAGCTGGGGAGGAACAGGGCGGAGTTGGATCTCTGCTCCAGGCTGCCTTTGGACCCTGTGAGATCATGGAGGTTGGACTCCAGAAAGAAAGAGAACAAAATGTAGCCAGCTGATTCTCAGTGAAGAATGGACTTTGGGATGTCTCTGCCAGCCCATCTCCCTCCACCCCCCCCCCCCCCCAGCTTCCCAGGGCCTGGGTCACTTGGACCTCGCTACTTCCTCCTCTGCAGTCCACAGTTCAGACTATGGAGCTGTGGGTGCAGCTGAGGGAGGCCGGACTGGAGCCTCCTGGGTTGGGCCCACCCCCCGAGGCCCTGAGGATGCCCCTGCCAGAGGGGAACCCTGGCCAGAGCCTTATGTCTTCAGAACTTGGGGGTGCCAGGGAGCCCCTGCTGTGGATCTGGGAGGAGCTGGTGAGTGAAAGGGCACTGAGAGACAAGGGATGGAGATGGTGGGGAGAGAACCTGAGGGAATGTAATAAAACTAGATGCGGCTGAGCATCGGCAGGCTTGGTCACCCAGGCCTGCAACACGGCACTCCCCGATGCAGGAGGACTTCGAGCTTAAGGCTTCCTTGGGCTTGTAGGTAGAGACCACGTGTGAAAGTAAAATAAAATAGGGGCAGAGACAGGTGGAGGCGAGACAAGGTCCCAGCGACAGTCCCAGAGGGAGACAAATCAGAGACCCAGAGCAGTGACGGACAGGATCCCGGCGTGGGGACTGGGAGAGACCAAGGGCAGGGTGGGAAAATGGAGACGGGGATGCTGGGACAGAGACTGAAAGAAGGAGCCACTGAGACAAAGGGACGATGGTGGGGAGAGAAACAGAGATCAAGAGACGCAGGCAGCAAAAGGAGCCCGGAATCCGTGAGAGTCCTGGCCAACTTGGCCAGGACTCAAGCTGAGATCCGCTTCTGTGAAGCCCCTGGCAGGTCTCCTTGCTCCCCATGAGGCACACGCATGATGATTCTTCATTCCCGTAGGGGAACTTGCGCCGGGCGGACGTACAACTGTTGGGACAGCTGTGCCACCTGGGGCTGGAGATGGGGGCCCTGAGGGAGGAGCTGGTCAGCATCCTGGAGGAGGAGGAGGAGGAGGAGGAGGAGGAGGAGGAGGAGGAGGAGCAGCAGCAGCAGGAGGAGCAGGAGGAGCAGGAGCAGCGCTGTGTTGAAGAGGATGAAGGGCCCCAGGAGAAGCAAGAGGAAGGACATCTGGGGGCCTCTTGTCCAGCCCAGCGCCTCCCTGACTTTGAGATGACCATCTGAGGTGATTTAGTCTGACACGCAGTGGGATGCACACAGAGGAGAGAGGACACCCGGCAGGTCTGAAGGGACTGAGAATCAACAGTGCCCCAAAGATGTGCCGTGGGGGATCCTGGCGGAGGCCTGGATGATGTGGGCAGGTTTGCTCGGAGGTTTGGCAGGGGCACGGAAGCCACAGGTCTGTCTGCAGGGATGTCTCCAGTGAGGCCGGATGACCCCGTGATAGGCCAGGCTGATAGGACGTGGAGGAGACCAGTTCTGCCGAGTGTGGTAGGCACCATGGCTAGGCGAGCATGGAGAGTTCCGGTCGAGATGTGGAATCCATGACGACGGTCAAAGACCTGTGGCATAAAATCTCTCAATTAATTAAAAAAAATTGATTACATGTTGAAATGATATTTTGGATGTCTGGAATAAAATATTAATTTTACATGCTTTTATTGGGGTTATATATAACATAAAATTGATTATTTTAACCATTTTTTACTGTGGTGTGTGATGTGTGTGCACACGTGTGTGCAGGTGTATATAGGTGTCTTCCTGTATGCCTCATCTCTCACTGAACTGGAAGCTAGCCGACCAGCAGGCTCCCAGGACCTGCCTGGTCTCCCCTGCGGCCCCAGGGCTGGGGTTACAGACACACAGAGCCTGGCCTCCTCACTTGGGTGATGCGGGTTTGAATTCAGGCTTTTATGTTTGCATCTCTGTGGGACTGTCCTAGAGCTAAGAGTGGGTCGAAGGCGGCTTGGAACCCCGCATCATCCCAGGAGATGAGAACGGCAGGTGTTTGGCTGCTCCTCACTTTGGCCCTGGCCAGAACCCAGCTAAATATTAAATATTGCCTGCTTCACAGAAGCAAAGGAATGTGGCTTGGTTGGTGCTGATCTGCGCTGTAGCTGGGAACCTAGGGATGGGTCCATTTACTGATAAAGTGCCTTCCTCTTCCCTGTGAGACCTGAGCAGAAGTTGCCCTTGCGAGACCTTGATGCTTAGACTTGAGCCCCACATGCAAATGAGGCTACCCCAATATCCTTGTCTTAACCAATGGATCCCAACCCTGGGTACCCAAGACCGTCCCCTACTTGTGGCCCCATATATGTAACCTACATATATGTTACTCTCTGCTTCCACCAGAAAAGAGTCCCAGGACTAATTCATTGCATCCTGTTCATTCGTTCTCAGCTTTGGGAATCGGTCAATGGCGGTCCCAGAACCCCATCTCCTTCCTCCCGTGCTTCCCCGCCACTCCCCCAGCATGGGTTCCCCGGAGATCTGGGCGGAAACCCAGCCGGCTGCGGGCTGGGACAGAGTGGGGACAGACCATCATGGGAGCAATACTGACACATCTCAAGTGCTCTTACCCACTGAGCCATCCCCCATTGCTGTGGCCCGTGAATGTCCCTGACGCTGGATGGAGTCTGATGACAAAGTTCCAGATTCTCTAGCTAAGGAAATTTTTGGCCCATCAGCTACTTTGCTCCCCTTCTTTGCTGAGATGGTGACAAAAAGCCTTTCATCAATAATGACATGGCCTACCCGAACTGGCGGCTGTTGGCTGAGAAAGGAATGTAGCCATTTCACCCGAAAACCTTGCAGGTTTTTAAGTCCTGGCGTGTGCAGGAGCTATATATGCGTGCTGCAAGCATATCATAAAAGCCATCTCCAGGAAGAGATAGATAAGCCTTTAACTGATAGAAGCTAAAAGGAAAATTCGCACACCTGAAAAATGGATCCGCACCAAAAGGGCTGAATTCAGCCAACAGGAGCTTCCAACCATTAACAGGTCATTGTGTCAAATGTTCTTCAGGAGGGAGGACACTGGCTCCATTGTGGATCAACACCTGCCTACCAAGATGGCCCCTTCCTAGATGACTGCTTGTGACCGTCATCTGCATACCAAAAAACAGCACGGGGCCTTTAAAAGTTTTTGCCAGCAGCAGCTGCTCTCTCGGCCCGGTTTTCCCCTGGCAATGTGCTTTTGCTTCTCTCTTACTCTCTTCTCTCCTTAATATGTACGCTGTTTAATTTTCTTATTAAAAAACACAGGAGAGATTTTATTTCCAAAGCACGATTGTGCGTGTCTTTCTTTGGGCCCCTTAGAAGAGTAAACTATTTTGTTTGCTTGCCATTTCTTTCGCCCATATTTCCTTCCTGAGTAGAGTTCCCTGGAACGCATCTGTGGAAAAGGCTGGATCCCTCTGTACCCCATGCTCTTTCTTTCCTTTCTTTTCTTCTTTTCTTTGAGATAAGGTCTCTCTGTAGTGCTGTAGACCAGGCTGGCCTTGAACTCACAGAGATCCACCTGCCTCTGCCTCCAGAGAGCTAGGATTAAAGTTGTGTGCCACCACGCTTGGCATATTCTCTCCTCCCTCCCCCTCTCTCCCCTTCCTTCTCTCTCTAACTATGGTTGTCCTTGTGTTGTACCCAGTGTCCAGAATCCTCCCCTCAAGTACCACAGGAGCCCAGGTCTGATGCAAAAGTAAGGAGCCTTTATTCTGCAGAGCAAACCAGCATGCTGGGGTCAGGCACCAGGTGAAATGACCGACCCTGAACAAAGGCTTGCTGGCCTTTTTATAGACAGTAAGAGGGGGTTTCAACATAGGTGAGGTAGCCTGGTTTCTAATTGGGGGACAGAAATGCAGTTTACAAATGTTTAGTTTTGATTGGTTCATGCTCAAGGGGCTAACTGTCCACATTCTTAAGCTATATCTGGTTGGCCATCAAAGTCAAGACATTTGGTTTATGGCCCCAGGCCATCTGGCCAGATAAGGTAGGGGCCACTCCTGCCCTGCTTCTTCTCTCTGATTGGTCGCCCTCAGAGTGGGGTCCTTTTTCAGGTTATCTGAGCCCCATTTGGCAGGTATATCCTGGCTCCTGTTAGTCTGCCACTTGGTTCAGGGAAGGGACTTTTGCAGTTTTTCCCAGGAAACAGGCTAGTGGTGGGTCTTGCAGTTCTTCCACGGTGGAAGCCTTTTTTTTTTTTCAGAAAGAATTGTTCAAGCCTAACACTTGGAGTTCTTCCCCCACCTCTCTCTCGATGGCTGTGCTTCCTTTTCTTTATTCTGTGTGTGTGGGTCTGTTCCTGCCACAGCACGTGTGAAGGTCGGAGGACAACTCAGGCATCGCGCCTGCGTTTCTACCCTGAGTTTTCTATCCCGAGACACGGGCTCTCTCGTGCATGGTGGTATGCCATGTTACCTGGCCCAGGAGCTCCTGCCAGTTCTCCGGCCGCTGCCTCACATCTCTCCACGGAGGCACTGGGGTCACAGATCTTCACTATGAATCAGCTTCATGTCAGTTCTGGGGACCCAACCTCAGGCTCTTACACGCTCGGCAGCATCTGCCCCTTCAGGCCTTCCTTGTTTGTCATTTTTTCGAGACAGGGCTTTGTTACAGCTCCGGCCTCATTTATTACTTTCAGCATTTTAAAACATGCACACTTACAATACTGTGTAGTATCATTTTTTTATTTTTAAAGGCTTGTTTATTCTTATTTAATGTGCATGGGTATTTTTGCCTGCCTACAACTGTACCACATGAGTGCCAGGAGCCTGAGGTCATAAGAGGGTGTTGGATCTCCTGGAACTGGAGTTATAGATGGTTGTGAGCTGCCCGTGACTACTAGAAATCGAACCCAGGTCCTTGCAAGAGCAGCAAGTGCACTTAACCATCGAGCCATCTCTCCTGCCTCCACAATGTAGTATTTCAAATGTTTGAAAATACTAAGTGGGTGAGAGCAGATGTGTTGCAAATGTCCCATAGCGCCACTTACAGGAGACATGCAGTATGTACAGGTGGCAGTCTGAGAAAACTAATTCCATTAAACCCAAAACCTAGGGTAAACTAAGCAAGGGTTCTTCCACTGAGCCACGCCCCAGCCCCTCCCTGGGGGATTCTAGGCAGGGACTCTACCACTGAACCACACCCCTAGCCCCTCACTGGGGGATTCTAGGCAGGGGCTCTACCACTGAGCCACGTCCCAAGCCCCTCACTGGGGGATTCTAGGCAGGGGCTCTACCACTGAGCCACGCCCCCAGCCCCTCACTGGGGGATTCTAGGCAGGGGCTCTACCACTGAACCACACCCCCAGCCCCTCACTGGGGGATTCTAGGCAGGGGCTCTACCACTGAGCCACGTCCCAAGCCCCTCACTGGGGGATTCTAGGCAGGGGCTCTACCACTGAGCCACGCCCCCAGCCCCTCACTGGGGGATTCTAGGCAGGGGCTCTATGATGAGCCACAACTCCAACCCAGAGTGTGTGACTCTTGTTCAGTTTTCAGTTTGCAAAAAAGATGTCCCAGTCAGCAGGTGAAAGACCTTAGCTTCAGGCCAGCTCCAGGGCTGGAAACCCTGTCTCAAAAAAGAAAGTGCTATCTTACCCAGTTACGGATACAAATGAGTGACATTGATCACGGCTGTGCCAGGCCCACTGCTGCAGCCAGAATTTATCACCTGCCCCGAAGCTGCTGTCGACAAGCGGTAACTCTTGTCCCTACAGCCCCCATTAACCTCCAGCCCACTTCCTTTCTCTATGAATTGGCCTAGTCTAGGTTCTTCATAAAAATTAAATATCCGCATACACACACATTTTGTTTCTTGCTTTCCAGGCTGGCCTTGAACTCATGCATCTCTGGCTGCCTCTGCCTCCTGAGTGCCGGGATTATGGTATTTATGTGCTATCACACTCGGCAAGACAGCGCTTATGTTATAAATGCATTACAATTTAAAATTTAATCTTGAGGGAAGTGTATAAAACACATACATTTGGGTCGGACAATGTCTTCTACACTCACATTCAGACCCTTTGGGCAAAGAGCTCCAAGAATTTAGAGCCAAGAGATGGACTGAGCAAGGCCCAGCACACACCCCATGCCGGTGTGCCCTGCCTTGTATTTCAGGAGACTTGCCTCAGGATGGTCCTCCGTGGTTACCTGTCCTCTGGAAGCACAGAACTCCCAATTCTGGACCAGGAGTTCCCAGGACAGATCTCCAACTGTCACTAAACTCACGTCATACTGGATAGAGTCCAGAGATCTGGGAGCCACGGTAAGGAAGATGACTGATCCTGCAGCTGGAGGTAAGAGCCACCTGTGCTCAGGGATCCAGTCCAAACACAGCACTTGCTCACATCCCTGCTGTAGACCAGACACGAGCTGCAGTTACCGCACTGGACACCAGGGGATGACATTGGCTCACACAACCAATACTCAGAAACTCCCTGAAGCATTAAGTTACCCCGTAGCAGGGTCTCCAGCCCAGCAGACCTGGAGCTCCCTCCCAGGCGCCTGATCTGACTTACTGGCTTCTTCTTGTGTCTTTGAGGAACCCACTCTGCTAGGGGACCCTTCCTGTCACAGCCTATGAAGAAGATAACATGACCACAGGGAAAACACCTAGAAAGAGAGGAGAGATGTCCCTGAACCATCGGACGTGGGGATCCCAATCACACTAAGCCAACACAGGAGCTGGAAAGTGTCTCTGAAAGCCTCCACAGGAAGATGACATTATTCTTTCCAGGACAAATGGCCGCCTGTACACCCAGGACACCAAACTCATGACACAGCCGCCCCTGGGTCTCTGATGATCAAATCCCTGACCGATCCAATGGCAACAGGGATAATAGATTGACTCTCTTCCCTGACCGTCGCTCAGTGGCTCCCTTTCTCAGCACCTGAGACACCCTGTCACCGGCCTGCTGGTAGTAAATCAGACCTTCTGAGAACAGTTGAAAAGACTGGATACTGAGCACGCCCCACCCCACCCCACCCCATCCAATTATATGCCATACTGCTGGCATGGCAGCTTGTTTGGAAGGAAGAAGTTCTTTAGGAACTTCAGCCCAGTCACATAATGTCAGATCTCATTTGCTCTCCACGACCCCGTCATGTCCTTCTACATGTAACACTGCCTGGATGACTTTATTACAGAGTTCGGGCACCAGCACAAGGTACGGTCTTGTTTATGAGTGCATGGAGGTACAGCTTTAATATCTTATTAAGCAAGCGTTTTAAAATCCTATCTTTCATAAGCCCTGTTTGTATGACTTCGTTTTCAGGACAGGAATTACACAGGAGTAGAGAAAACAGGTGTAGTGGGTGAGTCCAGGTAAAGGAGAGACAGATGAGGCAGTCATAGGGATCTGGAACGGCCTCTGACAGCCTGCTCTAGAGCATTTTCCTGACTCTATTTGGATGGGCTGTTGGTTGTGGGGGAGGGTCTCTTGGACATTAAACATCCGTATGTCTTACTCCAGACTGGGTAAGATAGATAGGGATAGATAGGAAGAGGAGGAGAGAGCAAGTTTAGATATCAGAGGTTTTCGGATCATTTGTCTGATGGAAAATGGAGCATGCCAGTTTTGGCCACTGAGCTGTACTGAGGCCAAGCCGTTTGTAGTAACGGAGAGAGGATTTAATAAAATCTGAGTCCCTGGAGGAAGAGAGGAAGGGTCGCAAAAAGAACTCTGCT
The DNA here is from genome assembly GCA_026225945.1 of Cricetomys ansorgei. NCBI lineage: Eukaryota > Metazoa > Chordata > Mammalia > Rodentia > Nesomyidae > Cricetomys > Cricetomys ansorgei. The sequence continues at coordinate 615,588 of JAMJFZ010002946.1, forward strand.
GGAGGGAGTTTCTGTAAGTTCCAAGTGGGAGCTGAGCAGCAGAGAAGCCCAGGAGGCCATAGAGAAGCTGTGGGACTTCCGACAGAGGGAGAGGAGTGTCTTGGTAACTAGAGAGTCGCCCGTGTGGTGGGTGCCCCAGAGTGCATTGCAGGCTCCCGGAGCCCTGTCAAGAAAAAAAAAAATTCCAGAATGGCAGAAGGCCTCACGCAACTTATATTGGTAATGGGGAGGGGGATGTAGCAGGGCATTTGGAAGTCTGTCCTGTGCAGCCTTCCTTATGGTTGGATGCTGCATGGACTTCTGGGAACAGCTTACGTTGTAAAAGAGGCCGCGGCAGTTGACAGTGACAGTTAGTGGGGCAGAAGATGTTGGATGTTAGTTAGTCAGTTAGTCCAGTTCTCCAGGCTCCAGATAGATAAGGACAGGATAGATTTCTTCCTAGTTTTCTTTCTTTCTCTCTTTCCTGAGCTAGTGAGGGCAAAATAAACTTAAAAGATGCAGTGGGATCTGTACATGCAGGGGGACATGTGGCCAAAACATTTTTTGTACTGTGCAGCCTTCCTTATGGTTACATGCCGCTTGGACTTCTGGGAACAGCTTGGAGGGCTATTTAAGAGTGAGTGTCAGTTGGAAAAGTCAGTTAGAGTCAGGTGAGGACAGGGTGAAAGGATTTAAGCAATATAAAACCTAGGAATTCACCTGAGTGCTAGCAGTCAGTATGGGGGGAGATGCCTCCTATCGGGAGATGCCTTCCCAAGAACAGCCATTAACAGCCTTTTCAGTCTCCTCCCCACCCACAGGGGAATGACCATTAAACTTAACACCCATCAGCAGGAATTCTTCCTTCCCAGGCATCTACCCTGTCTCTGGGATGACTGGTCCAAGGGCACCAATTGACTACCCCCCCTGGATCCCACAAGCACGAACACCCTGAGAGACGCAGGACTTGAGGGGCTCTGAGCCAATCGGAGCTGCATAAGCCCTGTCCCCAGGCCCCTGCACCCCAATAAAAGACCTGGGGACGAAGGGTTCGAGGCCTGCCATGCTTGTCCCATGCGTGGGAGCATGCGGGACCTGACACGCGCCGTATAATAATAAATGCCTCGTGTGATTGCATCTGTTTGAGCGTCTCGTCTCGTGGTTCCTTGGAAGTCGCTGGGCGGTCCTAACATCTTGGAGGTCCCACCGTGATACCTGGATCCAGCGGGCATTAGGACCATGATGCTTTTGGATCGGAGGCATTAGAGGCTCGAGCCAGGTGTGTATGCCGGGCTTCCCCTCAGCCCCTAGATTTGGTAATGGAAGAAGGTGAGAGAGAGAAGCCGGAACATGTCACTAGAGGTTAAAAGAGAAAAAATGCACACTCTCTGCTCTTCAGTATGGCCTGCCTTTAACGTTAGTTGGCCTCCTGACGGGACCTTCCACATGCCTACTATTAACGCTGTGGAAGGAGTGATTTTTAAAAACCTTTCCTATGAGCATCCAGACCAGTTTGCCTATATCCTAACTTGGAAGAGCCTGGTCGAAAACCCACCTCAATGGACCAAGTCCTTTCTTTCCCCAAGTCCCTCTTGGCAGGTACTGACCATCAAGGAAACACCAGAGGACTTGTGACAGAGAAGAAGCAGGTCGTATCAGATGGAACTGCGACGGACCAGTTGCTAGAACCCCCTCCGCCCTATCCCCCTTCTCTCCCTCCAACAGCTCCGCAGGATCCATCCCTAAGGCCACCTGAGCAGTTGCCACCTGCCCAGGCTCCCAACTCCACCCCCACTTCTGCCGCGGTCCCGCCTTCAGGCTCTATCCCCCGCCCCCTCCGTGGCTGCGGGTCTCGCCCAGGTCCCCCTGGGTCCCTCCGTGGCCCTGACTCCAGCCTTGTACCCGCCCCTGCCGATTCTAGAGGAGAGAGCTCCCTGGCGCACAGGACCTGCCTGGAGGACACGCAGCTAACTCTCCAGACACCAAAGTGGCCCTCCCGCTTCGGACCTGCGGTCCTCCAGACCGGGAGGGGAACCAGGCCTTGCAATACTGGCCTTTCTCTACAGCAGACCTGTATAACTGGCAGAGCCAAAACCCTCCCTTCTCTAAAGACCCCAGTGGTCTTATTAGGCTCCTGGAAACTATTTTGTTTACCCATCAGCCCACCTGGGATGATGTACAACAACTAATGCAGGTTCTCTTCACCACTGAGGACAGAGACAGAATTTTTAATGAGGCCCGAAAACATGTGCCCTCTGACAACGGCGAGCCATCGCAGAACTTGGGCGTCATCGACGCAGGATTTCCCTTACTCGACCTAACTGGGACCACAACACCTCAGAAGGTAGGGAGCGGCTACGAATATATATCAGTCTCTCTTGGCAGGCTTTAAAGCCGCTGCTAAGCGGCCCACTAATTTGTCCAAAGTTAACGCAGTTAAGCAGCGGCGCCACCTCTAGGCCTTGGGTGAATCTCTCCATCCTTCCACTGCCTTCATGGATTCCTTTCATGTGTGTGGCGAGAGGGAACAGACAGCTCCTTGGTGTGGTTGGGTCCAACACTGTTTCAGACCACAAGGTCCCCCAGGCAGTCTCTTTTCTAACTTCATAGATCACCACAAGGCTACCGAGGTTTTAAACCTATTTGATAAAAATCAGTTTCTTGGAGACTACAACTCCAGCCGACATGGAAAGACTCTGTCTGGTCTCAGTTCCGATGTCGCAAACAGTGTCGCGGTCACTCTCCATCCCACTTTCTCCACGTGGTCCCAGAGCAGCGGCGCCACCTCTAGGCCTTGGGTGAATCTCCCCATCCTTCCACTGCCTTCATGGATTCCTTTCTCAGCGGAAGCTTCTACCTAGGAGGTGAGTGAGGTCAAACAAAGACCCAGAAGCCATCTCGGCATTCACAGGTATATTGGACTGAGACATGGACTTCTCTGACTTGGGTCGAGATCATGCAACTCCTTCCTGTTTCTTTACTCGGCTCTTTCAGGCCTGCACACACAGAGGCCCTTTCTTCTGGTGTGTCCATGTGGGTCTAACTCAGATGCTTGTTTGACAAATAAAGGGGTGGCTGTGTACATTTGAACTCTTGATTCTCCCCGAGGACCCCTGCCCTGGTGAGGGATGGGCTCATTGCTGCCACCCTTTCTCAAGTTTTTCAGATGTTATTTGGAGTGGAATATTTGAACATATTTCCAAATATTGTCTGTGTGTCCCCATAATTCTTAAGATAGATACTGTGCCAGCAGCCCAGGCGTGCTGGACTAACAAGTGATTCTTATGTGCATGAAAGCTGCCTTCCCGGTTCTAGGCAAATAGACCCTGGGAGAATGCGGAGTTGGAGGAGCTCGGATAGAAGAACAGCGGGAGAAGGAAAAGTGGCAGGAATGTTAGCAGGAACATTTGGAGTTTAGTTTGGGCAGTGGCTTGTGGTTCTCTCTACTAAATCTTGCAAGCTCGTATATATGAATATGTGTCTTTATTAAAATAACCCCGGATTAAATACATGGCTACAGTTATTTTCTGTGTTCTGTATTCTCTGGATTACAGGTACTAAATAAAATAATAATGAGATTAAAAGATTGTTGACAGGCGCTGGAGAGATGGCTCAGCGGTAAAGAGCACTGGCTGTTCTTCCAGAGGTTCTGAGTTCAATTCCCAGCACCCACATGGTGGCTCACAACCGTCTGTAATGGGGTCTGGTGTCCTCTTATGGCATGCAGGTGTACGTGCAGACAGAGCACTTGTACATTAAAAAAACAAACAAACAAACAAACCAACCAGACTGTTCAGAGTCAGCAGTCAGTGGAGAACATACTTAGAGAGCCCTCTGATTAGTAAAAAGACAAACATCTGCAAATAAGGGTACTTTTTTTTTTTTTAACAACTGCGTCATCCAGGACTTCACACGAGGTACAGGTTACATCTTCAGGAAGCAGCCAGGACCGGGTAGCCACCCTTTACAGGTCTTCCCCCAAAACCAAGCTCATACATTCCAGAAAGTGGTCTCTCACACACCCCAGTGTCTTATCCCCACAATTAACAACTGCCTCAAGGTCTCAGGACACACACATGAACCACAGAATATTTACAAAGATTCTCTCAAATCTACAGTGTGACTCGCCATTAAATCACCCTACTACCAAGGACTGCTGAAGTACAGTCTTAAAAAGACAAAATAGAGTGTACAAGATAATCTTGGAAAAGGAAAGCAAAATCGGACACACTTCAGAGAACCCAGGGTAACAATTCCACATAGGGATAGCTTAATAAATAAACAAACTATCTAAAAACAAACCTAAGCAACAGCGCGAGGAACTTCTGAATTAAAACACAAAAACTCAGCTGGAGAAATGGCTTGGGGAGCAGAAGCTCCGCCACACAGGCTGACAGCCCCAGCTCAGTCCCTGAACCTACGGCGAAAGGAGAGAGATGACCTTCACATGCCTGCTGTGGCTACGTGCACTTGCACGCACACATAAACATCATGCACACGCATATTTACTACTAATAAACTGTAAAAACTTTACGGCACGAGGAGAGGAACTGAAAAAAAGACCAGATAGAATGAACAGAAGCTCCGTGCTCCCGGGCTGGCAGAATTAACACTATGAAAATATCTATATTACCAAAAGTGGTCTATACATTCAGTGCAATCCCCATCAAAATTCCAAAAACTTATCTGGGAAGAGGACCAGAAAACACTACGTTCACAGAGAAGCTCTCAGGACCCCAAGTGGCCAAAGCAACCTTGAGCACAAAGAGCAATGCTGGAGGAGTCTCCATACTTGATGCCAACAAATATATGAACAACTCAACACCCTTAGCCATCACGGGAGTGTAAGCCAAAACTATATTTGACAACTCGGTCAAGGTGTGTGCACTGACCTCCGAGTTCAGTGAGAAAGCCCGTGTCAAAACAAAAACAAACAAAAGCCACAAGATGAATAGCTGTGTCAATCCCACTGGTGGAGCCCAAGCCATCACCACAAGCAGTTAAATCTGAAACAAGGTGTAATTAAATTAACTGAATACTGGCTAGGAAGATGGACTCTGACCAGGACCATTCTGAGGTTCCCATGGGGTGGTCCTGCTACACTGGAGTTCCCACAAGATGGCGCAGAGTCATGTAGAACAGATGCTAATAAGAACCCACCAGGTCCAATCAGGACCAAGCGTGTATCCTGATGCACTTCTGTGGCTTATCTCCCACGTACAAGTGGCCAAGTATATCCAGTGCATTTGGAACACATCTTGGTGGGTGGATTAACCAAATTAACTACACAGTCCCCACCCAACATTCTGTCCTCGGGCCAGTGGGATTACAGGATTATGTGTTTCTGTATCTGATATGATCGGCCTCCAGCCAGCATTCCAGGAAGCTATCTGACCTTGTTTTATAGATCTCTTAGGCATAACTTTTGCTCTTACACCTGCCACAAGGGATGGAGTCCCAGGGAGACTACCTGTGCTCCACTTCCCAGCCTCCTCTCCCCAGAGACCCCACAGCTGCTTGCCTCCTCTCCCTCCCTTAGAGACTCACCAGTTCTCAGTCTCAGCTCCCCACGAGGACCTCTCCAACCACCACACTGGTGGGGAGACCCAGATCACTTCCTTCTTTGGGACTCACCAGTGCCCTGCCAGCTGCCCGGCTGGGACCCCTTTCCTACCAAGCCTTAGACTTGGGATCAGTACTGCACTGTGAGGGGAGACTTGTTCCAAAGTTCTCAACCAAGCTTCCGGAGACCCCAGACTACAGCTGACGAAACAGAAGAACTAAGATGGAGGCTGGAGCCCCGACACCAGACAGAGAAAATCAACATCTCAACCTGCTGTGAACTAGACTACTCTTGAGCGCTGTAAACACCTCTGCCAAGAAGAAGAGCAACTTAAACAAAAAAGAAGGAAAAAAAAAACCAACTAAACCGACAAACCAATTCTAGATGCACAAAGTCTCGAGATAAAATGAAATGAAACAGACAAAAACTCCTCGGAGAGCCTCGGCAACATCACAGAGCCTGTGGAAAATGGAGAGGTGGGGATGGGAAACCAAGTAGAGACACTGGATCATTTAGTGGTGTCAATGAGTTCAACTAAAAATATGAGCAGGGCATGGAGAGCGTGGGGGTACGACTGAAGATCTAACCCCGGATAAAAACACATGAAGAAAGTCCATTATCATTAATCACTGCAGAGATACAAGTCAGAATGACAGTGACGTCTCCCCTTTTGCACTAATTTCTAACGAAAAGTTAGTCAGACACTCAGAGGTTCCCAGGGCAAACTAGGAACAACTACACAGCGCTGAAGCCTCCTTGCCGTCCTTGCTACACCCCAGACATGAGCTACAGATCTCACAGTGAGCTCCAGGTGGCGACATTGGGACACACACTCCACACACAGAGAATTACTCCCCCAACACACACATTTAATCTAGCAGCCTGCCCTCTGGTCCCTGCAATCCCTCCTCCCCGTCTTCCACAGGGTTCCCCGAGCTCTGCACGATGTTTGTCCCTGCATCCGCTCCCATCACCTGCCGGGGGAAGCCTCTCTGATGATGTTTGGGCTATGCACCGATCTATGCACGGAGCAGATATCATTAGAATCATCTCCTGGCTATCCAGTCTCCAGTTCCCGGCCCGCCCTGCAGTGTCAGGTATGGGATTCTGCCCTTCCATCGTCCCTGCAGATCCTGGAGGGAAGACAGGTTGTAGGTCGAAGGTTTTGTGGCTGGGACGGCCCCAGCATCTGGAAGTGATGTCCCACCACTGTAGCCTTGCCTGGTTACAGGAGATGGCCTGTTCAGGCTCCCATCCACCGTTGCTAGAGGTCCTCACTAGGGTCTCCCTCGTCAATTCCACTGCACTGGTCTCCCAATTTCCCCCTAAGTGTCCTCCAACCCCAGTTCTCTCTATATTGTCTCCCTCCACCCCTCTCTTTGGGCCTGGTCTCTTCTCTTCCTATTCCCAGCCTCCCCCAGCCCACCTGCACCATCTGTCTTATTTCCCCTTTACCAGGGAGACCCCTGGGTCCCCACGGGGGCCCTTCTTGTTGCATAGTCTCTCTGGGTCTGTGGATCGAAGTGCCTTTGTCCTTGGCTTAATAGTTAACGTCCACATATAAGTGAGTACATACCGCGTTTGTCTCTCAGGGACTGGGTTACCTCACTCAAGACGCACAGAGACAACTGACCAGCACTATTAGGGGCTCATAGAGCCTAAAGCGGCAGGCATGAAACCTGGAGGGTCCCCCAAATATGTCTTGAAGAATTCCTACAGGCTGGAGAGTGGGGTGGAGGCGGGGGGGGGGTCCCACGGGGGGGGGTCCCACCCTTGATGTAGGGATTAGTGCCTGGCCTTGTTCCATCTTGTCCTGCCCTGTTTGAGTAGTAACCCTGGGAGGACTGCCCTTTTCTGGGAGAGGTGGGGGTGGGGAGGGGTAGGTCTGGGGGAGAGGAGAGATGGAGGAGCTAGGGGGAATGGAAGGAGGAGGGGAGTGTTGTTGGGATGTATTATACGAGAGAAGAAAATAGATAAATAAAGTGAAAAAAAATCTCACAGTCTGGAAAGTTCGGTTTTTTTTTTTTTTTTTTGTCAACTTGACACAAGGCAGGGTCATTTGGGAAGAGGGACGCTTAACTGAGGAAAATGTCTCCATCAGATTAGCCTGTGGTTGGGAGTACAAAGGTCCTTGAGCTCACAGATGTGCGCTAGAAAAACCAGGAATGTTAAACACGCAGGGTTGTCTCTTCAAAGGAAGAGTCAGATGTTCGACCTGTTTTCTGTCCAGAAGGCTGTGAATGGAGGTGGTTAATAACCTAGGTGACCTCTGTGCTATTTGTAGAGCCAGGCCACACCTCGACAAGCTTCTACAAGCTCCCACGAGCAAGACTGCGGGTGTTACCAGTCTAGGTGACCGCTGTCCTATCTGTATGGCCAGGGGCTACTCCAGGCTCCCGCATACAGGACCAGAGAGAAGATGGTTAATGGTTAATAAAGTCTCTTCCGCACTGCCTGTATGACTCAGATCACACCAGATCTGCCCCTAGACCCTTAAGATAACACATACAGCCTATGTATAGAACCGGCCTTCATGGAAGAAATGACATGTACTTTGAGAAGCGTTTCGATGTAATTATGCCTCATTGAGCACACAAATTGTGTTACACCGGGAAACTATTTCCAGATTGTACTGTACTTGAACATGCTTACAATAAACTGCCTGGGGTCAGACTCTAGAAGTTTGAACCAACACAGGCCACTGAGTCGTGCTGAACAGGATTCCCTTCTTGTCTTGCTCCCTTCTTGCTTGCACGGATCATTACTCTGCTGGCCCTGGTGTCTGCAGAGATCCTCACAGCCCGAAGACAAGTCTGTGGGGGCATTTTCTTGATTTGTAATTGATGTGGAAGGGCCCAGCCAATGTGGGTCATGCCACCCCTGGGCAGGTGGTCTTGGATTGTATAGGGCTGAGCAAGCCTTGGGAACAAGCAGTAAGCAGCGTCTCCCATGACCTGCTTCAATCCCTGCTATGACATCCCTTCATAATGGATTGTGCACCCTCCCCAAGTCGCTTTAGTCATGGTGTGAACACAGCAACAGAAAGCAAACTAATAGTAACACCCAATTTCTGACCAGGCCCAACACCTAGGGGTTTTCCTACCGCAAGCTACTCTAGCACTGTATTGGAAGAAAAAAAAGATTGAGATGGTAACTCAGACATAAAACCCTTACAGAAAAGTCTTTCTCAAACATTTCTATTTATTGTGTGAGGAGAGTGGTAATGGGGCCACATTTTCTAAACATTAAAACAGGTGATGCAGGGGCTGGGGACACAGCTCAGTGGTTATGAACATTGACTGGGCTGTTCTCCAGGAGGACTCAGGTTCAATTCCCAGCCCACACGGCAGCTCACAGCTGTCTGCAACTCAAGTTCTGAGGGATCCGATACCCTCACACAGGCATACATACAAGCAAAACACCAATGCACATAAAATAAAAATGAGTGATTAAAAAAAAGTAATCGGGAGCAAAAGTAGGGACGGCCATGAGCGTTGCTCGTATCCCACTCAGACTAGGGCCTCTCCTGGTCTGTTCTGTGCTCGAACTCTTCCCTGTAAACCAGCTCTCTCCCCGCAGAGTCTGCACTCTTCCCTTGGCATAGGGTGCTTACAACACATAATCTAAGTTGGTGCTAACACTTCATGGAATGAATCAAGGATCAAATACACAAAGGAGAAATTTTCAAACACTCTTAAAACAAATTAAGAAAACATTTTTTATTAAATAAAGAACTATTAAGTGAGTCAGGTGTGATGGCACACAGCTGTAATCCCAGCACCAGGAAGTAGAGGCAGGTGAATCCAGAATTCTAAGCCAACTTGGGCTACACAGGAAAAAACATCTTTAAAAAAAAGAAACCAACTAACAAATTTAAAAGTAATTAATTGATTTCCTGCTGCCCTAAAATTTATGGCTCAACAGCACTGCTGCTGTGCCACACTCAGCCGATCCTGCGCCTTGGAAAAACCTCATGAAAGCCTCTGGGCAGAGCCGAGGGTACGTGTTCACTTTTGGCTGCATTAGCTTCCTTCTCCCCCTCTGCCGTGGACTTACGGTGACAGATGGTTTCTTTTCAAAGTAGCTGTTTCTATACATAAGCTATTGTTTAAAAAAATTGTTATGGGTATGTATTTATGTCTGCGCACACACACGTGCATGTGTTCGCGTGCACGCGCGCGCACACACACACACATACACATATTGGTTAAGAGTTTTTGTTTTTGATATAGGGTCTCTGTAGCCCAGGCAGGCCTTGAACTCTCTATATAGCTGAGGATGATCTTGAACTTCAATTCCTCTGACTCCACATTCCTAGTACTTGCTGAGATTATAGGTGTCCACCACATTGGTTTATGTCCTCTTCCATGTCTCGGAGGGTACTACTTTGCCGCCTGGCAGTCCCCTCCCTCCTGGCATCACTCACAGGGAAAGATGGGTGGGCAGAGGAGAATCACCTAGACAGATGACAAAGACATCCCCGAAAGGCCAAAGGGGCATGGGCAGAGCCCAGCCATAGCTCAGCACAGTCAGCAAGTCTCCTGAGACCATTCGGAGGACCATGAAGTCCACACCCTCTCCTTAAGACACACCGGTCACCTCCTCCTGCACACCAGGAAACGAAACTCTAAAACAACTGCTCCTGGGCCTCTGGGCCTGGTTCAGCTGACTGGTGACACCAGGGACAATGGTTCTACCCCCTTCCCAGTCATCATCAGCTGGTCCCTTTCCAGCCCTCACAAACATCTCAGAGGACCACATGGCTCAATTTCCAGCGCTCACAACTGTCTGTAACTCCAGTTCCAAGGTATCTGATACTCTCTGATAGACATACATACAGGCAAAACACCAATTCACATAAAATAAAAATAAATAATAAAACGTAACTCTTCTCTGTCTGAGCCTTCCCAACAACCGTCTGCCTTCCTTCCCAGCAACATCCTCTGCTGCTGTCGTTTACCTGAGCCTAGCTCCTGCCTGCCTTCCCATCTTCATCCTCTGGAACTAACTGTCACTGACAGCCCTCTCTTAAATCGCTCCCAAGCTGTTCCCAGAAGTCCAAGTGGCATGTAACCTCAAGGAAGGCTGCATGGTACAAAAACTTCCTGGCAAAGTCCCACTACAGTGACCCTCACCCAGAAATGTACAGCTGTGACTTGTTATGACTAAATGTTTTTTGGCTTCTGTAACTTTGTTACACAGACACTCAAAGATTGTTTTGGATCACTGTGACTACTTAACTCGACAGAACCACTTTTTGCTTGCTTGAGTAGATACTGAAGGTCTTGTTGTAGTGTTTGCCTTTAAAAATCCATCCCTCACCCCCTTCTCACACAATTCAAGTTTGGCTTGAGATTATCATCCTGCTAGCAATCAATAAATTTTAATTATAATTGAATTGAGTCTCTGGTCTTTTCCCAGGGCTCACACACTCCACAACAATAGGACACAGAACCTGGAGACAAATCCCATAGATCAGAATCCCCCACCTCAATTCATCCTAGAGATAGGAGAACCTGTGACAGGGTAACTCAAAATGGAGACTAGCTTCATCCCAGACTCTTGGGGTTCTCCCCATGAATATGGCTCTCAGAAAGATCCTGTGGGACTCAGGCAGGGTCTCTCTGAGGAGGCAGCCATTAGGAAGTAAGGCCTGGCTCCAAATCTCTGCCCCAAACTCAGCTCCAGGTGACCCTGGAGAGCTTGTCTCCAGGGCTGGAACTTGACTTCCTCTTAGAGCTGAAAGGGAGCGAGGCTTTCCTGGCTGCCACGTCCCACAGAGCGTGGTACCAGCTGTGCGCTGCCCGAGAGCTGCAGTTAGGCTGGTCGCCTAGGCATCTCCTTCTGTGAGTCTCAGTGGACAGGTTTCCGGGCCATGAGCCACTATTCTGATGGGTTTATGAGACTTCACGGGAAGGTCACGGTCCCCAAGAGGAGGGACAGAGCAGACAGGTAGCTCCTTGTCCTCAGGTGTCCAGCCTGGGGTGTTCTGTTCTGCTGTGATTAGAGGAAGGGAAAAGGGGAAGAGGCTTGTTGTAGAAGTTTATTTTTAATTGTGTTTAAAATATTGTTTTGTGAACTGTCAGGTGAGGGTCTGCCTAGGTCTTGAATTTTGTATGGTCTGCAGGTGTTGGATTTCTGTGGCGGATGTTTGATTGCTTATGATCTGCACTTGAGAGGTTGTGAATCAATAAAAAATACCTGAGCTCAGATGCCCGGGGTTCCACTGTCCAGGGTGGTACTTGCCATAACGGTGGTTTCCTCTGCTGAGGTGTGGGAGCGTTTACACCTACGAAAGCACCTCTTCCTTGCTGGGCAAGAAGAAATCAAGAGGCCTGGACTCAACACACGGAGCTCCTTCATACTGGGCAACACTGGAACATTACGGAGCCTCAGAGGAGTGGCTGTTTGTACCGATTTCTGGGCCCTTCACTATTGCTTGGGAAAGAGGGCCAGAGTCCAGGGGTCAGTGAGAAGGGACCAGGCCACGCAGCCATTCACCGGGAAAGGCAAGGGAGCAGTGAGCTGGGCAGGGGTGGGGCAGACCTGCCTGAGATGAGAGGTGAGGAGATGTGGGGCAGGGGAGGGGCAGCAACAGCAATGAAGGACAGAAACCGTGGGGTGGAAAAGACTCCCAGGACTCTGTGGACCAGACCTGAATGGCTGTGTTAGAACTAAACCAGTATGAGTCTCCCTGACACCCCCTCCCACATCTCAGCAGCCCCGAGTTCTCCACTCTGGGAGCTCTGACAGGTGTCTCTGGACTACAAAGAAGTTGGGGCGCTGGAGACTTTTATCTTGGGCATCGGCAGCTTTAGGGGATGTCTAGTCTAGAAACTGAAGGCAAGTGAACAATCAATGTTTACTCTAGACCTAAATCACCTGACTCAACCGGAATCCCCTAACCCACACCCTCCCTCGCTGGACTTGAAATCCCATGTTTCCTGGTGTGCTGGTGCCAGGTGCTACTAGAGGGTAGAGAAGAGGACCCTGCAGCCAGCGCAGGAAACAGTGTGTAGTTAACACCCAATACTTGATGGAGAAAGAAAGGAACGAATAATAGGGAAAACGAGTGAATGAATGATCTAGACCCCAGAACCTGGAACTTACCTGCAGGGTCCTGGGAAGTCTGGCCACACCCACTCTGTTTCCTGCTTTTCCTGGAGGCTGAGACTTTTGTCTTTCCTCCTACCACCTTCTCCTAAGCCACCCGAGGAACCACAGCACATGATCCCCCGGGAATCAGCTAGGACAGCAGGACTTGGGTTTAACTTGATATATCTTGTCAAGGGCACTGTCACATGCTGTCCTAAGGAGAAGGTCTGACTATGGCAAACCCAACGTGAGAGGTGAGATACACTCAGTTCCCCAGGATCCTGGCCATCTGGCTGGCCCTGCTTTCCCTCTCAGGATCTGGACGTTTCCACTCGGTCAGACCTCCAGCTTGATCCTTTCCTAGTTCCCAAGTCTCTTTCCTGGGCGATGTTTCCTCAGAGCCTGTGCCTGCTGAGGAACTGTCACACCCTGGCCCATGACAGAAGAGCCCTCTTAGTGGTCTCCTCCCCTCCCCTTGACTCAGTCCTCTCCTCCAGACGGACAGCTGATAGAGAAAGGAGGTTCCCTGACCTCTGTGGATGGAGTCCCCTTCCTTACACACGGCCTGTCCCTCAGCACGAGACTTTCCCTGCACCACACATAATTCTTACCTTCCCAGGGCCACTGGCCACCATGACCTTAGGAAGCCACAGCTACCAGGGCCCAGATCATGTAAGTACCCCTTGAGTCCTGCTGTGGGTGGAGCCCCAAGACACACCCCAATGTCCGCTCAAATAGTCACTCCACTGGGGACTTGAGCTTTCCCTGGATCAGCAAAGACCCCTGTCATAAACAGCACAGAAGACCCTGACTGCTATCCCAGTCTTTCTGTATAAATTAAGCCTCCTCCGCCTCCCCTTCTCACTCACCTCTAAAAAGGCTGGAATGTCTCCACCCAGTAGATGCTCTATCACCTGATGCTCTCGGAGATAGAACCAGGCCTTTCTGTAAAACTGTAAAAAAACTGTAAAAAAATCTGTAAAAAAACCTCCTCAACTCACGTTCTCTCTGCTTGCAGAATGGGGGGCCTCCAACAGCTTTGGCCCTGTAAGTCTATGCCCTCCCCTACCTGTCACATGGGTCCTAGCTGTGCGAGCTCAGGACAGGGTGCGGCCACCTGACAAACCCCCAATATATGCATACGTGAAATTAGTAGGGGAACATTTTAGGAAGAAGGGTCCAGCTTAGAATGTATAATATTGAATGAGATCACCCGAACTCAGAAAACAAACCCCACATGTTCTTTCTTGTATGTGGCTCCTCATTATACAGGGACATATGCAATTAAATATGTGGACGGACTGTACAACGTTCAGGGAGGAGAACTTAACGTAAAAGGTAATTTTAAAGAGACAAAATGCTCCCTAATGAGTTCACGTATGCTGTACTCTGTGTGGGTCCCGGGAGTGCTCTCTCAAAGTGTAACACCGTTTCCGTGTGAAACAGGACTTTAACAGGCACTGGCCACACGTGGTTCCGTGCGGGGCTGCTGCCTTGCTGGGAGGCCTGGATTTGAAGTTATGTTTTTTATTGTTTGAATATTCCTGTACAATTTAGTTCTTGGAAGTACTACCAACTTAGGAGAAAATTATTCTTTAAACAAGAATTTCTGCTATAAAAATTATAGAGTGAAGATTGTCACAAGTATGTTTACAATCATAATTTTGAAAATTTTGAGAAAATTTTTAAAAGATTTGTTTTGTTTTATTTATGAGTGCACTATCTGCGTGTATACCTGCACACCAGAAGAGGGCATCAGACCCAATTATAGACGGTTGTGAGCCACCATGTGGGTGCTGGGAATTGAATTCAGGAACTCTGGGAGAGCAGTCAGTGCTCCGAACCGCTGAGCAATCTCTCCAGCCCCAGAATAAAGCAATTTTAAAGTGAGCAAAGGACTTGGCTATTCCCGCCCCTGAACAAGATGCACAAAGAAGCTGATGAGCACTGGGAAAGGGGCTCAACAGCGTTAGTCACCGTGGAACTCAGGTCACAAGGGCAGAGTCTCCCTTCACTGCTGTACGCATCTGACTCTATAAGTCATGAGGCACTCACAGGCTGCTACACACCTGGCCTTCCCTGGGAAACTGAGTGCTTAGCTCCATCACAGTGTTTGGAGCCAGCTCACCATCCTTGGGGCAGCCAGGACATGAGCTGCAGGTCTCCTGGTGAACACCAGGGGGCAACATGGGACCACAGGCCCAACAGCGAACACTGTCCCTGAGGCGTGGCCCTATCTTGCAGCTTGGTTTCCCCCCCTGTCGCCGCGGGCCTGCAGCTCCCTCACATACCGAACTCTGTCCTCCTGGCTCCTTGCTGTCTCTAAGAACCCCGTTCTGCACAGAGACCCTATGTAGTTCCTTCCCTGCTCGCACCATCCACGAGGAAAGACAGGGAGATCAAGGGCAATCACGAGGAGAACAAAGGCATCCCAGAAGGTCAGGGAGGCCATGGGCACACCTGAGTCACATTCAGCCAGGACAGGAAGCTGTGGGGGGGCTCCCCTGGGTGCCCTCCATGAGAAGATGGAGCACACGGTCCTCACTCCAGGACACACAGCACCTCCTCTTGCACGCCCAGGATACGAAACCCCTGAGACACCTTGTACCCCTGGATCAGACACCTGACCAGTGGCACCAGTGACAATGGACCCGGGTCTCCCCAGCCATCACTCGGCTGGACCTTTCCAGCCCCTAGAGATAACTGCCACTCCTGCCAGGAAGATCCCGCCTCCTTCTCCCAGCACTGAGACCTTAGGGAAGAATGGGCTCAGCTGGGGTTCTGAGTCTCAAGGAAATACACTCGTGAGCATAGGAAGAGCAGGGGGAGTCCCTCGGGTGCTCACAGACCCAAGCCAGGACACAGCAGAGGGCAGCCCTGGGTGAGCTGCTGTTCCCTCGGGGCAAGGGATACGGATCAGCCTTGCTGCTCCAAGGATGCTCTAGAACACTGAACCAGAAAGAAACAGATGGAGGGATGGAAGGCCAGACAGACAGAAGAACAGGGCAGAGTCAGAGACAGACTCCGCCCCAGCCCACGTGACTGTGGGAGGAGCCCTCCTCTGGCAGGAGCCTCAGTTCTGGAAAGAAACTAAGCAGACACCAGAGCAGCCAGGCTTGGCAGCAGTGTGGGAGCCAGACCTCTCCTCCAGAGGAACGGTCCAGCAGCGGCAGAGGCTATGGAGCTCACCTCAGCCGCTCTCCACAAAGGGCGGACCCCCTGGAGGGGGCTCCTGCTCACGGGTAAGGAGACATGCCTTGGGAGAAGAGAGCAGGGAGCTAGGAGACCAGATGGGGTCTTCTGGGAGGAGAAGAACCTGAGAAGGGACATCTGGCTTCTGCTTGAAGCCCGAGGGCGACCGGAAGCTCTCAGTGAACGGGAATGGGTGAGTGGGGAGGAAAAAACTCAGTGGTTCCCTGTTGTGAGTTTATCAGCCCTGGGCACTGAATCCTGAGGACTGTCCACAGCTCTGTCAGGGTGACTCTCCAAGTCAGAATCAAACGGGGCAGGTAAACAGTGTCATTACACACCACCCCGAGGAATCTGCAAATAAACCCTAGGCTCTGGGACACAGATTGGCACACAGGTGTCTGTTCCAGGCAGTGGGGTTCAAACTGGCTCTCCACATAAAACCCTCGTGCTCCTGGGCAGGACAGACCAGCGAGGGCATCCAGAAAGGGGCTCAGAGGTTGACAGTACTTCAGAAGAACCAGCAGAGAGAGGAGACAATGAAGACACGGGGTCTTCAGAGGAGGTCACAGGAGACATGCCTACACTCACCAAAGATTCTGAGCAGGGATCCGAGGCCGTGAGGGGCAAGCCACGTAGGCCCCCAAGGAGACAGTTCCATACAGTTGAAAGATTCGGGGTGCTGAGGAATGGAGGCGATGCTGCTCCCCCCACCCAATAGGACGCACGCAGCAAGGCCCAGAGTGGAACATACTGGAGTAGTTTGAGATTTCAACCAGACGCCAAGGGCCCAGTGTCGATAGGTTTTGCTCTCTTCCCCCTCAGCCTCACTTTTAACCTGCTGGACCTCTCCCGCCACTGCCCAAGTGTCTGTTGAAGCGGTGCCGCCCCACGTTGGCGAAGGGACAGACGTTCTTCTACTTGTCCACAATGTGCCAGCGAGACCCCGAGTCTTTTACTGGTACAAGGGAGACAACCAACAGGAGATTATACAACTTAAAACAGCCACTAATGAAACCACAACAGATCCTGCATTCAGCGGCAGAGTGACAATATTCCTCAATGGCTCCCTGCTCCTCCAGAACGTCACCCAGTCTGACGCAGGAGTCTACCGGCTGCAAATATTAACTGAAAATCTTGATCTTGAGAAAACATATGTGCAGTTCCGTGTATATCGTAAGTAATTCTCTGTATCCCTGGGTCGTGGGTGGGGCAACCCCACTTCACACACAGCACGGCCAGTCCTAGGTGGCACCTACCTCCCCTGTACTGTGCTCCCACACTGCGGTTTGAGCCTTTAGTACAGGACGCAGAGTGGGGAAAGACAGCGTAAATCAGGATAGCTCACGTGAATCCACCGTTTCAGAGAAGAGGTGGTGAGGTAACTCAGCCCAGGGATGTCAGACTCGCCCCAGGATCTTAGGGAGCTCAACATGAACACAGCCTTGAGAAAGACCCTTCAGGACTCAGGTGGGGCTTGGCTGAGGAAACCATGAGCTTCTCACAGAGACGAGCACCAGGAAGCTTTGCTCCAGACCTCTCTCCAGACTGGACTCCAGGAACCTTGGGGATCCTGTAGCCTGGGTTGGAAATTGGCTTCCTGTTAGCGCTAACAGGGGATAATGACTGTGGGCTGGTGACCTGTTGACAGTCAGCCTATAAGAGAGCTGTGTCTGGGCCATGTCTAGGTCACCTGGGCATCCCCTTCTGAGACTCGGGGTGCTCAGCCCAGGTGGAGAGGTATGGAAGGCGACCAGCCAGCTGCTCTGATGGTCTTGCGAGGCTTTGCAGGAAGGAAGGTCAAGAGCCTTAAAGAGATAGGAGAAAAGGTGTACGACTGGCAGCTCCTTGTCCTCCAGGGGTCCAGTCCAGGGATTATTTCCTCCAGGCAAATAGTAACGGATGCCGGTTTGTGGAAGGTCAGGTTATTGTTCGTATTTAAGGCTAACTTACAAGCATGGCAAGGATCATTTACCAAGTGTCCTATTAGAGGGAAACTGAGACCGGAAATATAGTCACTGAATCAGGGTCACACAGGCCATCCGTCCACAGCCACATCCCCAGCCTCTCTACCTTGGAGACCTCATTAGGTGTCTGTGGAGCAGAGAGCGGTGCAGGTTCAGAGACTTTAATCTAGGCATGGCAGCTTGAAGGAAGAGTCTGGTCCAGGAAGTGAAAGCATTAGACAGTAAGTCAGCTCGACAGAATCCCTGGCCTGCCCAACCCACGGCCTCCTTCACTGGACCTGAAACCACAGGTTTCCAGGTGTGCTGGTCTTGCTCCTCCTGGGGGATGAAGGAGAGGACTTGGCTCTCTCCCACTAGGCCCTGTAACCAGCATGAGGAACAACGTACAATCGACTTTTATTGTAGTGGAGGGAAAAATGCATGAACAAATGAATGAATGGGTGATGGGTGAATGGCTGACCAGGAACCTCAAGACTGAACCCTACTCGCGAGTCTTAGGAGCTGTCCACATCTACTGCCCGTCCTGGAGGCCGAGACCCTTGTCCCATCCCTCTGCTTACCTGTGAAACCACAGCATGTGGTAACTCTTGTTTTTTCTGGAGTGTGAAAAGGATCTCAAGGTGATACTGACTGGCTTCCAACACAGCCATTCGGGTCTGGGCCACAGAGTCCTGGGAGTCTTTTCCGCCCACAGGTTCTGTCCCTCATTTCCGTTGCTGCCCCTCCCCTGCCCCACATCTCCTCACCTCTCATCTCAGGCAGGTCTGCCCCACCCCTGCCCAGCTCGCTGCTCCCTTGCCTTTCCCGGTGAATGGCCGCCTGGCCTGGTCCCTTCTCACTGACACCTGGACTCTGGCCCTCCTTGCCAAGCAATAGTGAAGGGCCCAGAAATCGGTACAAACAGCCACTCCTCTGAGGCTCCGTAATGTGCCAGTGTCCCCCATTACGAAGGAGCTTCCCATGTTGAGTCCAGGGCTCTTGACTTCTGCAGTGTTGACATTTGGAATAAGACAGGAGACATGGAGGCAAAGCCCACTGGCTCTCTGTGCCGAGTCCCCAGGGGCTAGAGGCAGAAGGATTTGGGGTTGCAAGCCCCCAAGGCCTGTCCCTCCTTCCTCCATTGTACGTATGATGCCAACCTCCTCCCAATATGGCTCACGATCCTCCAGTGGTTCAATGGACTTTTCCAAGGGATAGATGACCCAGCCAGCACTGCCCAATGCGCCATTAGCTCTTCTCCACACTGTCATTACTGTCACAAGGCAAGGCCTCTCCCATCCTGACACACTGCAGTCATGACGATTTCAGATAGACTTCCCAACATGGAAGAACTTGATAAAACTCACTTTGTGAATCTTGAGGTCCAAAGAAAAGGAAGAAAGTACCTCTCATCCTGGCTCCTTCCCACTGTGCCTGATTGCTCACAGAAGCTGGGCCACAGATTTCTCCCAAATTTACTGCTCCCCCTTCTATAAAATAGAGAAACCTCGTTCTCACCCCCTGAACAGTTCTCTTCCCCAATAGGACTCCTAGGTCCCTCTGCTAAGGGGGTCACTGGTTTCAAACCAACTTTATTGTAATGTGACCCCGTAGTCCTCAGACTCAGTCTAAGACCTTATGGTGCTCTCAGAGAAATATCCTTGCAAGGACTAGATTCAGATCCTGAGTATTAATAACAACTTTCCCGTAGGGAACAAAGTGTCACAAATTCCTACCCCAGGTCTGTCTAACACACTCGGCCCAGAGTACAGAGTTTTAGCAAATGTGTGCTTCCTACTGTCTACTGGCTGAAAGCATCCACGTGTGTCTCTGGAAAGATCTCTACATGGTCCTCACATGTTTGAGCGGGGACAGTAAAGCTCAAGGACAAGAACAGTTGGGGTCCACAGCCCGGCTGTGCCCTTCACTCTTCGAGATCATTTCTTAGACTCAGGCTTCTTCTTTGAGGGACCCCCTGGTTCATGTCAGTCAATGGCAAACACCTGACAAGAATGATCCCCATTGTGACCTAGCCCAACCTGAGTGCCAGCCAGATCCTCGTCTCCTGAGTGAGATTTCTGACAGGCTGTGAGGTTTCTCAGGGAAGATCTACAGGAGGTCTCATTCATCACCGACCTAGCCGTAGGACAACCCTGAACGGCAAAGTCTGAAAGGGCCATAGTCTACGGTTTGAGCAGTAGAGGTCAATGAAGCCGGAGGGACTTGGTATGTGTCACGAGGCATGCGATGGGCCAGTGAGGACTAGGAGATAAATGAGGCCTCTGATTCTGAGTCTCGAGTCTGTCCGGCACCAAACTGTAGCTCAATTCACACGTGAGAAAGCCCTTGCTTCTCCCACGCACAGCACAGGAGACCCCTCGTCCCTGAGCGTGCATCTACTCCGTCATCTGCCTGTGATTTGCCTCCTGCCTGATTCTTTAAGGGTCTGGGTTGGCAGGGAGGTGAGAGGCCCTCGCAAGGGTCAGAGGTCCCACACAAGGTAATCTTCGGTCTGTCGTCTGCACAGCACTGCTACCCAAGCCTACCATCATAAGCAACAACTCCAACCCCGTGGAGGGTGAGGACTCGGTAGTTTTACAGTGTGAACCAGAGACTTGGAATACGACGTACCTGTGGAAGATAAATGGTCAGAGCCTCTCAGAAGGTGACAGGCGGAACCTGTCCACGGACAACAGGATTCTCACTGTACTCAGTGTCACGAGGAATGACTCGGGACCTTATGAGTGTGAAACCCGGAACCCAGTGAGTGTCATGCAAAGTGACCCATTCAACCTGAATATTACCTGTGAGTAACTTCCGTTTCTTCACGGCTATAACTGCCTAAATGCAGACCACTAGAGTCAGGACACCGATCGCCCTGGGGTTCGTGACAAAACCCACCACACAGATACCTAGTCTGGCCAGGGCATCCCGACCCTGGCCAAGCACATGCAGCCAGGCTCAGCACTGAGCCAGAAAGGGGTGGAGGGACTTCTCCAGCCTAGAGAGGCTCAGGGTGATGGAGACACAGGGCGCATCTCAGACTCAGGCTCAGTGAGCACGTGCGTGTACAGCGGGGCTGCTTTGTGTGTGGTCTGGTGATAGATCGCGGCTTGTGCACTACACGAGTACTCTCTGCTAATCGGCACCCCAGCTCTGGCTGGGCCCTGCTTAACTAGGTTACGGCACAGCTCAAAGAGAGACTACGGCCTCCTACAGACAGGGTTCGCCCTCCCTCTGCTGACATCACATGTGGCTTTATTCTCTCTGCTCCAGATGGTCCGGATGTCCCGATCATATCCCCCTCAGACATTCATTTCCTTCAAGGGGTAAACCTCAGCCTCTCCTGCCACACAGCCTCTAACCCACCTGCACAGTACTCTTGGCTTATCAATGGGGAGCCCCAGTCATCTTCACAAGAGCTCTTTATCCCCAACATCACTACTAACAATAGTGGATCCTATACCTGCCTCGTCTATAACTCTGTCACTGGCATCAATAGGACCACAGTCAAGAACATTACAGTCTTTGGTAAGTGGATCTCTGAAATATCAGCAAGAGGTTTGGAGTGGAGTCTTGGTTTTCTGGGAAGATGCAGAATTTAATTTCCAGCTTGTGTCTATGGAAACGAGCAGAACTCAGTCCTCCTCTGAGCTTCCTATTCCATCCCTAAATCTAATCCTCTCCTACTTCTCTGATTCCTCCTAGCTGATCAAGGATTGGGCTTAGAATGTGAGGAGGGAGGTTTTCCCAGCCGTGAAAAGGGACTTCTCAGGGGAGGGAGATCCTTAGGGTCAAGGAGATTTCCTTCTGTCCCTAACTCACGCCTTCCTGTCCCCTCCACTTTCTTTTTATGACCTCGGAGACCTAGGAGGCACACCCAGAGCTTTTAACTGTGCTCACGTTCTTTTTCTCCAAATGAGAGAGGAAAAATCCCCACATATGGGAACCAGCAGCTCAGAGTTCTGCTCCTGTCTCACGGGTGACTGGCTCAGCTCTGACTCTGTGGGGTGGAAAGAGTGGGTGTGGAAGGTGCCTGGGAGCCCCGTTCTGAGTCAGGGTAAACCAGGGCACTGATGATTTGATGGTGCTCTATCCCTTACCCTTCTCAAGGTTTAAAAAAAAAACACATATTGGTTGAGTGTGGTGGCATATACATTTAATCCTTGCTCTAAGGAGGCAGAGGCAGGAGGATATTTATGAGTTCCACGTCAGCAAAAGCAACATGGCAAGACCATGCCTCAAAAAAATAAAGTAAAACAAAATGTCACTGATGGACATCAGGAGTCCTCGGGGTCAGGAGTGGGAAAGTGGAAAAGGGCACATTGGGTTAGTTGGCTCTGAACTGTGTCCTGGGTCTGAAGGTCCCACTGGGTGGGCCCTGAGCACCAGCACATGCGATGGTCCTGAGAACAGTGAAGTTCTGGCTTGGAGAGCCTCCGTGTTGAGTCTCCATGTAGTGCAGTGGTCCAGGAAAGTGCCACGGGCAACCTGTGGTGAGATCCATGGGTGGTGGCACACACCTCTAACCCCGGCACTCCAGAGGCTGAAGCACATGAATCTCTGTGACTTTAAGGCCAGCCTGGTCTACATAGCAAGTTCCAGGCTGCACAGCGAGACCCTGCCTAAAGTGAGAGGGTTGGAGTGACGACAGCTGTTACGACGCTGGCCACTCACTATCCACCGTGATATTTAATCCATATCCAAAGGGCAGGAAACAAAATTGTTCTTCAAATAGAAACTCTTTAGTTTGGGACTTCTCCCAGTCTCCATGTCTAGGCTTTAACATCTTTAAGATTAGCTGGGCCATCTTAACCCCATGACAAATTATTTAATGAAAAAGAGACAGAAAACTCTTTTATAATAGAGGACCAAACTGCTCACACTCACAGAATAAGCGAACAAGAATTTGCACAATGCTGGGCAGTGGTGGCCCACACCTTTAATCCCAGTACTCGGGAGGCAGAGGATCTCTGAGAGTTTGAGGCCAGCCTGGTCTACAGAGTGAGTTCTAGGACAGCCCAAATTACAACAGAGAAACCTTGTCTTGAAAAAAAAAAAAGAATCTGCACAAAACTCAATGGGAAGAACATTCTCCCTGATGAGGTTTCTGGACACATGGGCTGAAGAGGTCTGTAGTGTGGAATCTACACAAATACCCTGACTCAGGGATCACTGAGGATGATCTGGGTAGGAGTAAAGTACAGCCCCCTCCTTACAGATCATAGCCTAAACCCAAACATGCAACCCTGCAGAGGGCCACCTCATTCTGTGGGCCCTGTGAGCTGACTGAGGTCTCTGAGGATGAAGAACTCTCAGCTGGTCCCCTCTTCTGTTTGTCCACAGAGCCAGTGATCCAGCCCTCCATCCAAGTCATCAACACCACAGTCAAAGAACTAGATTCTGTGGTCCTGACCTGCTTTTCAAACGACACTGGAATCTCTATCAGTTGGCTCTTCAATGGCCGGAGTCTACAGCTCACAGAGAGGATGAAGCTGTCCCTGAACAACAGCACCCTCAGAATAGATCCTGTCAGGAGGGAGGATGCTGGGCAGTACGAGTGTGAGGCCTCCAACCCAGTCAGCTCCAACAGGAGTGCCCCAATCCAGCTGGACATCATCAGTGAGTGGCCCCTTCTCCTTTCTTACTCCATAGTGTTGGGAGTGGGGACAATTTCTTTATCAATGGTAAGCAAAATGGGTGAAAGTTATAAGGAGGAAAATATAGGTCAAGATACACATACAGCCAGCATGGCGATGGACGCATGTAAACCCCACAGTAAATACGAAACAAGCTGGGCGTGGGGCTGCATGCGAGACAGGTGGATCTCTGTGAGTGCCCAACCAGCTGGATCTTATCGAGTTCTCGGTTAGCCAGAGCTGCATAGTGAGATCCTGGTCTAAAAAGAAGGAAGGAAGGGAGAAGGGAAAGAGAGGGAGAGATGGAGGAATGGAGGGGGGAGGGAAGAAGGAAGACACCATGAAGCAGGAGGAATGGGAGTTCAAGGCCAGCCCAGGTTATATCATAAGACCCTGTCAAAAATAACAATAACAGATGTCAATATAACAAATAGAAATGCACAGCTGACCTGCAGACTCTTGAGGACTCAGTCCCATGAGCCCCACAGGTGCTCTGAGTTCCCTATTAGAAGTGGCACAGTGTATGCATGTCACTCTGCACGCCCTCCCGCGCCTTTGAATCGTCTTGAGATTGTTTCCAACACCTAATGTGAATGCCGCCTAGACACTAGTCTTACTGTGTTAAGTAAGCTACAAGGACAGGAGGAAAGCAAACATTCTTCACTGGAGTAGTAGTTTGGATCCAAGGTCTGGTGGATCCGTAAATGTAAAATCCATAGATAGAAAGGATCGACCGCATTGAGTCTCTCACTACATTTGCATTTATTCATTGTGTGCACGCTCCACACCCATGTGTGGAGGTCAAAGGACCATCTGTGGGAGCCAGTTCCCTAGGGATTGGGGATCGAAGCTGGATGGGTTAGGCAGCAAGAGCCTTTAGCTGCTAAGCCAGTTCATCGGCCTAAATTCGTTCGTACAATTATTTATGTGGGAGGGGTAGGCACTGGGAGGGAGTATGGCAGGCACCCTTACCAACTGAGCCATTTTGTTGGCCCATATACTGAGTTTCTTGTCCTCACAGTGACGTTTACCGTGTGATTTCCTTGCACGAGACTCTTTTGTTCTGATAACATTTTTTTTGTGTGTAGTACTGTGTGTGTGTGTGTGTGTGTGTGTGTGTGTGCGTGTGTGTGTGGTTTACAGGACTGGAGATGGCTCTCCAGTTAAGAGCACTGGCTGCTCTTCCAAAGGACAGTTCAAGTCCCAGCACCCACATGGTAGCCATCAATGTCTGTGACGGCAGTTCCAAGGAACTCAAGACCTTCTCTGTCCTTCTGAGGCACCAGGGATGCACATGGTGCACAGATAGCAAAACACCCTTACGCATAAAAATGTTCTTAACAAGATTTACCATTTTAGACATTTTGAAATGTGGAGTTCAGGCATACAGTATATTCACAGTGCTGTGTAACCACCACCATTGTCCACTTTCAAAACTTTTTGTAAATCTACCCCACGCTGTACAGTCCCAGATGTAGAATTACTGAGTTACAATTCTTTACGAGGAGTCACAGGGCCAGTCTCATGGCTACATTTCACCTCCGCATTCAGCAATGCCCGAGAGCTCCAATTTGCTCAAATGTCCCAAAGCTCTTGTTTTAACGGCATCTACCCTAAGACATGTGAGCTGGGCTCTACTGTGATTTTTATTTCCCTTTTGTTAATTCTTGAGAAGCCATGTGATTATTGGCTATTTATAAACTTCTTTCATGTGTGTGAGGAAACTATTTGAGTTCTTCCCTTATTTTTCAGCTGGGTTGTTTGTTTTTTGTTTTTTTGCTAGTATTGAAGTTTCTTATACATTTTGAACATCAACCTCTTGTCAGATGTTGTATTTACAAGAATTTTCTGCCATTCTGCCACTCTCACTTTCCTGGTAAAGTCCTTTGTTTACTGTTACTAATGATTTTTAAAGTGACATCATAATACGTTTAGGAGAAATAATATCTAGATACAGTTTGGAGTGAGTAAACCAACTTAGTTAACACGTGTTATTCCCTTATCCTTATGCTAAGACATTGGAAATTTGTTTGTTTTTGCAATCC
Source organism: Cricetomys ansorgei (assembly GCA_026225945.1). NCBI lineage: Eukaryota > Metazoa > Chordata > Mammalia > Rodentia > Nesomyidae > Cricetomys > Cricetomys ansorgei. Next base: position 641,044 of record JAMJFZ010002946.1, read on the forward strand.
ATTATAGGATTATAACCCCTTGCTGTGTCACCTCTTAAAACTTAATCCTCTAGTTTATCTGAAGCCCTGGACCCCGTGACCAGCAACTCCCCATCCCCTCCTGCTACCACTCGGTCTCTGGTAACCTTCCTTCCGTTCTCTACGTCACAGAGATTCTGAAATCCTCAGAATGAGATCGTGTAGACTGTCTGTCTGCGCCCGGCCTCGCTCACTCGGCGTCATGTGCTCTAGGAGCCTTCATGTAATCACATCGACAGAAACACAGTCTTTAAGAAGGTTTAACAGCACTGTAGTGTGAATATCCATCACATTCCTTACTCATTCGTCACTGACAGACAGCTAGTGTCCATGCCTTGGTTATTGTGAAAAATGCCACAGAGACCTGCTGGATCACATGAGCACAAACATTTCGATTTTGCTAAAGTCCAATTTATCTATTTTGATGTTGCCTATGCATCTGGCCATCATAACAAAAAAACCATGCCGAATCCAATTTCTTGAAGCTTTTATCCTGTTTTCTACAAGTTTTATGATTTTTAGCTCTGATATTAAGGTCTTTGACTATTTACAGTTGGTTTTTATATGATGTTATGTGAAGGTTTAACTTCATTCTTTTGCCTGGATTTCTCATTTTCCCATCATCCCTTGTTTAAAAGACTATTCTTCCATCAGTGACCAATCTTAACAGCCTGATCAAAGCTCCTCTGGTCACAGAGGTGCAGCTGGACAGCAAGAGTGCCTTCCAAGTTCTGTAACTCAATAGGACAACTCTGCTTTACTCCAATTAATCCTATCTTTCAAAAGAGCCAGCAAGGTGAATGTTCTTAAGAAATAGAAAAAAATGACAAAGTGAAATGTGGATATGCCAACTGCTCCAATCTGATAACATATTACAATATTTGCAAAACCATCACATTGTGCGTCATAACATATACATTTATCATGTATCAACTAATTTTTTTATTTAACCATTGGTCAGTGTACATGAGCAGTTCTGGGCTTCCCATTCTATTTCACTGATCTGTCTGCCTTTAAGTCAGTAGTATACTATTTTTATTATTGCAGCTTTGTACTAAAATTATGAAATCATGAAGGATGTCCTGCAATCTTGATCTTACTTTTCAAGATACTTTTAAGGCCAGGCATGGTGGTGCACACCTCTAACCCTAGCTTTCGGGAGGCAGAGGCAGGTGGATCTCTGAGAGTTTGAGGCCAGCCTGGTCTACATAGTAAGTTCTAGGACAGCGAGAATGGACTTTCCTATTTCTGTAGATAATGCCACTGGGGATTTGATCTGATGTGTATAGAATTGATAGACTTCTTGCCATAATATTATCATCTATTAAAAAAAGAAAAAAGTCTTCTTTCAGGCAAGCTGGCTCATGCCTATAATTCCAGTCACTCAAGAAGTGGAGTCAGGAATACCAAAGTTCTAAGTGCCTAACATAGCTAATTCAAGGCCAGTCTGAGTAATTTAGTGACACACTGTGTCAAAATAAAAATTAAAAGGCAGAGCTGAGATTATAGCTCAGTGGTAGAGCACTTGTGTACCATGCACAAGGTCCTGGGTTCAATCCTCAGTGTTGCAAAACTGTGTTGCAGGAATAATGAGATTAAGTCTTCCAACCCATCAACCCTGATGTCTTCCATCTTTTGTCTTCTCTTATCAGCAGTATTTGGTAGTCTTCTGGCTACGAGTCTTCTATCTCTTTGGTGGAATTAATTTTAAGTATTCTATTCTTTTTGTTGCTCTCATAAATAAAGTACTTCTTTAATTTCCTTCCAAATTGTTCACTCAACAGGCTGGGCCTGTTGCTCGGAGGGCTGAATACTTTCCTAGAATGCATGAGGCTCTAGGTTCAATCTCCAGCAATACCAGGAAAACAGGAAATCTAATTTTTCATGGTCAGTATCAGTATACAGAAATACACCACATTCGGGCATGTTCGTTGTTAGCCAGCGGTTTGGCTGGTTTTGCTCATTTAGTTCTGAGAACGTTCTGTAGAATGTAAGGATTTTTTACAATTTCTGTCATCTGTAGATATGTATTTTGCCGCCTTACAATTGGGCACCTTTTATTTCGTTGTGTAGCCTGACGGTTCTGTGCAGGTCTCCTAAGAGTCTCCTGAGCAGCAGTGGCCACAGCAGTGTCCTTGTGTCCTTCCATGAGTGTCCTCATGGAGTATCATGTTGGCTGTGGGTCTCCATGTGTGGCCTCTGTCACACTGAGCTCGGCTTGTATCCAGTCTCAGTGTTGTTATGTTATTATTAAAGGCTGTGAAATTTTGTCAGTATGTGTTGATTCAGTCTTATTAGTCATTCCATTTTAGGTTTCTTCACGCTTCCACCTCTGTAGTCCAGGTTCCTTGGGATTCATCTGTTTCATCTAGCCCATACAACAGTTAGTATATAATTATTGAGAGCTCCTGAAGTTCTTAGTATACTGAACAACAGACAGTAAGGTCTCAGACACAAAGCTAATCTGGGAAAAGGTTGTCCATGTTGTTAGCTGTTTTGAAGAGTTTTGAAGACGCGCACTTCTGTCAGCTTTCTATACTGCTACTCTGCTTTATCTTCCTTCTACTCTTTATCCCCTCTACTAGCTGCTGGTGGGGGGGGGGGTGAGGCAAGGTTCTCATTATATAGCCCAGACTATCCTCAAACTCACAGTCCTCCTGCCTCTGAATGCTAGGATTCTAGGTTGCATTACATCCTTCACCCGCCTCATACTAGCATTTAAAGACTTAATCTAACAATCAAGTAACCTTTGGCAAAATACCATACACACAGGAAGTTTTTTTAGCCGAAATTTTTTCCTACCACTAGCATTACCTTAAAGTCAGGTAGCCAGGTCTACCTCTGATTAACCATACAGATTTAAGTGTTTGTTTGTTTGTTTTTTTTTTGTCCTATAACTCCCTCTGTAGGAGGCTTTGAACTCAGAGATCTGCCTGCCTCTGCCTCCCAAGTGCTGGGACTAGCCACCACCTGGCCTAAAAAAACAAAAACAAAAACAAAAACAAACAAACAAAATAAAACCTACTTTAAGCTTCAGTTTTTTCATTCTGAAAATGAAAATAATTTCTGTGACAGACTCATCATAGAGATGAAACAAGATACAAATACAGAGCCAGACTCACCATAAATACCACAATGGCTAACATTAGCATTAATAACCACTCTTGCACAGACTGGTGAGGATTGAGCTTCAAATGGTTACAACAAAGAATAAAGAGGTGAGGAAGGTATTATTACATAAGGGATGTGGGGAGACACGTTATCTAAACAGTAAAACCACTATGACATGGCTACTAAATAAAAATGGGAGAGAAAAAGTGGGTGGGGATCTGATGCAAAATTTCAAACCTAGTAAGTTACTGGTTTTCCAGGATGTGACCGTGATGGGGTTAGAGAAGCAAGGTATTCATGGGGGATATACTTGTGAAGGAGAGCCTGGGGAAACCACATGCTGTTGTGATCCCTGTGGAGGCAGGGAAGAGGTGTGTCTTAGATCAGCAGTGCAGTTCCAACAGACTGTCTGCAAGGGTGACACTGACTTCCCCAACAGACGGGTTTTACAGAGTCGCCTTGCTTTCCCAACCCACTTCAGAAATCATGGTCTCTGTGCAGAGGTTGGTACATTGAGAGTGCACTAGCCTGGGCCTTCTGTCAGTCAGATCATGGCCACAAGAGACCACCTATTCATGGCTGCCACAACTGATTCCCTGAGAAAAAGATGGAGCCATGAAAACACTGGAACTTGTAATATACAAAGTAGTAATCACCCTATCTCATATTTCCAAAACTTCAAATGATTGCCAGGATGAAACTGATGGAATTCAGGGTTGAAAGGAAGAGGGAGAACCAACTTCGAAACAAAGTGGGGTGGGGTAGGGGGACTGGCTAAGAACCTCACCCATCAACTCACCTGATCAACCTTCCCATAGAAAATGTATTCCCCAGAAGGGCAAACAGAAATCACTTCATGCTGGGAATTCCCCAGAACACACCCCTGGAAAATACTTTCACGTCATCCCTTCTTGTCTTTTCTCTCCCTGACAGTTGACCCGACACAAGGAAGTTCTGGCCTCTCAGGGGGTGCCATTGCCGGCATCGTGGTTGGAGCTGTGGCTGGGGTGGCTCTGATAGCAGCCCTGGCATATTTCCTTTATTTCAGGAAGACTGGCCGGTAGGATGGTCTTTCCTCTTTTGTTTCCTCAAAGTCTTAGTGTCGTGCTTGGGAGTGGGCAAAGACTTCTGTCCCTCTGCCTCTGAGCTGGATCTCTTCCTCCCCTCTCCTGAACCTCTGCTTCTCAGAACTGACCTGTGGGTTCAGCCTCCCATCTTTCCTGTACTCCTGTCTCCTGGAGCTCATTCCCACCTAGTTAGAGAAACAGATTCAGTTATGCCCCTCTGTTTTCCAGTCAGGAAGCCAAGGTCCAAGAAGAAAAAGAAATGAAGGACTCCAGGGAGCAGCAAGAGGAAGCAGGTGGCAGGTCCTGCTGACCACAGCCATAGCAGGAGAGAGGGAGGGACGAGGAGGAGAGAGAAAAGATGAAGCAGAAGCAGCAGCGTCTTCTCGGACAAGGAAATGAATAGGAAAAGCCAGAAGCACCTGGGGAAAACAAAACAGGACAGGTGTGCAGTAGGACAGGCGCAGAAGCATCCCTGCAGCACCGGGGATACCGCTCAGTAGTGAGGCACCAGCTCTGGGAGTGGTCCCAGCGCCAGGGGACAAAGTAGCACGAGTTCGGAGTCCAGCAAGAGGAAAGGACGAACACCAGCAGGGTTCACACTTAGATCAAGGAGTGTGGCGCCAGGAGGGAAGGTGGGGCCAAGCATGGTGTGATGGGATGTCACAGACACCAAGGAGCTCCTAGGTGTTGTCTGCCCACAGAGTCCTCGCCAACTGCAGAAGCGACGGCCCTGTGAGTGGGACTAGTAGTCACAGTGTCTGATATTTATTTAGGGGAGGTGACCAGCGCGATCTCACAGACCATAAACCCTCAGCCTCCATCCACAGTAAGTAAAAACTCACGTACTGAGAATTGCTGCTCTACCACGTATCCTGCTCTGCCAGGGGATCCTGGGCTCATAGACCACACCTTCCTTTCTGAATATTAACAGAAGGGTCTTCCACTTCCCAGAGCTAAGGATCCCATATATCAGACCCTTCCTAGCTAGAGAAGAGTCGCCTGAGAGCGCCCTGGAGAGCTGCTGGTTCCACATAGGCTAGGCAGGCCTAAGAGAGTCATTTCCAGGAGTCATCTTAATGCATTACTTCCTGCCTCTGCTACCGATGTGGGCATTCTCCCTTGGGGAGACTTTGTCTTGTGGAATATCTGGGTGCTGTGGCTTCTGTGTTCCTACTTGCCATTGGAGCATGCTGCTGAGACTCAATTCTGGGAATCTTGTGAACTGGGGGAAACAGATGGCTCTATCCCGCTCCTCTGACCAGACTCAAGGGAAGCTAATTCCCGAGCTGAGTATGGGCCACCTCATGCACTGCCCAGAAATCCTGCTAGGATCCTCCACCTGCTAGAAATCTCAAAGCCTTAGTCAGCTTTGTATCTCTATACTAATAGCTCTTCTCTTGCTCCCTAGATCTGGGCCCCTCTGACAACGCTCCTAACAAGGTAAGCACTGACGCTTTCACTGGCTGCTTGCTCATAGAACTGTCCCAGAAGGAAGTGGTGTATCTGTATTGTTTTGGTTTGTTTGCTTGCTTCTTTGTTGAGAGAGAGTCTTGCCGTGCACGCATGGCCACATTTGAATTATGTAACCTAGGCTGGTAACCTAACCTTGTACTTGTGGCCATCCTCCTGCCTTAGCCTCTCGTGTGTCCACACCAGGCTGAGAGAATGAGGTATTCTTTCTTGGAGACACAACTGTGAAATCCAGTTTGGGTCTCCATTCCTCAGTGTTGCAGCAAAGGTTGGTTAATGAGCCCCACGGGTCTAATCCAAGAGTGTGTGTTTGGCTATTCCTAGAACTCTGTGGGCCTTGGCAAGGAACTTGAATTCTTTGACTCTCAGTCTTATCACCTATGAAATGGGCATTCTGCCTACCTCAAAAAAAAAAAAAAAGACTAAAGGGATCAACCAAGTTAACATGTGCATATCACTGCCCACACAAAGACACATCATTCTCCTTTAGTCTGAACCTGCTCTGACTGTCAAAACATGGGCTCCATTCTAACGGGTCTGAGACCCTGGCCCTTCATTTCATAACAATTTTACTAAAATTTTATCATTGCAGCATCTCAACAGAGTATGCACATAGACTGGAGAGTTCTTTAAATCATAAGGACACTTTCACAGTGTGAACTCTTCCCAGGTTCAACACACTTGTAAGCAGCAGGCAAATCAAGTTACTTCACAACTACCTCTCCTCCCCCTCTACACACGCTGTCCTGTTGCTTCCTTGCAAAGAGCGACGGCAGTCGGGCTGGCAGATACCTTTGTACACATCTGGCTTCCGTTCGGCACTGTTCTGTAGCCCCAGCTGGATGGCTCTTGCTTTCGGCTCTGTTCCCATCTCGGTACGGCATTGCTCCGTGGTATCAAGAGCGTCATCTTCCTCCTCTAAAGACCAAGTGTCAGGGTGTCAGCGCAGTGGTGCTGCTCAGCAGCAAGGGGAGGCTCTGGCCGTGGTGCTGACGTCACTGACCGACACTCATACTTTCAGGTGGATGAAGTCACATATTCTGTACTGGACTTCAAGGCCCAGGAACTGAAACAACCAGCTTCCACCTCCCCAATTCCAAGAGCTGTAGAAGCAGTTTATTCAGAAGTAAAACAGAAGTGATCATATTCTGTCCTCCTGGCTGCACCTATGATGGATTCCCAGACTCTTTCCCTCACTAGGAGATCTCTGTACCCTGGAGAGGAGCCCCGAGAATGTGTGTCAATAGAAGGAAAGGTGTATCCTGGAGCCTACAGGAAACCCAACCTTCCTTGGCACTGACATTGGCTGAGACAGAGGTATCAAAACCGCCCACCCCTTCACTTTCCTGACCGAGACTTGTTTTATATTGATCTATTCAGAACACAATTCAATCCTCCCCCAACCCAAGTCCTATCAGAATATGACTTGAATTCCCATAATCTTGGAGGTCACCTAAGAGCACATGCCAAAAAAAACCAAAACAAAGTAAAAGCAGGAAATGGCCAGTCCCTTCTCTGTAAAGACTATATGGAGCCACCACACACAAGAATATCAAACCTGCAGCCAGTAGTTCCCTGAAATGTGGACACCTGACAACTGTCAGGCTTGCCCGTCTGTCTGCTTGCCCACCTTCACACCTGACCCTTCTCTCCCTGAGCCATTAGACAAGCTCCATGACAGCGCCCACAGGCAATCACTAAAGAGAATGCGGAAGCAAAAACGACGTCTCTAACATCTGTCAGGTGCCCAGAAAAGCAGAGCTGATGGCTTTGAACTGACAGACTTCTGGAGTTTGAAGAAGGAACAGAGCCACACCCTCTGTAGAGTGTTGAATTTATTTTAGAAGAAGCCACATTTGATGGTATTGGAGCTTTCATTTTTCTAAGACAATACACTATTTGAATTTTTGTAACTACTGGTTTGCCTCACTTGTGAGCTGATCTGTCTGCGTTAGGGGAAAAAAAGCCACTAAGCCTTCTGGCTCCCTTGACCAGGAACTTCTCAAGCCCTTTTGATCAAGAGTTCCAAACCAAGAATGGATAGATAGATAGATAGATAGATAGGTGGATGGATAGCAAGGCAGTCACTTGCAAATACCACTGCCCTGTGTCGGGCTAAGCCTCTTACTTTTCTGAATTAATCAGAAAAGCCTGATTTTTCCTGTTTCTTCATTTTTATCTTTCCTTTTGGACACTCTTTCCAGGTCAGAGCCTGGACAATCTTTCTCTGACACTCTGGGCTTTTTCATTCTTCTCCTGAAGCTCTGTGGCCTTCACCCTGTGCGAGCTGCCAGCTGACCTCTTGCCAGACTCAAAAGGCCACTCCTCCTCTGCTCCATGTCCCTCCTCCAGCCCATGCTGAGGTTTCCAGCTTGTCTGCCTTGTTTTTCTTTTAAACTCTAACAAAACTGTCCTCTGCTTAAAAAAAAATAAATAAATAACAGGCTTTCCTCCTTCACACCAGAAAGAGACCGAGTTCAATTTCTGGATATCTAGGACCAGCCTCCAGCTACCCTTCTGCGATGTTTCTGCCCGTGCATTTGTTTTCCCTTCTTTGTCTTTTCTTTTTGACTTTTTATTCTTTCCTGAGACAGAGTTTCAGTGTGTCGCCTGCGCAGGCTTCAACCCCACAATGTCTTCTGTAGCCTCCCATGTGCTGAGATTACAGCGCTGGCCACCAAGCCTCGCTACCCGTGCATTCCCTGTCTGCCCTGCACTCTCAGAGAACTTTGCTACCGTGTGTTTGATCCGGGTGAAGTGTGCCCTTAAAGGAACACAGTCACTCTAGCCAAATGCATTGTTTACAGCCTAGAAAGCTCCACACTGGTGCTCCCCTGGGAATGGGAGCTGTTAGCAGGGTGCCCTCACCTAGCCCTGGGCTTTCCACAGCCTCTGAAAGCTGCCTTTCCCACCAGAGGATGAGTATCAGCAACAGGAGAAGGAAACGCAGATGTGTCTCAGGAATCTTCTGTTCAGAAGTCTCCCCTCTTCGCGCCTGTTAACAAAGGTTTTATTGGGTACTTAGTGTCTGGTCTTGTGCCTTGCCTACCAGGCTTCCAAGAGAATTGCTTAGGTGTTCAACTCAGGGATTTCTTTTACGGGTTTCTGCATGGAATACAGTTTGTGTATATTTTCTTCATCCATGCTACACTAAGTTATTTAATTTTGCCTGGCTAAAGCCAAATCTGAGTTATTTGTAAATTTGCCCTATATTCATAATAAAAAAATTATATATCATTGATACTACTTTGTAGGGTTTTTTCTTTCTTTCTGTTTTTGCCATGCTTAGAATGGAAGCCAGGGTCTTGACTGCGCTCGGCAAGTGCTCTACCACCGAGATACCTCCCCATCTGAAACAGCTTTAGACAATGTCTAAATCTCCTACAAGTAGGAGATGACGACTGGAAGGGGTACCAGCGTGAGCCCACTGCTAAGTGCACAGTAGCTCTCTGACGCAGTCATGGAAGAATTAGCTGAATGCATACTTATTAACAAAGGGTATATGCAAGCAACAAGCCAAGCTCCAATCTGCCTGGAAAGAGCTGGTTATCTTCCTCTAGGAGAGGCGGGATTACAGGAGTAAAAGGCCCCTCTGACCCTCTCCATCACAGCAAACAACTCCTCCTACGCAAGCGGCTCCAGCCACTCAAAGGCTGCAATGCAGCTTTCAACTCACAAAAATCTCCACATATTCCCTCACCCTGAACTCTCTCCAGCACCTCCTGTCCCCTTTGTTACTAATTCTGTCTGTCCCCTTAAACCTCGGACCTGAATAAGTTCCATGTATTAACTCCATTAAGTGTTACCTTATCGTCTTGTTTTCTTCATGAGCAAGCAATGGACATGCATGTGTGGCCTGCCTTTCGCCCATCTAATTTCCACACCCAAGACACGGGAAGCAGGCATGAAATCAGTGTCCTCTCTGGGGTGGGTTCGAAGGTATGTCACCCTCACACTTGAGTTTTACATCATCTAAGACCACAGGCATCTTTTCTTCCTGGGTTGTTAATGCTGCATCCACCACCAACATGTCACCCTTACACCGGCGGTCCTCCATGTTTCCTGTGCCTCCCGATCCACTCTTGGCTCAGCTCCGAAGGCCTCTGCAGATGGGCTCTGCATGTAAATTTGAAGCCCTACCTCTTCTGGAACTCTTGGCACCTGTTTCCAAATAAATACCCATTTAAACAGGCTCACCCCTCAGCACACTGAGCTCTTTGTTTTAGGCTTATTTTATTTTACTTTATGTGTGTTTTTATGTGTATTTCTTTGTTTGTTTTTGAAACAGAGTCTCCCTCTGTAGTTGCAGCTGACCTGGAACTCACTATGTTGACCAGGCTGGCCTTAAACTCACAAAGATCTGCCTCCCAAGTGCTAGGACTGAAGACGTGAGCAACAGGCATGGCTCCCTTAATGTACTTTTCTTGCATTTTCATCCCTGCATATACTGTATGTCAAGCATGTTCTCACTTCTCCACCACTCCCTCAAATGCTTCCTCCATTCTCCGTAGACGTGTCTCCCTACACATCCCTGCCCCCTACCCTACGTACACATATAAACCTTAGTCCCAATGCTACGCTAGAAACGGATAGCAAGCAGCATGATCTCTCCATTGTGTTCACTGTGGTTACCCAAGCCCTTCATCACAAGCAGCTTCACAGAGATCAAGTACTGGAGCATCCAGATGAGGACTTTAGACTCAGGCAGGGCACAAACCGCGTGGCTGACAATGTTTCCCAATGGCCAGTTTATATATTTACGAAAGATATAAAAATGAGAAGATAAGGTCCTTACCCTAGGAACATAAGTCCCTAAGACAGAAGACACAGAAAATAACACTAATACAAAAGTTGAAAGGGACAAGTACCTCAAGAAGACAGACAGATAAGGGCTGGGAGTGGGGGAGCTCAGTGACATCACCTGCCCAGGAGTGTGAGGCTCCGTGTGTGATCCCCAGCACTGCAGACGGAGTACAGAGAAAGTCAACCGAAGACAGAAAATGAGGCTACATGCTGGAGTCATTGAGAAATTTGTTAAATGATGCTCGGGCACCATTCGCAAATCCTGATTTAATTGGTCTGGAAGGGAATGCAAACATTGGCAATTTCTAAACCTCCCCAGATCCTATTAATGGGTAGTTGTGGTGGTTAGTGTTAACTGTCCACTTGAGAGGATCTAGAATCACCTAGGAGACAAGCTCCAGGCACACCTATGAGTTAACCAAGCAAGGTTAACCCACGAGAACGTCTGCGAGGGATTGTCTGGGTTACCTTGATCGACGCAGGAAGACTCGGCTTCCTTGCGGGAGGCCCGTCCCCTGTGCACTGTGTCCTGGACTATGTAAGTGGAGAAAGGGAGCTAAGTAACATCATGCCCTCATCACTCTGCCTCCTGAGTATGGGTGCCACATGACCAGGTGCTTCAAGCTCCGGCCACCTTAACCTCCCGCCGAGATGGACAGTAGCCCTGAACTGTGAGCCTGAATAAACCCTGAAGGGGTTTTTCTTGTACGCCATCACAGCAATAGGAAAAGAAACTATGGCAGTGGTCAAGATGGAGGCCCCCTGCTAGAGTAGGCAGAGGCTGGGCCACGGTTTTTAGCTAGGGTTGTATATCGTTTAGGGAATTTTTCAACACGCATACACCTATACTCCATCCCTGGGGAAGAGGCAGAATGTCCGTGAGACTTGGAAAACTCCCAAGTGATCCTCACAGCCACTGCACGTCAGGGAACAGCTGCCTGAGTCACAGATAAGATGGAGATGATAAGGGGGTGAAAGAGCTCTCAGGGAGATGGGCAAGCAACGGGCAAACGTGAGCAAGCCGTTCTGCAGGGTGCGAACAGAAAGGGCCCCATAGAGAAGTGGCTGACAAATAGCTGCGTTTTCAAAGTCTGAGAATACCAAGTGTTTATGAGCATGACAATGGCCAGCAAGCTCGTGGTGCTGGTGAAGACGCAAACTGGTACAACCACTCTAAGAGCGTTCGACAATTTCTCATAAAGTCAAACACTTCTATAACCCAGCCATCTCACTCCTAGATATTTATCCAAGAAAAACAAACATACCAACACAAAGAGTTTTACATGAATGTTTGTAGCATTGTAATTTATAACACCAATAATATTTTTTTTAAAAACCCGGAAGCAGATAAACTGAACAAACCATCATCTGTCCCTAGGATAAAGTACTAATCTACTATTGAAGGGATGACTGCATAAAACAAAATGCCTGAATCTTGCTGAGCACTGTGGCAAACACCTGAACACTTGAGCCCAGAAGTCTAAGCCACCCTAGCCAACAGAGCAAAATCCATCTCAAAAAACCAGGTGGTGAAATGGCTCCAGGGTTAAGAATACTTGCTGCTCTACCAAAGGACTGAGTTTGGTTCCCAGCACATGCATCAGGTAGAGCACAGCCACTTGTGACTCCAGTACCAGGGGATCAAATGCCATCTTCTGGCCTCTGTGTACATGTGCACACATGTATGTGCAACACACACACACTATATATATATGTGTGTATGTGTATATATATATGTATGTGTGTGTATATATATATATATATATACATATATAATCTCTTAAGAAAAGATGAATTTTGACAATATTGTGCTGTGCACAGCAAGCCACACACAAAAAGAGCACATGATGCCATTTAAATGGCCAAGCGTAGACAATTCTAGTGAAGAGTGCTACAGATTTACACTTGGGGGGAATGGAGAGGTGCCTCGGGTTAAGAGCACTGACCACTCTTCCAGAGGACTCAGGTTCCATTCCCAGAACCCACACGGTGGCTCACAGCCATCTATAATTCCAGTTCCAGGGGATCTGATTCCTCGAGCACCAAGCACACAGGTGGTACACAGGTGTACATGCAGGTGAAATACCCACACACATAAAATTTTTTATCATTTTTTTAAAGAATTGACACTTGGAGGTAGATATACTCTAACGGTCACCAAAGAGATTGGGAGTCAAATCACATAACACAAGCGGCAATTACACATTTCCCAAAGCTCAGGTTGTAAGTTGATATGGTGGTGTGTGCCTGCCAGTTAGCGAGGAGGTTGACACAGGAGGATCACCTGAGCCCAAGAGACCAGCCTAGGCTACGTAGCAAGACCCTTATCACATACAATAAGAACGGTACAGACTAGCAAGCAGTCCAGAGAGAGGACACAGGCTTAACACAGAGGAGCCTTTGGAGAGAGAGACCAGCACCACAGAAATAAAGTCAACAGTATCAAGACCAGGTGCACCTCAATATATTTAAATTTTATCTCGATTTTTTCTGTATGTATACATATTTGCTTTGGGGGTGCATGAGTCATAGCATTAACGTGGAGTTCAGAGAACTGTGGGACTCAGTTCTCTCCTCCCACCACGTGGGCCCAGGGATCCACTCAGGTCATCAGGCTTGGCAGCCTGCCGAGCCGTCTTGATGGTCCTCTACCTCAATTTTATTTTCTCTATGTGTATATTGGTGAGGGCGGGGCTATGTGCTCATGCGTGCAGGTGCCCTCAGAGGTCAGAAGCCTCACATCCCCCTGGATCTGGAGTTACAGGCCATTGTGAGCTACTTGACATGGGTCCCGGAAACTGAACTGGAGTCCTCTGGAAGAGCAGTATGGCCCATACCCTTTATGGCTACGCCATCTCTCCAGTCCCTACTCAATTTTTAAAGATAAAATAAAATGTCCCTAATTCAATCTATCAGGTACAAAGCACCAATATTCACATTCTATTGCTGTGTAATAAATTATCTTATTTAGATCAAAGTTTTACTATTTAGAGACTGGGTGAGCCTGAACTCCTTATCACCCAGCCACCACCTCTGGAATGGCTAGGATTACAGCCCTGTGCACCTCCAGCACCCTATTTTAGAGAGACGTGGGGCTAGAACTCAGGGTCTCTGGTATGCCAGGCTGACCCTCTGCCAACTGAGTTACATAGTCAGCACTATACGACCATGTGTAGATGCTTAAATAACACTTGTTAGTTCACCAGTTTAGTTCCTTGCAGTGGTCAAGGCTGACTTTGCCTTGGACAGGTGGAGACCCATCCAAGGTCTTTCTTGGCCTGTGCTCACCTCCATTTAAGCAAAGGAGAGCTTCCCTCCCGTGTTTCTATCCTGTTTTCTCTACCAGAGACAAGCTAGTGAAAATTCTGTCTTTGAAAGGCTTATGTCATCATACTATACCACAGATAATCTTCTTGATTAATTAAAAATTGACTGAATTTAAAACCAGAAATACATCTTGCAAATCCTGATTGCCACAAGATAATGTAATCACAGACAGAACATGGACAGAAGGTGGTATCTGAACAACATTCCAGTTTCGAGGGCAGAGGCGCAAACTGATGGTCTGTGTAGCACAGTGCCTCATGAACAGCCCTGCTCTAAAGCTCTTTCAGGGTCCTGATCTGCAAAAATGGGGCAGAGAAGCCAAACAAGTGAGCATGGTGCAATGTGAGGCAGGAGACTGCTGGTCTGCCCCTTGCCATTCCAAAGTACCACACAGCTGGGTGTGGTAGTAGTATCCATGATCCCAGTATTTGAAAGGCTGATGCAGGAGGATTGCCACAAGTACCAGACCATTCTGATGTATGTAGTGAAAACCAAGTCAGCCAAAGCTACATGGCAAGACACAGTCTCAAAAATCAAAACCAGACAAACGAAATAACCTGGAAGACTTAAAAACAGAGTGTGTGTACATGTGAGTGTGTGCGCACCCACGGCGCTGGAGCTGGGACACAGGCCGCATGCACGATAGGTTGCTTCTCTACTATGAGTTACACCCCAACCCTAACAACAATGTATTCTCGTCATAGCTCAGGAGATACAAAATCAAAAACAATTTGGTTACTAACTTTTATCTTCCCTTATTAAATCTTTCAAATGAACTTTTGCAATTTTTAAAAATTAAAATATAGTTAAATCATTTCACCCCTCCCTCTCCTCCCTCCAAGCCCTCCCTGTATAACCCTGCCCCCTCTCAACTCAGCTCCCTCTCAAACTCATGGGCTCTTTTAAATGAAATTTATTTTTAGTCACTATAAAGATATAAAATTGTACAGATTTAATGGAGTACCATTTGATGCCTTGTATAAAATTCAAGCCCAATTAAACACATTCATATTCTCTTTACATATTTCTTTACAGTAGAAGCATTCTGTTCTGAGGGAGACAGATCAGTCTGCGAAGCGCCTGCCATGCAAGCATAAGGATCTGAGTTCGAATCCCCAGCACCTACACAGAAGCCAGGCACGGCAGCATGCGCCTGTAACCCCAGCACAGGGCAGGGAAGGAAGAGACAGGGAACCCTGTCTGGGACCCACTGGTCAGATAACCTGGCTAAAACAGTGACTTCTGGGTTCAGTGAAAGACCCTGTCTCAAAAAATAAGATGGGGGAGCTGGAGAGATGGCCCCAAGGTTAAAAGCATCTATTACTTTGTGGAGGACCCAGGTTGGACTCCCAGCACTCACATGGAGGCTCATAACCATCCATCACTCCAGTTTCAGGGATCTGGTGGCCTCTTCTGACCGCTGCAGGCATCAGGTATGCATGTGATACACATGCATGCAGGCAGGGGAAACACTCACGCAGGAACAAATAGAAAAAAAATCTTTAAAAAAATTAAAATAATTTAAGGTGGAGAAAGACACCAAAGTCAAACTCTGGCACACATAAATGAGCTCACCTACACACACACACACACACACCACACAAAGAGAGGAAGGAAGGAAACGGCTCCTTTCCTGTTACCCTGTCAAAATATCTCTGACAAATACACCCTCTGAGCAAGGATCAAGGCGGTAAGCATTTTAACTAACCCTAAAAATGTAAAGTTGTAAGAGGATGGAAGGCCTCTGGGGCTAGGAATACTAAGAGGCAGAGTGCTGACTTAGGGAGCCCAAGGCTTAGGTTTGCTCCCCATCACCCCAACAAGAAACAGAAAGAGGAGCTCAGTGGTCGCGCAGTGAGCCCTGCTCGCCATGCACGCATCTGGACTTGAGTCTGTGCTCACATAAAAAAGTTGGACGTTATGGCACGTGACCACAGTGCTGCTACTGGATGTGGACAGGCACATCCAGGGTCTCACGGCCGGTCAGTCTAGGGGAATTGGCAAGTTCCAAGTTCAAGGAAAGATCCCCTCTGTCGGGGGGGGGGGCAGAGAGGGAGGTAGAGAGGGAAGGAAGGAAAGGAGGGAGGGAGGGAGGAAAAAAGGAAGGGTGGGGGGGTAGGAGGGAAGAAAGGAGAGCAGGCAGTCGCTGTGAGTTCAAGCCTAGCCTGGTCTATGAGTTCCAGGCTAGCTACATAGTGAGATCCTGTCTCAAAAAGGAAAGGTGAGGGAGTGGAGAAGAGCACTGGCTGCCCTTGCAGAGGACCTAGGTTCAGTTCCCAGCACCACACGGAGGCTCACAATCATCCGTACCTGCAGTTCCAAGGGATCCAATGCCTTCTTCTGAACTCCATAGGCACCAAGCATGCACGCGGTACTCAGACGCGCAGGCAGGCGAAACATTCATATGCGTATAAATAAATCAAATCTTTTCTAAACTTGGCAGGGGAACACAAAGAGAGCACAACTGAGGAAATAAGCTTGGACTGAAATACTGACTGCTGAAGCGCACAATGAGTAAGTGTAAAGTCATCTAGAACCACGTGAAGTTTCCCAAACAGCTGGTAAGTCCCTGCTCTCTAGAAGCTGACACAGACACCCCTACAAACGAAAGCACTACGCTAAGCCAGCTTCAGGGGCGGTGAGTGATCTGGGACAGACAGAGTGGAGATGCACATCACAGAGGTCCCCCTTTGACCAGGGCTTGACACAGAGCATCCAAAGCCATCTGAAGCATCTAAAGTGTAGATAGGCAGGGGCAGATGGCCCCACTCGGCCCTGTGCATGACTTGCTTGCAGCCACGTTGGTTAAGTGCACAGGTCCCAGAGCCAGATCACCTGTGCTGTGTCCCTGCTCCAGAGTCCCAGCTGCTGGGGGACCTCAGGTGAATTCTGTACATCTCCGCTCCTCAGGTTCCTTATGAAAAGCAGGATCCAAAGCGGTATATATTTAAGGTGGATGGTGTCAAGAAGTTAATCACTGTGCAAACGTTTAGATCGTTGGTGGATAATAAATGTTAGTTATCAACAATGCTAGTGGCATTTCTACCCGGAAAAATACATGTTTTGAAAACCTCAACTTATTTGTTCGTTGTGTAGTTCCTTTTTGTTAGACTAAAAACTTATAGAAACTACATTTTTTTCTTAAGGAAGACGTTCTCGAAGTGGGGAGGGGGTACATGCCACAGAACACATGTGGAGGTCAGAAAACAACTTTGGTTTTCTCCTTTCACCTTCATATAGGTCCTGGTCATCAAAATCAGGCCACCAGGTTGGCATGGCAAGGACCTTTTCCCATTAGGCCATCTCGCCAGCCCAGTAAAGACTGTATTTGATTTGTGTCTATAGCCCAGAACACTGCCTAACTGCATACTCATAATAGCCCTGATGGCAACTCTCCTTCCAGTGGCAGGGGAGGGACCAGCGACAGCTGTCTAACAACCTCTTTATTGCCAGTTTTATGCTCCAACCCTGTGATTCTTGGGCTTCCTCTACCTTTCTTCCTACTCTAGCTACTGTGCACCAAGGATGCTCATTAACTAGCTGTGTTCTCTGCTCCCTTTCCTGAACGTTTTTTTGCTCTCCATAGGTACAATGCCGTCAAATAAAAGGTTGCTTTTTTTTTATTTTTAAAAACCTTCTGCATCTGGGTTGAAGAGATGGCTCAGCAGTAAGAGCACTGGCTGCTCTTGAAGTGGACTAGGTTTGATTTCTAGCACCCACTTGGCAACTCATAACTGCCTGTTGCTCCATTTCCAACGGATCGGATGTCTTCTCTGGACCCTGTAGGCACCTGCGCACATGTGATACACATAAACTCACACACATACACATTAAAAGAAAAATCAGTTAATGGAGACCAAGGAGAGGCTGGATTTCTAGATCACTGTGTAGGGTAAAAAGTCTGATCCCATTTCTGTGTTTTAAAAATGCACCAATTCCTGAGCTTGCAATCTCACCAATCTCTGTGCTTACCCAAGCTCACGACTTGAAATGCCATCAGTGCCCACCCTGGAAAACTCTGACCCAGTGAAACCCTATATAAGCCTGATTCTCACTCAGTTCTTTGCTGCTTCTCTCCCAAACAGAGGTAGCCACACTTCTGGGTTTTTCCCAATAAATCTCCTGTGAGAGGTTTGTTGTTTAGTGTGACTTTGTGGTATTCCTTGGCTCCTGACTTCCAGGATTCCTTTCCTTTCAGAGCTGTAACACTTGCATTGGGGATACCCTTCCCCTCAGAGCTGAAACACTTAGACATTGGGCCCATACTGTTGGGGAAGTTTACTTTTAGTTGTGTTTAAAATAATTGTTTTGTGAACTGCTGGGTGAGGGGCTGCCTAGGTCTTGTGCTTTGTATTGTCTGCAGGTGTTGGATTTCTGTGGGGATGTTTGATTGCTTATGATCTGCACCTGAGGAGTTCTGAATCAATAAAACACCTGAGCTCAGACGCTCGGGGTTCCACTTTTGAGTATGGCACTGGCCATGACAGTGGTTCCCTCCGCTGAGGTCTGGCAGGGTTTGAGTTATGAAAATGCTCCTTATTTTATTTTGTGTGACACCTCAGCAGACGTACTATACCATACACATTCAGGAGATGTGACCAGCTCTGCAAAAGACAAAAGCAGGCAAGATGTCAACCGGAATGTGAAGCTTCAGGCCTGAGGAAACCCTGCAAATATATTTGGATTATCGAATGACAGCACACTCTGCTACTCTGGGAGATAAGAAAAGGCTGGGGAGGAGAAGGAAGTGCAACAAGCAGGGGTGGGAACAGCTTTCTGTGAAATTTTGCTTTGTAAACTTAAGGTTTCTTCTCCCTACTAGTAGACACTCTCATTTTCCCCCAAGACTAGACATGGAGACATATAAGGACCTAGAGCCTGAGAACTGGGAAGTGGGAAGCAAACTGCTCGAGTTTACAGATGAAGCAAAGGAGGTCAGAGGCAAGTTCCTCTGTGTACAAAATGCCCTTTGGCCTGAAGCTCTAGACATAGGCTGGAACATGACCCTGATCTCTCCAAGAGCAGGGGTGACTGGGAGATCATTAACTAACTGATGGGGAACAGAAGGAAACTTGGATCTCTGAAGAATTCCCTCTACTCGTTTCCCCTTGAGTTATCACTGAGAAGGTGAGTCAAGGCTATCCCTCAGCCCTAGGGTTTAGAGCTTTGCTCTGAAAGCATGGCAGAGGGGAATCACAGAGCAGAAATGGATGCTGGAGAGGGTGCACTCAGAGGGCAGCCTGGGCATGATTTGTTTAACGGTCAAAGTCTCACAAAGCAGACCAGCCTTCTTTCACAGTCTGGGCTCTGTGCAATCAAAGTTTTCCCACAGTTGGAATCCAGCAGGAACACGGAGTTCTCCGTGCTCAGAGCTGCAGCAGACAAGATCAAGAAGACCAACAGATACAGACTATTAGGAACCCAGTATTATCCTGGGTAATTACCATGATTATAATGAATGGAATTGTCTTTATTGTAGATCTCAGACTGGTAAGCCTATATGATATGTGATCAAAACACTTGGTAATGACAAAGAAATTTTAAATAGATTTACAAGGCCTGCAGGGGAATAAAGGCTCAGGGAATAAAGGCACTGCCACCAAGTCTAACTTGAGTTTCATCCCTGGAACCCACACAGTAGAGGGAAAAAACCAACCCTGGAAGGTTGTCTGTCCTCTGATTTCTACGTCACACATGACAGATAAGTAAATAAATATAACAAAAATTAATAGACACATTTATTGCTAGGAAAGCTATTTTTAAGGTGCCCATGTTTATCTGGGTATGACACATTTATAAAGGGACTCCGATGGGAACCCTCCTATACCTCACACTTTATTGTGTTAATAATAGCATATTCCTTATGCTACTTTGCATAGAACTGAGGAAGAACCCAGCTTTGACAGGAGCTTGAGAAGGGCAGCACCCACACTGGGAGCTTTCCTAGGCAACTCCATCTCCAAGTCCTATTTGGTTCAAAGGAGGAGTGGGAGTGGAAATGGGCAAAAGCAGACACTAAAGCTTCCCCCACTGACAGTGAGAGAGACCGTTAGACCTCCACTGTTTACAAAGAACACTTAAGCCTCGCTCCTTAGTAGGCAGCTTCACTTGTACTAGGCAGAGAAACCTAGTTAATGGTAACCAATCAAAGAGCAAGCTGTAAAACTTTTAACTAAATGAGCATAATTAAGAGTAAAAGGTTCTAGGGCTTTGTGGGCTTCTGGACTCATTTTCTAAAGTTAGACCAACTGTGTCCTTTAGAAATCCTAAGACATGACCCAGTGACTCCAAACCAAGGTTCAGAGCAAGAAAAAATTAAAGTATGTCTGCACAAAACTCTACATGTGTTTATAAATAGCACTGTTGGTTGGTTGGTTTGGGTTTTTTCCTGAGGCAGGTTCTCACTCCAGAACCTTGGCTGACCTGGAACTTGCTCTGGAGACCAGGCTAGCCTCAAATTCACAGAGACCCACCTGCCTCTGCCTCTCAAGGGTTGGGAGTAAAGGTGTGTGCCACTGCACATAGCCTATGGCACTATTTGCAGCAGCCAAAAGAGAAACCATTCAAAGGTCTGGTGAATGCATAAACAAAACACACTAGCTGGGCTGTGGTGGCACACGCCTTTAATCCCAGCACTCGGGAGGCAGAGGCAGGCGGACCTCTGTGAGTTTGAGACTGGCCTGGTCTACAGAGTGAGTTCCAGGACAGCCAGGGTTACAACAGAGAAACCCTGTCTCGAAAAACAAAACAACAACAAAAACCCAGTTATATCCATACAATGGAGTACTAGTTGTGGTTTTTCTTTGTTTGTTTTAAGATTAGGTGTGGTGGTACATGACCGTAACTCTAGCAGTCAAGGGTCTGAGGCATGGGGGATCAGGAACCCAAGGTCATCCTCAGTTACACAGTGAGTTCCAGTCCAACCCTGGCTACCTGAGACTGACTCAAAGAGAAAGGAGGAGCTAAAGTAAAAGGAGAGAGAATCTGAAGCCACCCGAGATACATATACAATGAGTTCAAAGGCTTTCTGCACCACACACTGTGACTCTATCTCAAGGGAAAAAAAAAGTACTGATACCTGCTCCAACCCAGAAGAACTTTAAAACACAACAGTATCTGAGAGAATCCAGTCACAAAGACCGTATCTTACACGATCACATTTATATAGAATACCAGACATAGGCACATTTTTATGAGGCTTCGTTTTTTTAGTGTGTTTATATGTGGAAATGTGTGCACATGTGGATGTGGGCATGTGTGTGCAGGTACACAGTTTTTGTTGCTTATTTGTTTTTGAGACAGTGTCTTATGTAGCATAGTTGGTCTCAGAACTCCTCATGTAACTGAAAATGACCTTGTAGCTCAGATCCTCAAGCATCTAGAATGATGGGCCTGTGCCAGGACACCCAGTGTTTCAGAATAGACAACTCTTAGAAGCAGAAGGTAGGTTAGTGATGGAAGTTTAGTCATGTATAAAATGTTTTATGCCCTGTTGGGTGAGGGGCTAGCCTAGGTCTTGGTGTTCTGTATTGTCTGCAGGTGTTGGGTTTGCATGGGTATGTGTTATTGCTTGTGATCTACAGGTGCTATCAGTAGAACACCTGAGAAGTTCTGAATGAATAAAAACACCTGAGTTCAGACGCTCAGGGTTCCACTGTCCAGTCCGGCACTTGCCAGGACAGTGGTTCCCTCTGCTGAGGTCCGGCAGAGTTTCCACATATGAAAATGCCCCTTGCCCTCCTTGCTGAGCACACAGCAGCAGTGTGCTACTCCAGGGGCTTTGGAAAGCAGGATGCGGTAAGGAGCAATGAGGAGCACTGAGGTTTCTAGTACAGGGAATACAAGTGTTCCAAAACCAATCGTGATGATAGGCGCATAGCCCTAGACATAAAGCCTCCAACTCACACATTCCTAGTGGGCGAATCTATGGGAGACGGATTATCTCTCAATAAAACTCATGAAAGAGAAAATAACCTGAAAGTCTATGTAAGGGCTGTGCCAGCTGGTTGGAGTTTAAAAAGATGTAATATCCCCCAAACCTATTTAAGATCCATAGCATGTCTGTAAGATTTCAAATACCTGAATTTTTGTTTTAACAAAACATTTTAAAATTAATTTTTAAATTAATACCAAGGCTTTGAGCCTCATTTCTGCTCTCCTGCCACCAACTCTGCACCTTTTGCTCAACTGGAAAGCACTTGCTAAAGGAATCAGGACTAATGGTTGCTGCATTATGAAGAAGTCTCTGGAATGTTCTGTACAACTTTGAACTCAAACATATTTCTTTAGAAATTTCCAGATACAACCATGCTGGACAATGTGAAAAGCTTCATAGATATTTAGTTTCATTTAATCCTGTGCATCTCAGCAAGCCTCATGATAGTGTTAGGATTGTGTTGTAGAGATAAAGCAATCTCTTTATTGGCTTATACAGAAAGGCGGACATGTTACAGAAGTTTATATCAAATAAATATATTTATATATTTATATGTCTTGGTAATTGGAGAGTTGCCCATGTGGTGGGTGCCACAAAGGGCATAGCAGGCTCCTGGAGCCAGAGAGGAGACACTTACTAGGTAGGCAAGAGAGAGTCGGACAGTTAGGGCCGGTAAGAGAGAAGAAATGGCTGAAGAGATGGACTCTAGTTTTTGGAACCAAATATGATAGGATCAAATATGATACACACATACATATTTATATATTTACATCCCCAACTAGGAGAAGGGTCTGGCTGCCTCTGAACTGAGATGATAACTGGCTTCTTCCAAACTCAATCTGAAATGGCATCTCTTCCTGGATCTTGAGCCTGATGACCTCCAGGCAGAAGCTGTTGAGCTTTCTTGCATGTTCAGTTTGCTGACCCACTTTGAATCACGATCCTTGTTAGGTTTCTCTGGAGAGCCCTCATTGTAACACTTAGAATTTCAGAAATACTCCAGGGAAAGAGAAAGAATTTTATCTACCACTCCTGGGCTTGCATTGATAGAAGGCAGTTTTGAAAATGATGTTTGAAATCCTTATCAGCTGAACTTTTCTCCTTTTCCATGGTTTCAGGCACATAGGTTAGGTTGTAACCTTGGCCCGCTACTGTGATGTCTGTTTGAGGCCTGCCTGCTCCTCACTGAGGACCTGTTTTCCTCACTTTTGAGTCCTTTCCCCTGTCCTACCTCATCAGAAGCCTAACTTAGTGAGGCAGATTTGGGCAGCTCGATGATTATGGGACAGTCATTTGACTTTCCAGGTGATTCATGTGGTGTTAAAAAGCACAGCTGGGTGGTGGTGGCACACATCTTTAATCCCCAGACTCAGGAGGCAGAGGCAGGTGAATCTCTGAGTTCCAGGACAGACAGAGTTACAAGAGAGAAACCCTGTCTCGAAAAACCAAAGTGGGGGAAAAAAACAGTCTAATCTCAGAGTCCCTTGCTAAACAAACTGATAGTTGCAGGCCTGGGTGGGGACCATCTTTGAGTAATTGCCCCATGACCCACAGCAGAACTTCCTCCAGGAGTGTCAGGCCAGCACCATGTGTTCTTGTTGAAACACATCATTCCTGTTTCCACCCTCGAAGCCACAACATCCCCTACACAGTACCAGAGAAACACTGTCACAGAGGCAGCACTGGAGAGCCGAGGGCCTAGACTAGAAGAGAGACAGCAAGTCTACAATCCCAGAACTTTGGAGGTTGAGGCAGGAGGATCTGGAGTTCCAAGCTAGCCTGTGCTATATAGATGAGATGCTGTTTCAAAACCCCAAAATAAACCAACCAAGTGAAACGAACAAAAAACAAAGCAAAACTCCATCCTCCAATGAAAACCACACAAGCAGAAAGAAGGGTGACAGATGACAACTATTTGCACATCTTTATTGGAGTTTTATAGGTTAGCTACTCACATGGTTTTGAAAAGTCCAGTTCTGAAGAATGTGGTTTGTTTAAAACATGAGGTGAACCATAGTATTAACATACGAACAGTTTTGAGGTTTGAACCTAGAGTTTCTCACATGCCAGCACTCTACTGACAGTCACCAGCCCCAGATGCCTGTATCTTGAATAGCTCTGCCTGTGCTTTCTTACAGTTTCATAGCTTTCGGTCTTATATAGTCTGTGCTTCATTTTGAATTGGTTTTTGTTTGGGGTAAGAGATATGGATCTAGTTTCTTCCATACGTGACTATTGAGAGCACCATTTGTTGAAGAGGCCTTTTTCCCAATGTATGTCTGTTGTTATTGTTACAGTTTTGAGACAGGATCTCCATGTAGCGTAGCCCTGGCTGGCCTGAAATTTGCTATGTAGACCAGGCTGACCTTGAACTCACAGAAAAATCTACCCGTCTTTGCTTCCTGAGTGCTAAGATTAAAGGTGTGCACTACCATGTCCTGTCATGTATGTTTTTGACACTTTGTGAGAAATGAGGCAGCTGTAGCTATATGAGTTTATTTCTGGAGCTTCTGCTGTATTTATTTGCTTTGCATTTATGTTTTTGTGCTGGTGCCATGTTGCTATGGCTCTGTTGCATAGTTTGAGATCAAGTAACGTGATGCCTATGGGCTTAGCATTGCTTTGGCTCTTTGGGATTTTTGGGCTTTGAATTGACTGTGTAGATCACTTTCTGTGATATAGCCATTTTCCTTGCATTAATTCTGTCCATCCAACAGCATGGGCACCTTTCCATTTTCTGCTGTCTACTTCAGTTTCCTTCTGAAGTTTCAAGAGGTCTTTCATGTCCTCGGTTAGGCACAGTCTTAGTTTTGTTTGTGACACGATTGTAGATCTGATTTCTGCTCCTGCAGGTTACTGATTTTTGTTTTTTGTTTGTTGATTCTATCATGGTTCTTTACTAAAAGTGCTTATCAGATCTAAGAGTTTTCTGAGAGTCACTTGGAAATAGCTTCTATTACCCACTGGAATTAACCTTAAAGGTACTCAGAGAAATGAAATTTGGCAGATGGATGTATTTCATTTTACAGAATTTGGAAAATTAAAGTATGTACATCACACAATTGATACCTATTCAGGGTTTCAATGAGCAACTGTGTTAAATTCTGAAAAAGCTGATACACATTTATTAGAAGTACTGGCTATCATGGGAATACCTTCACAGATTAAGACAGACAACGCTCTTGCATATGTCTCTAGTAATTTTACTAGCAGTTCTTTGCCTATTTTAACATAAAACATATTAGAGGCATACCACACAATCCTACAATACAAGCAGTTACTGAAAGACCCAATTAAACATTAAAAGAAATGCTTTATAAACAGAAGGGGAAAATAAAGACCCCCTAGAGATAGATTACATAATGCTTTACTGACTTTAAACTTTTTGAATGTCAGTGAGACAGGCACAACAGCTGCTGAGAGACATTGGATTATAGAGAAAACTGCTGAACTAGATCAGCCTGTATACTTTAAAGAGGTATTAACCTCAGAATGGAAATCAGGGAAAGTGCTACGTTGGGGAAGGGGTTTCACCTTTGTTTCCACAGGAGAAGAAAAACTATGGATACCAACAAAATTGATAAAAATTTGATCTGAATGAGAACCTTCAAAATACGTCCTGCTGACAAAAAATTCAGCCAACTGGTCCTGGTTCTCCAAGGATTTAATATCTGGTTTTCTTGGGTTGGTATTAAAAAAAAGATTTATTTTATCTGTACTTGGAAGTTTGTTTATGGTTAATGTTGGAAAAAGTACCAACTTCCTGGGTTTGTCTTAGACTACAAAACCCACGAGGCATTGTGGTGGCTAGCTGTTCCTGTTATCAGCCACACCTACAACTCCCGAGACTGGCATGCTAAATGAGTATCCAGCAAGAAAGGGACAAATTATTGGGTTTTAAAATTATACAGGGTAAATAAAACTTCAGCTTAAATTTTTTTAAAAAAAGGGGGGGGGTATAGGATGTATCTATAATTAGCTATTTTAACCTCAAATAAGAAAAATTTTAAGTTTAAAAGATAATGTTTAAGCATTTTGCTCTAATAATAATAGCCTGGAGTGTGGAGACTCTACCCCATGTCGGGGAAAGGTTGTATTTTTGTCTTTTCAGAAATGAGACATCCAACTGAGAGTATCCAGAGACCACCGAGCTGAAGAGAGACATCAGAGTGTGCGGGTTACTGTCCAGCCTTCAACCTCAATAGTCCCATGAAAATGGACAGTTGAAGGCCTTCCTAGCTGCCTTGCTCCTGTGCTGCTTAAAGGTCTCCTTACAGCATTATGAAAGATCAGAGGCCATGGATTACAAAGAACTGATTTCCCTGGATTAATACAAAGGCTGGTAGTCCTAAGACAAGGGCTGATCATGCTATCAGTAATCCAAAGACGAGTCAGATTCATTGTTCATTATTTCTCTCCTAAGTCAGGCGCAGTCTTCTTGAAAAGGGGAAATATGGGAAGCTACTGGCTTCATAAAAACCATCTGTCCTCTAAAATCATCTTGGAGACGACTCTGCAGCTTACAGTGAGCCTGCTTTGCCAAACAGACCAGTGAAGTTGAGGCAGCTTCCACAGTGCTCAACTGTGATGATGCAGATGCAGACACCTGCTGATTATCACCACACTGTCTTCTGCTACCCCTGATTCTCTTCAAAGACATTTGAACTGCATGAGCATTTTGCTAAACGTTGAACTTTTATGAACAAATGGTGAAATTTCATTAACAACTGGTAAACCTTGGGCTTGATACTTG
Source organism: Cricetomys ansorgei (assembly GCA_026225945.1). NCBI lineage: Eukaryota > Metazoa > Chordata > Mammalia > Rodentia > Nesomyidae > Cricetomys > Cricetomys ansorgei. Next base: position 667,529 of record JAMJFZ010002946.1, read on the forward strand.
ATGTTATGGGACAGTCATAAACATCAAAGACTTTTGAACTGCATGAGCAGTCTGCTGAAATTTGGACTTGATATTTGACAGACTACAACTTTATATCTTAGCTTCATTTGATTGAGTCAATATTGTTCTTATTGTAAACAAAAAGGGCGAGATGTTGTGGGATATTTTACTCCTATGTGCTGTTTTGGTTTGTAAAAGGGCTTTGATGCTTTGTAGCTGTGAAGCCAGATGCCTTGCAGCAGGTGCAGGCCTTGCTTCCTACCTATCCACACCCTTGCGCTAGCCCTGCTTAGATGTCCACAGATAGGACTGACTATTTACAGTTGAAGGCAATGGATCATGATCAAAGGTCTGCAGGCTGGGCCGGGCGTGATCAGAGAAGACTCTAATCACCCTCAGTCCAGTATGCTAAGATACCATTGCATATGGACACATGGAGAGTGGGTTGGGGAAAAGCTTAAAGAGTCTAAAGGCAGAAGCAGGCAGGAGGATAGAAGGGAGAGAAGCAAGAGAGGGTGATGGAATGAAGTCTCTGCCTAGCTGCCCGGATATTGAATTCCCTGAGATTTGACATGGCTGGTAATTAATAAAGAGCATTGGAAAATTCAACAATGGACTCTTATTAAGCAATTGATAATTTAACAATAGGGTAAGTGTAGTTCTTCCTTTTTTACTTATTGTAGCAGTACACTACAATCTTTTACCCTCAATTTAGGGAAAGAGAAAGGAAGGATAGAAAGAAGTCTTCACCGCTTTTGCAAGGAGCCTTGATATAGAAAGAGAGAAAGGTAGAAATCTTCACAGTCTATTTCAGGTTGTCCTAAGCTCGAAGAGGACTAGCTGACAGTGAGTCAGACTAGTGTCTCAGCTCATGGTCTGTAAACTCAATCTCTCCAACCTTTGTTCTTTTAGGAATTATCACACTGATGACAGCAACCCAACCAAGGAACTACCAACCAATGCCTGCCTACCCCTGACTCTCGGGGCTTCAGACTTTAATACCCTAAACCAAAAGTTCCCATAAACCCATGCGGCACACAATCCCCAAAACAAGCTACAGGTGCCAGAAAGACTGCATCTAACCAAATTATAGCCACCTGCATCAAGCATTCCAAATCCAACTCATAAACAACTCTACCACACCTGGGGTGGGAACACAAACCTAATCCAAACACCATTTTGCGTTTTTAAAGAAACCAAAGTAATAAAAGCTTCTTCCAATGTGGAACTATCTTGAGAGCTAAGAGCAAGTTGAAGCTGGTTTTGAACCCTGCATTGTCCCTAGAGATTGAACACGGAAGGCGTTTGGCCGCTCCTTGCCTTTAGCCTGACAGAACCCAGCTATATTATTAAGCTATTAGATATTAATACTGCCTGCTTCACTGAAGCGAAGATGCTCTGTCTGCCCTGCAGGCTGGAAACACAGGCGCAAACTCCACACGTGCAGAGGAGGCGAAGCCAAGTGCCCTGCCTCAACCAAGGAGCCCCTTCTTGTGGCCAGACCATTCTCCTGATTGTACTACATAAAAGGCACCCTGAAAACTGCATTAAAGCAAGACCGCCCCGTGACGCGTGTTTTCCGAGTTCCTGTGTACTCGATCGGCTCACTGAGGTCCACCAAAGACAGGGCCAGGATGCCACAGGACTGCGGCCCACCACGCCATGTCCTCAAGTGGGTCCTCCGTATGGACACTTCGAACCACAGGCGGCTGCTGTGCTCCAGGAGGAGGACCTGGCTGGGAACACGCGCGTGGCAGGAGAATTTCTTAAAACAACATTCCAAGTGTTCCACTACAATTCCCCCTCCATTTTAAGTTATAAATTGTGAGATACTGATTACTTTTCTCTGGACTCCAGTTTATTACATGAAAAACTCCTTTGAGTCATAAAGTGGTCTAATCAGCTTTTTCTCGTAGTCATTCTTTCCTGGTTCAGCTGTCAGGGTGTTCAGGAGATCTAATCTTTAGATATCTAACCTTTATCATTTCTCATGGTACCCACAACTTCTCATTTCCATTGGAAATTTGGGCATACCCTCACCCCAGTGTAAACCTTGTCTTGTTTTCCATTCAGATGTTAATACATTTTTATAATATACGGGTTGACTTATTTCTGCAGATTTTACTATGGTCCAATGTCTTTCAGCCACTGTTGTTCCTGTCTCATTAACATTCAGAAAATTTAAAGTTAGTAGTGCACTATGTAGTCTACCTTTTTCTGACTTGTAGGCTCCCATTCCTGATTTATTGGCGTCAGTATAAAATGTAAGTGCTTGGGAAACAAGTGATTCTCTCACTACATGGAGGAGTATCCAACTAGTCTTTTTGGTAAACTGAATTTTGTTTGCTTTTAAGATATTTGTTGTTAATTTCTCCCAAGCAATTGCTACAAGCTCTTTGCCAATCTTCATTGATTGCCCATAATGACATAATCTCAGCATTCGTGTAAGTCACCACTATTTCTGCTGGATCTGTTTCTGATAGCTGATGAAGTCTTATCCTTCCTTTTTTGATTAAATCAGCAACTTTCTCTATATATGTCTTTACTTTTTTACTCTGCTTATGTGGCATAAATATCCATTCTAAGATGTTATCCTCTTGCTGCGTAAGAATCCCAGTAGGAGAGTGTTTGGAATGAATAATAACCAAAGTACAATTCAGGTGTGGATCTATGCGATCCACATATGCCTTTTGTTTCTTTTCTACCGGAGTTAACTCATGCTCTGCTGCAGCACTTAGGGACTATCTAGGTTGGAATCTTCTTGTAACGTTTGAAATAAATTACTTAGCTCTGTGTAGTTAATCCAATCGTGGGTCTTATCCAATTGATACCTCCCAAAAATTTTTGGAAATCATTAAGAGTTTGTAACTGATCTCTTCTGATTTGCACCTTTTGTGGCTGAATTTTCGGTTGACTTATAACCTAGATAGTTAATAGGATCTCCTCTTTGTATATTTCAGGAGTTATTTGTGACCCCCGACAGGGTAAGATTCTTTTCGTTTCCTCAAATAATTTCTCTAAAGTATCTTCATCAGGCAGACACATTGGCCGAATCATTTTGTTTACTGTTTGTTTACTGTTCTCAGATGGAGGTTAGCATTCTCTGGTTCCCAGATTCTTTCTTTATAACAAACACAGGTGAGTTCCACAGACTGGTAGGTTCTTCTATATGCTGAGCCTTTAATTGCTCTTCTACCAGTTGTTCTAAAGTCTCCAACTTCTGTTTAGCTAGGGGCCACTGCTCCACCCACTGAGGCTTATTCGTTAACCATTTTAAGGGTAGGGCAGATGGTATAGCTTCAGCAGTGGCCCCCTTTATAAATTTGGAAATTCAATACCTGTCGTGTCTGGCTTTTGAACAACTTGTACAGCCTGTGCGTCTCCTTCATTAAGAGCTCCTTCCCTTTGAGGCCTTATTTTAGGTAATGTTTCTGGGATAGAAGGGATTTTGAGTTCCCCATTGCTGCAATAAATCTCTCCTCCATAAACTTAGAGCTATATCAGCCACATAAGGCTTTATCTCTCCTATTTGGCCCTCAGATCCCACACATATAATCGATTTTATACTTTGCTCATAGTCTGTAAACTGAATTCCTCAACCTTTGTTTTCTTAGGAATTAACACACTAATGATAACAACCCCACCAACGAACCACCAACCAACGCCCATCCAACTCTCGGGGCTTCAGACCTTTTATACCCTAAGCCAAAAGTTCCCATAAACCCATGTGGCATACAATCCCAAATTAAAAAATAAATAACAAACAAAAGCCCACAGTCTAGAGGAACACTTGAGAACATCTTCAGTATATATGTCAATCTCCACACTGTCGTCCAGCCAATTTAGAAAAGATTGAGAACAAATAGAAACCTTAAGATACAGATTAGACTGTCCTTCAGGATAAAAGTAATAAAATTAAGCTATAATTTTGAAAAATTTATCAACAAAGCCAAAATATGTCTATGTCTTCAGGTGGTGGGATGAGGAAAACCATTTTTCCAGCTTTACAATTTTCCATAATAAACTATCTGCAAAATCACACTTTTTCTGGAACATATGCCTTCTATGAACGTCTAGCGTACAGAGCACACAAGCACTTAGTCAATACGCACTGAATGAACTGATTAGTAGCAGTGAGCTCCTATTTCCTGGCTAAGAAGCAGGGAGCAAGGAAACATTAAAGGAGCTTAGAGTGAGGAGGCCTCCATTTGGGAGACTCAGAAATGACAACCTCTCCTTGCTCAGACAAGCTCCTAACTAGCCTACTCCTTCAAAGACTGGTAAGTATCATTCTTGAAAGATGATTTTTCAAATTGGGAAACTGTGGAAAGAATTTGTAGCCAGTGGCATACACATATCAAAGATGTGGCTACAGTTATTGGGGAGTCAAAGGCAGGAAGAATTCCTTGAGCCTGAGATTGGGGGACCCATCTGGATAATACCTTTTATTCAAAAGAGTTTCTAAGTTGGCAAATTCTTTATCTACAGAGAAACAATAAGAGGTTAGCATTACTTTTGTCCTTTTTGGATTACTGAAGGACAGGAATGATATAAAACTGAAGTTCATCGAATAACCACTTCTTTCCCAGAGATGGAGAGACAAATCAGAGGTTAAAAGCACTGACTGTTTTTGCAAAGGTTTCAGGTTCAGTTCCCAGCACCTACATGGTGGTTCAAAACCATCTGTAACTCCAGTTCCAGGGGATCCATTGTGTCCTTTTGACTTCCAAGGGCACTCGGCATGTATGTAGCTGTACACCCATGGTGTCGTTCAGCAAGGAGGACAAGGAGGCTCTTTCATAGGTGCAAACACTTTGAGACCTCAGCAGAGGGAACCACCATCCTCCTGGCCAGCACCATACTCGACAGTGGAATCCTGAGCATCTGAGCTCAAGTGTTTTTATTCTTTCAGAACTCCTCGGGTATGCTAATGACAGACACGTAGATCATGCAATCAAACATCCCCCACATAAATCCAACACCTGCAGACAATACAAAATGCCAATAACTAGGCAGCTCTTGACTGCAGTGAACAAAACAATATTTTAAACACAACTAAAAATAAACTTCCATAACATTCCTGCTTTTCTGTATTAAAAAAAAATGGTTTACCTTTACAACACAATTTAACACTACACCAGCGAAACCATTTAGAGGAAAATTATGAGTCTTCTAATGCACAGGACCAAGTAAGACTAAACATCTATCAAGCTTTTCACAATGTCTTCAGACAGCAGAAAAATATCATCAGTGTCCAGTTATCTGGAATTCACTCGGGATCTTCTGGGCTCCTCCAAAGGGCTTGGGTCACTTCTCTGGCTCTGCCCTCTGCAGCAAGCACAGCTTGTCCTCCAGCTTCGCCTGGCTCCCCTCCACTGCTGTTGCTGCTCTTGGTGGTCGTTCCATGGTACTGGCATTTCAGAACGCTGAGGTCCCTTACTACAACTGGGCTGCACCTTCACCAATGGCCTCTCATAGGCTCTTCATGGTGCCAAGCCTCAACTTCTTTACATGACCCCTTCAACCTGGGCCTTCAACTGCCACTGAGGCTGCACCTTCACCAATGGCCTCTCCTGGCCTCTCACAGTGCCAAGGCTCAGCTGCTCTCCATGACCCCTTCATGCCTTCAAAGCCAGCAGAACCTGGGTGACTCCTACAGTACCAAGTTTGGCTGTCAGCACAAGATACAACCTCGGCCAATCCTGGAAGACAGTTTCTGTGTGCTGACCCTTATGAAACACTTTCCAGGTTTTAAGATAGAGTCTGGTTTGCAAGAAAAATAACAGGTCACCTTGTCTGCAGGAAGGGTCCCCTCATGGGGTGGAGTTCTCATCACCATAGCAGATGTGTCTTGTCAGGACCTCTTGTAGACAGGTTCGAAGGAAAAAAAAAAACTGTTCAGTTTATCTAAGCAGCTTTTTTGGCTCTAAGCCGTGACTTCCACAACAGCAGGGGGTCCTGGGCTGATGGGAAGAATTCCTGGCTGTAACATTCTGGCAGTTCGGCGTTTTTTCTCACCACTGTTATGGGGAAACATATACCTTCTTCATAGACCTCAACACAACATCTCGAGCTTCACATACATACAACACGACTATCAGAATCCCAGTTTGTGAAAGAGTTCACTACCACCAGCGGTAGGAGGGAGTGTCAGGAAAAGCAGTAAGAACCTTCCTTTTTCCTGCTCCCAGCTGAATTCTTTATCTCTAAGGGCCTCCATTCTGTGGCTCTCACCTCGGAGTTTTTTTTCCTCATTTATTTATTAACTTCACAGCCTTTTCTCTCCATAGAGGCTTATTTCCCTTCTCTCTCTCCTATTCCTTCAGGAGCCTTCAATTAATACCTCAGTCTCTACCCTCGGATAGCTTCCCTGAGCATACTTTACTGGACTCTGAGGTCTGGAGTTTCTTTCTCTTCTTCCTTGTCTCCACTTTGGATTAGCTGGTGTGATCTCCTGCCCCATGTCTGTATGCCATTTGTAGTAGTTATGCTGCTGTGTGTTCAGCAAGGAGGACACAGGCATTTTCATATGTGTAATCCCTGCCAGACCTCAGCAGAGGGAACCACTGTCATGGCCAGTGCCAGACTCACAATGGAACCCTGAGCTTCTGAGTTCAGGTGTTTTTATTCTTTCAGAACTCCTCAGGTGTGCTACTGAAAGCACATGAAGATCATTAGAAATCAAACTTCCCCCACATAAATCAACCACCTGCAGACAATACAAAATGCCAATAGGCAGCCTTTCCCAACAGTGAACAAAACAGTATTTTAAACACAACTAAAAATAAACTTCCACAACACATGTATGTGGTACACAGTCACATGTTCAGACAAAGGACTCGTACACATGAAGGATTACAATAATAAAAACCACTCCTTTTCTGAACAATTCACAATTGTCCCATTTCTCCAGTTGCCCCAAGGTCATGTCTCCTGGGAAGGTATATTACACAACTCAAACCACTGAAGAGCTGCTAGACCACAGCCTCCCTCGCACACAGAGTCTCTCACAACAGGAAGAGGCTTACAGGCTTCTTAAACAATACCTCTCCCAGTTTCTCCCTCAAACAAATTCTTTACGTAAAATAAAAATTCCTGTTTTTAGTAAGACATGGTGGTGCATGCCTTTAGTCCCAATACTCTAGAGACAGAGGCAGGAGGATCTCTGAGTTTGGGGCCAGCCTGGTATACATAGAAGCTATATAGTAAGATTTTGTATAAATAAATAGATAGATAAATCCTGTATAATACTGTATTTTACACTCAGACATTAGGATGGAAACTCCTCTACAATCATAACACAGTTCAAACTTCTTACTTTATAATTTGGGGTCAGAATAAGCCACCAAATCGAGGTCATTTTCCCCCTCAAAAACCTTCTGAGAAATTCCAAGCTCCTTAACATGGTGTAAGCTGATCTCACCCTATATAGCCTTGTTCCGACGCCCTAGAGTGTACCAACCTTTCTCTCCAGATTTTGCACATGGGCACGATCCCTGGCCAGCTGATTGTACAGGCAACTCTCCTACTCCAACCCCCAAACTTCACTGCCTGTGGCATGTTGGCCAGGGTTTTGCTAGGTGTGCTATGCTTGATGTGTTAGCGTGCGCCCTCTCAAGATCATCATCATCCCCTGAAAGGAAGGGACTGTGTCTTCTGTCTCTCTAGCATCTGCACTGACCCCCGACTGTAGGTGTTCCCTGAGCACTGCAGTATGGAAGCTGCCATCCTCGGGGCTTTGTCAATTCCATTTCATTTGATCCTTGAGAATTTCTCAGAAGTGAGACCACTGAAGCTAAGAAAAGGTGAGAAGACTAAGGTCACATGACTGCTAAGGTCACATAGCTGAAACGTGAGGGGTGTGGGTGATCAGAATCCAGGCCCCTCGGACTCTAACAAACTAGGCTGTCTGTAAGCTGGCCAGTCCCTGGGTGAGGCATAAGCGTCAGATGCCAAGCTGTTTACCAGGCAGGGCAGAAGGCCAAAGCACACACGGCAAAGGAAACAAGCAGCCTGGTGCTCGCTTCCTCTGAAGCCGACATGTGGGTTTTCTCTCCTCCGTTTTCTCTCTCCTCTTGTGGCACTGACCCTTCCCCTGCCACTTCAGGTAGTGGTCCCACTAGGCTCTACTGGTGGCTTATCTGCTACCCCTAAGCAAGAAGGCAAGGAAAGGATGTTAGGAAAGAAAAGGCCAGAATCTCTGAAGGAAGACTCCGAGAGTGGTTCTTGAGCAACTGGTTTGGAGTGGGGGCCCCTCCCTAAGGCCATGTTTTCCTTTCAGGGCCTGTCGGGCAACTTTGGGATCAAGATGTCCAACAATAAACCCTGTCTGACAGGACAGGATTAGAAGAAACTCTGACACCTTGAAACCCCAGGTTAGCTGAGGGATCCATCTTACTCCCACCTCATCCTGTCTTGGGAAGCATCTTCTGCACACAAGGTCAAAGCCAAACACTTCATGGAAGACGGGCTTCTCTATTCTGGTAGTAATAGCTGCCATTAATGAGTGACTACTATTTCACAAGCACTATACCCGGGCTTTAAATTTTTTTCTCTGTTAACCCTTGTTAACCTGTCATGGGTTACACAGTACAGCTGAGCAGTTACAGACACAGACTCTGCGGTGGGCAAGGCCTGTTCATAATCCCAACTCTGACAATCATAAGTTACATCCATGTGTCCACATTAACAACTTCTCCATATGAAAAATGACAATGGATAAAAGCCGTTTTTAAAAAATGGGGCTTGAAAAGATGGCTCAGTGGTTAAGAGCACTGGTTGTTCTTCAATAGGTCCTGAATTCAATTCCCAGCAACCACGTGGTGGCTCACAACCACCTATAATGGGATCTGACGCCCTCTTCTGGCATGCAGGTGTACATGCAGATAGAGCACTCATACATAAATAAACAAATCTTTTTAAAAAAGGAATTTTAAATGACATCAGTAATATCTAGAGATACTGATGATTCATTCGCTGAGTGTCAAATGCTTGTTAGCAGTCAGTGATCAGAACTGTTTGGGGTCTCGTCATGTTGTGGATAGTGGATACTCAGAGCTTGCACCAACTGTCCACAGTTAAGAAAACGCTAAGTAGAACTGAATCTAAGTGCAGCCCGTCTAAGTCTAAAGGCCCTCAACACCCAGTGCTCCCCACCTGCCCAAGCTGAGCCTTACTTAAGGAGCAATTATATAGTCAAAGGGTTACAACAGACTCAGGCTGAACTAATTCCCAGGATCACAGGAATTTGAAATGCCTACAACCAACACAAGAATATGAGGTCTAGGAAGTTTTTACCTACCCTGCCCTCCGTGAGTTTACCTAAGTGATATCAGGCTAAAACGAGTATCTAAGGCAGTAAAAAGAAGGATGAAGTCACGAAACAGCATCATGAAACCTTACAATGGAGGGGAAACCCTGAGAGGTTGCAGCTGAGCCGTTTCCTAGCTTCCCATGGTCACTACACTCTTGAAAGGGAGAGGCAGAACATGGCAGCTGCTGTCCTGTCCCATCTCCTCTGCCTACTGCTGTAGTGTCTGACCTCACCTCTGGTTCTGAGGGCTCACAAAAACCTAGCACTTTGAATTCTGGGATATTTCAAATCTGTTTGTTTGGTCGGTCTTTGGTTTTCCTGAAACAGAGTTTCTCTGTTATAGCCCTGGCTGTCCTGGAACTCACTCTGTAGACCAGGCTAGCCTCAAACTCACTGCCTCTGCCTCCAAGTGCTGGGATCAAAACTGTGTGCCACTACTGTCATTGGCTCCAAATCTTAATAGTGCATACAATGTTAAATTAAAAAGTGTGCACTTTTCCAGAATTAAGAGCATATTATTTGATATTTTCAGGTCAAAGAGCCAAGTTAGAGAACTACTTGCATTCTACATTTATCTTACATTTTGTTTTGTTTTGTTTTTAACATATTTGGACACCTGTTTATCTTTTGTTCTAGGTTGTATCTAAGATTTTTTTTCTAAATACACAAATTTCTACATAGTACTATCTTCATGAAGGTGTTATGACTTAAATATTTAAGTGTTTGGTTTGTAGTGAACACATTTTCATGTAATGACTAAGGTCTAATTTCCCATGCATTAGAAACTGAACTTCAGTGTGTAAATCGCAACACTGGCTAGGAAATTGGACTCTGACAGGGTCTATCCTGAGGTTCCCATGAGTGAACCTCTCACCTCCAGGGTTCCCACAGAATGGCTCCTAATCACATGGCAGGTGCTTAAAAAATCAGAACCTGTAGGCTACGTACTTCCCACCAGGTCCAGTCAGTGGCAACCATCTATCCTGATGTACTTCCTGTCTGGTATATCTGGCCTACAAGTGAGGAAGCACATCCGGTACATCTGGAGCACACTGGGTGCAGTAGGGTCAACTAAATAAGATCTAGACACTTCCTACCCAACATTCTAAGAGGTTATGTCCTTGGGCAAGGGAGATTCAGGACTATCTCACCTGGACAGCCCCACCTAGCATTCCAGGAAGTTATGTCCTTGTTCCATAGATCTCTTAGGCAGAATAAAATTTAAAACATTACTTTTGCAGTATACAAAGCAGTATATGAAGGAGCCAAGGGTATGCAAGATACTCCAAAATACGTTAAATTTTTAAGCAAATGATTCTAAATTAGCCTTGCAAAAGAAACAGATTTTACAGTGTCAGAATGAACCTAACATGTATGAATGTGTTGAGAAGCAGCTGCACCTTCAAGGGAGCAGCAGCTGCAGATACACATTCAGCGCAACACCCGCTGCACAATCGCATGGGCCGGCAGCTGCACATAGGTGCAAATTCACACAGAGCAGTTTCAGTTATATAGAGCACTAGTTAGACACTAACATGAGGTAACAGTGTTGCAGACTCACCTGGAATAGGTGCTGCACACTCATATACACAGAAGACAAAGCAGACAATCAACAGCAGGTTCACATTAACCGCACACTCACATGGAGCATCAGGTGCACACCCACATGGAGAAGTGCACACTCATGTTGCAAGTGTCCATTCACATGTAGCAACAGGCACAAGTTCATGCACTCACATGGAGCAGGTGCACTTTCACATGGAGCATGTGCACACTCACATGGAGCACATGCACACTGACATGGAGCAGGTACACACTCACACGGAGCAGGGGCACACTCACATGGAGTGTGTGCATATTCATATGGAGCAGCAGATACATAGCAGCATAGCAGCAGCTGCATATGAACAGTATCCATTTTTGCTTCACATATTGTGTGGTTTCAAAGCACTTATACATATAGCCTACCAGTCTATTCTGCTTATTTGCCATTTAATGGGATTTCCACTAGAGTAAGAACCCTTAATTCGTTTATCATGCCCATGGACTTATAGCATCTCTGGTTAACCACACAAGACTGAGCCAATCAAAATCCCAATACTCAAGGGGGAGATGATCTCCAGGCCCCTTACTTCCTGAGGACATATTGACCGTGGACAGTTTCTGCAGAAGGGAGAATCATTCTTTTCTGAGGATGTGGTCACTGGTAGAATTCCATGTTGCAAAGGCCCCGCCTCATGCATCTATGGGCATATGGGCATAATTGGACTTAATGAATTTTAAAAACAAAAGCCGGGTGATGGTGGTGCACACCTTTAATCCCAGGGAGGCAGAGGCAGGTGAATCTCTGTGAGTTTGAGTCCAGCCTGGTCTACAGAGTGAGTTTCAGGACAGCCAGAGTTACAACAGAGAAACTCTGTCTCGAAAAACCAAAAAAAGAACCAAAACAAACAAAAATCAAAACAAAAAAATGAAGTTAGGAGAGAAATTTGTTGGGAGGGATATGGGATGAGTTGGAGATAAATGAAGTATACATATGATCATATTTTATTGCATGCATGAAAATACTGAGATACTGAAGAAAAAAGAAAAAACTTTAAAAAGAGGTACAAATCAAGCTCCTTTTCTCTCTGTCCAGTCATTCCTCTGCCACAGAAACTGCTAAATCCTCTATATCCTACTTACTCCCAGACCTAGAGGTAGTGCGATCAGAATAGACAACGCCTAGTTCATGAGACTTCAGAGCGTTCTGGAAGGTCTGGGTACTTCAACTCCACCTTCCCCGTGCTTCACAGTACACACCCATGAAGAAACAAGGTGGATTCAGTCTGGATTAAGGAAATTTTGAACATCAACCTTTGACACCTGCAAGTTACCAGGAAGTTGCACTAAAATGCATGAACAGCTCCTGAATCATTTCCTCTCCACCTCAACTGCCAGTGACCCCACACCCTGACGCATACACCTAGACACCCACCTTAAACTCTTGAGTGGCCGTCATCTAAAAGGCATTAGAATTCTATGTGGATTCATATACATGCTATGAGAGCTCCCCTGAGGAGCATAACTGCCATTCTCAACGTGCATGGATGCTGGGAGCCTGGTATCCTTTACTGGGCTCAATGGAAAGGAAAAATATGAAGCAGAGGCCATGGTGGCTATGAAAAGAGTTTCCTGATGCTTGTTTCTTAGAACGACAGGCAGAAAACGGCCGAGAAATTTAAAAGGCAGTCACAGGCCACTCTAGAAACTGAGTGTGCTATTAGGTGCTGGGTTGTAGAGGAAGGACAGGAGTCAAGCCTTGTGTATTCCAAAAACCAGGCATCTGCACATTGGCAGGGCCTCCCAATGGTGCTTTCTTTTCTCAGCGTCAGTGGGCCCACTACCTCTGGAGACACCTCAGCATACCAAAGGGTCATCTTCACTTCAAAGAGCCACAAATATTAATAGAACTCAATATCTCATTAGACAGAGGCAGTGCACGTGACCAAAAATGTTCAGGACAGCGCTGCACTTGTCCCTGCCTACCTACAACTCAGCACAGAGTGTGAACTTGAGAACAAAAATGAACACGAAAGACTCACTCCAGCAGACCAGATCCAACTGTTTACACAGCATGAGAGACATTGCCTATGGTGGCAAAGGAAATTGGTAGGTAGCTCAGCTGACACCAAACCAGGTGTGCCTTTGCTTCTGGATCTCCCTAGAGAAAGAATGTGTAAACATCCCAGAAAATAAACTTCATAAAATAATGTCCTCATTCAAGGGAATAGAACCTCCTTGTCTCCAAACTGCTAATGGGTGAGGCTGCAGGGAAAAGACGCCTCCTTCCTCGTGCTCTCCTGCCCTGCTGGCCTGGGAGCTTGGGGACTGCCCTGACAGTGCTCTGCTCGACACCTCTGGCTGCAATGTCACTATTCCCCACCCAGGTGCTAAGAAAGAAGCAGCTGTGCTTCGTGTGCAGCTCACAGCAGGGCAGAGGAGCCCACAGCATCCACCCAAAGGAGCTGCAGTTGGAATTCCCCGCTGAATATCAGGCCACAGGAAGGTTCCTCCCTCTCTCTCCCCCACACTTGTTCCAACCCAGGTGGTAAGGCCCCTGGGACAGGCAGAGAAGTGAAACTGTTCACAAAGGGGAGTGGGCAGGAAAGGGTGTACGGGGGAGGGGAACAAATGAAGGGTGAAAGGGAAATAAGAATGAGAGACACCATCTCAAAGAGCCTGAAGGGTCCACCCACACAGTCCCCCCACCAACCCCTGCAAGAGCCCAGATGGAAAAGCACTGACCCCTTTGGTGACTTCCTAGAGGAATGAGACCCAAGAAGCCTAAACCCCACTGCCTTCTCCAGCCCAGCCTCCAGCTCCGTGGGTCTCAGATATCAATGTTTGCGTAGCCCTGCTTTCAACTGTTGCAAGGCAACACCCCCAGATCTCAATTTTTGCAACATCCCATAGTTTATGTGAGGCCCATTCTAGGCATGTGCCATGCACACAGTGTTTGCCGACTGTTTCACATGGCAATGTGAATCTATGAAACTCATTTCACAAGAGGGTGAATAAACCAAGTAACAAGTGTGAGATGCCTTTCTGAGTCCAGCACCATCCTTCTCAGCGACTTCTCCTTGTCCTGCTAGCCACACCCCTCCTGATGGAACCCAGGGACACTGTGTTCTCAGCAGAACTTTTACATTTATGCTGGACTTTTTATGGTTTGTAAAGGATGTTAAAATTTTTATGGTGTGAATTTTCACCTGCCTACTCCTCCTGCTTATCTCTCTCCAGAATGCTCTTTTTTCCTCACCCCTCCCTCTCCTCTCTCCCTACTTCTCAAGACTTCCTGATGCCAGGCTAAGGATATCTGGTCATATTCTTGAGAAAAAAAAATCACTCTAAAATTAAGTGGTTCTCAACCTGTGGATCACAACCCCTGTGGGGTCAAGAGACCCTTTCACACGGGTCGCCTAAGACCATCTGCATATCGGGTATTTACATCACGAGTCACAACAGTAGCAAAATTACAGTTATGAAATAGCACCGAAAATACTTTATGGTTGAGGGTCACCACAACATGAGGAACTATATTAAAAGGTCACAGCGTTAGGAAGGTTGAGAACCACTAGGCTAAATCATTAAAGAAATGATTGAGGAAGAGATGCACACAGCCATGTATGTGCCACATGACTGCAATTCCCATAAGGCAGAGACCTCTGTGCTCACTCTTCGTCCTCAGCTCCTCCACCACTCCCTTGCTCTAGTCACGGCCTCCTGAGTCTCAGTGTCTCCTGAATAGCTCCGTGGGTAGATAGACCATAGGTTCCTCATCACATATAACCCCAAAGTCAGCTCAACCTCAGTCCCTAGCCATCCTGACCCTCATCCTTATCTGATCCACCACAGAGTGCAAAGTAGACATAGCTCAGAGCCACCTTCCACCCCCAGCACCACCTTCTCCTTTTCCCTCTTTAGTCACAAAGACCTGCCAGCTCCCAAATGGCTCCACCATTCCACGTTCTTCATACATTCTGCTCCTCCTGGCTGAGAGATGACTCTCTGTGGAACCAGAATGTCCTGAAAAACAGATCAAGAGGTCACTTCCTACTTAAAGTCCCTGATGGTTCCCCACTCACAAGAGTCCAAACTCCTCTATAGAGTCAGAATTGGGAATCAGGATTTCCTCAATCTGTCAGGACACCACCTAAGAGGCCCAAAAGACCTGTCCAAAATTATCATTCCATCCACCTAAAAGGCAGCCCAGTGGTCGCACACTAACATGATCTGAAGGTAGACCCTAGGGTTCAGGAGGACGAGCACATTTCACTCAAGAAGAACAAGTAACATTGGCAGGCGAGCATTCAAGCACAGGGTCCAGAGTTCATCGTTACTCTCATTTTACAGAAGTCACAGGTAAGGCTTAGAGAGGCAAACCTACTCATTCAAGGTCAGAGCAGTCAGCCAGGTCCTGGACCACAGCTCTTGTTTCCTCTGCCAACAGCCTGAACGACTCTCCTGTGCACAACTTTCTGGGGTGCCCACAAGCTTTCCTTTTGACTGGACCCTGCTCAGGACTCCCAAACCCACACCCCACGAGCCTGCAGATTGAGCTGGCCTAGAAGGAACAGAACAGGAAGAAGTGAGCTTTGGCACTGCTTCAGGGGGAGTTTCAGGGGCCAAACACAGGGCTTTTGACTACTGAAAAAATAGGCCCATTGTCTCTGTGGGTGGGACCGAACCATAGCAGGAGCTAGGAAACCAGTTTCTTTGTGCCCAGAGCCCAGGACTTAGCTATAAGGGTGGAGGTAGGAGGAGGGGAGACGGGCTGTGTCCTTTAAAAATACAGCAGTCAGCAGGCTTACTTACCTGCCCTACCCACACCCACTACCCTGGTTTTGTTTGGTTTGGGTTTATGTTCCCCTCACATAGTGCCCTATATGGCCTTGTAAGTCTCTTAGGAGCTAGGAGGACTGGGAAAAGGTGTGGTTTCCTGCAGGACAGAGAAGTCAATGAAGCATCAAGGAATTGGCTGGCTTTTAGAAATCATGGGGCTTTTAGAAAAAGCTGTTCTATCACTGCCTCAATTGCCAGGGGAACAAAACAAAACAAAACAACAACAACAACCCCTGAGCAGACCCTTGGCAAAGTTTGGGGCACCTTTCTGGAGATGCGGGGGGAAGAGGGCTGCCCACCTCAGCAACGCAAGAGACAGCCTGAGGGGAGCACAAACGGCTGAGCCTCAAACAAGGATTTCGGGAGAACTTTCTCCCACGCCACCAAGTCCAGACACCACTGAACATTAATTCCAGGTTGTCCTAAATGTCAGCTCATCTGACAAAAAGCCACCGACCAGTTTCTTTAATGACATTCATTGATGGACCATTTAGGCTGACAAGGTCCCTTGCTTATTCTAAGGACTAAGGCCTCCTTCCCCACCTTTACTCAGGTCACCCCTCTGCCTGCCGCTGTGCTCCTCTGGCCCTTTGAACCCATCCCTAGCCTCAGAGGATGACTCTCAGAGGCTAGGAAGATCTTCTGGGGTGCACGGAACACATCTCTACTTACGACAAGATGGAACTGAATGTGATGTAAGAAGTGGAAACAACTGTTCCCACAGGCTACTTAGCACCTATGATCTAGATATAATTGCTGCCCAGCCTTTGGGCTCTTTCCTCCATCCTTTTCCGAATGCCAGGAGTAAACTCCTGGAACACAAAGACTGCAGGCATTTGCTCCCCAATTCTTACAGTTCTGGAGGTCAGAGTTCAACATGGGTCTCTAGGCCAAAACCAAGGAATCAGCAGGATAAAAAAATCCTCTTGGAGGCTGAGGGCTGAATTTGACTCTGCCTGATATCGCTTCCGGGGGTTTCTGCATCCCTTGACCCACAGCTCCTTCAACTTTCAAAGTCAGTGACAGCCAGTAGACTCTTCCTTATGCTATATCACCTGCCCCGACTCACTAACAAGGACCTTCTTAACTGCAATTAGACTACCCAGACATCCAGAGATCTCCACCCCAAGATCCTGACTTCGCTGCATCTGCAACGTCCTTCTTGCCAAATAAAAGTGCTCTCTGGTTCCGATGGGACGCAGGCATTGGGAAGCCATTATTCCATCTAACCCCAGTGCCCTTTCTAAACTTCACCCCATTTCCTTCTCTGCCTTTCACTCATCTGTCTGATAGAGAAGCAGGCCAGACTTCCAAGCGAGACCCTGTAGCTCTGGCTGGACGGCCCTGGGCAGAACCCTCACCTCCTCTCTCATCTCTAACACAGGATAATTCTTACTGTATCAGAAAATGACAGTAAGAGAGTACATAAAGCCAGGTAAGGTGTGAACCGTGCCTGGCCCGTGGTGGCCCCCATATTCTTGCAATCCTGTCCTCTCGCTGCCGGTTTCTCTCTCCCCTGGTCTTTTCTCCTTTGTCTTAAACGACATCCTCCATCTAACCTACCATGAGCGATGGCCAGCTGCTGCCTTCTGCTGTGACTCTGCTTCAGTGTTTTCACCAGGGAGTCTGCTATCATCTCAGACTGCATTTATATGGGGAGACCCAGCTTTAAGAAGTCCTTTTATATTCAAATAAAACACCTGCTCCCACTGCTTACACGTACCAGGCCCGAATCCGCTCTGGTGCACACATTCGTTTCCTTATTGGAGCCTTCTTCAGTCTTTTTCCTTACACCTCATATATGAGGACAGCACAGGGATAGAAATAGTCAACCTGGCCACAATAAAGAATTCTCTTAGCCAGATGAATGGTCTTTGCAAGGCATTCTCCAAAACCTGTATCTAGGCCTGGCAAACCTATATGATTTCAAGGCATATGCCCAGACCTCCAGGAGATTATAACTGTCCTCATCCCTCACAACCTCCTTTTGAACAAGGTGTTTTCTTAGAACCACCTAGTGAGACCTGGAACATTCACCTCCTGGACCATTTCACCTCTAGCTGGCCTGCCAGGACCCTGATGCAAGCAACCATCCTGGCCTAGATGCCCAGGCTGGCCCTTTGCCTGCTCCCAGAGTCACAACAGCTCCCACCCAGCACTCGCTGTGTGCAGTTACTATCTAAGGCTTTACAGGAACCTGCTGTTCTCTCAAAAGACTCTGCTATCCTGCCCATTTTTACAGCCTAAAAGAGTCGAGGAACTAAGTCATGTGCCCAATGTGGACCAACTCTGTAATTGAATTTTATCTTCACTTAATCATGGCAGTGGGTATCTTAAATTTTTCTGAGGTCTCCCAGACAAAATTCACCTTCCAGAACGATTTTTGGCCCCTCTACTTTCAGATCTGACACACAGCTAGCGTAAGCTATTTCCTGGCTCCATATTCACATGGCACCTGCCCCCTAACACTACCCGCACCATCTCAAGGTCCATTCCCTAACCTAGTGTTTATGAATGGTTAGCCTTTTTTTTTAGGACAATGCAGAACCAGGTTCCCTGACCTCATAAGAAGTCATTTCTACTAAATTGTGAACTATTTGCACAGACATCTCGGGCCACAAAAGGGATGCACCAAGAAGAAACCCCATAAGGAAGTGGAGAGAGGGAGAGTGCTTGGAATAATCACAAAGAGGAGGAAACTCCAGAGCCACTTGTGGCCTTAAACAATGGCAACCCCACCTGTCCCTTTCCATGCCTCTTGGCATCCAACTTCCTCCTCAGCTGTCCCTCAGGCCTCGCTCTCACAGACCTAAGGAGTGGGGGAGGCAGAGAAAGAGTCCTGAGAGAACTGACTCACTTATGTACACATCCTCCGGGCCAGAATGGACTAGTGAAAGGTTAGTGTGCAGGATGCCTGACGTAAGTACAATTAAGGAGCTGTGCTTCCTAGAAATTATGATGTCGTCATGTTGTCTAAGGGCCGAGGTGGGCCCTCTTGTCCCTAGAAACTTATTGTGCCTCTCTCCTCCCTGGGTGGGGTTACATTCCCCTTCCAGTAGGTCACTTGTTTGCTGAGTTATGTTCAAGGAAAGGGGAAATCTCAGTTGGATTCCTTAAAGTCCTGAGCGTTCCATTCCATTCAAAAGGGTCTATCATTTAGTGATGAGCAAGGACAAATATTTAAAGCCATGCAGGAAACTGGTAACAAGAACCTTTAACCATGAGACCACGAGCAATAACCTACAAAATGTCTTTAGGGCTCACTGAACTACAATGATGAAGAGGAAGGAGCCTAGTATCAGGATCTTCCTGTCTGCATCTCATCTAAAAGTCACCATGACACTCATCATCACAGAGTTGCTCCTGATTTCAGAACCTGTGGATGGAGGCAGCATTTAGGGACACACACAATATATATGTATACGTGTATGTATGTCTACATATATGAATATATATACATGTATTCATTAATTTTTCCTTCCTTCCCTCCATCCCTTCCTCCTTCCTTTCCTTCCTTCCTTCCTTCCTTCCTTCCTTCCTTCCTTCCTTCCTTCCTTCCTTCCTTCCTTCCAAGGGTCTCACTATGTAGCCCTGGCTAGCCTGGAACTCACTACATAGACAAGGCTGGCCTTGAACTCAGAGATCTGCCTGCTTCTGACTCCCAGAGTATGCCCCCACACCCAGCCTAGATCCACACGTTTCTGAATCTGAAGCTCCTGTTTCCACTCCACACCATTGTACCCACCAGAATTTAAAGAAAATAAAGATGATTCTAATGGAAATAATTATATCAAATGTCAGGATGAGACAGGATCTGAAATGAGGGTTAGGATGAAGAATCTGGGAGACCAAGCAGGAAGGCAAGGATTTTTCAGGACACAAAATCTTTCAGGACTGACTGCAAATGGGGGAGCAGAGGGCCATGCTGGAGGGCCCTTCCGGATTCCGAACTCAATCTATAGATTACGGGAATAGTTGGAAACTTGGATAAACAGCATTTTCAGAAAATAAAAGGTTATCTTTTAAAAGTGTTATTAAGCAAGATTAAGTTTAAAGAAGTGGTTCTTAACTTTGGCAATGCGTTCAAATGATCTGGAAGTTTTTTTGCCTGCCTTAAAAAATTCAGGGTCTCTAGCGCAGGCTGGCCTGGAACTTGCTATGCAGCCGAGGATGACTTTGATCCTCCCGCCTTCCCCTCCAGGGCTGGCTTTATAGGCATGTGACACCAAACCCGGTTTATGTGGTGCTCTGGGTTTGGGCTTCATGTATGCTAGGCAACACAGCCTCCTGCTTGCTATTATCATCACCAATTTTCATATACAGATGTTTGCCTGCATGTATGTCTGTGCACCCACACTCGCGCAGTGCCTGCAGAAGTCAGAAGAGGGCGTTGGAGAGGATGTTGGCTACCCTAGAACTGGAGTTACAGACAGTTGTGATCCCCAAGTGAGTGCTGGGAATTGAACTTGGCTCCTCTGCCACAGAGTCCAGTGCGCTTAACCACTAAACCATCTCTCCCAGCTCTTGGCATGTTTTTTTAAACATTACATTTTGAAATAATTTTAGACTATCAAAAATATTCCTAAAGTAGCACCCATAAGCTTTGAACGTGATTATCCCAAATATGAACATGTTTGAAGTCTACATTGTGGTCATCAAAATCAATACATGATCACTGCTATCATACAAAAAACTATCTACAGATCTTAGAGCTGTCTGCCCACTAATTCTTTTTCTGAACCCCAATCTAAGATTATACATTGCATTTAACTTTTATCTCTTTTAAGGTTATTTTTAGCAGTGGGTAGTTTTGCTTTATTTTGGGTTTTTGGTTTCACAGTCCTGGTGATTAGACCTAACGTCTGGCACACTCTCGTAGGCGTTCTATCTTTGAGTTATACCCTCAATCCCCTTGGTCTTCTTAAATCTGCAAGAGTTCTTCAGAATTTCTGTCATCATGACCATACATGTTGGTTTTTTTTTGTTCTACTGTTGTTTTTGTTAACAGAGTTCCCCTTGTACTGGAGCTCACTCTGTAGCCCAAGCTGGCCCAGAATTCACTTTGTAGCTAAGGCTGAACTTGGGAGCTGCCCAGTTAACCTGTAGAAGTTTATGAGGTTTGGGGTTTATCTAGTTGGTTGGTTTTTGTTGGATTAGGTTTTTACTGTTGTTGTTGCAGGGATGGGTGTGGGGTGGCAGTGAGGGTGGAGTGCTGTTTAGACTAGATCTCATTTAGCCCAAGCTCCTCTCAAATTTGCTACAATTCAGGCTAGCCTTAAACTCCTGATCCTCCTCCCTCCACCTCCCAAGTGTTGGGATCACAGACCTGAGCTACTCTGCCCTACTTGACATTTTAGTTTGACTTTTGCTTGAGACAAAGTCTCACTATATAGTTCAGAGTGACATGTTAATTTATGAACCCCCTGCCTCTGGCTCCCCAGTACTATCCCCATACCTAGCTGACTTTAACATTTTTGAAGTGTATTAGCTAGCTTTTTTTTTTTAATAACCCTCAATTTGGGCTCATCTAATATGGTTAAGCTCAAGATGTGTACTTTAGCCAATAGCACAGGAGTGACACCGTTCTTTCCAGGTCAGCATGATGACCCAAGATGCTAAGGGCTTTCTGCTGCTCAGGGGACGTGGAGCACTTGGCTAATGCTTCTCCACTATGAAATGATTCTATCAGTCGCTTCTCCACCATGAAATGACTCTATCAGTTGGAAACATTGCTTTATTTTATTTACTTCATTTTGTTTATTGGGAGGGGGTGAGCAAAACACAGCAGGCATGTGGAGGTCAGAACACAGTGAGGAGGAGGCAGTTCTTTCCTTCCACCATATGGGTCCTGGGGATCGAACACAGGTGAGCCATCATGGGAGCATTCTTAAACTATCAATGCCTGGGAACACCTCAGATTGACCAAATGAGACTCCCTTGGAGTCTGGCACAGGCCCCAGAAGGTGTAATGCCTCCAATTCTAACAAGCATCCAGGACTGAAAAACAACAGAGAAAAGTAGAATCCTAGAAATCAGCAGAGAAGGATCCTGTGGCCTTTCTTCTCAAAGCATAACTTATTATGCAGAGATGACCATACGTGGACTTTGGAGGGAACCCATGGCAGAAGAAAAGGCCCAGATGGGAAAGTGATGGTGAACAAATGGCTATGCAATAGAAAGGAAAGGCTGACCGCTTAACGAGCCCAACCGTCCTGCTCTGTCTTCTCTCCAGGCCTCGGAGAAATCCCTGCTACATTGAAAGTGCACAGCACACAATGGCTGTAATTACCACAGACAAGAAAGAACTACAACTCCTGTTATAAATACCCAGCCTCGCATGCCAAGGTGCTCCTCCTGAGTCCACAGAGCCCAGGCAGAGGCACAGGGCCTCTCTTGAGCAAGCTGCACTCACCAGCTGTTCCATCCTCGGTGTCTTCTGAAGCAAGAAGGTGCGGACTATTACAAGTTCAGGAAATAGGAAGTGTGCCCACCGCACCTGACCACTGAAGCAACTCTCGGTGTGCTCAAGCTCTTGCTGTGCTCAATTTCCTTAAAGCACTTCTCCAAATTTCATTTAAAAAGCATCATCAAGGCTGGAGAGATGGTTCAGCAGTTAAGTGCAGTTGACACTCTTACAGAGGACTGGGTTCAGTTCCCAACGTCCACATCTGGTGGCTCACAGATGCCTGTGAGAATCCCCCCAGTGGATCTGATGCCTCTGACCACCTTGGACATTACATTCACATGTAGACAGTGTCTCCCTCTGTAGCCCTGGCTGCTCATGAACTCCCAGAGACCCACTTGCCTCTGTCTCCCAAGTGCTGGGATTAAAGTCTTGTACCACCATGCCCCACTAAAATTTGTTAAGTGATAATAACTTAAATGTTGCCATCAATCCCTCCCAGAGAGGGAATATCTCATGACATGCAGAAGAGAGCACCAAAACCTAGGAGGAGGAAGGACCCTGGTGAGAGCCAGCCCTAATGTCTTCCAGAGCTACCAGGGTCTGACGGACACTTGGTTGCTGAAGGGGTCGAGCAGCATTAAAGATAATTCTCAACCTCTCACAAAAGACTAAAAAGAAAATTAGCTCAATTACTCCTCAATTAACACAGATCCTTCAACTGGCTTGAGAGAGCTGGCAGCTAGATGCTGATATACAGTGTGAAACAATTCACACGAGTGGGGACAATGGATTAGGGATAGCTGGGAAAAGTTTCCTGAGAGAGGCAGATTTTGGATTAGGCAATTGCACAGTAGGACTAAGGAAACAGACACAAGGAAAAACATAAGCACAGGGAGCCAGGAACTGGTTACTGTTGTAGATGCTGATTTAGAAGTTGTCAAGAAAGTAGCCTGGCTTTTTTTCCAATTTATTCATCTTGCCCAGCACATGGAGTTACTTCAGCAGAGGATACTTTCTGCAGAAAGTAAGGTGATTTGCCAAGGTTGATGGTGTATCTGGAGTTAGAAAACATGCGAGTCTAAGTCTAGAGCCACAGTTGTTGCCACGACCAGGAGGAGAAAGGAACGCAATTCAGGAAAGAGGAAGGAGCAGGGATCACCATGACAGAAAGATGTGGATGAGAAATCAGAAGCTAGGTAAGCTTCCTAAAGTAGAGCCATACGTTTCAGGGCAATGAAAACCAGGCAGAGACATCTGAACCAGACCTGTGATTGCCAAAGAACCATTGATGGTTTGGAATAAAGGAGTCATTAATATGACTCCTCGAGCAAGGATCAAAGGCGAAGACCGGAGTTCTAAGTTCTGAACAGGAGAAGCCGCTGAAAATGATAGAGGAGGCCGTTGGGAGGCCGTCGGACAGAGGAGAACAGGACTTGGAAGCAGACCCCTCAGTTTAAAAGCAAAAGTCACGTTAGCAAGGCATGGCGGTGCACACCTTTAATCCCAGCACTAGGGAGGCAGCAGGCGGTCTCGCTATCCACATAGTCCCAGGCCAGCCACAGCTACACAATGAAGCCTGGTCTTTAAAAACAAAAGAAAGTGTTGTATGTTGAAGTCATAACTCCACCAGTTAAATCCAAATCTCCCTCCAGAATCCACTCTCACTTCGCCTATAAATCAAAGCAGGTGCAGCGAAAACTCAACTCTGAAGCTGTGCTACTTCAAGCGTGACTCATCAACCAGCAGTGGTGCGGTACTAAGTCTTAGCAGCAAGGTGGAGGGTGTTCAGGGCCAGCCTAGGCAACACAGCGAGCCCAGAGCAGCAAAGACCAGACATGTTAGGAGGAAGGGAGGGAGGGAGGGAGGCTTTCGGGCCCCACCAAAAGTATCAAATCTGTATTTAAACAACAACCTCACGTGGTCTGTCAGCACATTAAAGTTTGACAAGATCTTCCCAAAAGTGCCTTCCGATTCTAAATGCAAATGTCTCACACTCACCTCGAGTCTGTCATTCTACAGGGGACGCCCCCATTCATCTGCAGTTGACCTAACTACCTAAGGCACCCTTAATCCTAACAGACTGTCTGACCCGCTCACTAGGGAACACCAGTGAGGCAGCGCTGCCACCTAGTGACCGTGGTTAGTAAAACATGGTTAACCCTTCTCTTTACCATGGACGAGGTAAGAGAATCACAGCCATTCATACGCAAGTGGGTGTCGAAAAACAGTTCATCCCCATCACAGAGCCTGTCACATTAGAAAACAAAGCTTAAGTTTTTTTCTCTGTTACATCTTTGCTCATTTAAGGTAGGGTACAGGAGTGCGCCTATGGAGGTCAGAAGGCAGCTTGCAGGAGTTAGCACTTCTTTCACTGTGAGTCCCAGGAATCAAACGCTGCTCCTTAGGCTCAGTGGTGGTCACCGTCACTGAAGAGCTGTTTGCTGGCCCTGAAGGTGAAGTTTATAATTCTGAAATAGTTGGCGTTAGTGGAAAACCTAGGTTCTAAGCCAAGCTCTAACTAGGTCGCCCTTAACCTCACCGTGACAGGTGTTTTCAGACATCTAGCCTGAACTGCCAGGAAATAAATGTCAGCTTTCCCAGGGCGAGTAGTCTCATCTGGTTCATCTCGTGCACTCTCTTCAGTCTGGTCCTGTGCATGACAGGCACTGAAACTAGCCGGCACCTGAAAACACCCACCACGAGCCTCTCCATTTCCCACCACCACTTTCCAAGGACGGAGTCTGAAGCCCCTGCACTCCTGTCACATAAGCTATGATGTGAGATTTGTCTAAAAATAAAAAATAAAAGAGAGGCATGTGGTTGAACTCCGCATAGGCGGGAAGCAGCAGCAGATGTGGAATTCAGCTCTACCAGTAAACATGGTCCAGAATGGGGAAGCAGGCCTGTGGCACTGCTGCTCTGGCTAGAAATTCCTAGAATACAGTTTCTCCCGTGGGTTCTGTTTTCCCTGACCACAGGAGAGTGAGGGCTCACAAGCTGAGGAGACCTGGGGGTGGGGGCTCACAGGCTGAGGAGACCTGGGGGTGGGGGCTCACAGGCTGAGGAGACCTGAGGAAACCTGGGGGGGTGAGGGAGAGCTCCCTGATGCTGCAGTGACCTCGACACACACACTGGACTGACTACAGCTCAGTGAGGCCCTGTGTATACACATGACTATTTATCAGTGAGACTTTTTTAAGAGGCTGAATTTTCACAAACTTCCTATCTTATCAGACCAGTGTAAGGTGTTGGAAAGCTATTGCTCAATTCGGCAAATATTTATGGAGTACTTCCATGGTGCCAGGCCCTATGTGAGTTCAGAGAATATAAAAATTAAGTCAACGCCCCGCCCTCAAAGACCCCATCCAGTCAACGCTGTGCTGCAGCACCCTTTGCGCTGCTCTGCTCTCTGCCCTCCACTAGCCCGCTTTCCACCCCCACCCTATGAGAGCCAGTCCAGCTCTGCCTAATGAGGTGCTGTGTGTCTGTAAACTTCAGCACTCAGGAGGCTGAGCCAGGGTCCCAAGTTCAAGGCTAGTTTAGACTACCGAGGGAGACCTTGTCTCAAAACACAAACAAAAAAAGAAAGATAGAATGGGGGAGGGGATAAGCAATACAATTATATTTAATTTTTTTTAATTAAATGATTTTGTTAGCTAAAATATAAAAGCATATAATTGTGTTATCACCACATTCATTTACATATCCATCAATTCAAATTTGTGACCCAGTGAAACAGAATCAAATTGTTATTTATAATGTTTTTAAAGCTTCCAGGGCTAGAGAGATGGTTCAAGGGTTAAGAGTGCTTGCCTTCCGAGTTCAGTTCCCAGCGCCCACACTGAGTAGCTCTCAACTCCAGTTCCAGAGGATATGACACTCCTCTGACCTTTCCCAACTTTCCCACACACATACACACACAGAGGCATTTGTACGTGTGAGTGTGTGAGTGTGAGTGTGTGTGTGAGTGTGTCTGGGCTTGCGTGCTGTTTCCAGAGAATCAGCTTAGTGGTTAAGAGCCCTGGCTGCTTTTCAAGAGGACCTGGATTTGATTCCTAGCACCCAAATGGTGGTTTACAACTGCAACTCCAGTTCCAAGGGACCCAATGCCCTCTTCTAGCCTCCTCAGGCAATGCATGGTGTGGTACACAAACTTAAAAACAGGCAAAATACCTGTATACGTAAATTAAAAAGTAATCATATATATATATAACCAAATCACCATCTCAGTCCCCAGTGAACATTTGCTACCTTAGAAAGTTGACTCCATTTGTATTTCTAGATTTATGAAGTATATGTCATTCCTAATTAGATAGCAGCTTCCTGAAGCTAGAGACTATCTTTAGAACTTTCTAGAAAGAAGTAACATTAGTAGCATCAAACCAAGACCAAACTATTCAATTTGAGGTTAGTTTTCACTACCTAACACAACACTCCAACATGGTAATGAGCTGGAACAAACTGAGAGAGGAGAAATGACCAAAAGAGAATTTAAAAACTCAGGAAGCAAGCCGGGCAGTGGTAGTGCACACCTTTAATCCCAGCACTCAGGAGGCAGAAGCAGAAGGATCTCTGTGAGTTCGAGGCCAGCCTGGTCTACAGAGTGAGTTCCAGGATAGCCAGAGTTACAACAGTGAAACCCTGTCTCAAAAAAAAGCCACTGAGAGGGGTAGGGAGGGAGGGGGGAACTGTCGTCTTTGCTCCCTGGCTGCTGTGAGGTGAGCAGCCCCCTCCGCCGTGCACTCATTCAGCGATGTGACAAGGCACACTACACACAGAATAAAACCCTAAGACCTCCTTTGTGAGCTGTGTGTGATGGGAAGCTGGGAGGCACAATCACCTTTAATGTTGACTGTGAGCATTGTCAGCTTTCTTTTTCCTTAGGCCATTTCCAGAGGCTGGAGCCAAGATCCCCAGCTACCTGGATAAACACAGCTCAAGACTCCCTTCTTGCCCATAGCTCCTATACTCCCCAACCCTCTCGGACATGAAACCCTGGGATCCTCCACCAACAAATCCCTGTCCTGTAAACCGGAACGATGAATCACAGTCGACTCCTGATGATCAAGAGGGGCTTGGTCCCCCACTGCTTAGGGAAGTGTTTGGAGCAAATGTAACTGCCTCTGCTTTTGTTTGTTGTTGTTTTGTGTTTATTTGATTTTTTGTGGTGCTGGGAATCAAACCCTGAGCCCTGTGCATGACAGACAGGCATTCTATCACTAAGCTCCATTCCCAGTCCTTCATTTTTGAATACATTTATTTAGGGATGAGGGGATGCATGGCACCAGATGAGTACTGGAGGTCAGAGGACAGCCACGTGAGACCTGGGGATCGAATTCAGATCCAGCCACCAGCCTTTCGTTTTTGTTGTTGTTGTTGTTTATTTTGTTTTGTTTTTTAAATTGGTTCTGTCATCAAACTCAAAGTCCTCCTGACCCTCCCCAGCGCTGGAATTACAGGCATACACCACCTCACACAACTTGAACAGCCTCTTCTTAGGCCAGCTCTGCTTCCCCTTTCTGTGGTTAGAGAATTGGAGGGAACTGTCAACAGTGTGAGGTCAGGGCAGCTTCCCAGCAGGAGGAAGTCCATGGCTGGCACTCTGCTGAGGATTGCAAGCAGACGGGCAGAGGCAACACCATCAGCCTTCTGCCAACCTGCAGTGCCCCACTCCATTTCTTGCCATAAGCAACCAAAGGTACAAGGAAATTCAAATGAGAAAAACCGCTCAGAGGACGGGTCACACCACAGTAGGGGGTGAGGGGTCAGGTGCTAGAAGGAACAAGTGGCTGCCAAGCTGTCAGTCACTTGCTCTGTTCTCAGGAGCGCTGATTTCTTTTGTTTGACCAGTTCTGCCTCCCACATTCCTGTAAAACACCGGTCCAATCTTGTTACCAACGTGACCAGCACCGCCTTTCTTCTTCTTGCCCTCTAATGGGTGGGTGCTCTGGCCTGGGATTAAATTGTAGACATTACCCAACCCAAGCTGTTCCAAGAAATTAAAAGCCTCTCACTGGTGACAAGCCTCACAGTCTTTAGCACCAACAGCACCAACAGACAGTCACGATGAAGCTCCTAGTCTCTTCCTTCCTTCTGTTGCTGCCCGTGATGCTCGTGTCCATAGTCTCCGGCAGCCCAAAACCAGGTAAATAAAATAATCTCTCTTTTCTCTTCCTCCCTTCTTCTTTACCCCCCCCCCAATACCATTTTTCTGAGACAGAGACTGTCTATGCAGCCCACGCTGACCTGAAACCGGCACTTTCCCTACCTCAGCATCCTGAGTGCCCGCACTGTAGTCATGGTGCCACCATGCCTGGCTCGAGATTAACTTCCACCTGACCTGCAGCATGCACACAGATGATGAACTTCATATAAAGAGGGGATGGGGTAAAAAACGTGACAAATCCAACAACAGATGCGTTAAAATATTCTTTTAGCTACAAGTTGGGGCAAGTAAGTTAGTCTTTTCCAGTACCGATGTCCTCATTAATAAAATGGAAGGACCCTACTTTCTCCAAAAGAACCTGTGAACTTTAAGACACGTTGCCAAAGCATCTGCAACTGTGGCTGGCAGCATGCACACATGTGCACACACAACCCAGCCAAGACCCACTGCCTTCCCTTCCCTAATCTCCTAGAGAAGTCACGAACTTTCTCAGGGCTCAACTGGCGGGGTGGGGGGTGGGCTTTGGTGGGAAGTAAAGAAATGACGAATCATATATATACGTATAAATGTGTATATATGTATATATGTATAAATGTGTATATATGTATATATGTATAAATGTGTATATATGTATATATGTATAAATGTGTATATATGTATATATGTGTGTGTATATACACACATATATACACACACACACACAAATACATATAGTGTGTGCCAGGTAAGCCACTGGTGATACAAACTAGGAGAGTCCTATCATGAGGTAGTGGCCATGCAGACACTTGGTCATACTGGGCTGTGTTAACATGGTTTCGGGAAGACAACCTTATTAGCAGCTCTGAATCTGTTTCAGTTTTTACCACAGCCAGTGTGGCTCAGCCCTTCACAGAACAACCACACAGAAGCAAGTTCTGCTTTAGAGCACCACCCCTCTGAAGCCCTGAGCTATATGGGAATGAAATAACTTGTGACACTCTCAGCATCAATGTGACCCTAAACTCAGGATCACCCCCTTCCTGCAATGTCTAACATCTCGCCTCTGTGGAGAAAACTCACTGGAAGGCTGGGCTCCACAGTCCTGGGGCCACAGGACCACTCTGGGAGGGAAGGTGTCTCTATCACAGACAGACTCACTCCGAGTCCTCCCCGTGGACTCAGCGCTCTAGCTGCAATCCACCGTGCCAGTCCCCTGTTCCCCGCACGGAGATACACTCTACGCTCCGTCAGACTAGACTGCTGTTCTCCATCAGGTCCCGTTTTCAAGCCAGATCAACCTTACTCACCCTCCCAACTCATAAGCTAATTCCTACTCCCATCTCCCGACTCCTCCACAGCCATAGTTCTCCCCTTGCGGATCAGGCTCAGCTCAAACAAGGCTCTTTTAGCACATCATGCTCGGCCCACACTGTAATAAGGGTGCACCTCTTCTACCTCTCCCCTGCCCTACACACCGTACCTTAGTCACCTTGGTGGCACACACAGATGTATTGTTTCCATAACCCTCACACTATCCAGCATAGTGCTGGGTAAATATTAGCTAAGTGCTCAGGTTTCCAAGTTCAAAATGATTTGCTTCTATGACTCGATGCCAGGGCTTGATGGCGATGTTTTTCCCATTGTTGCTCGTGTGGGTGTATCTGTGTTGTGTCCCGGGGGATTAAACATAGAGCCCCTAAATGCTAAGCAAGCACTCCATCACTGAGTGGCATCCCTGCCCTTTTTCTTGTTTTGATACATGACTTTTCTTAGTTTCCCAAGCTGCCCTTGAACTTGTGATCTTCTTGCTGCAGCCTTCCGAATAGCTGGAAATACAGGCCCAAACTTTCTACTTAAGTTTGGTACTGAGCAATTCTTTGCTATGTACACCTCTATCCGCTAACCATCAATAGCAAATCTCCAATTAAGAAAGCTAAATACACCTGCCACTCCTGGATGTCCACTCCAAGGGATTGCTCCCAGATGATAAACACAGCTCCGCAGCATCATTTACAAAGCCCGCTGCACACTGAGACCCCCCCTCCTCCCCGACACTAACATGCCTTGAAGTCAAGACCTCGTTGCCTCTGCCACTTGCTTTGCAGACCTAAGATGTCACTTAACTTTTTGAGCCTCTGATGGCTCTGTCACAAACCACGTGGGATGGTGGTGGTCCAAAGCTTTTCTAAGCCAAGTTTCACAATGTTCACATAAGTCTCGGCCAATTAGAAGCCAGAGGAAATGATTCATACACAATCTCCAAATCAATTCTCAAGATAAAATTTTATCTTACAAGCTGGAGTGCTGGCTCAGGTATTAAAGAGTCCTGGCTACTTTTCCAAGGCACCTGGGTTTGATTCCCATCACCCACATGATGGCTAACAACTGTCTGTAAATCAACCTCCAGGGGATCCGACACCCTCTAGTGGCCTCCAGGGGTACTGTATGCATGTGGCTCACGACACACGTGCCGGCAAAACCCACACACACATAATTTTTTAAAAACCTGATCTTACTTTACCCTCCTAATAATACATTTATACTCAATATGCTTTTAAAGGGAAGGGAAGGGGCAGGAGAGATGGCTCAGCGGTTAAGAGCACTGGGCTGCTCTTCCAGAGGACACAGGTTCAATTTCCAGCACCCAGATGGCAGCACATTACTACCGGTACCTCCAGTTCCAGGGCATCTGACACTTCAGACAGACAGGCAGACAGACAGACAGACATGCAGGCAAAACACCAATGCACATAAAAATTTTAAGTAAATAGATACTCAAATGGAAGAAGGAAAAAAAGAACACATGAGAATATATGGTGACATTACTAATAAATTACTTACAATAATAGAGTTCACTATTCATAATATTAATTATAATGTGTATGGCACTAGCTGACATGTGTTAGGAAACACTGCGCTGCAGGCACTGTTTTAAGTAACACGTGAATACACACTGCTATCTCCTTTGTCCTCACAAAAATCTAGTATGGTGGGGGCTGGAGAGACGGCTCAGCAGTTAGGAGCACTGTCTGCTCTTGCAGAGGACCCAGGTCCAGTTCCCAGCAGCCACACTGGGCAGCTCACAACTCCTATAACTGCAGTGACTCCAGCTCCAGAGGGTCTAACACCCCCTCTGGCCTCTCAGGCATCTGTACACACACGGTGCACACACACTCAGGAACATGCATGCATAAAATGAATATTTTAATGTAATGTATTTTGTTATTTTTAATTGTCATTTTCATGCTTTCATATGTTATGATAAGAGGTTCAGTATATATTTTATGAAGTTTTTTTTTCAAATGACTTTTTTAAAGTTTTCTTCATTTATTTATTTATTGGGAGTCCATGCACGTGTAGGTCAGAGAACAACTTTTGGGAGTTGGTTCTTGCCTTTGTCACGTGGGTCTTGGAGCTGAACTCAGGTGGCCAGGCCTGGTGGTAGGCACCGCTAACCACTGAGCAACCATGTTGCCCTCTTTTAACATTTTACCATAATACCATGATCAAAACCAGGGTTGTTTTTTGTTTTGTTTTGTTTTGAATTTACAAAGGAGAGGGGCTGGCAAGATGACTCAGCAGGCAAAGACATTTTCTTCACCAAGACTGGCACCTGAGTTTGATTCCCAGGGCCGCATGGTGGAAGGAGAACAGACTCCTGAAAGCTGTCCTCTGACCTTTCACACGCGCACACACACTCATATAAGCAAGAAATAAATAAATAAATGTAATTTTTAATTTAAAAAAAAAGAAAAACAGGAGAGAGAGCGCAGTATTAAGAAGACTGGCTGCTCTTCCACAGGGCAGACACCCAGCGCTTAGATAATAGCTCTCTCTAACTCCAATTCCAGGGGATCTGATGTCCTCTTCTGGCTTTTGTGGACACTGCATGCACACATGCTGGAGAAATGCCCATACACATAAAATAAAAATAAATCTTTAACCAGGAGGGGCTGAAGAGATGGCTAAGTGGTTAAATCAGTCTGCTGCTCTTCCAGAGGATCTGAGTCCAAAACCCAGCACCCACACAGTGGCTCACAAATGTCTGTAATTCCAGTTCCAGGGGATAGGACGCCCTGTTTTGGCCTCCTCAGTCACCAGACACACAAGTGGTGCGCAGATGTATGTGCAGGCAAAACATCCATAAGAAAACCAAGAAACTGTCGTCAACACAGTTACTTTGGCTAATCCCCAAATTATTCAAAATTTCCTAATTATTCGCTAACATCCTTTTCCTGGTCCAGAGACGAATTCAGAACTCGCAGTGAATAAACATCATGTCACCTTGGTACCCTCCAAGCTAGGGTCGCTTCTCGCCCTTTCCTCCCTTTCCTCCTCTTGGTCTATTTTTGAAGAGTACTGGAGAGTAGAATGTCCTCAGTATGGGCTTTCCCAGTGTTCACTCGTGATTCAGTTCTGCTCACTCATTTTATGCAGGAATATCACGGAGGGGCCAGCAAGAGGGCTCTGTAGGTGTATGTGCTTGCCGTGCAAGTCTGGTGACCCGAGTTTGAGCCCCGGAACCTACATAAAGAAGGGGAGCGCAGACCCCACAGTTGTCCTCTAAACTCCACCTGTGCTATGGCATTCCCACCCCACCCCCACACCACGTGTGTAATATAAACAATAATAACTAATGTTAAGATGTAAAATACCACATATTTTATGCGGTATGTGTCCTTCCCAGTGCAGAGTGTCTCCCTCCTTGCTGGTGGCCGCACTGGTGAGGCGGCACCCGCAGTCCTGTCTACTGTAAGCTATTGTCCCCTCTTGTAATTGTTAGACATCTTGTGCACAGATGTTCTGAGGCTATGCCAATATCCTGTTTCTTGTCAACACACTTTTGTGTACTAATTTTCAGAAGCCATTTATGTTTCTTGCCTATAAAAATTCTGACTATGGTGTTAATCAAATAGTGATTATCTACTACCTAGAATTCTACTATAAGAAGCTCCTGGGGCTGGCTTAGCTGTTGAAACAACTTGTTTTTATGGAGGACCTGAGTTCAGTTCCCAGCATCCACACCAGGCGGTTTACACCCACCTGCAACTCCAGGATGATGGGCTCTACTGTCCTTGTTTTGCAAGTCAGAGACTCATAGCTCCAAGGACCCCTAGGTTCTCTTTCTGGCCTATGCAGGTACCTGCACCTACATTCACATACGCATGCACATACATATGCATACATCATAAATCTTAGAAAAAAGAAAAGGCTCTTCCCTTTATTTTTTTAAGATTTACTTTTCTTTTCATTTATGTGTGACCATGTCTTTGGGTGACTATGGAGGCCAGAGAAGGTGTCAGATCCCTAGAGTAAAGTTAAAGGCAGTTATGAGCCTTATGGGTGCTGGGAACTGAACTCAGGTCCTCTGGGAAAGCAGTAAGCGTTTATAACAACTGAGCCTTCTCTCCAGACCCTCTTCCTTTTAGTTACTCACCTACTTGTTTATTCCTGTATGGACTCAGAGTCAGATGCTTATGGGTTATACCCATTGCTGACATCATTCATTGCATTATTCATATTGTCCTTCAGGTTGGTTACCACAGTCTTTTAATGTCTCTATCATTCTGGAGGAGCAGTTCCTTACTTTCTGACACAAGATGTTTCAGGCTTGTCTCGTACTTTCCTGATCCCTACAATCAGCTATTTCCAGGGATCCCTGGTTCCTTTCCTGGGTGCTGAAACATGCCCTCGGCTAGGAGGAGCCCTCTGGTGGATACATATGGGAACACACACACCAATACACTATTAGCCACATTTACAAATAACAGCAAGTTAAGCAACCTATATTTAGGTTGCTTTTTTAGGCAAGTCAGGCAGTGGTGGCACATGCCTTTAATCCCACCTCTCAGGAGGCAGAGGCAGGTGAATCTCTGTGTGTTCAAGGCCAGCCTGGTGTACAGAGTGAGTTCCAGGACAACCAGAGCTATAAAAGAGAAACCTTGTCTTGAAGGGGAAAAAAAAGCATATATGTGGTAGAACTGACAAATCAAAATAAAGATATATTAGCCCAGCATGGTGGCACATAACTGTAATCCCAGCACGTGGAAGGCAGAGGCAAGGAGATATCTGGGAGTTTAACACCAGCGTGATTTCCATAGAGTTGCAGACAAGGAGGGCAGCATAGTGAGTCCCTGTCTGGAGAAGCAGGAGGAGCAAGACAGATCTACACTGTCTTAACATGTAGAAATAACTTTTCCCTCAACCTGTCAGTACAAAACCAGAAGCTAATGATAGATGCACTGTCTGCAGAAAACCAGAGGCCAGTGTGGTAGCACATGCCTGGAATCCCAGCACTCGGAGGCTGAGGCAGAAGGATCAAGAGTTCAAAGTTATCCTTGGCTATTTACCAAGTTTGAGGCCAACCTGAACTACATGGGGCAAGGGGTGGGGAGATGAGAAAAAGGGAGTTGGAAAGGAAGAAAGGAAACAACTAGTAGTCCACAGTAGCAACCACAAGAATGCTCGTGTCCTGAACACGTGTGGACACGGTACATCCACAGCAGCTCAATTACTCCTCAGGAGGTAGGCATTACTGTGCTCGTGTTGCAAGTCAGAGACTCAGAGTTCCAACAAGTATACAACATGAGGTGACAGCTCACAGTTGGGTAACAAAGCCAGTAGGAAGCCCGGATCTGTCTGGATAGAGAGTCCACTGGGCAAGGGTTTCCCACAACTAATTTACATGAGACATAAATTACTTTTAATAGGCATAATAATTACATGCTAATTTTAACCCACTAGAAAAGAAAGTATCCCAGTATGGCCTGCTGAGCTAATCTGGGCTACCCAGCAAGACAGAAACAAAGGCAGAGAGAGAGGAAGGAGGAGAGAGGGGTAAAGATAAGCATAATACTAAGAATATATAAATTTACAATTTTACGTGAGGTGAGGCTCCTTTGTAAAATTTAGAGGAAAAGTAAGAGGTAAATAATGAAGAAGACTGGTACGAGTTGGGGCCGGAGAGATGGCTCAGTGGTAAGAGCACTGGCTGCTCTTCCAGAGGACCAGGGTTCAATTCCCAGCTCCCACATGGCGGCTCACAACCAGCCATAACTACAGTTCCAGGGGATCCAGTGCCCTCCTTAGACCCCAAGGGTGCCAGGCATGCATGTGGTACATACATACATGCGGGCAAAACACTCATATGAAAATAAAATAAATCCTCAAAAGATTAAAATTAAATAAAGAATAATGTATTCTTGAGCAGGGCGTCATACCATTCACTTGTAATTCTAGCAAATCTGGAATTCAGGGTCATCCTCACCTCTGTAGTGAGTTCACGACTATCCTGAATTATGTATGTAAGACCTTGCCTCAAAATAATAATAATGATAATACTGAAGTTTGTTGTACTTTCAAATGTTTCTCTAATAGAGTTTACCATTTTCACATATCTAACTGTAATCATTTAGAATTTAAAACTTCTATATTT
Source organism: Cricetomys ansorgei (assembly GCA_026225945.1). NCBI lineage: Eukaryota > Metazoa > Chordata > Mammalia > Rodentia > Nesomyidae > Cricetomys > Cricetomys ansorgei. The sequence continues at coordinate 703,212 of JAMJFZ010002946.1, forward strand.
AGGGATTCAACTAAATCATCTACAAGATTTCTTCTGGCTTTAATATGCTATGTTTCTTTTTGTTTGTTTTTGTTTTTGCTGAAATGAGGACTAGAGGCCACACAAGAAGAAAATTCTAGAAAAAAAATTAGAAGGCAAGAACTGTGCCCATCTAAACTATTTTAATAGTGCTCAAAACAGCACACAAGAACACTGGGAAACAGCGCAGGGAAATGATGCAATGCCACCCATCTGTGTGGCAGAAAGTGAACAGTCTGGGAGACAGGAGGCCTGAATTGAACCCAATGATCCCCAAAGGAGGCCCTCTCCGAAGACTCACCCGTCTTCCTACTGAACAAACACTTACTAAACGCCTACCATATGCCAGGAACTATGAGCTTCGTCAGCACTGAGCCACTGATTCTGAGGCTAGTGTAGGAGAAAGGTTTTGTTTACATATGCAAGAGCTGTCACAACAAAATACCACAGTTGGGGTGGCTTTAAGGACAAATTTGATTTTTCTCACATTTCTGGAGTCTGGAAATCAACGACTGAGGTATCAGAAGGTCTGAGTCTCTTCTAAGGCCTCTCTCTTTGGCTGGCAAATGGCTGCCATCTTAGTAGGGATTTCGATAGTGCAGCACTGTTAACTGGGTGGTTTAGAAACAAGAGAAACTTATTTCTTATAGTTCCAAAAGTAGGGTTTCTGAGATCAGGGTTTCAGCATGATTTAATTCATATAAGAGCCCTCTTCCAGTGTGCAGAAAATTAACTCCCATGTGGTAGAAATTGAGAGCTCCAAGCTCTCTTTCCACAATGAATAGACTCCCATTCGTGGGAGTTCTACCTTCATGACCTAATTACCCCACAAGGACCCCCATTTCCTAATATAATCACATTAGGGATTAGGATTCCAACATAGAAGGCTTTTAAGGGGTTCATTTATTGTATTTTATGTATATGAATGTTTTACCCACGTGTATATATGTGCACCACATGCAATGCAGTGTCCCCAGAGGCCAGAAGAGGGAGTCAGGTCCCCTGGAACTGGAGTTACAGGAGGTTATGAACTGCCCTGAGCCCAGGTCGTCTGCAAGTGCTCTTAACTGCTGTCCTGTGTCCTCAGCCCCGACAGAGGTTTTAAGAGGACATATTCTGTTAGCATCTTGCTGTATCATCAGTCACATTGTTGTTCCTCTGTGTGCACACATCTTTAAGGTCTTTTTTTTTGTATATTCCAAATCCTATTTTCCTATAAAATTGGATTAGACCCCACCACAAAGGCCTCATTTTAGCTTAATGCCATATGTCGCCAATATACTCATTTTGGGGTAGTAGAAGTTAGATCTTCAATATGTACACTGGGAGGATTTCAATCTGTAACAGATCTCAAGTCATAAATCACACAAGAATAACTCCAGCACAGTACTCATCTGTAATCCCAGATACTGGGAGTTGGTGTTAGATGCTGCAAATTCAAGGACAGCCTGGACTACATAGCCAGACACTTTCCCAACCAAATACAACAACAACAGCAACAAAAATGAGCTGGGCCTGGTGGTGGTGGAAGCTGGGGGATCAGGAGTTCAAGGCCAACCCCAGCTATTATATGGAGACCCTATCTAAAAAAAAAAAAAAAAAAAAAAAAAAAAAAAAAAAAAAAGATGGTTTCAAACACAGTAAGAAACATATGAAGGCATCTTTGATTGTTTTCATGCGTGGTGCATCAAATCCAGGGCATCACACATGCCAGAAGAGCATATTCCAACTAGCCACACCCCCAATCTCTCATTATTGATTTTAACAGCAAATATTGCCAACTACAATCGGAGGGATACCATGTGGGTCCAGCTCTAGCTTGAGAGTCTCAAATCTATAAGCTTTCGTCTTTTTATAATTTTGTCCTGTTTGTTGTCAACTCGACACAAACTAGGGCCACCTGGGAACAAGGAACCTCAGTTGAAAAGCTGAAAAGGAAATCTCCTTAAGGGTGGCCTGCAGGCAAGATTAGAGGGTATTTTCTTGACTAGCAATTTATGTGGTGAGAGCCTAGGCAGGCGGTCCTGGGATGTGTAAGAAAGCAAACAGAAATCCAGGAAGAACAAGCCAGTGAGGAGCCTTCCTCCATGAGCTCTGCACCAGTTCCTGCCTCCAGGTCCCAACCTTGAGCTCCTGCCCTGACCTCCCACAGGAAATGAAGTGAAAAGCCCTTTCCTCCCAAAGTTGCTTCTGGTAATAATTGTTTTATCACAATAGAAACCCAAGACAAATTTTGTATTATACTTAATTACTTTTTGCCATGGGTACACATCCTCCTCACCAAATGTGTGTAAGTCAGAGGACAGCCTTCAGGAGTCAGCATTATGCTTTTACCGTATATGAGTCCCAGGGATGGAACTCAGGTTGTCAAGCTTGGCGACAGGGGCCTTTCCCTGCTAAGCCATGTCATAAGCCCTAAACCTGCATCTGTTGTTGTTATAGAAATATTTCAGAGGTGGGCTTGGCGGTAAGCACCAATAATCCCAGCTACCCAAGAAGCAGATTCAGGCAGACATTTAAGGCCAGGAGTTAGAAGTGAGTCTGAGCTGCATAGCAAGACCTTGTCTCAAATGCATGGAGGTAACAGAATCAGATAACAACGCAGGCTTAGGTGCAATGTGCCTGTCCCAGAGGAACAAACACAAATACCATCCTCTTAATAGTTAACTGGAGCCAGACAGTGGTGGCGCATGCCTTTAATCCCAGCACTCGGGAGGCAGAGACAGGCAGATCTCTGTGAGTTTGAGGCCAGCCTGGTCTACAGAGTGAGTTCCGGGAAAGCCAGGGCAACACAGACAAACCCTTTTTCCAAAAAAAAAAAAAAAAGTTAATTGGGCTTGTGGGTTCAAACACAGCAACTTGGAAGCCAGGTGGGAATTTGGGGTCACAGTTGTCTGCTCCTTGTTCTCCCCTAAGGTATAGTGTTTGAATGTGAGGGCTGCAGGCTGTAGGGGGTTGCAGATGACTGTAACTCCATCATGGCCTCTCTTAATCCAGAAGCCATTTTCTTCACTTTCTCAGCTAAACTTTTCAGTAGGCCTGAAATCTTTTAAGGGTTCTTTTTTTTTTTTTTTTTTTTTTTTTTTTTTTTTTTTTTTTTTTTTTTGCTTTGTATATGAGTACATGTGGAGGTCTGTGGATCCTCTGGAACTAGAGTTGCAGATGATTACAAGCCACCATGTAGGTCCTGGGAATCAAACCTGGGTTTGATTCAAGAGCAGCAAGTGCTTTTAACCACTGGCCATCCCTCCAGCCTTTAGGCTAGAATTTGTGTCTCAGTTCCTTATCCGTTTACAATTCTCCTCTTTTGGAGTACCCTAGATCCCAGCAGTGGACGTGGTACAAGAAGACAAAGACACCTAGAGGCATAGAATGTGCTCATCTGGGTACCCTTGTAACACAAGGCTGGAGGATGAGGGGCATGGAGAGCTTCCCTTCCAGGATCTCTAAGTGACCACAGACGTGCTTCCCTCCAACAGGGGTCGCCAGAAGCCATGGGAACCAGCGCCAGGCTTCTGGGAGGTGGCTCCGGGAAGGTGGCCAAGAATGTGAATGCGGAGGTCAGTAATTCAGCCTTGACCACAGGGATGGCACTGTCGTGACCTTCATCTCCCTTGAGCCTCTCTGAGACCAAGACAGATGTTATCTGAGCTAACCTCAGTCCCCCCAGATACTGCACTACCGCCTGCTTTTCCTGTGACTCAGAAACGAGCTAGATGCCTACCAAGATCTGCACAAGAAGCTAGCCCAATCACAAGCTCCCCCCCCCCGTTATTCCCCCAAATTCCCAGGACTACCTTCTCAAAGAGTTTTTACTTTATCCTGGCTCTCCAAAAGCATCTTAGATCCAGTACTTAGCCTGATACTCCTTATAGAGAAGACTGAAAGCAGACGAAATACAGCCCTAAAAAGACACTTGGGCCTGATCTTTTCATTCTTCGGTCTCCACAGGGATATCCCAATGCCCCCTGTCTAAACATGTCAGCAAATTCCTGCCCACGGTGGTCACAAAAAACAACTTAGAAATCCTGGGGTTCACACAGTTGGCCCTTTTCCCGAGTCTGTATGAAGGAGGAACCAGAAGTCTTAGAAGCCCTGCCCAAGTCCCTACTCTCGAACATACCAACCTCCCTGTGTAAGCAGCAGCCTGTTGTTACAGATTGGTTACTGAGAGCCCCGAAGAGAAAATCCACAGCAGAGCTGGGGCCACCAAGGAAGCAGTGTCCCTGTGATCATCTCAAGGGCAGTGAGAAAAAAATCAGTAAGTTTCAACAGAGTGGCCTTGCTTAAACCACACTCCCGTGATATCTCTAGGGATGGGGCAAGGCCGAGAAGACCAAAACCAACACATGCACCAACCAGCCCCTTCCTATTCAATGTCAACTTGTAGGAAAACAGAAAGAGCAAAAGCATCAGGACAGACTTATTCTGGAACTAGAAAGGTTTAACCAAATTCCTAGATTCTAGAACAGGAGCATTTATCACAGTAAAAGGAGATAGGGGAGCTGTGACCTGGTCATTGGTTTCTGAAGATGACATCAGTGTCAGTGTGGAACAAAATTTGGCTTTTCCTTAATCTGGGGGTTGGTTTTTTTGTTTGATTTCCTTTTATGTGCGTGGGTATTTTGCCTGCCGGTATGTAAGTACACTGCATTCATGCACTGCCCCCGAAGGCCAGAAGAGGGGCTCAGATTTCCTGGACAGGAGTAACAAATTGGCTTTGAGTCACCATGTGAGACCGGGAATCAAACCTGGAACCACTAAAAGGGTACCTCATCTCTCAACCACTGAGTCATCTCTCCAGCCCCATACCATAGTCTGTTTTAAAGTGTTTTTACACAAAGTATTAAAATGTAAATCTGGGGCCAGAAAGATAGCTCTGATGGTAAGGTGCTTGCACCCAAATCTGACAGCCTGGGTTCAATCCCTGGGATCCACGTGATAGAAAGAAAGAACAGACTCCTGTGATTGTTTTCTGAGTTCCAATTTCCTACCATGGCATGAGTGCAACCCCACATACATGCACCATATGCAGTGCACACACGTGCACGCACACACGCATAAAAACCATTGTTTTTAAAATTTTTATTTTTATTTACTGTGTGTGTTTACACACAGCATCACATATATGGAGGTCAGAGAACAAAGTGAGACTCAATTCTCTCCTTCAATCCTCAGTCTCGGGATTGAACTCAGGTCAAAGTTTGGTCTTTACCTGATGAGACATCTCTTATTTGGTTTTTTGAGATAGATTTTCGCTCTAGCCTGAGCTGACTTGGAACTCACTTTATAGCCTATGTGAACCTTGAACTTACAAAGATCACATTGCCTCCACCTCCTGAGTGCCAAGATTACAGGCATGCGCCACCACAACCAGCCACATCTCCTAATTTTAAAAGCTTACGTTAAAAAGTAAACTTTAAACTGGGTAATGGTGGCGCACGCAGGCAGGCAAATCTCTGAGTTTGAAGTCAGCTTGGTCTACAGAGTGAGCTCCAAGGCAGCCAAGGCTTCACAGAGAAACCCTGTCTCAAAATAAAAGTCAGAGGGCCAGAGTCTGGTTCTCAGCACAGGGTGGGTGGCTCCCAACCACCTGTTAACCCCAGCTCCAGAGAATCTGAAATTCTCTATTCTCCTCAGGCACCCACACACAAGTGCGATATGCACGTGCACACATACACACGCACACAGACTCACAAACATATTAAAAATAAAGTATTTTACTTTTAAGTTTTTAATAATGCCATCATCCCCTTCTATTTGTGCCCTAGGACACCAAAAGCACCACAGGAAGGCAAACAGGCCGTCCAGAAGCTGCCAGCAATTTCTCAAACGATGTCAACTAGCAAGCTTTGCTCTGCCCTTATAGCTCTGAGACTCTGCTCTCCCAATTAAGCACTCTCAGTGTAAAAGAGGTGATCAACCCTGGAGCACATTCTTATTCTCCCCACCTCTACCCTCACCAAGAGCATCCCAGTGCCCTAGAAGGCACTGCCCAACAACACTGTTACTGTTCCCTCTGCTGACATCTTCTCTTATCACTCCTCTCTTACGCCTTCCATTTACCCAGAAAGAATCTAGGAAACCTCAACCTCCTATTGGTGTCACTTGATTATAAACACAACTAGGAAGTTAGCAAAGGAAATAATGTGTACACACACACACACACACACACACACACACACACACGGTGAGTATCAGTTATTTCAATCAAATGCAGTCTGACACCTCACATTGGATCTAAACCTTTGCCCTGTTCACTCAAGACCCATCCTAGATCCTACACATACTTCTCGGTCCTTGGCCCTCATTCTCTCTCCACTGCCTGGTTCTTTATTCTTTCGCTTGTTCTGAGGTGCGAGGTCCGGGTGAGGTACAGGAGGCGGGCAAAGCACTGAATCAAATACTGCTTGCTTAAGAACAATAAAGGTTTGCAAACCAGTGTCTTAGCATCTAGACAGCCTTCAGTGTTTACGGTTCCTATCATCCTCGTCATCATCATCACCACATCCTAATTCCTAATTCTAATGTAGTACAAGAGATGTACGTGCAGAAACACAGCTCAAGGCTAGGAAGAGGTATGAAGGAACTCAAAGGGGTTTTGAGCTTATAAAAATAGGATGACATGAGATGTTTCATTTTTTAGCATGGGTATAAAATGACAATTCAACTGGCAACCAGTTGTAAGAATGAATGAAGAGGAAACCATTGTTGTAAGTATAGAGACTCCTCGTAATCCTCTAGTATCAGGCGGGGAATACTGACCTGTGGTCACAGAACTTGGTAAATGGAGACAAGAGGATCAAAAGCTAGAGGCCAGCGTGGGCTATGTGAGACCCCCATCTCTGGGGAGGGAACACTCATCCAGCTCATCTAGAATCATCCCAGATGAGAGACAAGACTAAGATGCTCGCCTTATGAGAAGGGTCACTGGTCATTTCAGCTGAGTGGTGAGTGGGGTGGGGTCCTATTTATGACACAAGAGGGCAAGCCCCTCCCTTCCTGAAAGACAGTGCTGGGCACCAGCGCCTCCTCCAAGTCCTAATCCCTCTCCCAAGGTAGAAAGCACGGAGTGATCACTTGGCAAGGCGTGGGGGCAGCAGTGACAGACCAACAGGCCGGCTGCATTTTAAAGGAGGACCAGGAATGCCAGGGTAAAGGATTAGAGCCCAAAGGGAGCTGCCATCATGACAGATCTGTGAAGAGGGAAGCCTGAAGGGTAGGGGCAGAAGGATGAAGCCTAGGAGACCAACTTCTTCCACCAGGGAAATAACAGCCGTGGAGCCGGACTCTGCCTCAGTATCTAAGCCAGAATGGGAACCCGAGACACAACAGACACCTATAATCCAGCCAGATCTTGGGCCAGAAACAATCCTCACAGACCAACCAGGATCCCCACAGACGCAAAGTCTCCGGCACGAGCCCACTGCCCAACAGGAAACTGAATCCCAGCAGGAACCAGGCATTCAACAAAGATCTACACTCCAGAAATTTCTTGCCCCAATAGTCTCCCTTGCACCACAGCAATCATCCCTCCGCCAGAAAGTGCACTTGGATCAACAGGAAGCCACCTCTCAGCAGGGACCTGGGCTAGGAACCGTGTCTACAACTCCGCAGGGACCACAACTCGGAGAGGAACATGTGGGAATGACAGGATCTGGACCAACAGAACCATCTCTAGGTCCCCAAGAAACGGATGCTACATCTACAGTCTGGGCTGTATCTGGACCCAAAGAGAAACCCTCTGCACAAATGGACTCTGCATCCCAAGAGAGACCTGAACAGTCAGACCCTACGGCCCAGCAAACAACTCCAGTCAAAGGAGCCAAAACCAAGCAGGGACCTTGGACCGAGACGGGGTTTTTTTCAAGACTGCATGAACTATCCATACATCGGACAAGCATGGACTGGAAGACGTTCTTCGACTGGGTCACAGAGTCTGACACAGATGCACACCTGAGTTCATCTTCAAAGCCAAAGCCTCCAGAACCAAGGAGCACATCGTTGAGCTCAGGAAAGCCATTATTCTTCACAAAGAAACCTGACAGCGAAAAGGTGTCAGGACATGGTGGGAAATCACCACACGGGAAGAAAGCCTCCTTCCAGAACCACAAGCACTACTGGGACACAGGTGAGTCTCAACCTGGAAGACTGGCGCCTTCCAGGAACAGTCGTCTAGTCGTGCTAAGAATCTTCCGTGTCCAGGGTTAGCTCAGGGCATCTTTCAACAATCCTGTTGAAATAAAGAGCAAGACAACACCTCCCCCCCCCCAACACACACACACCATCAACCCCAGGGTCTGTAGAGAAGGAAACTGAGGCATAGAAATGAAAGGTCTCACACACGGCCCTGCAGTTTGGAAACAGCAAATAGGGGATTATAAACGAGGTTTTCTCCCCTTGCACCAGGCTGTCCTCCGCCCTACAAGAGATTTGGAGGAAATCGAATTGAGGTAGGAAAGAGCTCTAACTCAGGAATCGGGTCAAGGAAACCCTCCTCCACCTCTTCTCCCTCCTCCTCCACCATGAGTCCAAAAAAAAAAAATTGGGAACATCAGCTGTGGGGCAGACATAGCGCTAAGCAAGAGGAACACGCGCTCAGGGAGGGCCTTACCTTCGGAGCGCGGTGTAGACAAGCTTCGGTGGGCTCGGCGCCGAGGGAGGACTGCGTCACCGAGTCTAGAAGCCTGGGAGAGCAATGAGAGGGACAGCCACGGAGCCGGTCCCGACGGGAGCCCCGGGGAGGGCTGGGTCCCGAGGCCCGCGACGGCGGCCTTCCACCTCAGGTGGCGGCCTCCTCCCCTCGCTCTGGGAGGCAGTCCAGGCTTGCTTCGCCAGGTGCCGGAGAAGCGCTCCGGGTTCCAGAAGCTTCTGGCGCGCTGAGAGCGCAGCGAGCCACGTGTGTGTGTGTGTGTGTGTGTGTGTGTGTGTGTGTGTGTGTGTGTGTGTGCGCTGCGCGCGCGAGCCTCGGGCCGCCTGGTTTCCCGCCTTTTCCCGGGCACGTGGGCTCCCTTCACCTTCCGCTCCCTCTCAGCTCTCTTTCCCCATCCCTTTGAGTCTGAGGAAGGGGACCAGACCGCTCGGAGGTCAGGGCCAACCCGGGCTACCCAGAGGGCTCCTGGCCAACCTGAGCTACGGGGTACCGACCCTGCCTCAAATATAAGGCGAGGACAAGCGGGGGGTCGGGGCGTGGAGAAGGCGGGGCTTCCCAACGGCTACCCCCCGCGGCCCCGCCCACGCCCCGCCGGCCCCGCCCACGCCTTGGGCTGCGGGAGGACCCGGTGCACTCCGGCCCGCAGGCGTTTTCTCACTTCTGTTGCAAGCGGGCGGGCGAGGCTCTGCACCTGCACGTGAGACGGCAGAGGACTCTCTGTCGGGGTGACGCTAGCTTGCTGCCCTGGAGACACTTTTCGCCGCCTCCAGGGTTGCATTTTTGTATTATTATTAATTTATTATTTATTCATTCATTTTTCGGCGCCGCTGTTGTTGGCTGCGGTTCCTTTAAATCCGCGCGAATGGGCGGGCCCAGGCTTTGCGCCCCACCTCTGAAGGGAGGAGCCCAGCGAGGAGCAAGGCCAGGATTGGACGGCTCGGGGGCCTGGCGGTGGTGTGTACCAGGGATTGACTCTAGGGGAGGGACTCCGTGGTTGGAACTGGGCCCCGCGCCAGGACTGGAGAGAATTGATGGAGCCAGCCGTGAACTCGGGGCCCGCCGCGGGCCAGGCCTCCAAGCAGGCCAAGGAAGGGTCGAAGAGCCGCAGTCGCAGGCGGTGGCGGAAAGGCAAGATCAAAGGTGAGCCGGTAGAACGCGGTTGGAACCCCACACACACCCCGCGGGGCACTGGGGAACCGGGCGGACTGACCCACTTCCCCGAGACGGGGAGACCGCGGACTGGCCCACCACCGCCTGCGTGGGGGGCGAAGGGGGTGATGTGAGAGTGGAAGCGCCACCCCGACGTACGGATTCCCGGCCGCCCCAGTGTTGGGAGAAGTGTCCGCCGCGCAGTCCGTCCTCATTAGGAATGGGGTTCCCGCTCCGGACCCTTTTTGTCTGTGTGACCAAAAGCAACCGTGGCATCTTTAGCGTTTTCGACCTGGGAAATAGTTCAAGAGCCGGTTGTCATGCCTTCTGCCCTCTGAAGAGGATAATGGGGAAGAATTTTACCCGCTGTTCCCAAAAGACGTTTAGGCAGCACATAAAAGGTAGGCGGGAGGGGTACCCTGTAACTGGCGAAGTTCCTCACGGCCCCGACTCTCCATCCACCCCTCTCCTCGCTGGCAATCGACCTTCCTTCGTCTGCCCAACAACACTGGGGGTGAAGCTTCCTGACCTTCACGATTTCCAAAACGGGAGGGCTTTTTTAAGTTGGCTAGCTTCCCTGGAGCTGGAAGGCTGGAGGAATGGTGACAGACCAACCGAAGGCGTTGCAAGGCTCAGTCAGAGCAGTCCTGGCTCAGTTGTGGGTCTTGTCTGTTTTGTGGAGCTGCTTATAGCCAAACCTAGGGCCTGGCGAACGCTAAGCTAACGCTCCGACATTATCTATCTGCAGTCCATGTGTCTTTATCAGTCCCAGTGTGCAGGCAAAAAAAACAAAACGAAACAAAAACTGACCCCAAATTCATTATCCCCCCTACCTCCCTTGGTAGACAAAGGTAGCATTACAATCAGCTCTAGTACCTGTGCTGGCCCAGACAAGTTGGAGCCCAGGCAGGAGCCCGAAGACAGTCTGCTGTCCCACGACAAAGATACTTCGCAGGGCACTCTGCTTTTGAGGCACTGTAGAACCTGTGTTTTAGATCCATTTCACCAAATCGCTACTAGCTGTGAGGCGATAAACAACAGGCTCCTTCCCCTGCTTTTGTCCTTTTGTTTTCTTTTGTTTTCTTTTTCCCCTGAGCTCTAAACTGGCATGCTGATGGCAGTATCTGACTTGTAGGGCTGTTGTAAGATTCAAAAGCATGTCGTTTGGCACACGGTAAGCCAGTGAGCGCACTGCCGGTCCCTGACGGACACAGCGGATGTGTCCGACTTGTTTACCTAGAATGCAGGCACACAGGCATTCAAATATTTATGAGGTTGATAAGGGAAGGAATGTGTGAAGCGTGACGTGGGCTATTAATAGCCGAGCTGCTCTTAGTGTCTGAGGAGTCGGAAAGAATCTGCTTGAGTAAGGACCTTTGCACGGGGCCAAGTCAAACCTACTCACAGAGCTCTGAGAATTGCTTGTCGTTTCCTGAGGCCCATCCTGGTGCCAGGCATCAGACCTGTGAATCAGAGCCCACCCCTGCCCCCAAGGGTTTCCTGACTGGCTGGAGCTGTCTTTTTCCATCCGTGTAATCTTGCCAGTAACTGGATGAGACTGCTGTCATTATGATCAGCCCATTTCCCAGATGATGACACAGAGGCACTGAGCCAGCTGAACTTCCTTATCTGGCCGCTGAAGGCAGAAAGATGGACACCTTCCGCCTTCTCAGGGCAGGGAGTGTGGAAACTGGCAACTGCTGGACGCCCCAACCTTAATTCTGGATCCAAAAGGCTCTAGTTGCTAAGATTCAATCCCCAGACATTCACTAGAAGTACCAGGCAGGTCTCAGCTTTCTGTGGCTAGCATGACAGACTCGGCAGAGCTGGGGACACAGATGGTAATAAGACTATTGTTGCCGGGTGTGTGGCACATACCTGTGATCCCAGTACTTGGGAAGCTGAGTCAGGAGGCTTGCCATTAGTTCAAGAACAATCTGGGCTATATAGTGATTTACAGGCCAGTCAGGGCTACAGAGTGAGACTCCGTCTCAACCTCTCCTGCTTGCCCATTTAAAAAAGTCTATTGTAGCCAGGCCGTGGTGACACACGCCTTTAATCCCAGCACTCAGGAGGCAGAGGCAGGTGAATCTCTGAGTTCGAGGCCAGCCTGGTCTATGGAGCAAGTTCCTGGACAGCCAGGGATACACAGAGAAACCGTGTCTCGAAAAACGAAAAGAGAGAGAGAGAGAGAAGGAGGAGGAGGAGGAGGAAAGAATAAGCCAAAATTTTTTTTTAAATCTATATCAAACAAGCCAATGTGATAAATACAACAGAAGGAGAAATCCTGGAGCTAGGGATGTAGCTTAGTTATTAGAACACTTGTCTAGCTTGCACAAAGCCCTAGGGTCTGTCTCCAGGACCACATAAAGTAGGCATGGTGGCATAAGCCTGTGACTCAGAAGTAGGGAGGTGGAGGCAGGCATAATATGAGGCTAGCCTGAGCTACATGAGACTCTGTCTTCAAAAAGAGAAACTCCAGAGAAAATGATCATGGGAAGCTTTTCCAAGGAGGTGATGTCAGACCCATGGATAGGCAGGCATTAACTTCTGACCAAGGAAAAACAGCAACATGAGCAAAAAGAGCCTTGATGCTGGAAGGAGCAGCATATGGCAAAGACAGCTCCTGGTTGGAGGGAGGCTGGTGACAGGAAGCTAGGCAGACACGGTGGGCTCCAGGGTTGGCAGGCCATACCCAAGTCTGAGGCTTTATCCTGAGACGAAGGCAGGGAAGCCCTGAAGGGCTGGAAGAGCAGGATCAGATTTACGTTTTCAAAAGATCCTCTGGATGCTTTGCCAAAACAGGCTAAAGTCAGAGGCACGCGCGGAGAGCTTTAATCATCCACATGAGGCTGTTACAGTGTAGACCAGGGAGAGGCAACTGAGGTGGGTGACATCCCAAGTTGCTGAGGCTCCGAGGACATAGGGAGGCTGGGACTGGGTCCGGCTTAGAGGGGAGAGGGTGAGGGAGCTGGACAAGGTAACTCCTTAAGTTGGCTTGAGCAAATAGCTCTGTTCTCAACACACACACGTATAGAGATTCTTTGTACTGTATATATATATATATATATATTTTTTTTTTTTTTGGAGGCAGGGTCTCATATATATCCCAGGCTGGCTTTACACTCACTATATAGTCCAAGATGACCTTGAACATCAGATCCTTTTGACTCCACCTCCACAGTACTGGGGATTACAAGTGTACACCCCCACCCTCGGGCTGTATTGTACTAGGGATCAAATTCAGGGTTTGTGTATGCTAAGCAAGCACCCCGCCAGCTGAGCACTGGTGGACTGGATATCTCCAGTCCCAGTATATGAATTCATAAAAACATGAACACATCCCCATATAAGCTGGCAATCCCAAACAAAAACCTACACTCACACGCTAAAGAACACACATATGTCACACAACACACAACACAAACACACATCCCTTCAGATATATCAAGAAACATGAAAGTACATTGCCCTGGTACATCCCCAGAAACCAAAGTCCAGGCCTGATAACATCTGACAAGTGGCTTCTCGGGTCAAAGGGCTTGAGGAGCTGAGAGCATGGTTCAGTGGCAGAACATTTGTCTAGCATGTGCAAGTTTGATTCCCAGCACTAAAGGGGGAAAATATGTCCCAGGGCAAAGGGCTCCCTTCCCACCAGGCCCCCCTCAACCCTACCTTTGCCCCATTCCTGTCATGCTCACCCATGGCCCCATTGGGTATGCCCTTACCCCAGTGCCCTCTGCCTGGGATTCTGGCAATCTCACTATCCTTCTCTCCTGGCTCTAGCCAGCCTGGTCTTCAGGGACCCGCCTTGAGTGGGGCAAAGAGCAGGGCCCTGAAGTCACAAGGCTGGGAAGACCCAGCCCCTTCCCCGCTGGATCTTCCAAGCCAGTTGTTTTTCTAAAAATGTTCTTCCCCTTCAATAAATAGCCCAACCTTGGACTCCCCACATGTCTGGATTGGGGGGGCAGTCAGAGCAGGGTGAGCTGCGAAAGGTACATGGCAAGGTTCGCAGCATGGGAAGTGGATGAAGCAAGGCTTAGACAGTGGGAAATTGCACTGTCAGATAATATTGCTTTACCAAGTACATTAAGCACTGACTAAGAGCTGAACACAACAGTCAAGGCCCTGAACTCAGGGAGCCTAGAATCTCACGGGGAGACAGAGCAAATAATAGGATTAGGAAATCATACCGTGTATTAGGGTACTGGCAAGGGGCTGTAATGAGAAACAACCCGACTCAGCGTCTCAGTGAAGCTGAGCTGAGTGAGCCCACAGAACAAAGCATGCATGTCCATGCCACACCTCCCCGGGCCGGGGACATAGATCAGCAGTAGCACACGCTTGGCGCACAGGAGTTCCACGGGGTTCCACTCCCAGGAGGAAGAGGGGGAGCCCCATGAGATGCTGCTTATGGAACAGTTCACGCACCCCGAGTTGCCAGAATGGCCCAGCAGTTTCCAGATGAGAAAGACAGGCTTACCTAGGATCACCCAGCAAGGGACTTGGGCCAGTTTCCCACCAGAACTGTTGCTTAGCTTAACTGCTCCCTGAGACTCTGGTCCTTTTGTTTATCTGTTTGCTGGTCCTGGGAAGGTATGGCCCTCTCCGAAGTTCCCAGCCACCGACTTGGCCCTTACTCTACCCCTTTCATGCCCTCTGCCTTCACAGGTTTGCTGGAGTGCGCTAGGCCTTGGGGCCTTCCCCTCCTTCATCAAGACGACAGTCCAGGGACAGAGGCTGAGGACTCACCCACAGCCAAACAAATGTTGCTGACGCCTCAGGGCCTCCTATTTGCAACAGGCTCTTTCAGAGGCCCGACGCCTCGTTTTTTCATTTGTTATTTTGTGTTCCTCCTACATAGTCATACTCCACTTTATGAGCTTCGAGCGTCCATAAAAATCTGTTTCTGTCCTAGAGGAGACAGACATGAAAACAAGTAAAGCAAACGCGCAGGTGCTAAGGCAGAACGTGCTAAGGCAGAAATAAGTGTTGGGGGGTGAATGAGGGTGGACTTTAGGGATGGGGAAAGGCAAGGTAGGGACCACCTCCGGTTGAGTCCTGAGGGTGAGAAAGAGCCGGCTGGGCAGGGAGCATGTGGAAGAACTGGCAGAAGTGTCTGAGCCTTGGTTTCCCCATATATTAAGTGGAATTGACTGTCACAGCAGGTGGGCTACGGAGGGCAGGAGGTAAGTCAAGGCTGTCTGTGGGAATACCACCTACTAGGATCTGTGACTCACTGCCCTTAATAGGCTTTTGTCCTCCCAGGAGAAAGAAGCAGGGCTGGCCACCACCACTTCTGCCCTAACAGCTGGGGACATCTGTACCAGGGCCAGTCTTGGGGGTGGGGACTGACATCACTGAGCCTTTGGCTCCCTGAATCCACTTGGGGGAGAGGGAGGACAGCTTGGCTGGGGGAGAGGGCACAGTGTGTTCAGGACTAATGCCGGAACTCCCGGGTCCTACGGGGGAAGACTAGGACTGGATCCCCAAGTCTGAGGGAGGAGAGGCTGGGGCGGGGGTGGGGGGTGGGGGGCAGTCCTGACTCTGAGCAAGTGGGAGCTGGGGCATGGACTCCTTGGTCTGAGCAAGGAGGGGCTCAGGGGCAGGACTCTGGGGTTCTAAGGAAGAGGAGCCTCTCTCCCTTGAGCTGGAGTAGCAAGCAGGCAGGAGGGGCGAGGAGTTGAACTCCGGGCTCTATTTACATGTGGTTCTCACATGTGGTTTTGGATGGGAGGTGAAGCAAATGGCCACGCCCTGGCCAGGCTGGTCCCTCCCCCAGTTTACTGCCCCAGGCTGCAACTGGCACTAGCCACAGACCTGCAGTGCCAGCTTGGGGAGCTCCAGTCTGAAGATGGCAAGGAGGGGTGAGTGCAGGGACAGCTGAGACAGAAATGACTGCTGCTTCCAGAACTGGGCCCGGAAGGGAGAGACCCTGTCTTCTAGGGAAACGAGGTTACAGACCCAGAAGCTAGAGCCCTAGGCTTCCGAAGGAAAGAAGCACTTGGGAAGGTTGTAATGGCCCTACCAAAGGGTCAAGGTCACCTTACAAATAACAGGGAAGCTAAGGAGAGCACGGACTCTGGAGGAAGATCACAGAGGACTCTGGATGTGGGAGGCCGAGCAGAGGCCGAGCAGAGCGTGGAGCGGGTTTTGAGGGACAGGAGTTAAGCTTGCGAGTCCTAGGAGGAATGCTGCATATGCAGGGACCCTGGACCTAGAAACTGGGGTTTAACTAGGCTCTGCCATTATCCCTACAACCTCCAGCTCCTTAGTGACCCTCAGCTTCCCCTGCTGTAAAAGAGGATGCTGGCAGTAATGAGAGCTGAACGAACGCACTTAGGCCTTGGCATGGGTTTGGCTAGTGGGCCCAAGATTAGCTGCTTGAACTGCTGTTTCAGGCGGGAGAGTGGGACAGTGCAATGTACAGCAGGTGGCCAAGGCTGAAAGCTGGGTGGCCATCTAGAGAAAGGATGCTGGACTTTGGGAGTCCCGCAGAGAAGCAGGGAGGGAGCTGGAGTTTGGAAGAGATTCTACAGGCTTGCTTGGGTAACTAGGAGTGAGTCTGTGGGGCAGGAAGGCTGGAATTATGAACGGGGCTCAGAAGGAGACCTGGGTGTGGAAGACAGTCCTAGCAGGAGTAATGGCTGGACTGGAAGATTAACTTTCCCAAACAGTGTTAGAAGGGAAGGGCTTGTGGACCACACCGGGAGGCTGAGAAGGAAACTTGGAATGGGGCTTGAACGCGCAGGTCTTGAGAAAGGGGACTGCTGGGCATCCAGACTTCCCAGAATCCAAAAGACAAGTCCAAAGAATAAACAAAAATATAAGTTCACCCTTGAATACCTGGAAGGAAGAAGGAAGAGGGTGGGCCGGCTTCTGGGAGGAGAAGCAGTGAGCCAGATCCTTTCTGGACTCAGATTGGACTCCCAGATCCAGGAAGGAGGGGAAAGGCATGGACAACAGGAGAGACAGGGACTCCGGGTCTGAGAGAGAGTCTGAGGGCTTTGACTCCCAGCTGCTAGGCAGAGAGAAGATGAGGCCCCAGACCCCTGAAGACAAGGGAGGAATTCCTAGGTGTGAGAAAGAAGAGGAGGGAAGGCCCCTGAATCCCCAGGAGGTTTGGAACAGACCCCTGAGTCCAAGGAAAGAGAGGGCTACAGCTTTGGGCTTCCGAACCTAAACAAGGATGCTCCTGGGTTTGAGTACTTGGGCCTGAGGGAAGAGAGGTAGGACCCAGGCTCCTGGGCCTGACTGAGCAAGGGATCACACGCACCTTCCCATCTTCCCACAGCCTCGGCGTTCTCACACAGTATGGACCTGCGCACAATGACACAGTCGCTGGTGACACTCACAGAAGACAACATGGCCTTCTTCGCAAGCCAGGGCCCTGGAGAGACAGCACGTCGGCTGTCCAAAGTCTTTGCAGGTGTACGGGAACAAGCGCTGGGGCTGGAGCCAACCCTATGCCACCTGCTGGGCGTGGCACACCATTTTGACCTGGACACAGAGACACCAGCCAACGGGTACCGCAGCCTGGTGCACACATCCCGTTGCTGCCTGGCACACCTGCTACACAAATCCCGCTATGTGGCCACCAACCGCCGAAGTATCTTTTTCCGTGCCAGCCACAACCTAGCAGAACTGGAGGCCTACCTGGCCGCCCTCACCCAGCTCCGTGCTCTGGCCTATTACGCCCAGCGCCTGCTGGCCACCAACCGACCAGGGGTGCTCTTCTTTGAGGGTGACGAAGGACTCACCGCTGAATTCCTAAAAGAGTATGTCACGCTACACAAAGGCTGCTTCTACGGCCGCTGCCTGGGCTTCCAGGTGAGTCCCTGGCCGTTGTCCCCCTGGCTCACAGTGAGGCGCTGGTGGCCGGTGACTTGTTCCTGAAGCAGGCAACCACAGTAGTCAGAGTTTCTGGATTCAGGAACCAGACCTCAGATTGGCAGGGAAAAGGGAGAGTTGGCAGGAGCTCAGAGCTGGACTCCGGGGGTCTCCAACTCACAACCACAGCTAGATCGTCCATGTATCAGAAACCTCTTCACCAGGTGGGCCTGGTAACTCAGGCCTGTTACATCCCAGCTACGTGGGAAGCTGAGGCAGGAGGATTACAGAGTGAGATGTCCAAGGCTGGGCTTACAGAGTGAGCTGAAGGCTAGCCTTGGTAACTAGTGAGCCCTGTCTCAGAAGTAACAAGAAGGCTGGGCCGTCACTCAGTGGTAAAACATTTGTCACGCATGTCTGAGGCCAGAGCTTCGATCCCTAGCACGAGGAGAAGGGGGAAAAGAGGTTCATTTGCTTTTCCCTTTTCCTTCAAGCATTACAGATTGAACTTAGGGCCTCACCAATGTTAGGCGAGCTGTCTGCCCCTGCGCGCTGTACCCAGCCCTGCTCACTCTCGTGTGTTACCTGTCTGGCCCCTGAAGTTCATTTGAGTTTGAGCCCCCCCCAGGAGGGTGATTAGTATTGATCTCAAAGGTCTGTTCTGTGTGACTGCACCTCTGTCCTGTTCACTGAGATTCTGGAAGGGATAGAAGATGTCAGACAGGCCCCTGGGCCTGGTTGCTATAGAAATCTCACAATTTCTAGGCAGCCCCTAGGACAGGGCCAACACACCCATCCGAGTTGGTGCTGATGGTGAACACCTGGCTGTTGCGGCTGCTCTCGACCCTGAACTAGACATTCTGACTTTAGCTGTGGGCCTTCTACCTTTTGCCCATCCCAGAGCACCTCAGAGGGATGCAGCCAGTCTGTCACCACACAGAAGAAAGTGAGGCAGCCTGATACCCTCAGCAGGCTGAAGCAGAAGGATTATTAAGAGATAGAGGCTAGCCTGAGCTACATCATATGTACCAGGCAAGCCAAGGCTATATAGAAAGACCCTGTCAAATAGATAGATGGATAGATAGGTGGATGGATGGATGGATGGATGGATGGATGATTTGGGGACTAAAAAATTGGGGAACCTAGAAAACTAAAATTAAAGCAGAGACCCCAGTTGCCCCTGTCTGAGGTCAGTGCTGGCTGTACCAAGGAACCCCAGCAGTGATCCCAGGAGCTCTGTGATGCTGTAGCCCCTTCCAACAGCTGTGGCCTCGCCTCACTCCACTGAGAGATGAGCCCACCCCTCTGTGAGCTTCCCTGCCCCTCTCTACCACTCCAGGCTTCCTGGGGGGGCCAGCTGGTCCTGAGCAACCCAACACAGTTATTTCTGGGACTCTCCCCTCACCCAAACTGATCAGCCCAGCAGAGCCAGACATCTCCCTGCCTTTACTACTTTCATGTCCTGGCACCAGGACTGGAAAAAAAAAACTTCCAGACTGCCTGAATCAGTGTCCTAGCCACAAAGGCCAGGAGCTCCCGTGCTCTCTGGCCTACTGGGTCCCTGGCCAAGAAAATGGCCCGGGCCACCTGGCCCCTCCTGAGGACCAGCTCTGCTGGAGTGCAAGATAGCATCACCTCTAAACCATCAGCTTCCAGGAAGACAGAGGCCTCCAGACCTCGGATACTGCTCCATCCCTGCCCCCTCCCCAAACCTGGCATGCTGCAGAACGTGTCCAGTGTTTACTGAATCAAAAGAACTCTGCTAACTCCTTGCCTTAGCCTCCTGTGGCTGAGTCTCCTCTGAAATTCTCATTGCCTTCCTGTCTGTTTCCTCTGCCGCCTGCCATATGTCTCCCCAGTTGTCCCTGGCAGCCATCATCCCTTGTACAGGCCTAAGCTGATCTCCTCAAGGTCTGTACCTGTCTTGGATCATTTGCCCATTCTGGCTTTTAGTTGTCCTATAGCCTCACAGTCTGCCTCCCAACTGTTCTTCTGATGTCAAGACGTCCCTGTGTGTTCTCTACCCCCCCAGTTCACAGCCCTCCAGATGCTCAGAATGAAATTCAGGTCCCTCATCTAGGACCCTGTAAGAGCCTTCTTTGCTCTCGTTCCCTGGCTCTGCTCCAGGCACACCATCGTGTTCCCCGTTCCGTCCTCCCCGTCAGCACCCCTCCTTTGCCCTGCTACCCATGTGCAGCATTGCAACTTCAGCTTCTGCACGTGCTCTGGCCTCTCCTGGGAATGCCCCCTCTCCTCATCTAGATCCCTACCCCAGGCCTGGCCAGGTAGCCTGGCCAGTGGTCATCGCTGAAGCCCCTCCACCTAGTGTCTTCCTTCAAATCATTAGTTGGCTTAGACATTGCAGTGCACCTGTTGATCTGTGGTGTGTGGTATATGCCCCCCACCACCTCCATAACCCTTCCCCAGCATCCCCTTCCCTTCAAGGAGACCAGGTACATGAGAGGGCCCGGGATGACGCCCACAGAACGCCGTAGGAGCTCAGTGAAAGCTTACTAAATGCACGTGCCTCCCATCTCCTCCCCATCTTGTGCCCCACCTCACACCCTCTCCTGGGTGGTTGGGTGACACAGCAATCCCTTCACAGTTCACGCCTGCCATCCGGCCGTTCCTGCAGACTCTCTCCATCGGGCTGGTGTCCTTCGGGGAGCACTACAAACGCAACGAGACGGGCCTCAGTAAGTGGCAGCTGGGCCTTGCCCACACCCCCTCCTGCCGCCCTTTCCTAATAATGCAACTGAGCAGCCTGGCTGCCACCGGGGCTCCTTGACACCCCTCCCGGCCCCCAGGTGTGACTGCCAGTTCCCTCTTCACTGGTGGCCGATTTGCCATCGACCCAGAGTTGCGTGGGGCAGAGTTTGAGCGGATCATACAAAACCTGGACGTGCACTTCTGGAAAGCCTTCTGGAACATCACTGAGATCGAGGTGCTATCGGTGAGCTCAGGGCCAGGGGAGAGCCTCTGTACAGATGGAGACCCTGAGGCCCAGCCGAGTGAGATCCAGTGAAGCCACAGCTGCCACTGCAGGGTCCCAAGCATAGCACATGTGGGGAAAGACTGGGCTGGGGAGAGAAAGTGTGTGGTATGTACCCCCACCACCTCTGTAACCCTTTCCCAGCATCCCCCTCTGTTCCCTTCCCAGTCTCTGGCCAACATGGCATCAACCACCGTGAGGGTAAGCCGCTTGCTAAGCCTGCCACCTGAGGCCTTTGAGATGCCGCTAACCTCTGACCCCAAGCTCACAGTTACCATCTCACCTCCCTTGGCACACACGGGACCAGCACCTGTGCTAGCCAGGCTCATCTCCTACGACCTGCGGGAAGGACAGGTATGCCCGCAGTCCCAGAGAGTGGCAGCCCCAGCCCAGCATCCTGTAGGCCCCGAGCCTACCCCTGGAGGAAGAAGGCCCTGGCCGACCACCCTCTGTCCTTACCACCAGGACAGCAAGATGCTCAACAGCCTGGTGAAATCCGAGGGCCCACGGCTGGAGCTGCGCCCACGGCCCCAACAAGTACCCCGCTCACGGTCCCTGGTAATCCACATCCACGGTGGTGGCTTTGTGGCCCAGACCTCCAAATCCCATGAACCCTACCTCAAGAACTGGGCCCAGGAGCTAGGGGTCCCCATCATCTCCATCGACTACTCCCTGGCCCCTGAGGCCCCTTTCCCCCGAGCTCTGGAGGAGTGTTTTTTCGTCTACTGCTGGGCTGTCAAGCACTGTGCCCTGCTCGGTGAGACCCAGGTCCCTGCTTTCGTAAAAAGTCTCTCCCTTTCCTGTCCTCTCCCTGGCCACCCTTCTTCAACCCCTGGCCCATCCTGCAGAGGTGCTAAGTCCCTAGGTCCTGAGCCTCTGCCTCACCTCTGCCTGCCCCTTGCCTGGCCCCATCCCTTGCCCGCCTCCACCGCCCTGCCATGGGCCGGCCCCACTGTGCCCACCTTCATCTTGACCACTTCACCTCTGCCGCCTGCTCCCTTATCCCCGACTTCGTTGCTGGCCCCTTCCCTCCTGCCTCTACTTCCCCCCCAGCTTCCCCTATCCTGCTCTCCTGCACGGCCACTCTGCTGGCTGGCTCACATGGCCTTTTTGCCAGGCCCTCACACCCCATCTTAGAATGCCCGAGTTTCAGGAGGACTCTAGGGCACAGAGCAGAGTGCGGCTGTTCCCAGCCTGAGCCCTACCTTTGTTTTCCCAACTTCCACTGTCCCTGTCTGGGGAAAACTGCCCTGAGCTCCCCTTTCCCGCCACCTGCCCTTGCCGCTGCCCCCCAGACTTCCCAGCCTCCCCGGCACTTTGTCTCCATCCTCGGACCACTGTCTACCAGGTCCAAATCCACGCCTCTTCTCGCCAGTAACTAAAATGGCAGTCTGTCTGATCGTGGGGACTGCGTAAACCTCATTGCCAGACTACGACCGGGTCGTTCTCCCCACAACTAGGTTCAACGGGGGAGCGGATATGCCTCGCAGGGGACAGTGCAGGTGGGAACCTCTGCATCACCGTGTCCCTTCGGGCTGCGGCCTACGGAGTGAGGGTGCCAGACGGCATCATGGCAGCATACCCAGTCACCACCCTGCAGCCCTCCGCCTCTCCCTCTCGCCTTCTGAGCCTCATGGACCCACTTCTACCACTCAGTGTACTCTCCAAGTGTGTCAGTGCCTATTCGGGTAAGGCCCGGGCCCTCGATGCCTGAATGCCTCAGATACTATCTGGCCTAAAAAGAGAGAGCCACTCAGCCTCCTACGTGCATTCTGCAGGTACAGAAACGGAGGACCGGTCTGACTCAGACCAGAAGGCGCTGGGCATGATGGGACTGGTGCAGAGGGACACATCCCTGTTCCTCAGAGATCTCCGTCTGGGTGCCTCCTCGTGGCTCAACTCCTTCCTGGAGCTAAGCGGACGCAAGTCCCAAAAGACCCCAGCTGCCACAGCAGGTGAGTTAGATCTTGTTCCAAGGCACCTGGTCAGGACAGCCCAGACAGACACCTTGACCCAGCATAAGCCCTGAAACATAAGTCCTGGCCCTGGCTGTAAACAGTGGAGATCCAATTCAATTAAAGGATGGAGGCCCAGTGTCTCCAAGATGGCCATGACGTGGACTAGACACACACATCATCCAGAAAGGGATAAAACTGAGAGACACAGCCGGGTGGTGGTGGTGCACACCTTTAATCCCAGCACTCGGGAGGCAGAGGCAAGTGGACCTCTGTGAGTTCAACACCAACCTGGTCTACAGAGTTGAGCTCCAGGATAAGCCAGAGTTACAACAGAGAAACAAAAAAAAAAAAAAAAAAAAAAAAAAAAAACCCAACAACAACAAAAATCCTGAGCGACATACAGGACATTTTGGAGAGCAGATCCATGTGGCTCTAGACACAAGCTCCCTGGGAAAGTAACATACCGTTAGCTGCTTGTAAACAGAAGCTCCTTTCAAGCTTAAGTTCATTCATACCCTTTGGTCAAGTGGTCATAAAAAGCTGGCAGAGCTTCCTGCTTAGGAGTCCAAAGGCAGCTAGGCAGGACATAATTCCGAGGTAGAGCCCCTGCCTAGAATCCCCCAGTGAGGGGCTGGGGGTGTGGCTCAGTGGTAGAGCCCCTGCCTAGAATCCTCCAGTGAGGGGCTGGGGATATGGCTCAGTGGTAGAGCCCCTGCCTAGAATCCCCCAGTGAGGGGCTGGGGGTGTGGCTCAGTGGTAGAGCACTTGCCTAGAATCCAGTGAAGGGCTAGGAGTTAGCATGTGCAAGAATCTGGGTTCTATCCCCAGCACCACAGACGACAAATTACCGTACGTTATGTTCCCTCTGGGGGAACAAGTTCTTATATTCTTATAACTTATAAGCTAAGGACTATACGTCATTATATAGAGGGGAAAATGCCCCAGAAGTCAACTGACTTGCAGGTCCCAGTCTTCATGCATGCACATTCTACCCTACAACAAAGCCCTACCTCTGAGACCACCAGCCCTGGACACAGACACACCCCACCCACCCAAGAGTCTTGGGGGAGGGGCTCCACTGTACTATTGGCCCACCTACACACAACCAGGCTTATCATGTGGCCTCAGGCAGCCTCTGTCTTTTGCCCTTCCTCCAGAGGCATTGCGACCCTCTGAGTCCATGCGCAGGAGTGTGTCGGAGGCAGCCCTGGGCCAGCCCGAGAGCTTGCTGAGCACAGATTCCCTGAAGACAAAGGACTTGAGCTTTAAGAGCAGCTCAGAGATGTCAGACAACCCTGATTTGTCGCAGTCGATGGAGACCCTTGGCCCCTCCAAACCCTCCGATGTCAACTTTTTCCTGCGGCCTGAGATTTCCCAGGAAGAGGCTGAGGCCAAAGACGTGAGCACCATGGACAGAGTCCCTCGCGAGCGCGCCGCCTTCCCGGAGGGTTTCCACCCGCGGCGCTCCAGCCAGGGTGCCCTCCACATGCCCCTCTACTCGTCACCCATCGTCAAGAACCCCTTCATGTCTCCTCTGCTGGCCCCTGACAGCATGCTGAAGACCCTGCCGCCGGTGCACATTGTGGTGAGAACAGGGCCTGCAGGGTGCGCTGGGCGGGGAGGGATTGGAGGGGGGCGTGGGTGCCCTGGGGAAGCGAGCTGGCCAGGCCAGGGTGTCTGTTGTCGTTTGCAGTTTTGCTGGGCCAGGAGGCTTGGGCGGGTGGAGAAGAGGGGCGGGGCCGAGGTCAGGGATTCCGTTAACCTGGTCTCCGTCGGTTTCCCACGCCTCCCCCCTCCCACTCTCTTCCCCACTCCCCGACACTCCCCGGCCTCCGTCCCTCCTTCCCCGTGCCGGACCACGCGCTCCGCCCTCTCTCCGACCCCGACCCCTGCTCTCTCCAGGCCTGTGCTCTGGACCCCATGCTGGACGACTCGGTCATGTTCGCGCGGCGACTGCGCGACCTGGGCCAGCCGGTGACGCTGAACGTGGTGGAGGACCTGCCGCACGGCTTCCTGAGCCTGGCGGCGCTGTGCCGCGAGACCCGGCAAGCCGCGGAGCTGTGCGTGGAGCGCATCCGGCTCGTCCTCACCCCGCCGGCCGCGCCGCCCGTCTGAGCCGGAGCTGGGGACGGCGGGGGGCGACACTAAACACCTCTTGCTCCCATCCGCGCAGGCCTCCGTGATGAGTGCGGGCTGGGCGGGAGGGGGCGGGCTGTGCCTTACTTAGGACCGTGGGGGGGCGGGGCGGGGCCGCAAGCTGAGCCTGGGGGAGGGGGACGCACACACGCCGTCACCGGACAGCCGGACCTTCGCTCCGACTCCGCCTTCTGCTGCTGCTGTGACCCACCGCGGTTAGGCGGTTTGCTTTTGTAAATAAAAGTTATTTCATTAGTTAGGCCTTTCAAAAAATAGGGAGCGTGTTTGCCCGGCGGGTGGCAGCACCGGGCTCAAGGTGCCGCGAAAGGGAAAAAGCAGGCTCTGCGGACCCGGACCCTGGCTTCGCTCACAACCAAAGCCACCTAAAACGCGAGTTCGACCTGCCTGTGATGCTCCTTAAAGCCTCGCAGGCCTAGACCCCGGTAGACCCCGGGTTTAGTGAGACAGGGTCAGGGAGGGTTTCCCAGAAAAGATGACCTTGGCCTTCAAAGGAGAACACGGCTGCTGAGATGGTTCGGTGGTTAAGAGCCCTAATTGCTTTTCCGGAGGACTCAGGTTCAATTCCCACCACCCACACGGGAGCTCATAACTGTAACTCCAGTCCTAGGGACTCCAAGGGCGACAGGCATGAGTGTGCTGCGCAGACACATAAAGACGAAACACCATAAACATACTTTTAAATTATTTTTAAAAGATGAGCACAAACTTGCTAGGCAGAGAATCGTAACAGTAGCAGTGACCTGGGTTGCTTCCACACCAGCAAACAAGTGTAAGAGGTGAGTGGGTCTGAGGAGCCTGGAATGTAACCAGCTACGGCTGAAGGGCATCTAGGAGCCTCACGAGGGTCAGAGAACTGAAGAGCATGCTGAGGCCTTGGGGATGGACTGGAACCCTGGATGCAAAGGAGAGAGGCTTGGTGACAAGCTGAGGCAAGGCCTGGGTTGGAGCCGAGGCCATGAGGGTAGCAAGTACAGGCAGAGTATCCAGAGCCAGCAACGAGGTTGAGTAAGCAAGACTCACTTAACGCAGGGACCGGATTATAACAGAGCAAGGCTTACAAGCATGGCTTACTTAGGTCTAGCCATGAGGCAATCAGACAATGAGACAGCCTACCCTAGGGGAGGCTCAAGTGCTTGTGAAGAAACTCGGGGTAGGGGTTCCTCAGAGGTAATAGCATAAGACACTTTAGGGGAACATCCGGGAGACTGGAGAGAAGTCTAGAGGTTCACACTAGCTGCAACTAAGAAGCTAGGATCATTCGAGAAAGAACAGGCAAGGCAGGATTGGAGGAGAGCCAGGACAGACGTGCCTCACAAAGAATGGGTCACAAGAGGCCAGCATTGGGATGGTCTGAGGATCAGCTGGAGAGGAAGGAAGGCAGGAGAGGCGAGGTTGTAAAGGAAGTTTCCGGAAGGAGAGAGTGGTCCTTGACAGATCGAGATGCTGTCCCGGGACCTCACCCATAAACAAGTATGTGACGTCACAGACCTTGTTCAGAGTCCTGGAAGGTTGGCATTCAAATGTGAGCTGTAGGGAAAGTGGAAGATTTCAGGGAGCACCATGTGACTGTAGATGTTAAAGGGACAAAATGTGACTGACAGGATCTTGATGGGGTGCAGATGGAGATGGCTGAAGGAGTTTTAATCATGTCAGGAAGGGAAAGAGACAGATGTAGAAACACAACGGTTTCTTTAAGGAGAGGATATCCGGACCCCCTACTGAGGGGCCCTCATTCAGGTAACTCCTGAATCAGAACCTGACATGGAAAGCCAGGGGTGGTGGTTCACACCTACAACCCCAGCACTTGGAAGGCCGAAACAGGACTACCATCAGTTTGAGGCCACCCTGGGCTACAGAGTGAATAGTGAGGTTATTATGTAGCCCAGGGTAGCCCCAAACTGTAACTCAGAGTACAGCCCTGCAAAAACAAACCCCTAACCTAGAATTCCCAAAAGGATTTCTATCCATGCATCGAACACACCTCCATTCTGCTCCTAGGACCCCTAGCTCATCAACTATGGCCTCCCGAGATGAATAACAGCTCTGGGTCCCTGTCCTGGAGACCCCTTTGTCCCATAGCCCACCCACCACACATTCTGCCTCCACCTCCTGTCTCTTACCTCCCTCCAGCCTCCTCACAGGCACTGGAGAGAGCCGCCTCCTGGTCTTCTGGTGGCGATTCCAGTCACGCCTCCAGCTCTGGTCCCTTTCTGACCTGGCCCATCCCCGGCATGGGGGCTAGCGCTCTCTCTCTCTCTCTCTCTCTCTCTCTCTCTCTCTCTCTCTCTCACACACACACACACACACACACACACACACACCCCTTTTAGGCACCTCGGGCCTCACAGCCTTCTCACAGCCTCTGCTGCCACCTAGCGCTCTTCCAAGAACCAGCTCCGGCGCCCCCCCGCCTAGAAATTCTTCCCTGACCACGCCAACACCCCCCGCAAAAAGATCCCTGCGCCTCCCCACCCCGTCGCGTCCCGGACCACCGACACCTGCCTTCCCATCTGACCCGAGCTCCCCGGAGGGAAGGGCCCCGGGTCTGACTCACCTTGATCACCACAGTCCCGGGCATCAGGCCCGGCACACCGGAAAGTTCAGGGAATGGCGGTTTAAGAAATGCGTGGGTGGGTGAGCGAGCGCTGAGTGGATGGCCACACGAGGGAACCGTGAGTGGACTCACGACAGCAGGACCCGCAAGGACGATAGAACCGCTGTGCATTTCCGACGCTGCGCTTCCTTGGACTCAGTTTCTCCAACAACGCCCTGGCTCTGCTCCCCCAGCCCCCCCCTCCCCCCCCCGATGCAAGCCCGGAATCCCAATACTGGTCGTTCTGAAAATGACTGTACCTGGACCAACCGGGTGGAAGAGGTGGTTTCCTCGCGAGCCCCTTCGGCCTGTAGCCCAACTAACAGGGACAGGTCGCCTGTCTATGGGCAATTTGGCCGAAACTAGCTGAGAATGAGGTCTTTGAAAGCCTATCGCTGTCAGACGTGGGCTTCAGCCCCGCCCATCGAGCCAAGCGCGGGTAGGGAGAGCCAAGCTCTTCAAGAGAGAGCCAGAAGCCGGTCAGGGTCGGAATGGCCAAGAACAGGGTTTTGGCCCTAGTATTCCCACTGAACCCAGAGATTTTCATATGCTAAGCAAGGTCTCTACGGAGCACTGGACCTCAACTTTTTTTTTCTTTTTAATCTTTATTCTGAGACAGCATCTCGCTAAGTTGCGCAGACTGGCTTCGAACTCACTGTAATACCCAGAGTGGTCTGATAGACCTCAGCTCTGAGTGCTTAGGATTTTGGGCCTACAGCATACCCAGCGAGCCTTGGATCTTGAGGAAAGAAGCCACACATCTTGATCCTAAAGAGGGGAGGGAGTGCTTAGGACTATAGGGGAGAAATTAGTGGTCAGGATTTTCGGGTCTGAGACCCCAGGAGCTAACTGGGTACCTAAAAGATTGGGGTCCAGGAATTGGAACTCTGTGATCCTGTGAGTCACTCTGGCTGACTTGCCCTGCCTGACAGATCCAGGCTTCTGGATTTTATGAGGCTGTTTGTGGGATCGGGGCCACACCTCGCCTCCAGGCAAGTTTTCTGAATCCTTAGGTGGAGCACAAGACCTGAGGTGGGAGAGACTGTATCCTGGATGGTACTTCCTCGAGGAAGCCGAGGGCTGAGAGCTTCCTGCAAAAGGGACCTGGACGGGGAGGAGACCAGGAAAAACAAAGATGCCAAAGAGGAGATACAAAAACAATAAAGCAATAATAACAGTTCTCTTGTACTGAATTTACTGTGGCCTGGGTTCTGTACGAAAGCATCCCATAATAATTATTCCCTGTTCTCCTTGTAGTTCTAAGATTGGAGCATCATTAGTGTCGTCATTATTATTATCCCCATTTTACAAGTGAGAAAATTGAGGTGCAGTGCAGGACAATCAAGATAGAGATATAAGGGGGGGCGGATATTAGGAGAACATGGATGAAGACAAGGAAGAAAAGACATAGCATAAACAAAAGGGAGGGCTGAGAGCTGAGACTCCAGGAAAGTGGGGGCTGCTGCTGGGGGCTGGGACTCCCCGGCTCACGGGAGGCGGGGCCAAAGACAGGACCTCTGGGTATTTCCTCTCTTGGCTCCATGGTTTCAGCCTTGTCCAAGCCTTCTTGCTACGGGTGTCGAGCCAAGCTGGGGTCAAAAACAGTGATTAGGGAGAGGCAAATGTGTCATTATAAAAGCAAGAGACGATAAAATTTTAAAAAATGATTCACGGGGACGCCCCGGTCTGGGAGGGGCCCTTCCCTCATCGATGACTCTGTTCTTTACTCTGGACAGATCATGCCTCAGGGGGCGGGGGGACAGGACCTGCCTCTCCCAATCTGTTTCTCTGTCACTTAGGTCTGTGGCTGAAGCACAGCATGGGCAGAAGAGGGTCTCCCCGTGGGGCTGTAAGAGCTTTCTCCTGGGTCTTGGGCTGCCCGGGTCTGCTTTCCCCCAGACCTTAACAGAATGCACCTGAGAGACCCTGGCACACTTCAGAGACCCCGTAATGCTCGTAGGACGGATGGGTGAGCAAATGTCCGCGTCCGTCCAAGAAGCTCTTCCCCACCGGTTTCCTTCCTGCCGCCACGGTGCCCCTCGGAGTCTCCCTGGCCACACGGTCTCCTCTCTCCCTCCCTTTCACCCTGTGTTTCTCCACAAGCCACTGGGCCAACCAACCCCACTGAGCAGAAGCTGGAGCTCATTTTGGAAGCTCTCAGCTTCCCAGAGTCCCCTGGGACTGAAAGAGATGTGCTTCAGCCACTCTCCCAGCACCTCTTCCTCCGTCAGAGGGCAAGGTCCCGCCCAGGTCGAGCTAGGTGTGCCACCTTACGATGTCAGCACCCACAGAACACATACAGCCTCCCACCAGCCCAAACACAAACAGTCCCCAAGTTGCAGAATCACCTGCACTGACAGAAATATCCTCCTGACGGATGCAAGACAGACACTCAGCTATGCAATTACACAACCAGCTGACGAGCCTGCCCGAAGGAGCGCGAGCAGAGATTCGGTTGTGTTCCTTTTTGTATCCGGAGCGACAGGCTGAACACGTGTGCGTCACCGCCATTACCATATTACAGAGTTTACCGTGTGTTTCCGCGTGCAGTTCCAAGCCTCTCACACCAACCCTCTCAACAACGCTATTTGAAACCATCAGTCTTACAGGTGGGGAAAGCTGAGGCGAAGGGAAGTTTGGCGACTTTTTTTTTTTTTTTTTTGCCCAAATTTTCACAGCCAGAGATCTGAGTTTGATCCCTAAGACCCATAAGGCAAAAAGAAGGAACTGACTCTCACAAGTTGTTCTCTGACCTCTACATGTGTGTCATGGCGCACATAGATTGATAGATGATAGATAGATCGGCAAATACATGCTCTAAAATAAAGAAGCAAGCAGGATTAAAACCCAGGTTCCTGGCTCCAGAATCTATCACCTAAGGTTATCTCTCAATGAATAAGACTCAGCACAGCTGGGCACAGCTGGGCACAGTGGGACATGGCTGTGATCCCAGCACTGAGGCAAGATGATCTGAAGTTCAGGGTGAGCCTGAGCTACACAGCAGATCCCAGATCTCCCTCGGCTGTATGGTTGTTTGTTGTACGACTTTCAAAGAAAAATACCTATTTACTCCCCAATAGAGAGGGTGAAGATGGCCCAAAGAAAGATTCTATCAGGCACTACTTTGCAAAAATAGATAAATTTAGCCGGACAGTGGTGGCACATGCAGAGGCAGGCGGAACTCTGTGAGTTCAGGGCCAGCCTGGTCTACAGAGTGAGTTCCGGGACAGCCAGAGTTACAACACAGAAACCCTGACTTGAAAAAACAACAACAAATAGATAAATTTCCTGGGGTTATGAGCACTTGAGTGGCTCATCGGCAGCTATGCTATGGAGCCCCACCCTCCTCGGTACCCACCTTTCATGTTAACATTTCTAGGGTTATGTATAGTTGGGGCAGGAGGGAATGGTGGTTGGAATCTCAAGGCAGGGTCTTAGGATAATTTGTGACCTCTCCTCCCTTCCAAAGGGAGTGTTAACAGCCCCATTCTCTTAGGCCTGGCTGTCTACTGTCATCGCCATGATATCAGACCATGGTCTGCTCCACAGTGGACACATCAGTCACTCAAAGAAGTAGGCCTCTATGAGGAGGCTCGCCCGGTAAAGGGGCTGGCTGAGTGGCCCGACGGGCTGACCAGAGTCGACCCTCGTTCCAGCTCAGAAACTGACTCCACAGTGTTGCCCTCTGGCGTCCTCATGCACAGTTGTGTGTGTGTGTGTGTGCGTGTATGTTTGTGTATGTGTGTGTGTGTGTGGTGTGTGTGTGTATGTGTGTGTAAGTGTGTGTGTACATGTGTAATGTGTACGTGAGGTGTGTGCATATGTTTGTGTATATGTGTGTGTACGTGTATGTATATGTGTGCGTATGTTTGTGTATGTGTGTGTGGTGTGTGTGTGTGTATGTGTGTGTAAGTGTGTGTGTACATGTGTAGTGTGTATGTGTGTGTACGTGTGTGGTGTGTGTGTATGTTTGTGTATGTGTGTGTGTGTATATGTGTGCATATGTTTGTGTATGTGTGTGTGTACATGTGTGTATATGTGTGCGTATGTTTGTGTATGTGTGTGTGTGGTGTGTGTAAGTGTGTGTGTACGTGTGTGGTGTGTGTAAGTGTGTGTGTACGTGTGTGGTGTGTATGTGTGTGTACATGTGTGTACGTGTGTGTATGTGTGTGTGGTGTGTATGTGTGTCTATGTGTGTGTGTATGTGTGTGTACATGTGTGTGGTGTGTATGTTCATGTGTGCATATATATATTTTTTTTAAGAGTCAAAGAACAGCTTACACTACAATACTGAAACTTGGTCTCAAAAAACTCAAAAACTCAAAAAAAAAAAAAAAAGAAAAGAAAAGAAAGAAAGAGAGGAGAGTAGAGGCACAGGTACATAGTTCGAGCACTCAGTAGGCTGAGGCAGGAAAACTGCTTCAAGTTAAAGCCAGCTCAGGCTACCTAGTGTGTCACCAACACGCCCGGGATACAAAGTTCAAGACACGCCTGGGATACGTAATGAAATCCTGTATAAAAGACTTCTTTTTTTAAGTCACAGACAATCACATAACCACACAAAGAGATACAACACACCCAAACCAGGCAGTGCACGCCCAAAGTCCCTGAGTCCCTCCTGCTCGACTGGGTTGGCCCTCAAGGAAACAGCAGGTTTAGGATGGAAAGGGGGGGCCCCCACTGTCCTCTCAGCCAGACTGGTTCCGCCAGGGCCTCGGATGGCACAACCTGTATTGCTTGTAAAACCAATGTTGGGCAACGGGCTCAAATGTGGATACCTGAAATCCGGGAGAGATGAGCTGGAACCTCAGACTCCAGCGTACCGATGGAACAGGAGGCTGTGTGCAGGGCACATTCTCAGGGAGAAGACAGGGAGACTGGGACCTGGACACCCTTGTTCTGCAGTGCAGGGGCCACAGCCCCAGTGGTTTTGTTGTTGAAGGGAGAGCTCCGGTTATGGTAAATAAAATACAATCTAAACTTCCAATAGATAATTGGATTTTGTTTTAGTATAAATAAATTCCCCCATCCTTTTTCTGAATTTCCAAGCGAAGCCAGGTGTGGTGGTGCACACACATAATTTCAGCCTTCATGCTGGGACAGGAAGATTCCCAGGTTCAAGGACAGCCTGGGCTTCATTTTGAGATGCTATCTCAAAACACAATTGGGCTTTGGGGAGCCAGTAAGATGGCTCAGCAGGTAAAGGCACTTGCTGCCAAGCTTAAAAACTGAGCTGGAGTCCTAGGATCTTAAGAGAACCAACTCCTGGAGCTGGAGAGATGGCTCAGTGGTTAAGAACACTGGCTGGGATCCGATACCCTCACACAAACACATGCCGGCAAAACACCAATGCACAAAAAATATAAATAAGTTATTTTTTTAAAAGAGAGAGCACCAACTCCCACAAGTGGTCCTTTGACCTCACACATCAATGTGTGCACACATACTATTAAAAAAAAAAGTCAAATGTTTTAAAAAGCGGATTCAAGAGGCTTGGGAAGATAGCCCAGCAGTTGAAAACACTCCTGTTCCAGAAGACCCGGGTTTGCTTCCCGGCATCCATGTGGTGACTTACAGCTGTCTGAAACTCTAGCTCCAGGCACACTCCTGGCACACAGACATACATGCAGGCAAAATATCTTTTTTTTTTTTTAATTTCAAAAATTGAACCAAGCACTGCGTATGTAATCTGCCCACCAAGCACCTAGTGGTTGGGTCATGGGCTCTCCCTAGCTCCCCAGACCTCGTTTCTTCCTGGATCTCTCCCTCCTCCCTCTACAGGCCGCCTCACACATCCCCAGCCCAAATGTCATCTACATGACTGGCTGTGTCTAATCGGGGGTCCCCAGGCTATGTCGGTAAACTTAAGGACGACTCAGGTTGTCATCTTGGGAGCCTGTGGTCCTCAGAGACGACTGATCCTGAGTCACTCACGGTCCATTGTCTGCAGTGGTATGGGGCGGGGGCTTGTGACTGCCTTAGAGGCAGACCTGAGAAGGAGAGGGAGAGACCCCAGGATGAGACTATGCAGACTCAGGGTCTGGGAAGAGGGAGACCACGGAATGGGGACACAAACATACACACGTCAAACGGACTTGCAAAGATGAGAGGAAAGGGAGAACGGGGTGTGGTGGCTCCTCCTTGCAATCCGGAAACTCAGGAGGCTGAGGCAGGAGGATTGCCATAAGTTTGAGGCCAGGCTGGCTACATGTAGAGTAAAACCCTGCAACAATAGTAATAACAATAATAATTAATAATAATAATAATAATAATAATAAACAATAATATAATGAAAGCAGATGTAGCCGGAGATGAAGCTCAGCTGGTAGCGTGCTCACCCAGCATGGACCAGATCCTGGGTTTGATTCCCGGCACCAGACCCTGTAATTTTGTTTGTGCAAGCCTGTAATCTCAGTACGTTGAGGTGAAGGCAAGATGTTCAAGGTCATCCTTAGCTACATTGTGAGTTGGAGGCCAGCCTGGGCTACATAAGAAACAAAAACATGGGGGGAGGGGAAGGGCAGAATTCACTTAGAACTGGAGAGACGAAGACCAGACACAGGGAGACTCAAACATGAAGCGGGGAACGGCCGAGTATGTTAGGCTGCACACCAAGAGACCGCACGCACAAGCGAGATGGTGCTCACTGCCACTGGGCTGGGGACAGAGCGAGCCAGACATTCGGGCGGTGCCCAGAGGCAGAGGTTCCGGCCCTCAAGTGTTGGGTATGCGGAGAAAGCTGTGGTCACCAGTCACTGGATCACAGGCCGGTGAGTGATCCATTTGCCGTCACCTCACATTCATATGCTGCGGCGTGGTGACACAACCTTCTCTAGAGGTGACACCCCAGTTTTCTGGTGCCTCCTATATCTTGGGGGTGACACCCATGGTAGGAACCCCACCCAACTCTAAAGCCGCTTCCCCACTGAGTCACCTCCAACCCTGTCAGGCCTGTTGGGGGGAAACTCTGGTGAATCAAGTACTCAATACCCAGTTCCTTCACCCCTGAACCCCGGGACACTGGGAACTTGGATCTAGCTCTCTAGGAACACGCAGCCTAGACTAGGGACGCTGGGGTCTAGGCCCTCATTTAGATTAAGAGGCTCAGCCCTCAGACCCACAGATCAACCCCAGCCTCCTCCCTCAGATGGAGGTCTCAACTCTCCTCCTTCAGACCCGAGAGTCTTAGTCCCAGCCCTCCTCCCTCAGACTCGCATTCCAGACCACCCCCTCTCTGCTCTGGTAGCACCCGGTTGTAACCGGCACCCGCCGGACGCACCCTTGGTTTTCTGGTCAGTCCCCAGCCTCCTCCCTTTCAGTTCCAAGTGAAGATGAGGTGTGTTTATTTACCTTGGTCCCCACATAAATCACTCCCTTAAAACACGCTGCCCCCCCACAAGTCTCCACTGGGGCCTTGAACAGAACGGGGTCCCGCCTTCCCTCTGAACGCGACAAAACCACTCAGCGAGAGAAGAAACCCCAAAGGGAAAGCCCACTCCCGCTCTATGGGACACACCAGGCTTCCCTCTCACCTGACCCCTCACTCTTTCCCTTAGCCCCCCCATCCACCCAGCCACCTGCGCCTCTGACCTCTGACCTCTCCGAATCCCTATTTCATTTGTTGTTGCTGTTATTGCTGTCATCATCATCGTCATTGCTTCTCCCCAGATCTGGCATCTCTCTCTCAACATTGCCGCCCCATCTCCATCCTTTTCCATCTCCTCTCTCCCATCATGCACTTCCTTCTGTCCTCTGTGTCCCCATCTCCGTTTTCCCTTCTCTTTTGCTCGGCTCCTCGGATGGTCTCCATCCCTGACTCTCTCTCTGTCTTCCCGCTCTCTACCTCTGGCCCAGGTCGTCAGTCCTGAGAGATGAGACAAGAGGGGAGGAGGGGTGTGGGGAGGGAGGGTGGAAAATCCTGGTGGAAGGGAATAGGGTCAGGCAGACCGGCTGGGCTCCCTAGGCACCTCTGTCAGAGCCCCGCCCAGGCCTGCGTGGCCTGGCCAATATAAGCAGCTCCTGGCCTGACACTGAGAACTTAGTGTCTGCGTGTCGCCGAGAACCTCTATCTCCATCCCTTCACGTGGGTCTGCAGGTAAGAGCACCGTCTCTTCACGAGGCCCCTGCTCTCAGGGGCCTTGGCTCTGTTCTCCACCCCCTGGCTCACAGCTCTGCCTCCTTTCTTATCTCTGACTGTCAGTGACCAGGAGCTCCTTGCTCACTCTCTCTCTCAATGCCGCACCCTCCCAGGCTTGCCTTTCCAAACCTGAGTGATACTGAGTTGAATTTAGAAATTCTGGGGCCCGGTACCCAATCTCCTAGCCTGTTTGGGTTGGCCCAACAGACATGGTACGTCTCGCCTCACCTCGGAGCCTCTGTGACAGTGGCTTGCTTGTGGAGGCAACAAAGCGCTTGACATTTGTGGGCGTCACTGGCGGTGTCTCCGTGGGCACCTGGCTCAGAGCTCTTCCCCAGCTTGTCTGTGCCGACGGCTGTTCCCGTCTCTTGCTGTCTTTGTCCCTTTCCGTCTCTGCCTCTGCTCCAAGAAGGGTCCTCCAGGGTCTGTCGGGCAGCTGTTAAAAAGAAGGGCGAGTTGCTCGCCCCACCCTATCCGTGCCAGCCAACAGGCTAACTTGGCCTCTTTCTCTTCAGCTCCCTCTCCCCTGAGAGTCCAGCCCCCCCAGTGCCCTAGCCCCTTGCCCTCACCCTGCCCAGTATCCAGCGTCCCCTGGACAGACTCCGTTGCTGTAGCTGTTGCCGTAGCCATTCCCTGCAGCCGTTCACCCAGCAGCCACCTCCTCAGGGCCAGCGAGATGCAGTTTGAGATGCACGACAACGTGAAAGGCAAAGGTGGGATCACTGGACGGACCAGCAACCTTCTGGGTGTCAGGAACCTGGCTGCCTCCCTCCCCTGGGCACCCTGGCTTTCGAAGACATGCGGCACCTGCTTCCACCCCAGAGACCCCTGAAAGGCTGGAGCCCAGTCACGGAGGAGGTGGTGGCGAGTCCAGGCTCAGCCCAGCTAGCGGTGCCCACTTTTCCTGCCAGCTTTGCTCAACCGGATGTGTATTGACAACAGCAACAGGATAAGACTAGGGGTGTTGATGACCAACTATGACAGATGGGAACGGGGAGGTAGACTGATGTTTCCTCCAGTGGGCGGCCAGGTGGCCTGCCCAGACTGCCCGGCAGAAGGAAGGTGGCAGGGTGCAGAGACCCGGTTGGCCCGGCCAGGATGCCTGATGAGACTCCCCTCTACCTCCGCAGCCATGTCTTATCCAGTGACCAGTCAGCCTCAGTGCGCCAACACCTGCTACCAGACACAGCTCAGCGACTGGCACACGGGCCTCACCGACTGCTGCAATGACATGCCTGTCTGTGAGTGCCCAGGGGAGGGGACAAGGGGGGA
Organism: Cricetomys ansorgei; assembly: GCA_026225945.1. NCBI lineage: Eukaryota > Metazoa > Chordata > Mammalia > Rodentia > Nesomyidae > Cricetomys > Cricetomys ansorgei. The sequence goes on from JAMJFZ010002946.1 coordinate 739,971, forward strand.
AGCTTACCCGCGACTCCTTCTAACCCTCTCTATGCCATTCCCCTCCTGCTTTGTGGGGCTCTGAATGGGCCCTTCCGCCATCTTCACTCTGCCTAGGATCTCGGCGCCCAACCCTCAGCCTCCTCACGGTGACCCCACGCCCTCTCCAGCAGCTAGCTACCCCCATCCCCATTCGCTTTGGGTCTTTGTTTCCTTCTCCACAACTGTCCTCCCCGGGATCTCATCCCCTTCCTGCTACCATGTGCGTCCCATCACACACACACACCGCCCACCCCCCGAACCCTCCCCACGCCCCCGGGAAAGCAAAGCCCCGGGATTCTGACCGTCCGCCCCGTCCAGGTCTGTGCGGCACCTTCGCTCCGCTGTGCCTGGCCTGCCGGATCTCCGACGACTTCGGGGAGTGCTGCTGCGCGCCCTACCTGCCCGGAGGCCTGCACTCCCTGCGCACCGGCATGCGCGAGCGCTACCACATCCAGGTGCGCACCCCCCCCCCCGGGACGGGCGCCCTCTGTCTGGGACCCCAGAAGCAAGGCTCCTGACCTCTCTCCATCTCTCTCTTTCCCACCGTCCAGGGCTCCGTCGGACACGACTGGGCGGCCCTCACCTTTTGCCTGCCTTGCGCCCTCTGTCAGATGGCGCGGGAACTGAAGATCCGAGAGTAAGGACGTCCTCTCCGGGGTCACGCCTGGCCTCCTGGTTTGGGGGCGTTCCTCGGAAAGCCTGTCCCATTGTGCCTGTCCTCCCCCCACCCCGCAAAAAGTAAATACACCCACAATAAAAACCGGAAAACCAACCCCGCCTACATGCTTCTTATTGTGCAGGGAAGGAATCGGTGCAGAGGGAGGTTGGCTGAGGAAGGTGGGGTGCATGAAAGATGTCTGGGTGTTCCAGATAGGACTGGCTGTGGAGATGATTTTACTGCATCTTTCTGTCAGCGTCTCACAAAGTAAAACCATTAGCCCCGAAGCTGCCGACAGCCTGTCTGAAGCTCTGGCCACATCCCCAACATAAGCAAAACCAGAAAGACGGTCTGAGGGTGGGTGCCCAAGCCTGCTGTAATCCCAGCGCCCTGGATGCCGAGGCTGGGAGTTTAAGAGAAGCCTGGGTGTATGGTATGAGGCGAGCCTGGCCCACAGAGTGAGACCCTGCCTCAAATAAAAAAGCTTGAAAAATATAAAGAAAAAAGATTTAATCTCTTCGAACAATGCTTTCCCCTGCTTAGCATCTACAGACTTCTTAAAAACTTTTAATTTTATGTGTATGAGTGCTGAGCCTGCACACACCCAGAAAGCAGAATCCTGGATCCTCCATAACCTGTTCTCCCATCAGCCTCCAGGGCAACCGCCCCCAAGGAAATCCTTCTGACAAGCTAGCCCAGTGATTCTCAACCTGTGGGTCACGACCCCTTTGTGGGGAGTCAAATAACCCTTCCACAGGGGTCACCTAAGATCATCTAGCTATCAGATATTTACATTACAATTCATAACAGTAGCAAAATTAGTTATGAAGTAGCAACAAAAATTTATGTTGGGGGTCACCACAACATGAGGAACCATTTTAAAGGGTTGCAGCGTTTAGGAAGGTTTAGAACCACTGAGCTAGCCCATCATACTGAAGTCTGTTACTACCTCCTTAACTCGTTGACTTTGCAAAGTGACATTTACTGCAAAAGGAACTAACCAGAACAGGTTTGGTTCTCAGAATTCCTGGTATCTAGTCTTGACCTTGCCGTTTCCGTGTTATCTTAGTGAATTCATAAACCTTCCTGAGCCCGTTTTCTCCTCTGAGGGTTGCAGTTCCTAATATGTAGAGAGCTATCATGGCGGCTGGAGAGATGGCTCAATGGTTAAGAGCACTGGCCGCTCTTGCAGAGGACCTGGGTTGGTTCCCTGCTCTCACAGGGCAGCTGACAGACTGCCCATCAACTCTAGTTCCAGGGGATCTGATGCCCTCTTGTGGCCTCCTCGGGCACCTGCACTCACACGCATGTATACACACACACACACATAAATACATCTGTTTTTTGTTTTTTCGAGACAGGGTTCTCTGCTGTAACTCTGGCTGTCCTGGAACTCAATCTGTAGACTGCGGTGGACTCAAACTCACAGAGATCCGCCTGCCTCTGCCTTCCGAGTGCTGGGATTAAAGGTGTGTGCCACCACCGCCCAGCACTAGATATTTTTTTAAAGCAGAGTTTATGTTCACATCTCATAGGGTAGGAGCCACCATCAGCTCATAAAGGCAAACCCACATGGGACCAGAGTGATGCCTGAAAGTACCATGCAATTCGTGAGCCACATGGGGAACTCAGTCACTGACATCGAGCCTGCCATGTCCCTGGCTATGCACTGAAGCAAGTGACTTGCGCTTTGGAGCCAAGCGTACAGCGAAGGCACACTGCTGAGCACCTGCAGCAAGAGGGCCTTGCCAAGTTGAAGCCAAGGGCAGAGACCTTGTGTTCGCACCTGCTCTCTCACCCAGGCCTGGCATAGCCAGGGGCTAAGATGGCTGAGCATGATGCTTCTCAGCCATGATGCTGATACTTCAGTCAGGGTGTGCTCGGCCACGCCCAGCTGCCATGCTGTTCAGTCTCCCCAGCTGCTGCCCTCACCAGCACTACCAGTTCTCCACACAGTTCCTCCAGTTGAAAATAATGGTTTCTGCGTTCAGTACCCCAGGCTGTTCTTGTCTAATGACAATGCCCGGGACACTGGTTGTCTGTTTACAAAGAAAGGGTAAAGAGCCCTGCCCATTGCTCCCCTCTGTCTTTCTTCAGAACAAGAGATCCTGTTGAGGTAGACATCCCATGCCAAGGAGGGGCGGGGCCGGGCTCAGCATGGACCAGGATAAGGACACATGCTCCTCCCACCCAGAGTCACCCCCACAGACGGCACTCAGACACCTGAGTCTTCCCCACACTTTATTTGTCGCCCCAGTTGCTCCCTTGTTGAGATGTGACCCCTGCTATCTGACATGCACACGGTAGCTGGGACCTCTCGGACTGGGGAGACCCTAGCACGGGGAGGAGGCTGCACCCAACCCCACTCCAGGGCCAAAACAGCAGCTGGAAGTGGGAGTCTTGGGAAAAAAAGTAAGAGTCCCAAGCTCAGGGAACTGCCTAGGATCGGGGGAAGGGAGTCCTCAAGGGGCAGAAGAGTTCTTAAGTCAAAATGGAGGCCCAGGTGAAGGTGGCCTCTGTAAAGATCCCTATAGACTCAAGAAAGAGAGCCTAGTGATGGCCTCTCCAGGACCCCCACCCCACCCCACCCATGCCAGAGCACATGTGCAGCATCTCAGCCAAAGGGCTTTCCTCTGAGCCTCAGTTTCCAGCTTTAGTTGGTGACCCTGGTCTCGGGTCGCCACTGCACTTTGTCCCTCCAGCCCAGGGGAAGGCGGTAGCAGCTGACTGCTCCCCATCCTGGGTGGCTGCACTGTCTTCTCGGCGGATGCCTGGGTTCGCCAGCGCTACAACTCAACACGAGGATCCCCGCTGTTGAAATCCTCAGAACTTTCTGTATGAACGCCCAGTCAGACCCCACTCAAGCTCAAACTGGACTCCTCTGTTTTTCCCACAAGCCCCCAGCTTGGCCCGGATCTTAGTAACGACCTCACTGTCCACCACTGCCCAGGCCACAAAGCAGCCATTCTGGACTTGTCTTGTTCGTCACGTAACATCTGCACCATGTCGCAACCCTGCCACTCACCCTGCGTCAGATCCTGTCCCACCAGCACCGCCACCAGCCCTTCCTGTCCACCGCCACCCACCATTAGCCTCTCCTGTCCCCTCCTGTCCCCTCTTCCTGCCCGCAGCTGAGGGATTTCCTGAACAGGCATGGTCCCTCTTTCCCCCACATAACTACCTAATCGCACTGCTCTGAGAACAAAACCCAAGGTCCTGCCTGTCCCCAACCCCTCCTTACACTCGATCTGGGTTGCGGTGGCCGGGTTTCTGGTTCTTCTAATAAAGCAGCCAGTCCCAGCTCAGGACCTTTAGCCCTGCAGCTTCCTCAATTCCAAATTCCTTTCCCAAAGATCTTCCCACAGTCCACTGCCTTTCTCGGCCTCCAAGTGCAGAATTGACTTTACCCACAACCCCTCAGTGCCACATCTTGCTATGATCTTGAGACACTTCTCTGACCCTCTGTGTGTGTGTGTGTGTGTGTGTGTGTATGTGTGTGTGTGTGTGAACACATGTGTACACGCACGTTCATTCCCCTTCCACAAGAACCCAAGTCCCAACAGATCAGGGAAGCTCCTCTCATCTCTTGCTTCGCTCTGTGCCTACAGCTGTGCTAGGCACAAAGTAGCAGCTCAATAAACAGTTGCTAAATGCAGAACAAAGGGGGAACCCTGGGGAAAGGGAGCCAGTGGCTTCGGAGGACTGTCCAGGGGACCCCTAGTCCAGAGTGGCCCCATCAGGCGACTTGGCGGCTGTGGAAGAGGGCCCTTGACAGGTCAAAGGGACATGCTGGTGAGATTGTCCTGGCTCAGCAGTCCCTTCCGGCCTCCCCCACCCCCGTGCCCACTGCCTCCAGCACCCCCGCCGCCCCCACAGTACTCGTGCAGCCTATGCCGCAGCGTGACAAGGGCCGACCCGAGGCAGGCCCATTGGGAGCGTGAGGCCCACCGGGCAGCTGGAGCAGGAGAGTGGCCACGCCGGCCATGCCATCTTCTGTGGGCTCAAGGGTGATGGGCCCCGCTCGGAGGCCGGCCGTGGTGGCAGGGAGGGCTGGTGGGCAGCACCCCCCTCCCATTGGTCCCCAGGGCCCCCCAGCGCCTGTCAGCAACAGGGGCGCTAGGAAGGGCTCAGAGCGGCGGAAGGCGGGAGGTGGGAGCCCAGCTGGCTTCCAAGCGGAGGCCGGGCCCGCAGGGTCCGGAGGGAAGCAGACAGTGACCTTGGCGAAGGGCCGGCTGGCCATCTTGGTCATCTCCTGCAGGTGCCGGCGTCGCTCTTGCCGCTGGTCCAGAGCCTGCTTGGCCTTCCAGAGGAGCACACAGAGCGACAGGAAGAGGAAGAAGCAGGAAAAGAAGACGGAGAAGAAGACGAACAGGTCGATGTGGGCCTGGTCTTGCCGGAAGAAGAGCAGGCCCTGTGAGTCCGCCGAGCCGTTGGCACCAGGCCCGTTGGGATCCCCCACGCCCAGGAGCAGCAGGTAGAAGCGGCTCGACTTGAGGGCGTGGTGCTCGTGGGGATAGGTGATCACCAGCCTGTCCCGCACGCTGCGGACCACCAGCACTGCCGACGGCTCCGTCACTGTCACGTAGGTGATCAGGCCCCGGGGCCACACCTCTCGCACCCGTGGCTCCACGGGAGCACCCTGTCCACTTCCAGTCCCCAGTCCTCCTAGCTCCCCAGCCAGCCGGGGCCCACCATCAGCAGGAGGTGGGGGAGGTGGCGGAGGTGGGGGTGGCTGGATGTGCACGGTGTGGACGCCCGTGTCGGGGGCCACTCGGACCACGAAGGTGTCGTAGGAGGTGGAGACGTAGAGGTCCACAGCGCCGAAGGTCACATCTAGCGTCAGGCGGATGTCCACGTTGGTGAACTTGGGCTGCACGCCAAAAAGCACCGTGCGCCCAGGACCCAGGGCCCGGCGCTTGGGCTCGTGGAAGCAGTTGGTCTGGGAAGTGGGGTCCAGGCAGCACTCCTGCTCCACCGAGATGAGGCGGTAGCACTGCTGGCCACCCAGAGGGCTCCCGTGGAAGGACTCCCGGCACTTGGCGCACTACAGACAGGGCAGGAGCAGAGTGGCCGTCAGCCTGAGCTCAGAGCCGAGACCCTCCGTGCCGAACAGCCGCTGCCCTGCCCCCCCCCCCTGCAGCACCCTGCCTGCACCCCAGGCTGGGGCTCTGGGGCTCAGCCGTGAAGCATTCTACAGGGTCCTGGCTGCATATCCTCACTAGCTACATGGGCCTCCACCAGTGGCCTGACCTCGTCAACCGTGAGATTCGTCCTCTGTATTCAGACAGGGCCAAGGCTTGCTCAAGGAACTGAAATCCCATCTATGGCACTTGGCTCAGAGTTGGCCAGCCTTGCCTGCCCACCTGGCTTCTTCTCAACTGTTAGGCTCATGCCATCTGGGGCCTCAACACCAGCCGATCCTCTGCCTAGATGGTAGATGGGACCATCCATCTGACGCCACTGCTCCCACCCGAAGCGTCACCTTCTCTCCGAGGTCTTCCTCAGTCACGAGCATCGGACCTAACTTCTGGTGCTTTTGTTTGCTTTGCTTTTTTAGACAGCGCATTGCTGTGTAGCCCAGGCTGGTCTTGAACTCCTGATCTTCCTACCTCAGCCTCCCAAGTGCTGGGTTTAGAGGCCATCTCTGCTTAAGCTTGTCTTCTTACCTTACCCCATCACCTCAAACACCATTGGGCAGGGCCCACACCTCTCCTCTAGGAGAATGCAACTCCCAGGGGACAGATGCTGTGCCTGCTTGGTTACCTACAGGGCCCCAGCGTCTGGCACATACTGGGTGCTTCCTAAACATTTGTGGAATGAATGCAGGGATGGAGGAGACAGGCATATGCTACCACAACTCCTGTAACTCAGCAACAAACACGCCAGTCATGCAGGCTCTACCCACCCAGCCACCGTGGCTGGCCTAGGACGTTCAAAGTCTCTGGGCTTTTCCTTCTCATGTCTACATTCTATCGAGGGCCCTGCAAAGCCCTCACAAGCCTTCCACATCTGGGCTAAGCTAATCCCTGCATGCAGCTCACCCGGCACTCTCCACACACTGGCTATTACCACTATAATTATTAAAGCCAAGTAAATACTTCTTGGAGCAGCCAACAGAGCAGCTGGAGCAGGTCTGCCCAACTCCAGCCCACTCTAGCGAAGGCCAATGGATATTTCTGGCAGTGTGGAGTTTTTTTGTTTTTGTTTTTGCTTTCCCCTCAATGAGGTTTGTGTGTATGTATGCTTGCCTGTGTGTTGTGTGGGGCAGTATATGTGTGAGTACATTTTGTGTGTGCGCGTATGCATTTGCAAGTGTATTTGAGGATCTGAACTTAGGTCTTTTTTGTCTCTCTATTATGTATCTCTGGCTGTCCTAGAACTTGCTATGTAGACCAGGCTGGCCTAGGACTCACAGAGATCCACCTGCCTCTGTCTCCCAAGTGCCGGGATTAAAGGCGTGCATCACCATCCTCAACGGCGAACTTAGGTCTTAATGCTTGTATAGCAGGCGCTTTACTGGCTGAACTATCTCCCAGCATCCCAATCCCTTTCAGTCATACGTCAGTAAAGCAAAGTTTCTGGTCTAGGACAGAAAGGGTGGAGTCGGCCAGGCTTGTGAAACTGTTACGTTTGGGGCGGAGCTACAACTCTGACAAGTATTTGTGTTCCAAGAAAAGAGAAGACTGAGAGGAGACAGAGTTCTCTTCCCTCTGGGCCTGGAGAGAGAGGGTGGGTGGCAAGAGGGGGCGCAGCAGTCAGCCAGCCTCTGCTTCAGAAAAGAGAAAGGGGCCTAAGGAGAATTTGTTTTTGTGTTAGGTATTTTTTTTAGACTGAGTCTTATACCACGCAGGCCTAGAACTTACAGTAATCCTGCCTCAGCCTCCTAGAAAAGGATTACAGGCTGGAGCCATCAGACCTGGCTCCCAAGGGAGATTTAAATCTAAATTTAGAATTAAAGAGAGAGGGGCTGGAGAGGTGGCTCAGCAGTTAAGAGCTTCCAGAGGTCCTGAGTTCAATTCCCAGCACCCACATGGTGGCTCACAACCATCTATAATGGGATCTGATGCCCTCTTCTGGCATGCAGGCGAACACGCAGAGAGAGCACTCATATACATAAATAAATAAATCTTTTTTTAAAAAAGGGAATTTGAGTTCGAGGCCAGCCTGGTCTACGGAGTAAGTCCCAGGACAGCCAGGGTTACAACAACAACAAAAAGGGAATTAATGAGAGAGTCCCTTGTCAGCCTGCGTCACCTGATGGAAAAAGCCATGTGGGAAAAAATCCATTCCACAAGCAAAGCTGGCACAGAGGAGAGCAGAGTGAGCTACAGGGCCATCCCTGCCATCACTGTGTGAACTCCTGGACGCAGCCATTCCTAAAGCAGGCCCAGACCACACAGGCTCCCGTTGTTCAGGTAGCCCAGCGTGGTTCACAATCTCTATGTAGCTGAGGATAACCTTGAACTTCTGATCCTATCTCTACCTCCAAGTGTTGGGGTCACGTGTATGCCACCACACTCAGTTTACGCAGAGCTGGAGATCAAAGCCAGGGCTTCAAGCATGCTAGGCAAATACTCTACCAACTAAGCCACACCCCCAGACTTGACTGTTTTTGAAGCAGTGTCTAACTCGATTGCCCAGGCTGGCCCTGAGCACAAGATCCTCCTGCCTCAGCCTCCCGAGTATGCGCCAGCGGCATGCGCCGCTGTACCCAGTCAGACCTATTTTCAGAGTCACAATATTTACTTTTTCCTTAAGCTATTCTGGGGTGGTTTCTGGCATTTGCAGCCTGCAGTCTGTGGCTGTCACAGTCAGAGCCCCCTGAGGCCCACATCTGGACTCGGCACCACTGCCCAGGGCTCAGCAGGTCTACAAGCTGATCTCTGTCCCACGCTAGACTCACAGCTGTGGTCTTGGTGGTCCCCAGTCCCCTACCCCAGCTCCGGGACTTTGCTCTTGTGGCACCAGGTCCACTAGCTGGCTTTTCCAGACACACCTGGTACTTGTAGCAGTCTCGGCGGTCACTGGGAGAGCTGCCCTGACATGTGCCCGTCTCCGTGTTGTTCTGACATGGGCAGCCTGTCCCATCCTGCTCATTGCAGGTGTCAGCGTGCCCATTGCACTGGCATCTGCGGATGGAAGAGAGCAGGGGTGAATGCCCACGACTTCTGAGGCTCTCAGAGGTCAAGCCCACTGCCCCAGGCTGCAGCATCCTTAGGGGACAATCGGCTTGGACTGACTCTGGAGTTTTCTGGAGCTTCAGAAGGGCGGGCACAGAATGGGGAGGTGATCTTGAGGCCCCGCCCACTGTCTCTTCTGGAGACATCTCTCTTTTCTGAGCCAACTGTTTCCCTCCAGGTTTCTCTGACTCGGGGAACCTCTCATTTGGGTTCCCAAGGCTCCTCCTAGTGAGCAGGACAAGGGTCTGGTTCCTTCCTCTTACTTGGTGCATTTCCCATCCAGAAGGAAGTAGCCATGGAGGCAGCTTTCACATCTGTCCCCGTAGCTGTTATTCTGGCAGTTCACACACACGGCTTCGTCTTCACTAGGACCTTCTGACACCCAGTTTTCAATCTGGACAAGCAAGGACATAGAAAGACATGGGCCAGGTTTTCCCTCAAACCCAGGGGTCCAGGCCCAGCCTCTTCCCTCAGACTCATGAGTGAAGACTTCCTTCCCTCACCTCCTCTGGATCCAGTGAGTACTTCTCTGGCTCTTTTCTGGCCATTTCTAGCTCTTTCCTGGAGACGCACACGTGGCTGTTCCCTCGACAGAAGGCATGGCAGGGTCGACAGGTCCCGCCTCCCAAAGCTGAACCCACAAACAGTGGGAGACACTGTTCACAGTGGCTACCCTGGTAACATAAGATAGTGCCATCAAAAGGGCTGGGGAAACATGGGTGGAGAACACAGGGGCTGGGCAGCCAGTCTGGCCCATCGGCTGGGCTACAGTTCAGCCCCAGCGTTAAGTCTCCATTGCAAAGCTCTCCACATGCCCGTCTTCCCTGGCCCGTTCTGTCCACTGCTAACACTGTCTCCAGAATCTTCTCACATCTCCCTAGAAAAGGGCTCTCCCACCCCTTCCCTGCCCATGGCTTCTCGGGACTGGAAATAAGCTTCAAGACACCTCAGGACAAGGGCTGGGCGGGTCTTTAGTGACGGAGCGTTTGCCTAGAGTCCGCCAGTGAGGGGCTGGGGCGTGGCTCAGTGGTAGAGCCCCTGCCTAGAATCCCCCAGTGAGGGGCTGGGGGCGTGGCTCAGCAGTAGAGCCCCTGCCTAGAATCCCCCAGTGAGGGGCTGGGGGCATGGCTCAGCGGTAGAGCCTCTGCCTAGAATCCCCCAGTGAGGGGCTGGGGGTGTGGCTCAGTGGTAGAGCCCCTGCCTAGAGTCCCCCAGTGAGGGGCTGGGGGCGTGGCTCAGTGGTAGAGCCCCTGCCTAGAGTCCCCCAGTGAGGGGCTGGGGGCGTGGCTCAGTGGTAGAGCCCCTGCCTAGAATCCCCCAGTGAGGGGCTGGGGGCTTGACTCAGTGGCACAGCACTTGCCTAGCTCATCAGACACTCCGGGTGCCATCAAGGCGCTACTGAAATATACTTTAGAAATCAGTAAAAACCATTTCTCTAAGCACAGATCGAAAGGTCTGGCTCAAGGCCAGGGCCTAAGGTGCCAGGTGGCAGGGGCGTACCTTGGTGTGGTTCCGGCACAGCAGGCAGTGGTCCCGTGCCCCAACGCCTGCACACTCGCTGTGGCGGTTACAGCGACACTCAGTAGAGCAGTTGCGGCCAACGAAGCCAAAGTGACATCGGCAGTGATCGGGCTCCACGCAGGAGCCATTCACACAGCCCTGGGCGCACACGGGGCGGCATAAACCAGTCACGCTGCAGGAACAAGAAAAGATCAGGCAGGGACCCAACCCTCACCACTGCCCCACCCTCCAGACCCAGCCCTCCCCACTGCCCACCCCCCGACCCAGCCCTCCCCACTGCCCCACCCCCGACCCAGCCCTCACCACCCTCACCCTCCAGACCCAGCCCTCACCACTGCCCCACCCTGGGGACCCAGCCCTCACCACTGCCCCACCCTCCAGACCCAGCCCTCACCACTGCCCCACCCTGGGGCCCTCACCACTGCCCCACCCTCCAGACCCCCTCACCACTGCCCCACCCTCAGACCCAGCCCTCACCACTGCCCCACCCTCAGGACCCAGCCCCCCACCCCCTTTCGACAGATTGTTCATCTGCCCCCTCCCCGCCCTCTACCACCCTGCTCTTCTGGAGACTCACGCTTCCCTGGTTTCTCTCGCCACTCTGTCCCCCGCACACTGGGCGGCCCACTGCCCTCCTGTCACACAGATCAGTTCCACCACCCGAGAACCTGGGCTCCATTTCTTCCCACGTGACTTGCCTTACCCCAGACTCACTGTCCTCTCTACTCTTTCTGACCTCCTCCCATCACGCCCAACCAGCTGACTCCTGCCCTGCCTGCCGGACCCTCCCGTCATGCCCGACCAGCCTCACTTGTCCATGGTGTAGCCTGTCTTGCAGCTGCACTCGTAGCCGTGAGGCTGGTCATGGCAGTTCTGAGTCTCATTGCAGTCGTGGTGCCCGTTCGCACACTCATCCTCAGGGGGGCAGGACAGGAAGGCCCAGGATGCCCCAGGACGTCCACACGTCAACCCTGACCCCAGAGGACACAGGGCTTCAGCCAGGGTATCCCGGGCACCCGGGCCCTCCCCACCACCTCTGAACCCCCCCTCAGAACCACTCCCCAGTGTGTTCTCTGTGCCCCCGCCCAGCCAGCGTGCCCAGCCCCCAAACCTCTCTCACCATCTCGGGGACCACTGAGTCCACCTTCCATGCAGCGGCCACCCCCATCCTGGCCCCCCAGGCGCACCAGCCACAGTGGGGTCGTCGCAGGCACAGGGCACACTGTGTAGCCTGAGCACAGCCCAGGGAGCAGCTCTCCGGCCCCCTAAGCAGCCGCCCACAGCCTCCGGCCATACACCTCAAGGGCAGGTAGGAGGGGCTCAGACACTGTCCAGGGGGTAAAGAAGAGAGACAGGGAAAGAAAGTCAAATACACTTCAAAGACTGCGCCCTTTTCTCCCGGGCCTCACAGTCCCTGGCTCTAGCCAGCTCAGGACACAAGCTTGGTTATCACAAGTGCTCTCAATCACTGTTGTAACTAGACATCAAGCCTGGAATTGAATGAACCCTGCACAGTAGCCCATGCCTGGAATCCCAGCTCACAGGAGGTGGAGGCAAGAAGATCAAGAGTTCGAGGTCATCCTCAGCTCGTAGTGAGTTCAAGCCCAGCCTGAGCTATATGAGACCTTGTGTTTAAAATCAACAGAAATAGGATCAGGGTTCTGGAAGTGGAAAGGTCATGGAGACCTGGGCTGGGAGGACACTGGAAGGAAGGGAGATGGGAGGAAGAGAACAGGCACCCACAGAGGCAGAGATCGACCACCACATCCCCAGGAAGGTGAGGCAGGAGGGAGCAGCTTCCAGGGCTCTGTGGGCAGCCCCTACCAAGCCCTGTTGAACTTCCTATCCATGTCCCAAAAGGAGCTGGGCAATCCTAGTACTTGGGAAGCTGCAGCAGGAAGATCAGGTGTTCGAGGCCAGGGCAGGCAAGGTGGCTCAGGGGGTAAATGAGCTTGCTGCCAGACCTGATGACATGAGTTTGATCCCTGAAACCCATGTGATGGAAGAATTGAACTGACTCCCACAAGTTGCGCCCTGACCTCTACACACATCCACCCCCTCCCAGAATGAGTAATATGTAAATAAATATGAATAAATATGAATAAGTAAGTAAATGTAAGGAAAAGGAAGAGTAATTCAAGGCCAGCCTGGGCTACAGAGTAAGACCGTGTCGAAAAAAAAAGAGGCACGTTATATTTATGCATTAAAAAAATTGCCTTGTGTAACAACAACAATGAAAAAAAACCTGTAAAATAAAAGCAAAAATTAAAATTTTTAAACACTGAAAGAAACTCCCACGTCCCAAAGGTTCCATTACATTGACACAGCATCCTTTACTACCCAGCTCAGACACTTGCCCTGTCCCTGAAACAAGGCAGTGGACAGGGACAGAGGAGTGCCACAGCAGGGTTACAAGCCCAGCTCCTCAGAGCGAACTTGGGCCTGGCTTTGGGGCAAACGGGCCACTTCCAACCCAGGCAGGAGGTGGAGGAGCCTGGCTGAGCAGCCAGCCTGCCATTCACAAGCCATCACTTGCTGGTTGGGACCCAGACTGCTTACAGAATGAGGCCCGGGCCTTTGGGAGCACACCGTGGGGTATGAGAGCATTCTATTTAGTGTTGGCCTTGAGGGAAACGCAGGAGGGTGAGATCAATCTGGGCTGGCTGCCCAAGGGCTCTTAGGAAGGAACAAAGCAATCGAGCAGTCCTGAAATAAAACCCCTGACGGCTGCGGCCGGAGCCGGGCCAGCTGCGGAACTCTGCCGAGGAGTCCAGTGTTTGTGCCCTGGCCATAGGAACAAGTTCTCATAAATTCTCTGTTCTCCTCCCAACACTCGGACTCTAGGAAGGGTCTCTATGTATGCCAGGCTGTCCTGGAACCTGCAACCTCCTGCCTCGGGCACTCGAGTACTAGAATTATAAGGCATGCCTCACCACGTTCTGTAATGTCATTCTCCTGCTTCAGAAGAACTGGGGGTCAGAGATGGTTGGTTAAGAGGACACACTGCTCATGCAGAGGACTCAAGCCTGGACCCCAGAACCCATGCTGGATTCAAACCCAGGTCAGCTGAGCTTTTGCATGTGCACACACATGACATCAGCCAACAGGTTGTGGGGTGAAATCCAGGCCTCTGTGCTTGAGGAGCAACTGCATCCCTGAGTGAGCCGTCTTCCCAGGCTCAAGCCCGAGATTTCGATTACAGGGTGAATAAGCCAATATGACCCCCCTAGGTAAAGCTTCTCGCTCTAGAAGCTGGCAGTCCCCGGTGCTGGGCCCTTGCGGGCTGGGACACAGGAAGCACTGCCAGGCTCTTCCTCAGAACTGAAGTTCTGATGGCATGTGTCCTGTCTCCCCACACTGCTGTCTGCTGGGTGGAAGGCGAGGGGATGGCTGAACCGATCACAGCTCCCAGTGGTGTGGTGAGCCGGCATGCGGCCACCAGGCCCTGTGCTACCGGGGTATGCACACGGAGTGGACACCAGTGGGCATCAAACACTTCTTGCTAGACGTGACAACGGAGGGTGGATCCGACTAAATTTTGCTAAGTAGGCACATTTTTGGACTTTCCAGCAAACAATCTGGCAGGCAGTTAAGTCCTAGACATCTGTGTCTGTCAAACACGTCCACCTCCACCAGACACGTCTCCGGCCCACAGACAAGCAAGGTCCTGGTCTGCCCTGTTTGGACTGGGCCCTCCCAGCCCTCTCTGGCAGTGTCTCACTGGACCCTGGGTAAGAGCCAGAGGGACACAGGGGCTGAAGTCCAGGAGGGAGGCGGAGTCATGAGCACACCAGCAGGAAGCACGGAAGATGAGGGAAGGTCAAGAGACAGCAAGAGGAAGGAGGGAGGCTGGAGGGGCCAGAGCCAGAGGAGGGCGGAGGGGCTGGCTCACCTGCTGGAGGCTGCTGCTCCACACGCAGTGCTGCCAGCCCCCGTCAGCGCCCTTGGAGGCCAGGCAGGACGTACAGTTGGGGAGGAGGTGACAGGGCGTGGGGCAGGGCAGTGGGGGCGACGACTCCACCGGCATAGGAGACACGTTCAGCAGGGAGTGGCTGAAGCAGGTCCAGTCGTAAGTGGGCTGCACGGACAGGATGCGGCGAGTCTCCCCTGGTGTGGGGCGGGGGGCATATGGTCAGAACCCGGGCTGCCCAGACATTCCACCTTCAGAGGGTCTAGACGCCAGCCTTTCTTCCCCAAACCCGAGGATTTAAGCCCTAGCCTACTCTCCGGAGTCTGGTTCCCAGCCTTTCTCCCTCAGACCCCAGCTTTCCTCTGAGACCCGGGGGTCCAGGCCTCCATCCCAAGTCTACAGACTCACCGGTCCTCTTGAACTGCCGTGTCCACATGCACTTGCCCTCCCGCGTGCACTGCTCACAGTCAGCAGCTCCGCAAGCGGCCTCCGAGCAGTTCCCGGCCCAGAAGACCTCCCGCTGGTTGATCCGACAGTCATTCTCCGAGGTGCAGGAGCCGTTGCGCCCAATGCAGGCACCTTCTGGGCAGTTGGTGCACCACTTACAGCGGGGAGTGGACGCCTGGCGGGGAAAGATGGAGCCCGGCATCCCTCTGACACAGTTCCTCCTACCCAGCCAACCACAGACAGGAAGCCCACAGCTCCTGGGATGCAGGGGGGGGGGGGCGGGGATGGACCACCACGTAGCCAGCCCTCTACACACCACTTACCTCTCCATCTCCGGGCTGCAGCGTCCGAGGATGGCGGGCCAGGCACTCACTGCAGGTCCGCAGCCTCCGACATTCCTCGGGCGAGCGAGGCATTGGGGAGCAAGGGAGCACCCCACAGCCCAGCCTAGAGGGCATGAGGCTGGCTCATTTACATGCATCTAGGACTTACGCTCAGCCTCTTTGTCATGGTCCTGCAGAACCGCCCCACACCATGTCCCAAGCTGTACCTCAGGGTCCTGGCCAGCCCCGCTCCTGGATGGCACACGGGCCCATGTCCGCCTGCCTCTGGAACCTGAGATGCTACCATCTCCTCCTCCCTAACTCTACCCAAAACGGCGCTCTTCCTTCCACACAGCCAGAGGCCAGGTCTCTGTGCCACCCAGGGGTCTCTGTGCTCAGGCCTCCAATTCAAGCCTCCCCACCCCCACCCCTCTCCACAGCACAGCTCCACAATGCCCTGCCCCAAATCCCTGGAAGTACGTGGGTTTTTAGCATTTCCAGATTTTAGAAAATAAATAGGTACTCCTGCTATGATACACAGGCCCATGGGAGGATGGCGGGGTCAGCACCCCATAATCAAATCCATGAACAATACTGCAGTATACATGATCACATGCTCTGTTGGGCCAAAAAACAACAACAACCCATAAATAGGCTCCCATCACAGCAACAGAACAGACAGTGAGCTAACCAGGGAACTGCCTGGTTTCCAGAGATCCTGGATTCCCGAGCTGCAGTTGAGGAGACCGAAGAGCTGGTCAGAGCCTGGTCTCAGCCAAGGAACCGGAAGCCCTTTCTGAGCTGATCCCGCCTTTCCTCCAGGACAGATGATATTGCAAATACCCTGGTGCAGCACTTTAAATCTTTGCTGCTCTCAATTATACTGGACATTTAGAACCAAGTTCCCACCCAGCTCCTCCAGAAGGGGAGACTTTGGGGTGCGAGCAGGGCTCACACTGGAGTCCTAACCACCTCCGTCTCTGATGACCACACCTCCGCATGTGTGAACCCGAAGCAGACAGTCGGCTGTCAAGATCTCCCTAAAGCCCTCAGAGGGCACCAGTATGGACTGTGCAAAGGACTGCTGGTAATTATGGTTACCTGTGGGCCTGGTCCCCAGACAGGCAAGCACCATGGCACCAGCTGCAGGCCCCAGATTGGTTACAAGCTTCAGGTGAAGGTAGTAGACGGCAGGGGTCAGGGGGCAGGGTCAGTGCCAGCAGGCGGCCCAAGGCCACTCCCCCAAATCCTCCAGAGATGTACAGGTGGCTACCCACTGCTGCCACTGCATGGGCCACAGACTCCTCCATTGGGGACCCCACAAAAGATGGACCTGAAGAAAGATGGAGTTTTCAGAGAGAGGTAGAGAGCAGGTAACGCAAGGGAGAGACTCACCCAAAGACTGGTCAGGAAGGACAGCTAGAGAGGAACAGAGTAAACGGGGCAGAAAGGGGACAGACAGATGGACAGGAGTATCAGAAAGCAAAGAAAGGGACTTAGTGATAGAGAGTTTCCCTAGAATCCCCCAGTGAGGAGCTGGGGTGTGGCTCAGTGGTAGAGCCCCTGCCTAGAATCCCCAGTGAGGGGCTGGGGTGTGGCTCAGTGGTAGAGCCCCTGCCTAGAATCCCCCAGTGAGGGGCTGGGGGCGTGGCTCAGTGGTAGAGCCCCTGCCTAGAATCCCCAGTGAGGGGCTGGGGGCGTGGCTCAGTGGTAGAGCCCCTGCCTAGAATCCCCCAGTGAGGGGCCTCAGTGGTAGAGCCCCTGCCTAGAATCCCCAGTGGGGGCTGGGGTGTGGCTCAGTGGTAGAGCCCCTGCCTAGAATCCCCCAGTGAGGGGCTGGGGGCGTGGCTCAGCCCCTGCCTAGAATCCTCCAGTGAGGAGCTGGGGGCGTGGCTCAGTGGTAGAGCCCCTGCCTAGAATCCCCCAGTGAGGGGCTGGGGGGCATGGCTCAGTGGTGGAGCATTTTCCAGAGTCTGCCTTATAAGGCCAAGGAGACAGGATGTGGAGAACAGGGAACTGTGTTGGTAAGAACATAGTTGTATGTGTGATGTACAGCATGTTCCTAAGCTGCTCTCAGGGACAGAGAGGCAGAAGAGGAGAACAAAGCCAGGTTTACCGGGAGCAATATAGGTTGTGGAGTCTGGAGCTGGGAGCTGGAGGCATGGCTCAGGGGTAGAGTGCTTGCCTAGAATCCACAAATGAGGGGTGGGGAACATGGCTCAGCTGTAGAGCACCTGCCTACAATCTACCAGAGGCTTAATGGTAATGCAATTGT
Source organism: Cricetomys ansorgei (assembly GCA_026225945.1). Lineage (NCBI taxonomy): Eukaryota > Metazoa > Chordata > Mammalia > Rodentia > Nesomyidae > Cricetomys > Cricetomys ansorgei. Next base: position 757,306 of record JAMJFZ010002946.1, read on the forward strand.
CTTGCATGTGCAAGGACTCTGTCCCAGAAGCACTGAGGGGAAAAAAGTCATATGCCCATTTCTCTTTGTCTCTGGGTCAACATTTTGCTTGTTATGAAATACAAATTCCTTTCAAGTTCTAAGCTATCTAGATTCTTCCTCTAACACATAATTCCTGCATCCCAGGTATTAAGATATAACAATCAGCAAATAAACAGCACTAGGGTTTTTGTTTGTTTGTTTCTGGAATTTCTTTTGAGCTTTATAAAAGTAAAATTTATCCTATAGTTCACTCCACACTTCTATATATTTAGAATACTAGTAGGATTCTAGAACTTCCTATTTATTTGTTTGTTTATTTATTTATTTTGTTTTTTTCAAGACACGGGTTCTCTGTTTTAACTCTGGCTGTCCTGGAACTCTCTGTAGACCAGGCTGGCTTTGAACTCACAGAGATCCGCCTGCCTCTGCCTCCCGAGTGCCGGGATTAAAGGCGTGTACCACCACTGCCCAGACAGAACTTCCAGTTTTTAGAAAGATGACTTATGTACTGTGCGTGTCAGGTGACCTCCCCTACCACTCTCTACCTACTCCTTTGAGGCAGGGTTTCTCCTTGAACTTGGGACTTGAGTTTTCTTAGCCAGGTTGGAAGCCAACAAGCCCCAGTGACCCTCCTGTCTCTGCCTGCCTCGGAGCTGGGGTTATAAGCACCTGTGGGACACTCAACTTGTTATGTGGGTGCTGGGATTTGAATTCTAGTCTTCATGAATACACAGATAGCATTCTTAACTGCTGAGTCATCTCTACAGCCCTAGAATCTCCAGTTCTTTAAGCCCATTCCTAGCCTGTGAACAGAAAACCTGGAGGGACACTTACAACAGTGGTTGTCACTAGAGATGTTTCGTTTTTCTTTCTATTTTATAAATTATGTATAATGACTACTATTACTGGTAATATATATTACTAGTAATAATACTATTACATATATATAAGTGTATATATATATTACATATATACGTATAGAATATGTATATATATATATATATATATATATATATACATTTCTGTAGTGGTGCAGCCTTTAATCCCAGCCCTCGGGATTCAGAGGCAGGTGCATCTCTGTGAGTTCCAGGCCAGCCAAGCCGACATAGTGAGACTATGTCTCCAAACAACAAAATGATAAATAAATAAAAATAAACCATTCTAAGAAAAAAATGAAAGGAGCCATGAGATGGCTCATCGGGTAAAGGTGTTTGTCACCATGTCTGATGACCTGAGTTCAATTCCCAGGACCCGCAGGACCCATGTGAAGGGACAGAATCAACTCCTTCACACTGACCTCTAACCACTGTGTGGATAAACCAATCCCCACCCCCACACACAAATGAATAAGTAAATATAATCTAAAAATAATTTTTTAAAGAAAGGAGAAAATTACTCCATGGTCTCTAGAGATATGGAGTGGAAATGAACTTTGCTGACGGACCTTACGAGGCCCAAGTGATTCTAATGAGACCCAGGATCCCAGACAGGGACCGGGCTCCACATGGGTGTCCCCCAGCCTCCTGGGGATGGCGACAGGGACTCACGCGTGAGGTCAGGCAGGAGCCAGGTGTTGCAATTGACCTGGTAGAGCAGAACGTCGCTGCTGAATTCATCGAGGTCTGAGCGCCCCCCAAGGACCACCATGGTGTCTCCCAGCAGGGCTGAAGCATGGAAAAGCCGTGGGCGGGGCTGTTGGGAGACACACACGGATCAGAGCCCCACCCTTGGCTCCCCATGCTCCTTCCCAACGCCCCCGCCCCCACTACCCATCAGTCTCCTGGCCTCAACCAGCTCATCCCACCCTCACCTTCTGAAGGAAACCTCTTGGGACCTGCAGAGCAGCATCAGAACCATCCCACGGGCCCCAACCTATTCTGCTCTTTGCAAACTTGGTTCCTTATGCACCTCCCCCCTCCCAGAGGGGCTTAGGGATGTGTGGACGTCACATGTACCTGTCCCTACCAGCAAAGTCAGGGTCCTGCTCTCCCACACCTGTCTCCTTGGCCTTACAAGGCAGGGGTTTCAGGGAACCATAGATGGGGGCCCAAGAAGGGGAGGGGACCTGTCAGGGTGGTGCTGGGGCAGAAACCAAGCCTCTGATTTCCCGGCCAAGGAGTCTTTCCTCCAAACCAGGGATGGAAAAAGAAACAACCAGCGTTACAGCTCAGCACAGGGGACTGAAAGGAAGGGGCAGAGGTAGGAAGCTGTGTGGGGGAAGCCAGTGCTTGGGGAGCCTCCCCTCTGTAGCTAGCTGTCCTAACCTTGGCTCCCTGAGAAGGTGCCAGCAAGCTCCAGGTACGGTCAGGACAGTGTAGGGAGTAGAGCTCCGGGGATGGCGCTGCCAGCTCCACATGGAAGCGGAAGCCTCCGAACACATAGAGGGAGTCAGTGGCCTCGTGGTAGACTGCAGAATGACCATAGAGACCTGGAGAGGGGCAGAAGGGCCAGAGATGGCAGGGAAGGACTGACAGCCCTTTCGTCTAGATGACAACCCCAGAAAGGAGAGCCAATGGGTGGGAAGATGTGGCAGGGTAGTAGGAGGGAGATAGAGTGGCAGGATGTCTGTCAGGTGGGGGTCAAGGGTATAGAAGAGAGAGAGATGAGAGGAGAGGACAGAGAGAGATGGTGATCTTGGAACCTGAGGAAGGAGACGGTAGCTACTCTAAGGGGAGGCAAGCAGAGACACTGAGCGGCCAGATGCTTCCCTAGAAAGCTGGCTGGGGTTGGAGGCAACAAGGAGATGCTTTTTTAAAAATACAGTGGACAGTGACTAGAATGTGGGAAGACACCGAAGCTTAAGTAAAGCCCAGACAACCCCCACTGCAGGCCCACCTGTCGGGGGTGTCCCGCTCTGGGCTCCAGACACCCAGGTGCCGGTGGCCAGCTGGTACTCCAACAACTGCTGGTTGAAGCCATTTTCAGGGGAGTAGCCACCCACCAAGAGCAGAGATAGGCCTCGACGGGCAGTAAGGGTGTGGCCAGCAACAGCTGGCAACTCCATGTTCTGAGGGGCCTGCAAGATGAAGAGCTAATGTCACCCAAGGGGGTAGAGGGAGACTTGCTTTACGGACTGAAATAACATCAGCCCCAGCTAGGGAGCAGAGAGTTCCACAGGGATGCTCAGACCCTGGCAGGGCCCAGTTAGGTTCTGCCTGCTCCATGCCCACTTCTTCAGGGACAAGCAGAAGTCTGTATTCTTCTGTTCTCTCTGTAGTTGGGTGGGACTGCATCCCATCTAGGCCAATCAGAATATCACAGGCCCTTATCTAGGTATCAGCCTGGAACTACAAATGTATAACCTAGATTGGCTGTGAAATTCAGTACAACTCCCTACCCTACTGTGGTGCTGAGGATTGACCCAAGGACCTCGTACTAAGCAAGAGACTACCACTGAGTCACACCCCCAGCCCCTCACTGGGGAATTCTAGGCAGGTGCTCTACCACTGAGCCACGCCCCCACCCCCTCACTGGGGAATTCTAGGCAGGTGCTCTACCACTGAGCCACGCCCCCACCCCCTCACTGGGGGATTCTAGGCAGCTGCTCTACCACTGAGCCACACCACCAGCCCCTCACTGGGGGAAATTCTAGGCAAGCTTTCTATCACTAAGTTATGCTCCCAGGTCCCTATTCCTGCAGTTCTGTTGGAACTCCGAGGATAGATTCCTCTGGTGGTGAAACTAAAAGGAAATGCATTGGCCATCTGTGTCAGACCTGTTGTGAGGAACAGAGCTAGGATGGAGAATACTCACCTTCTCCTGTCTCCACTGCAGGGTAGTGAGGTTAAGGACCCAGAAGTCACGGGTGATGCCTCCAGCTGTGAGCCCCCCCAGCAGGTACATGGCACCACGGCCAGCAGGCACATAGGCAGCTGCATGGAAGGAGCGGGGTGATGGGCCTGGGCCCCCATCTTCAGCTCCTGCCAGCATCTGTGTCCACCTGCGCTCACTGACTGAATACCTGGAGCCAAGATGCAAGGTATCGGTCTCACGCCTGCATCCTTAAACATGTCCTAGCATCCCGTGGGGTGATTTTCCTATCACAATCTTCCTAACATCCCTGAAGCAGCACCACCCAAACAGTACTCCTGGTGCCCACAGACAGGTGAGCTTCCTACAACAAACGTCCCAGGCACCTCTGGGGTGTCCCGCACTTGAGAGCAGGACTGAATATCTGAATATCTAAGCGAGCCAGGTAATAGATATCTCAGCAGTCCCCCGAATACATTTTTCTTATACAAGCACCCCATCTCCCTGAACAGCCCTTACCTGTACAGGTTTCCCAGCAGGCCCTGCGGCAGGCCCAGGCCCCCAAACATCCATAAGGTGGCATCAGGTCCCTCTACCATAGTGTGTCCCAGGCGGTGTAGAAAGCGGCTAGCCGTGTCCTGGAGTGGGGATGGCAGTGCCAGAGGTCAGTGCAAGGGCCCGGGGGTGGTCCCAAGAGTGGAGGAACAAAGCAGCCGCCCTAACTCACAGCTGAGAGGCGGCTGTCCATGAGGGTTTCCCAGACCAGCTGTCCACCATCCAGCTTCGTGGCGCAGTCCGGGCCCCCAAAGCCCTCGGCACAGACGCACACGCCTAGGCTCTGGGGACAGCAGAGAGAGGCTCAGGGGGGCCCTGATGGCCACTCCTGCCCAGTCTGGCAGTTCCCGCCCCGCCTGTACCTGGTTACAGATCCCTGCCCCGGTGTGGGCGTTGCAGTTCTCAGGGCACAGAGCCATGCGACAGTGGGGACCAGCCCAGCCCTGAGGACAGCGGCAGAGCCCAGCCCCTGCGGCCCCATCCTGAGGCACACATTCCTGAGGGACAGGGCAGCTCCCAGGACCCCCTGATCCACATCGGGCGGAGCCCACAGAAGCGTTGAATCCCCAAGACGAGGAGCCATTGGCCTCCCAGTGCAATACAAGCAACCCTGTGGGGAAAGAGAAGGCGGGTGGAGTCCCTCTCCAGGCACTGCTCCTGTGCTGCTGGGGAAAACCAAGGACACCAGCCACTCACAGCACACGTCCCCTGGCCCAATCCCTCAAGCTCCACACATTATAGTTTTGAGTGGGGAGCTTGTTTGGCCACTTGTAGCTCAGGCTGGCACTGAACACTATGTAACTGAGGATGGCCTCGAACTCCTGACGCTCCTGCCTCTACCTCCCAAATGCTGGGATTACAGGAGTGTGCTGCTGCCACCCTGGCTCTAAACCCCAGCCATTTTCAACTTCAATCTTAGGCTAGGGCTCTATGGTAGAACATATGCCTACTACATGCAGGGCCGTGGGTTCAGTCCCCAGCATCACAAAAAAAAAACATAAAAAACAAAGTCTCTGTTCCTCTGTTCATCAAGAGATAATAGCTGCTTGCTATCCACACCAGGGTCACATGTCACTGGACACCAGGGCCATCTCCCACTGTCTCCCGGATGCCCTGTGTTCTACCCGCTAGCAGCCCTGTAACCTTCCAGGCGTGAGTGTGACCCCCTTGTGGGCAGCTGCAAACCTTTCACAGCTCCACGGCGCTCCACTGTAAGAGCGGCTTTCCTCAGAGTGCTGCGTGGGGCACACCTGTGATCCTAGCTAATACTCAGAAGACAAGGCAGGAGGGTTGGAAGTTCAAGGCCATTCTGGGGAAAGAAAAGAGGAAGCCAGTGGCTAGGAGGTAGCTCAGCTGGCGGACAAAGCCCCGGGTTTGACCCCCGGCACTACAAAGAAGCTGGCCTGGTGGCGCACACTATCCCAACACTGGGGAGATGGAGGCAGGGGCATCACTGCACTGTGAGTTCAAGGCTGGCCTAGGCTACATGAGACCCTGGCTCAAAAAAGGAAGGGATGGGGGAAGAGAGGGTAGCCACTGTGGCTTCTTTCAAATTTAAAAAAAAAAAACAACAAAAAAAAACAACGCCTTTCTGGTGTCCGTAGGGCCCTAAAGATGCCTCTGAACTCAAGACTTCCATTGTTGCCATCCTGTACACCCCAGCACCGGCCCCTCCAGCCTGATGCACCTGCCACTCTTCTGTCTAGAGAAGCTGCCTTGCCACGCCTCTGACCTGTTTCTAGCCCAATTCCTCCCTTTAAAGAAGCCCTGGCCGGCCCGCACTCCTGAGGAGAGGCTGAGGCCCACTCCTTCCCACTGGCTCAGTTCAAGTCTACACACCTTCCCGGCCGTTTGCGCTTCCCCCAGTCCACGAGGGTGGCACATGTACCGACTCACTGCTGTACCCACATCTGACTCAGGCCAGCTCAGTGTGAGAAGAGTTCCCCAGTTTTAGAGGATCCCTCATGGCCCAGGGTTTCACAGTCTCCAGCAAGCTGGTCCTAATTCACCCCTTTGCCTCCAGCCTCAGACTGCTCTGAGTCACACGCGGAGAAGTGCTTCCGAGAGCTTGCTTAGAACAGCACGGCAGCCAGTTCTTCCTCGGTATCCCCTCTTCCCCCTCTCCATCATCATCGCACCCAGGTGGATGCTGGAGGTTGGGCAATTCTTCAGTACAAACACCCCTACATATTCTATAATGAACAGCCACATCTCTGCATCTGCCTGCCAGGTGACAGGAGCTCTCCTGTCACTCAAAATGTCTCTAGACATTGCCACATGTCCCCCAAGGGATGAAAGTCCCGGTTGAGAAGTGTAAGGGCAAGGAGACGGCTCGGGAGCCCACACCAGCCAGATTGGGAGTGCGTCAAAGACATGCCACGCCCCACCCGTCCCTTTCTCCAAAACCAGCCTAGCCAGCGAAATCCTATTTCTCTCCACTGAAGTCCAGATACGGAGAGAAGCCGCATCACCCAGGTAAACAGCTGGGTCACCCACAACCTGGGTGAGTCCCTGAGCTGGAACCTGGGTCCTACCCCCAGTCAGTGACAGATGCAGAGGCATGGCATACAAAGCCCAGCTTTAGACACAAATAAGCTCAGGACAAGGGCTGGGATGGAGCTTGAGGTGAGAATGCTTATCTAGAATCCACCAGTGAGGGCTGGAGGTGTGGCTCTGTGGGAGAGAATGTGCCTTGTGCCTAAGGGACCCTGGACTGATCCCATCCCCAGCCCTGAAGGATGAAGCCCCAGACAAACCAGTCTCCGTCCCTCAAGCTCCCGTACCAGACAAAGCCTGCACAGTGAGGGGTCTGTCCCGCCGCTGGCCACAGAAGGCAGCTATGAGGCTCCGGTCTGACTGGACGACGCCAGTGTCCAGGAAGCGTGGGAATCCATCAAAGGCCAGGACATAGCTCAGCTAAAAAAGGGTACAGAATCAAGAGTCATGGATCTGCTTAGAGTCTTGGAGAAGAGGGCGTCAGGAGTAGAGAACGGGGTGCTGAGGGATGTGTCGCAAATCTCAGCTACGTAGGAGGATGAGCCAGGACTGTGAGTTCACTGTGAGTCTAGGCTGCATGGTAAGAGCCTGTATCAGAGAGACAGAGACAGAGAAGAGACAACAGAGATACAAGGGAGAGAGGCAGAGATGGGGGAGACAGAGAGAGAGAATAAGAGCAGGCAACCTGAGTCTCAGGAATGAACTACTTGAAGATGCAGGCTAGACTGTTAAGTGTGTAGCATGCAGGCCACCCTTCCCATCCTGCGTCCAAAGCAGACACAGATTAGTGGCTAGTAGGAGACCACTGCTAACGAATCAGAGGGGGCACACGAGGTATAAGAATTGGCCATGCCTAGTCTGGGAAGAGGCGTTTGGGGAGCTGAAGAATGAGAGGTTTGGGGAAACAGAAAGAGAACCAGGAAATGAGAGTCTGAGAGCCTAGAACAAGGGTCTGGGTGACCTGACAGTTTTAAACATGTAGGCTCAAACAAACCAGTGACACAGCGGGGCGGGGCAGGGTGGGGGTCAGGATTTATTTAGGGGATTCAGAGACACGGCTCTGGCTTATAAACTGAATCCCAGTCCCCTCAGTGCTCACTGTGCAGGGGGTGCTGCTGTCTGGAGAGAAGGTGAGGGTGAGGGGGGGACAGAGGGTCCCAGGAGCACAGGGCTGCAGCTCTTCCGTGGCTGACACAACCCACACACAATAAGACAGGCCGGGCCCAGCTCTGGCTGCCCCACCACTTGGAGGCAGCAGTCCCCCAAAGCGGCGGGAGCCCAGAGCCACTGAGGACACGTTGGTGAGGAGGGCACGACCTCCACACTCCCGGAAGCAGGAGCCACCAGCTCTGCAGATTGAGAGAGAGAGAAAGAGAGAGACAGCATCAGAGCAGTCCTATCTTACCCCACAGGGTCCCTAACCCTTCTCTGCGCAGCCCCACAGGTTCTGGACTTACCGGGGGTCTCCATAGTATCCTGGAGAGCAGATCTGACAGTGGGCACCCTCGGTATGGTCCTGGCAGAAGCAAAGCCCACTGAGGTTGTCACAGTGCCCACGGCGTGGGTCTCCGTGCCCATTGCACTGGCAGGGGCGGCAGCCACCAGAGCCCGTTGCATTGCCAAAGCTGCCAGGCCGGCACCGCTCACAATGGTCCCCCCATGTCCAGTCTGTGGAGGTCCCAGTGGGTAGGACACAAGGTCAGGAGCAAGGACAGGAAGGGGCCCAGAACACCTGACTCAATTGACCTTAGATGCCCTCCCAAGCTGCTTCAAAGAGTCAAACAAGGCCTAGGCCAGGGAATTAACAGCAAGAAAGCCCCAAAAAAGGAAAGATGCCAAGACAGATAGATGGGACAGGAGCAGGGACAAGGGCAGGGCATCACAGCACTACCTGAGGGGAGACTCAGAGAGAAGCTGAAGTCCTGAAAAGGAAGCCCTGCAAGGCTGGCCACGAGACTCAGACCACGGTGGCTTACCCTGGCACTCGTCACAGAAGCCAGGTCCCCGCCTGCGGCAGTGACTGTGAAAGTTGCAGCCACAGTCCCGAGAGCAACGTGGGGCAGGGGGTCCTGGGGCAGGTGTGGGTGGGGGCAGATCAGACGTCCAACCTAGGTCACACACACAAGTGAAATCCGGGGGGCCGCTACACACACCGTGGCCACAGTCTTCCAGGCACCTGAAGGATCATGGTGGGGGCGGGGAAAGGACTGGGTGGACCCCGAGTCCTCAGAGCACCCCATCACCTCCACCCACTGCAGTACTCTCAAAGTGGCTGCCTCTTTCCAGAATCCTGTGCTGTGCAAGTAAACCTGTTCCCAAGGCAACTCTATCACACGTGGCGTGCCTGTCACCATAGAAACCACTGTGGAATAGCACCACTGTGAAAACTCCCTTCCAGCTAGGTCCTCTTCCCTCTCCGTGGCAATTCTGAAGGCCGTGGCCCACAATCCAGGAGTGTCCCGTTTCTATGGTAACCAGGGTTACCTGGGGCACCTGCATTCCACTGAGGCCCTTGTCTGCAAGGTGAAAACTCCAAGCCAACTAGGGGACACTGGCTCTACTGAGAGTCTACCACCAGGATGGCTTCCTCCCTCCATCTTGAGTTCCAGCCCTGAAGTGACATTTCCATGGCAACCCACATCTCACTCACGTGCGGTTACAGTGCGTGATGCCGTCGCCCTGGTAGCCACGTTGGCAGTGACACTCATAGCTGAGAGGTGTGTTCAAGCAGGTGGCACGTGGGTGACACCTTGCCAGGCCCAGGCGACATTCATCCACATCTGGACAGCGGGCATAAGCCCAGCGGGCCGGGAGAGCCACAGGCAGCCCCAGGCCCTCTCCCACCCACAGGGAGCAGTTCCCGCCACCCAGGGGTCCTGAGAAGTCCCCTTGTAGGCACCTGTGGAGTGAGAGAGCAAAGGAGGTACAACAGAGAAATAGGAGACAGCCAGGGAAACGGTGAGAGATGGGACAGACAGGAAACAGAAAGATGGAAGAAAACAGAGACCGGGAAATTGAAGGGGAAAACAGGAGGAAGACAGGAAGCAGAGGGGTGGGCGGTCACAGGATGCGGGGCAGGACAATGGGGCAGAGACACAAAGAGCTCATTAAAGTCACTTAGCAGGGAGAGCCAGGCGCCCCACCTAGCCAGCCAGGTCCTTACCGTCCCAGCGTGGGGTTGTCTTCGTTGCCACACCAACCACACTCGTGGCTCTGCAGACACTCGTGACAGGTCAGGAAGCCACCGCAGCTCCTGCAGCGCGGTTCCGAATGCACGCTGCAGGGCGGAGAGTGGTAGGGGTCAGGGCCAGGACAGCACCCCAGCTGGGAATGCCACCTCGTCAGCCCAGCCCCCGGAGGATACCTGTCGTCCCAGCCACGGCAGCCTCCGTGCGGGTACCGGGCCAGGTAGGCAGCGAACAGGAAGCAGGTGTGGGTGGACTGACACCAGGCACACTGGCTCGAGTTGGCCAGGCAGTCCTCACAGGTCAGGCGTCTGGGGGGTGAGAGCAGGGCCGGGTCACCCCAGCCCACAAACCCATGCATACCCACCCCATCCCGGACCCCGCTGGGCTCACTGGCTGCAGAGTGGAGGGCATTCCTCTGGGTTCTTCAGAGCACCCCGACCCCGGCCTCGACGGCTGCACGCTGCATCCCCTTTGCGGCTGGTGCTCTGATGCCACTCACAAAAGGGGTCCTGGGATAGAAGGGCACTGTCAGAGCTCAGCCCGCCACCTGCCAGAGAACCAGCTGCCTCTCCCTCCTGCCACCCCCTTCCCCCAGTCAGGCCTCCCTGCTGCCCACCTCCAGCCACAGACGTGTGTCTGTCTACCCAGAGCCCAAACCTTCTTCGGATAATAGCAGCTCCGTCAGGAGTGGGAGGGGGTATTTAAAATCCTTAGGATTCAGAGAAGGACACAGGGGCGCACATTTTTCCCAAGCTCAGTAACCAGACCAGGAGCCTAATAAAACCCAAACAGAAGCCCAACATGCAGCCACATGCCAGTAAAGCCAGCACTTTGGAGGCCGAGACACAAGTGTTGTGAGTTGGAGGCCAACCAGGCTCTATAGCAAGACTGGGTATCAAGAAGAAAATAAGATCAGTCTCAAGCCAATGGAACATGACTCTGCTTGGGGCTGTATAACAGGAAGAGTCTGGGGCTGATGGCTTCCCTGCAGGTCACTAGGGTTGGGGCGTGGCTCAGTGGTAGAGACCCTGTCTAGAATCCCGCAGTGAGGGGTGGGGGAGTGGCTCAGTGGTAGAGACCCTGCCTAGAATCCCCCAGTGAGGGGCTGGGGATGTGGCTCAGTGGTAGAGACCCTGTCTAGAATCCCCAGTGAGGGGTGGGGGCGTGGCTCAGTGGTAGAGCCCCTGCCTAGAATCCCCCAGTGAGGGGTGGGGGCGTGGCTCAGCGGTAGATCCTGCAGGTCAATGGAACAAATTCTCCCAGAAACAGTTAGCAGAGCAGGGAAAGATGGACATCACCAGCTGGAGCTGGCAGGCCTTACAATCCGCTCTAGGCTGAGGGTGGTCTAAGTGGGTAATCACCCGCTCAGGGATTCCTCTGACCTCTGCTGCAGGGCCCATCCTGACTCCCAGGTGCCTTTGAGGCCTCGCTTCCTACTTCCCACTTAACTCTTGGACAACAGTGCCAGCTCTCTGCCCTCACCACCCTCACCAAGGCCCCTCTACAGTCTGTGTCATCTCTAAGGGAACCTCTCCCAGTCCCTGTTCTGGCTGCCTCCTTTTGGAAATACCCCACTCCCTATTATGGTCTAGTAGACACCTGGGTACAGGCATGGCAGTCACGGTGCTCCTCACAGAGTGGACAGAGGGCAGGGACCAGCACCAGCAGGGACTCGCCGGTCCCATCATCCTCACAGTGGGCCCTGCCCTGACGCAGGTGGCAGGTGGCAGTGTTGAGGCACCAGCCGCAGCCCTGATCAGCCAGGCAGCCCAGACAGGAGGAGTAGGAAGCGCAGGCCGAAGAGCGGTAGGGCTCCAGGAAGAAGAAGGAGATCTCCTGGGATGGGGCACACAGAACAGGAGTCAGGCTTTGGTGCAGAGTCAATTGGAGCTGATGACTGCAGTTAAGGGTTTGGAGAAAGCATAGATCTATAATGGGGACACAAGAAATTGGCACAGGACAGGGGCTAGGGTCTGAAGGACTCTAAAGACTAGAGGTCAAAGTTTAAAGGGCAGGGGTCAGAGATAAAGGAATCAGATATGGACAGAGGACAGAATATGGGTCGGGGTTAGGTGTAGCTCAGGGGTAAAGCACTTGCCTAGGATTCCCCAGTGAGAGTTGAGGGGATGTGGCTCAGTGGTAGAGCACCTGCCTAAAATCCTTCAGTGAGGGGTGGGAGCGTGGCTTAGTGGTAGTGCCCCTGCCTAGAATCCCCCAGTGAGGGGCTGGGGGCGTGGCTCAGTGGTAGAGCCCCTGCCTAGAATCCCCCAGTGAGGGGCTGGGGGCGTGGCTCAGTGGTAGAGCACCTGCCTAGAATGCACAAGGCTCTGGATTCCATCCTAGCTCTTCCAGAAAAGATGGAAACCATATTAGGGCTGGGTCAAATGTTGAATCTGGTGGGTTCAAAGTGAGTGAGGTCCAACGCTGAAGCCAGGAGTTAAGGTCAGCATCAAGCCACTTAAGATTTTGTCACTTGGAACTCGGAGGGCAGAGGATCTAAGGCCAGAGCCTAGGAACTCACGCTGCCCCCGGGCACTCCAGTCCGATCCCACAGGAGCGTGAGCTCGCTGTGCCCGGGGCCTGCCGAGCCATTGAGCTGGCCTCGGATCTCCACGGCGTACTTGTGGCCTCGCCCCGGCAGTGGGAAGAGGCGCGCAGAGCCGGGGCGCTGCAGACGCCTCGTCTCCTTCTCTTGCTGAGCCACCCAGCGTCCCACCTCCTCCTGCAGCGGGGGACAGGGCCTCAGAACTCTCACTCTCCTTCCTTGGACTCCCAAGCCCTCCACAGACCCCAGTTCCTCCGGGAGGAGAAGGCCTCAGGGTGGCTGGACTTTTAGGAAGCTGCCACCTCCCCATGACCCGCCGCCTCCTCAGGAAACTCTCACTTGTCACTCAAACATTTCCCGTCCTCCCCAGAATTCTCCCAAACTCCGCTCACCACCCTCCTCCTCTAAGGATAGTTCCCGTGTCTGAATGCTCCCTACTGCCCCCCAGAACATCACCACAGATGCCCGTGTTTACCGAAAGGCACCTCTAGCACCCCTCACCATGTTCTCAGTGTCGGGGCCTCTGGCCATCCGGGCAAGGACATGGAGGCGCTGGGCCCGAGCCCACACAGCCACATCCTCAGCCCCAGGGCCGCCCGGCCCTCCTGGCAGCAGAGGGTGGATGAAGCCTCGATAGACCAGGGACACATCTGTCTCCGCGCTGGGTGTCAAGGTGATAGTTGTACTCCGGACAATGGAGACCTGAACCATCCAGAGATGGGGTGTGTGTGTAAGTCCCTCTCTGGACTTCTGGACTGCCCCTCGGACCACACACGCCCTTGGACCACACCAGAGCCAGAGAAGAGTGGACAGCCAAACCACCTTCGCCAAACAAGAAAGTGAGACAGGCGTCCCAAAGTGGTAAGACCGAATTCAGACAATATAAACAGGGTCCACCTTGGCCCCACGCCAACCTCATATTCAGGTCATAAGACTGAGGGCTGACAAGAAGTCCAGAGGTAAAGGTGCCTGATACGCAAACCTGGAGACCTGAGTCCAGCTCCAGAATCCACATAAACTGTCATCTCCACAAAGATGACCTCTGACCTACACATGCACATACACTAATGAAAATGTAAATTTAGCTGGGCAGTGGTGGCACGCGCCTTTAATCCCAACACTTGGGAGGCAGAGGCAGGCGGATCTCTGTGAGTTCGAAGCCAGCCTGGTTTACAGAGGGAGTTCTATGGCAGCCTGAGTTACAACAGAGAAACCTTGCCTTGAAAAACCAAAAATAAATAAATAAATAAATAAATAAATAAATATAAAACTTGATTTTTTTTTTTAAAACTAGCCAGGCATGGGGGTGCACGTCCTTAATACATGCACTTGAAAGACAGAAGCAAGCAGCTAGCTATAAGTTCAAAGCCAACCTGGTCTACATAAGGAGTTCCAAGCCATCCAGGGCTACATAATGAGACCCTATCTCAAACAAAAACAAAACAAAAAAGTCTTTTAAACTTGAAGATAGGACCCTTCGACATCTTTGTCCCTCGCTCCCTGTTCTTCCACTGAGCCTTTCCAAGGCCAGGCCCGACATCCCCAGCCATGACACAGCACGAGATTTATTTGCTTACTAGGGTGTGATTCCATGACAGCAGAGCAGAACAACCCAGGTATTCATCACCAGAGACTACTTATGTAACTTACAGGACCTGGACTTGTTGGCACAAAACCCCAGAAACCCAGCACTTTGGAGGCTTAAGCAGAAGGACTGAGGCCAGCCTGGACTACACAGCCGGACTTTATCCCCCAGGATAAGTAACTAAATAAGCACACAGCCACACAGTGCTTAAATGTAAGTGGAATATTATATAACTGTTCAAAATCAGAAGGGTAAGCTGGCATGGGTGCACAGGCTCATAACCCTGTTCTCAGGAGGTGGACGAAGGCGGGTCAGGGATCGAAGGTCAGTCTCAGCTACACAGCAAGTTCAAGGCTGGCCTACAATCCACTGTACCCCATTTTAGTGAGAGAAGAGGGGTACACAGGAACACGTGCCTATGGTACCTTTTACTCAGGAGGCAGGCAAGGGAGGATCACTTGAGCCTAGGCTATCAGGGCCAGCCCGGGCAACTTATCAAGATTCTGTCCCAAAAACAATACCAACTAACAAAAAAAAAAAAATTTCCTAAGTTCTGTTACGGGAAAGCTTGCTTGGATGTATTAAGAAAAATAGGCCCAGTGTGGTGGTACATGCTTCTAATACCAGCGCTCGGGAGGCAGAGGCAGGAGGATTGCCTGGTTTACTGGGTGGTTAACGGCCGTCAACTTGATGGGATTCATCTAGGAGATGAATGTCTGAGCATGTGTGTGAGGGAATTGCTAGACAGAATGAACCGAGGTGGAAGGACCCACTGGAAACGTGAACGAGGCCAGAGGAAATGCAACCAAGGAAGCCGGTGGGTGTCCAATTGGCCTTGCCGCTTCCTGGCTGCCTCACCGGCCACCGGTGGGATGAAGGTCTTTGGATTTGTTTTCTTCTTGAGACAAAGTCTCACTATATAGTACAGGCTGACTTGGATCTCAGGATTCTCTTGCTTTAGCCTCCCAGGCGCTGGGAACACAGATACGCGCTACCGTGCCCCGCTTGAAATCCATTTCCAAGTGAAGTTACAGCACAAAGGCACCCTCGAGACATCACGCTAAGTGCAAGAAGCCAGACGCAAGCCGGACACAGAAGCTGCAGGTCACATGACTCTGTTTACGTCAAATGTCCGCAGCTGGCAAGTTCAGTGGTGGCCAGAGGGGACAGGGAGCAATTAATAAATAAATCTAGAGTGGATTTGGGAATGATTAAAAATATTGTTCTACAATCTTTTTTTGTTTTGTTTGTTTTGTTTGAGACAAAGTTTCTCTATGTAGCTCTGGGTGTCTCGGAACTCACTAAGTAGGACCAGGCTGGCCTCATATTCACAGAGATCCACCTGCCTCTGACTGCCCAGTGCGGGGTTTGAAGGTGTGCACCACCATGCCCAGCTTGTTCTAAAATCTTTTGAATGTATTAAAAGTTACTTCTGATAAATTTTATGTGTCATTTCACTCAAATTTAAAAAAAAATTTGCTGGGCGATGATGGCGCACGCCTTTAATCCAGCACTCAGGAGGCAGAGGCAGGTGGATCTCTGAGTTTGAGGCCAGCCTGGTCTACAGAGTGAGTTCAGGACAGCCAGTCTATACAGAGAAACCCTGTCTCAAAAAAAAAAAATCTCGTAGGGTCTCATGTCACAGGATTAGCATTTCACCTGCAGTTGGCTAGGGAAAGACAAATGGAGGTCTGTTTGGAAGAGAGTGAGTTCCAGGCAAGCCTGGGCAACTTAAAAAGACCCTGTCCCAAAACAAGAAGTAAAATTCTTAAAAGTGTGTGAATCTAACTGAGCAGCTGAGCATTGCCTAGGACGGCCAGTGAGGGCTAGGGTGTGGCTCAAGAGTGGCCCGAATACTTACTATGCACAAAGCCCTGGGTTCCAGCCCCAGCTCTACGCCCCAAAGGGAATCATTTGAAAGGAGCAACGCGAGGTCCGTAACTGTCCATCCCACCCCCAGGTCCATCTGGCCCGCACCTTGTCAGGCTGAGAGGCGTTGGGCGGCTGCTGGAAGGTGAGCAGGTGCAGGCCAGGCAGGAAGCTCTGGGTGACACAGGCCTCCATGGAAGTAACGAAGACAGGTGCTGGCCCCCACCAGCCCACGGTGCCTGAGATCTGCTCCCCTCGGCAGCGGGCCTGCTCTGAGAGGACAGGGGTATGGGAGGCTGGAGGGTCAGTGTGAGGTATTCTGAGCCCCTCCCCACCACTGCTTGACACTCACCAGGCCGAGGAAGACAGCTCTCATTGTGTACACACCAACCGAGGGCGCCGGGACCCCGGTGAGGCGCTGTGGGGCTACTGAAGGCTAGGCACGCCTGGCAGTCACTTAGGAGGCGGCCTAGGCCCAGGCAGCTGGCCGCTGGGCACTGCAAGGAAGAGGGCAGTCAAGGTACACTGTCCTCTGGAACTCAGGGGTTCTGGGAAGAGCTATGGATTGATACACAGTCTGAGGTGGACAGCCAGCCAAGCAGCCAATAGGAATCTAGAGCAGGGTTGGTCCACAGGAAACCAAGGACAAGGTCCCAGGGATCCAGGGACAGGTTCCTAACTCAAAGGGACCCAGTGTTAGGGGAGGTAAAGGCACTGGGTTGGTGACAGTCAGGAGGCAGGAATGAGGATCTGGGATGGCTGACCCCTTAGGCAGGGGGTGCTAAAGGCAGACCTCTGTGCTAGTGTACAGAGGGCTGGGGTAGTTACTCACAGCTCCTGAGGGGGTCCCAGGAGGGGGTGCAGCTTGGCAGGCCCCCTGACACCAGCTACATTCTGGGTCTCGGGAGCAGACACTGTGGTCTGTGTACATGGAACAATAGTCCAGGTGGTACTGTAGAAAGACAGGGTCGGGGAGGACGCGCGCTCAAGACCTGGAGCTGACTGCCAACTCTTACTCCTTGGGATCTCCCCAGTCAACCCCAAACTGCTCACACATTGAGGAACCCACCCCATTCCTCCCTCAGCCCTGGAGAACTCCAGGGACACCCCACTCTTCCCAGGGACTTGCACTCCACCCTTCATTTAGAGACCATGCTACTTCCTCCCACAGCCACCCTCTCCCTGTCCAGTGCTCACATCCAGGGCAGGTGCCTGAAACACGAAGGGGGGCACCTTGTAGGCCATCAGGTCCCCACGAGGCCGGCCACTATATCCCCCAGCCACCAGCAGGACACTGCCGCCGAGGACAGCTGCCACATGTGAGTAACGACCACTAGGAGGCGCTGCTCGGCCTAGAATACAGTCATAGTGTCAGACCTTCCCCAGCTCCTGCCTTCCTGGCTCCTGCCTCCCAACAGCCTGGTGTGCTTATTGTTGCTTTAGCCCCTGGATCTGCATTGGCCTATTTGCTCTCAGAGGCCCAGGGACCCTGCTCAAATCATCTCAAACAAAGCACGGTCTTTGTGACAGACACGGATTCAAATCACAGATCAACTATGAGTTGTACGGCTTTGTACAGGAGACTCAACTTTGCCAAATCTTGGTTTCTTTCCGCTTAAAGAAAACTACCCTCCACCCTTGTGGATCTAGAACAGAATGGGGGAGCCCCTAGAAGCTGCCTAGGTCTCACCTGCTCATGTCCACCCAGCAGCACCAGGCTCCCCTCTGGTGACTTCCCTGAGGTCCTAGGAAAAACCATCCTTTCCAACCCCAGTTCAAGAGAAACGTGCAGAGCTGTCCTGCCGCTGGTGGATGTGGACCTTAGCTCAGGCCTGCCAGCCTCGGTGATGAATCCAAGGTAGGGGGACCTGATTCCTACAACTCCTGGGAAAGAGGAGTCTTTTTCCCTCTGGGCATTGTGTTGTTTTACTCTTATTTTGCTTTGGTTTCTGGGTTGTTTTTTGTTTTTGTTACACTTTTCTTTTCTTTCCTTCCTTCCTTCCTTCCTTTTTTTCTTGAGATAGGGTCTCTATGTGCCCTGACTGTCCTGGAACTCGCTCTGTAGACTAGGCTGGCTAGCTTCAGACCCTATACTCTGCTTCCACCTCCCGAGTCCTGAGAATACAGTGTGTGCCATCATGCCTGTCAGAAAATTAAATTTCCTTCTAATTTACTTTACTGTCTTGTGTGTGTGGCGTAAGGTGTATGTTGTACACACCCATGTGAGTACATGCAGAGGCCAAAAGAGGATGTTCCCCATTTCTGTTTCGAGGAAGGATCTCTCACTGAACCTGAAGCTCCCTGTTTGGGTGAGCACAGCTGGCCAACAAGCTCCCCTGGCTCTGACCCCCAACACTGAGGTTACACACACCTGTGGCTATGATTGGCATCTATATGGGTGGTTGGGACTTGACTCAAGTCCTCATGTTACATAGCAAGTACTCTTACACACTGAGCCAACTTTTCGGCTTAGAAAAAACACAATTCTTTTTAGAAAAAAGAACCAACCTGGAGAAAGACAATGTGTTGAACTCTTCAAGGTGCTATTCGTGCTTCAAGCACCAGTTAAATTTACTTTTGAGGCAGACCAGTCGTACAACCATATCCGAACCCCATTTCGTGGATGAGGGGAATGAGGTGCAGACACTGAGGTGCAGTTTTGTGCGGCTGCCTGTTTGAAGTCAGCCATCTTGGTTCTACCTCTTGCCTACTGTGATCATGAAGTC
Organism: Cricetomys ansorgei; assembly: GCA_026225945.1. NCBI lineage: Eukaryota > Metazoa > Chordata > Mammalia > Rodentia > Nesomyidae > Cricetomys > Cricetomys ansorgei. The sequence goes on from JAMJFZ010002946.1 coordinate 776,041, forward strand.
ACTGCTTCTTAGGAAGCCACTTAGCGCAGCTGTAAACTGGCAAACTACCAACTAGGCTCTAGATTCTGAAGCTGGAAAGACGGCTCAGTTGGTAAAGGGCTTGCCTCCCAAGCATTAGAACTTGGAGTTCAATCCCCAGAACTGTCACAAAAATACCAGGCATGGCAGCACACCCATAATCCCAGTACTTGTGCGGAGGCAGAGCCAGGAGGAAGCCCGGGGCTCACTGGCCAGACAGACTGGCCTAGTTGGTTAGATCAGGCCAATAAGAGACCCTGACTCAAAGGAGGTGGACAGGGTTCCTGAGAATACCTGAGGTGGTCTTCTGGCACACACACACAACCACACATTTAAAAGTAACAGGGCCAAGGTTCAGTGCCCCTATGCCTGCTCCCTGATCACCCAACCTGTCCTATCGGGCTTGCCTTCACCCAACAAGGTGTCTCATCTGCCAAGGTGATGACTGAGGCAGCCCCTGCTCAGATTCAGAGACCCTTTTCAAAAGCCCTGAGGAAAAGAGCAGCGACTCACCCTCGGGGGTTCCCGGCGGGGCAAGTTCCGCCCCTGACACCCACTGGTGGCATCCAAGGTGGTAGAAGAATATGCCATCTTCGTAGCACTTTTCCTCCTGGTAATGGGTGTGCACGTTGCCCCCTGGGAAAGGAGGAAAGAGCACAGTGGGTAAGCCTTGGAGGCAGGAAGGACACCCAGGCTGAGTCTCATCTTCCCGGGGAGGGCTCAAGCCCCTGGTAGGCAGACAGGATCAAGTAAGTCGCTCACCATAGACCACCATGTAGTTTCCCAGGACACTGGCGGTGTGGAAGGCTCTTTCCCGTGGACCCTGGAGCCCATCCCGGCCCTTCAGAGTGGTCCACACGCGCCGATCCACATGGAAGAGCTCAGTGGAGTTCACCCGCACAGAAAACCTACAGGGGAGAGGCAGGCCAGGGGCTCAGGGAGAGAAGGGCTTCCTCCCCTTCTCCATCCATGACCAAGACCACGGCTATGTCCCATCCTGACTAGACATTCTCTACGGGCAGGGCCAAGGTTTGAGCAACGTCTGATACCTTGCATAATCTGGCAAGAGCTGGACGACGGGTGAATGGGTGGGAGTGTGTGGGGAAGCCACTGGTCAGAGCCTGAGTGAAGGGTCAGAGAGCGCATGCGAGGACATGGTGAGGACATAAACAAGCGAACAGAGGAACACGAAGGAAGGAGTCTGTCAGTGAGCAAAGAACTCTAAAAACCCAGGTCACCAGGGCCCTGGGCTGGGGTGCCCTGAGGAACAGAAGTGTACTCACCGGGCAGTGGAAGGCCGGTGCCCACCATGGACCAGCAAGGTACGGGAGGGGGCGTGGAACACCATAGAGTGGCCGGTGGCAGCGGGGGGCCGCCCACCTGCCGGGATCACTTGCTCCCAATAGCCCCTGCTGGTGTGGTCCAGGCGGAAGCGGAAGAGGCCAGAAGAGAAGAGGTCATGCTGAGTGCGGCCACCGGACACGTACAGCCAGATGTCATCTACCAGAGCAGCCGCATGGCCTGCCAGGCCTGGGGGCCCGGAGGAACTGGAAGCAGGTGGTGCCAGGAGCTCCCAGTGGCCTCCGCCCAGGGGACTAAAGGCCCACACATCATTGGTGAGCAAGCCATTGGCCAGCTCGCCACCCATCAGCACCAGGAAGCCAGCCCAGGCAACGGCCACATGGGAGTGACGGGCGGCCTGTGGGAAAGAAACAAGGAGACAGAGATGACAACACACGGAGTGGGCCAGCCCGAGCAGAGAACAGAGAGGGAATAGGAGACAAGCCAAGGGAGGCAGTGCAGACCTGGAATCCCAGGACATGAGAGGCAGAGGCAGAAGCAGAAGGATCAGGAGTTCAAGACCGGTCTGGGCCACATAGTGAGTTTGAGGCAAGACAGGGCTACACGAGACCCTGCTTCAAGCAGACAAACAAACACACAAAACAAAACAAAAAGGAGAAGGAAATAAAGAACAACCAAACAGAAAGCTGAGCACGGTGACATGCACGTGGGATGCTAAGGTAGGAAGATTTCTGTGAATTCAAGGCCAGCCTGTGCTACAGACTGAGATCCACATCAGCCTAAGTCCTTAACTCAAAATGAAGGAAGGAAGGGAGGGAGGGAGGGAGGGAGGGCAGGGAGAGAGAGAGAAGGAAAGGAAGGAAGGAGAAGGAAGGAAGGAAGGAAGGAAGGGAGGGCAGATATGAGATGTGAGAATGAAGAGAGATGGTGACATAGAAAAGCACAGTGAGAGATCGAGGAGGCAGGAAGACAGAAACAGACGTGAGACTGTGTGAGAGACAAGCCCAGAGGAATGGAGACCCAAGACAGGACATGGCACCAAGAAGTCAGACAGGAAAAAAAGAGACAGGTTGAAAGAGACACACACACTGGGTGTGGTAGTATGTGTCTTCAGCCCAGCATGGGAAGAAGCAGGAAAATCAGGGGTTCAAGGCCACCCTGGGTGGTCTGAGACCCTGTCTCAAGAAAAATGGAAGGGAGGGAGGGAGGGAGGAAAGAAGAGAGAGAAAAAAGGAAGGAAGGAGGGAAGAGTGGAGGGAGGAAGGGAAGGAAGGAGGCAGGCTGGCTGAGGAAAGGCAGAAGAGAAGGAAAGAGAAGGGGACAAGTGGACAACAGCATACAGAAAGAAGAAAAGAAAGAAGAGGAATCTCAGAGTTAGCAAAGACAGAGACAGGGAGAAGTAAGTCTCTAGACGCCACTGTCAGGGCTGGAGGTAGCAGAGTGGTGGGGGTCGTGAGTGGGCAGACCCCCAGCCGGGACAGAGAGGGTCCGCACCGGAGCAGGACTCAGATCCCAGGACGCCCAGGTGTTTGTGGAGAAGTTGTACAGGACGAGGTCACCCAGGGCCTGGTTAAGGTCTTGGCCTGCAAATGATATGCATGCTCTCAGACGCTGGGCCACAGGCTGACAGGCCTCCAGACCTTCAGACTCACCTCCCCCATCCACTCACCTCCAAAGACAGCCAGCAGCCCCGGCGGGGACAGGAAGGCACCAGCTGCCCCGATCCGGGCAGAGAAGGCGGGGTCCCCGGCACTCACGTTGTGCCACCAGCCGGCACCCTGGTTCTCCCACAGGTGCAGGTCACAGGCCCGTCCCAGGAACCCAGGCTCACAGCGGCATGGTCCCAGGGCCTGGGAAGAACAGGACAAAAAGACAGGGAGCGAGGGAGAGAGAGAGAGATACAGGTCAGGGGACACACAGAAAGAACCAGAGCCAAGATGGACGGGGCAGAAAGAGACAGAAAGGGAAAGAACATTCAAAGAAACAGGAAGAAGGGGACAAGGGAGAGGAACAGGAGACACAGAGTTACAACGCAAGGGAGACAGAGATGGGGCAGAGCAGACAGACCCACAGAAAGGCAAGGACAGACAGGAGGCATGTTAATGAGCTCCTCGTTCCACCTGGGCTGGATGAGCACAGATCTGGGAGGTCAAGGCAAGAAGGGTTCCAAACATGACACAAATCCCAAACTGGGGATGCAGAGCTGCAGTGTTAGGTCAGAGGTTAAAAGACAGAAGCATGGCAGAGAGCCAGGTGTGGTGACACATGCCTGAACCCCAGCACTCAGGAGGCTGAGGGAGGAGGATCTCAAATTTGAGGCCAGCCTGGTCACAGAATGAGATCTTGTCTCGAAAAGAACCAAGCAAAAAACAATCATGGCAGGGACCCAAAGTCAAACAGAAGAGCCAGGTGTAAGGAGGAGCTGAGCCTGAAGACAGATGGGGGTATTACCCCTAGGTGGGGGTTGGCTAGAGGTGACAGAGTCAGGAGGGAGGGCCAAAAGGGAGAGGAGCAGGTGGGCTGGGGCTGGAGTCATGGGTGGGAGAGAGACCCGGAAGAAGGGACTGGCTCCCACAGCTGTGAGGAGGGGAGTGTCAGGATGGAACAGGGCCCTGTCTCAGCCAGAGATGGCAGGTGTAAGATCTGGACTGGAAGGAGACCCAGTGGAGGACAGCTCACCGAGACGCAGGTGCCGTGGCTGCCACAGTAGGCAGAGCACTCCTGCAGGCCACAGTCTGGCCCTCCCCAGCCTGGCTCGCAGATGCACACTCCAGGTGACTTGCACTGTCCATGGTTCTGGCAACCCCCAGGACACAGGGAGAAGCGGAAGGAGGCATTGAAGCCTAGCAGGTTGTAGTTGGCATCGCTAAAGAGGTGGAGCAGCATCTACAGAACAATAGGGCCAGTACATTCGGACGGTGGACCACCCCTCAGAACCCACTGCCTTTCTCCGTTTCCTTTTGTGGTTTCTGAAAAGGGATCTCATGTAGCCCAGGCTGGCTCCACACCCACAAGGTAGATGAAAATGACCTTATATGTCTGATCCTTCTGCCTCCATTTCCCTAGTACTGGCATTATAAGTGTGTGCCACCACGCTCATGTTATGAGATGCTGGGGATCGAACCCGGGGCTTTGGGAATGCTAGACAAACACTACCAACTGAACTGCACCCGAAAACCCCCATGACCTTTCTTTCTCCTCTGTGTGAATGTGGAGGTTTTTTGTTTTGTTGTCGTTGCTGCTTGGGACAGGGTTTCACTATGGGGCCCAGGCTGAATCAAACTCTCAACCATCCTTCTGCCTTAGCCTCTTAAGGGCAGGGACCAGAGGTACGCGCGCCACCAAACCCAGCTCTGTCTGTCCGCCTTCCACTGCATCTTTCCTGATGTCCTTGAGTGATGTCTTCTGTCCCTTCTGGTCCTTCTCATTTCCTCCTGGGTGTGTGCTCCTCTCCCTCACACCCCCGAGAGATTCTGTGACGATGGTCCCCATACCCCATCGCCACTAACCTTGCCTGAGGAAGCCTCGATGGGTGGGGGCCGGGTGCTCCCACTCAGGCTAGCAAGCAGCGGGCCTTGGGGCGAGTCACCGTCATACACGAACAGGTAGTCGTACGTGCACTCCGTGTCCAGGAAAAGGAAGTCCAGCAGGATCCGGTGCTGGGGGCTCGGGGCTGGGAAGTGAGCACAGGGGCCAGGCTCTGACATCGACCTCTGTGATGCACGCAGCCCACCCAGATGCCACTGCACTTTGTTCTGGGAGATGTGAGGGCGCCAAGGAGCCCCTGGTCTTGCATAGCTGAGACAGACCAGAGGGAGGAGCCCTGAGAATCGCAGCCTCGGCTCTGCTATTGGGCCGAACGTCCACCATCAGTGAATTTGTAGAAACTCACCAAGACCTCAGCACAGTGTTCTTGATGCCAGTCCATGCCCCAGGCAGGGTGTGTCAAGGAGAATCCTGTCTCCTCCCCCTCAACAAAGAGCACTGAGCAAAGAACTCAGAGTTCCCCAGTTCCCCACCCGAATGGACTCTCCTATCTCTGCTTACTTTGGTGCTGCATGCACACGAGAAAACTAGACTGTCAGTCTTCAAATCTGGGCTCTGCTCCTGAAGAGCTACTCGCTGTTTGATCTTGGACAAACCACCTACCCTCTCAGGCTACTTTCTCATCTGTGAAACACAGATCTAATGATACTGAAGTGGAGCCAAGATCTCACGGCAAGGTTGGAGACGTCGCTCAGTGGTAGAGCACTGCCCGGCATGTCTGAGACCCCGGGTCCTTCCCCTGCACTACGAAAAGCCAAACTTTTTTTTTCCTTTCTGGAGACCGAATCTCCTGTATCCTAGGCTGGTGTCAAACTCCTCCCTCAGTCTCCCAGATGCTGGGATTACAGATGTGTGCCACCATACCCAACTCTCTCTCTCTCTGTTTTTAGCGTGCTTTCTGAACTTAAAAGTGAGTGCTGGCTTGACCTTATACAGGTCTTTTTAAAGTTAAATATACATATATACATATACATATATATTTTAAGGCAGTGGTAATATATGCCTTTAATCTCAGCACTTGGGAAGCAGAGGCAGGCAGATCTACCGAGCAAGTTCCAGGACAGCCAGGACTACAGAGAGAAACTGGTTTTTTTGGACGGATATATATGAATATATATACATATATTACATATATATACATATGTATATATATGCTCACATATATTTTTTATTTTTTCAAATGATCACTAAATTCCCTGCCCCTCATATCTGGAAAGGGCCTCAGTGATTTGCCTGGTCAATAAAAAGCAGAAGTAATTATCAAGGGCTCCTAAAACTAAGAGGCCTTCCACAATTCACAATTCACTTTGGCATCCTAGACAGCTAGCTCTCTCTCAGAACACAGCTGTTATTCATGAAAAGCCAGAACAACAAGGAAAAGCCACTATGCGGTCCAGTTGAAAGCCAACATCAAAGGGCAATTCTGAAAGAAAATTCTTTGGAAATCTGACAACAGCGGGCATTCAAATGACCAAAGGTAAGCCAGGGGTATAGCTCAACTGTAGAAATTGCCCAGAATCGCCCAGTGAGGTCTGTGGACCCAGTGAGGTCTGTGAGGGGCGGGGCGTGGCTCAGTAGTAGAGCCCCTGCCTAGAATCCCCCAGTGAGGGGCTGGGGGCGTGGCTCAGTGGTAGAGTGATTGCCTAACATGCCCACGGTCCTGGGCATCATCTCTTCTGAGAGAAGAGAGGATAAAGAGATTGAGCATTAGTAGAGAAATGTGCTAACAGACCTCAGCAGTAGCTCTGTATGTGATTTAAAACTATTTAATCTTAAACTAAGTTATTTTTTACTTGGGGGCGGAATTGTTTTGGCTTGTATGGTGTGCGTATGCGCGCACGCCTGTGTGTGTGTGTGTGTGTGTGTGTGTGTGTGTGTGTGTGTGTTTTGCAGTTCTGCTCAGCTGTGTTGAAGTTTCTAGAGATCAAGCAGCAAAAGGCAGAAATGAGAAGCAGGAGAGTAGTCAGGCACGGTGGTCACGCCACTGGTCCAGCACTGAGGAAGAGAAGGCAGGAGGATCCGTTACAGTCCATGGTCAGCCTGGGCACCTTGGTGAGCTCAGTTGAGATCAGAAATTATTATTATTATTTTAGACAAACGTTTTTTGTTTTTTCGAGACAAGATTTCTCTGTGTAGCCCTGGCCTTCTAGGAACTCACTCTGTAGACCAGGCTGGCCTGGAACTCAGACATCCTCCTGCCTCTGCCTCCTGAGTGTCAGGAAATTTTTAAAGGGCTGGACATGCAACATATTAGTAGAATGCCTGCCTGTCATATTAGAAAGGTTCTGGGGCAGGACACTGTTTCTAGCAGACACAGCATGAGCAAAGGCCAAGAAGCTGGAAGGACACAGCTCCCCAGGAGAGCTAAAGCTTGGGAGAGTACTCGCCTAGTGCACACAAGCCCTGGGCTCCCACCACACAAACCCAAAGCTAGCTGCCTGCGCCTGTAGCCCTAGCACTCAGGAGGTACGGGCTGGGGGATCGAGTTTGAGGTCATCTTCGATATACCCCAGCACTCCAAAGCCTGCGGTAAGAGGACCATGACTTCCAGACCTGCAGAGCTGCACGGCCATCAAATACAACCCAGAACCCAGGGTGGGGGTGCTCTCTTTCCTCTCGTCCTCTCTGTCTCCTAACTCCCCATCCTGTCTCAGTTTTCTGGGTCTTCTGAGCCTTAGCTTCCTTTCCTATAAAACAGGGATAGTTCTCCACCCTCCAAGGCGGTGTGAAGGCTCAACAAGATGACTCCAATTTGCTAGCCCAGAGCCGGGATGCGCAGTAATGAGCCTTGCCCAGATGTTGTCCCTGTCATTGTCCTTCTCACAGGACCACTGCCACAGTCTCCTTCCAAGGGTGGCCTGAGGTCTTGCCCTAACATGGTTTCTAATGGTTCCCAACTTGACACCTGGCCCTGGCCCTCCTCTGCCCAAAAGTCTTTCATGGCGTATATATATCATATATATATATGATATATATATATATATATCTCCTAACTGTATATATATATTCTAACCATATATATATATATATCCTAACCCTCTCTACATATATATCTCCTAACCATGTATATATATATATCCACTAACCATATATATATATATCCTAACATATATGTGTATATATATATACACATACTTTTTTTAAAAGGCCAAGAATTTAAAAGAGACCAAAGAGAGGTATATGAAAAAATATTTGGAGAGAGAAAAGGGAAGAGGAAAATGATGTAATCATATTATAATCTCAAAAAATAAAAGAATCTTTTTTAAAAAAGCCTGGGCTAGAGAGATGGCTCATCAGTTTAGAAAGCTTGTTGCTGTTGCAGAGGACCCGGATTCAATCCCCAGCACTCACACCGAGGCTCACAACCAACAGTTTCAGGGATCTGATGCCCTCTTCTGACCTTGGGCACCAGGCACACATGCCATGCATACATACATGCAGGCAAAGCACTCAAACAGATAAAAGAAGTCTAAAAGTAAATTTTTTAAAAAAACACAAAGCCAGGTCTAGACAATTTAACATTTTGGAAACGGAAAGGTCATCCTTGGCACGCTCCAGGCCAGCCTGGGCTACATGAGACCCTATCTCAAAAAAGAAAAGACGAAGACCAAAGAAGAAGAGGACAAGGAAGTGAAGAAAAGACAGACAGAGAAGCTGACCTTCTCTGGCTACAATACCACACATGGATTGCTGACCAGAGCCAGGATATCACACCCAGAACCCCACGCATGGTTTAGAGATGGCACAAAAACCATTCAGCAGAACCAAACATCCAGACCTCCCAGGATCTCACCAGCCTTCACCAAACACCCTATCCCATCCTTCGACTCAAAACAAGTGCATCTTTGTCAAGAGCCCGGGGGAGGGAGGCTCACCATCTGCCTCCCTCCAAAGCTCAAGGTCTCCGCTTTCTACACCACACCATTCCAGTGAGAAATCTGATCCCAAACCCCGCCTCCTGCCCTGCCCTGGGATGCTCTTACTCCAGAAGATGCTGGGAAGCCTGGGACCTGATAAAATACAATCCTGGTATAAGAAGTGGGTGCACCAGGCATGGGGCACACTCCTACAGCCCCAGCACTAGGGAGGCTGACGTAGAAGTATCTTGAGTTCAAGGCCAGCCCGGGCTACAGACGATAACAAAAGCAACCAATTCACTTAGACTTTTGGGTTATTTTGAAACAGGATCTACCACATGGACCATGCTAGCCTCCAACTGTGGATCGCTGGGCCTCACCTTCTCAAGTACTCAGATTAGAAGCTTGCACCAACACTCCTAGCTAAGGTGCTGGTTGTTAGAGGTGGGAGACACCTCCCACATGCCACATTCAACCAGTTGGCTCCCATGGGGGAAAATCCACAAACATCTCCCAGCAGGGTTCACACCTTACCCCCTTTAGCCTCTGCCCAACTTGGGAATCCATTGCTTCCACAGACCAGGCCTGTCACCCCCACCAGCCCAGGCTCTGGCTGATGACAATGCTCTACTCCTGCTCCAAGGAAAAGGCCAAGCTGTCAGTGTGACATTTGAAGACCAGCTCTGGCTCCCAGTCTATTGTGCAGACATACTAGACAAACCTAGAAATAGACCCTGAGACACACTAACCTCCATTGTGTCTTCATAGATGTTGGTCACTTTATACCCCAGTGAACTCCTATACACGCTCCAGTGGCTTCTCCTCTGTATCTTCCAGCATTCCTGAGCTTCCTCTAGGCCCAGTCCCGAAACGCCCGTTCCCGCCTCTTCCTCAGCTCCGAACACTATTTCATTTTGCACACTGGGGGCTGACAGTCATGTCCAGCCCACAATGCCCAACTACAGATCCCCCTGAGCTTTACAGTGAGAGCCTGTTAAAAACAAAACCCTCGAGGCTGGGTATGTCTCAGAAGATAAAAGACCAAAGTTTAGATCCTCAGAATCTGTAGCTGGAGGCAATGGTGAGTGGTTGCAACCCCAGCACACTTACATGGAGACGGGGAGTGGAAATAAGAGGGTGTCTGGGCCAGGCAGCCGACGGTGAACAAGAAATCCTGCCTCAAACAGGGTGGGAGGAAGGACTGATACCAGCGGTTGTCCTCTGACTCCTACATGTTGCTCATACCTGTGCGTGCGCATGCGCACAGACACACACACACACACACACACACACACACACACACACACACACACAAACACACACTCCCTACAAGGAAGAGAAGGAAGAGGTGAAGACAGAGTCTCAGGCTGCAGGCGTAGCTCAGATGGTAGAGAAGCTTACTTGGCATGGGTGACGCCCTAGGTCAAGCCAAGCACCACATGAAGCATGGTAGTTCGCACCTGTATTCCCAGAATTAGGGAGGAGTTCAAGGCCAGCCTCAACTACATAGCCATCCAGTTCAAGCCATTCTGTCTTCAAAACAAAACAAAACAAACCTGCAGGCTGGAGAGATGACTCAGCGGCTAAGAGCAGTTGCTGCTGTTTCAGAGGACCAGAGTTCAATTCCCAGCATCCACAACGCAGCTCACAACCATCTATAACTCCAGTACCAGTGGATCTGATGCCCTCTTCTGGCCTTCTATAGCACCATGCACGCACGCAGTGCACATCTACACATACAGGTAAAACACTTATGCACAGATGATAAACAAATTTTCAAAAAAGATTTTCAATCTGTAGCCCAGGCTGGCCTCAAACTCACAAACCTCTCCTCCTGACTCTGCCACCAGTCCTGGCTGCTTCTGGCATCTGTTTTATCACACTAGATTTTAGCACGCACACTTGCTTAAAAGCATCCCACCCTCCTGCTCCCCCCAGTCCATGCCCCTGTGTCAACTAGACTTCTGAGTCAGATAGCCTTCCTGGGCCACCCTACTCCCTGAAAGCCCGTAAGAACAGAGCAGAGACCTTTGCAAGGCTGTTCCTTCTTTCTAGAATGTTCTTCCTCTCACTTCCTGACTGATATACACTGAGACCCTTAGGTCTCAGCTCTGACATCTCTTCCAGAACGGGCTCTCCCAGGGAAGCACCCTGGCATGTCACTGTTAAATGTTGGTCTCCCCCACAAGGATTGCTGGGAAGAAGGTCCCTGGTCTTCTGTTATGTCACGGTGGCTTATATAATTTCTGGCACCTGAAAAGATGGTTTTATTGAAGTATTTAAACACAACAATAACCCTAATGGCATTTATTGGACGTTTACTGTATGTTATGGCTATTCTTGGTTCTCAGCTTGAAGACAACTGAAATTAACTACACACCTGTGAGGGATTTTTTTCTTACTCATTTAACGTGGGGAAACCCACATCTAACATGTATGTTTTGAGGTGGGAAGATCCACCTTTAATCTGGGCCGCACCTTCTGCGGGCAGTCTATATAAGGACACGGAAGAAAGAAGCTTTTTTTCTCTGCCTGCTTGTTCTCATTTTCACTAGCAAGTCCATTCCTTCACCAGCAATGAAGCCGACTTCGGAATTCTGGCATATTCTTAAGATCAGCTTAGACATCCAGCCTTGTGGACTGAACAAGAACTGGATTCTTGGACCTTCCGTTGGTAAACAGCCAATGTTGGACTAGCTGGACCACAGCTTGTAAGCCATTCTAATAAAAAGAATCTCATTTCTATATATATTCGCTCTATAAATTCTGTTTCTCTAGAGAACCCTGGCTAACACGCTATACCAGACAACAGGCCATGTTAAATATCTGACTCCTTTCACATTAACTAAGAGGTTAAGAGCTAGTGTTATGCCCATTTGAAGTAAAGGAAACTAAGCTTTCAAAATTAATCTGCCCAAAGTCACAAAACTCGGATGAAATAGAGCCTAGATCCTAAGCCATGTGAGTGGACTTAGAGTCCAAGTGATTTGCTGGCCTCGAACTCACAGAGATCTCGCCTGCCTCCCGACTGCTGGGATTAAAGGCAAGGGCCACCAAAGCCCGGCTAGACTCCAAGTTTTAAAGTTTGGAAGAATACACCTCACTAATACTCCTGGTTTGTAACTGTCAATCAACTTAGGGCCCGGGTTGGCTGTAACCCTGGTGTTCAACACTTTACAGCAAAAGCCCCGGTAGGAATGTGCAGAATGAATGAACGCACAGATGAATGAACTAGTGAACGAGTGAGCGACCCAAGCGGCCCCACTCACCCTCGATAAGCCACTCGCAGTTGCCATTGACGCTGTAGTTGCCCGCTCCATCCGTCACGAAGCCGGGCGCCTCCCGCAGCACCTGCCGCTGGCCCTTGCAGTCACCCGCCAGGACCCCGAGGGTCAGCGGCCCCAGCGCCGCCAAGGCAAGCGCCAGGGCAGCTGCCAGAGCTCGGCCCAAGGCCATCGCCACCTAAGGCACTGACCCTCAGGGACGGGAAGGGCCGTGAAGACCCGGAGAAGCCCTCTACCGAGCGAGGCCTGCAGACGCAGCCTTTATAGGCAGAGCATGGCCCTGTCGCCCGGGGAGGTGTCGGCGACGCAGTCCGGGCCAAGGAAAGGGCCGCTGCTGATGGGCTCCTGAGGCCGAGGGGCGAGCACTACAGACCCATGGGAGGCCCTGGGTACAGAGCCGTGGTGGACAGGGCCGACCCCTGGGGACCGTCGGGGTCCCCTATAGCCAGGAGCCCCCATGGGGGGCCCACTCCATAAAGTGTCCAGCAATTAGACTCAGGCCGCTGCAAGGCCGAAACAAACCGTGTAGGCAGTTCCCAGGGGCGACGCGCTCTACAGCCCAGCAGGGCCCCGCACAGAGGGCGCGGGCCGGGACGCGCCGGGCCCGGACTCCCGCGGAGACCCTCCAGGCGGGGGCGGGGCGCGAGCGGGTGCCGGGGGCGGAGCCTGCCCTCAGGGTCCCGGCCCGGATCCCCGGGGCTCGCTCCTGCGCTTCCCCACCCGAGCCTCCCTTCCAGGCCGGATGGGCTAGATCAGCGAGACCTGTGGACTCCCGGGCCAGAGCGGCCTGGGTAAGACCCGCCGAGAGAGCGAGCGGGCGGGAGCCGCGCAGCCTCTGCGGGAAGGAGCGGCTAGGAGGAGGCGAGAGGCTGCAGAGCGGCGGGTCAGAGCGGCCCTGGGAGGACTACGGAGCGCCTGGCTCCGCCCCTTCTCGCAGGAAGACTTCCGGAAACTTTCCCTCGCTTCTGTTCTCGGCAGCTTGCGCAGCAGCGAACGGGAATCCAGCGGCGAGAGGGTTGCGCGTGCGTAGTGCTAGGATTGCGACTCAACTTCGCCAATGCGCCCGCGACGGAGCAAAGCTTGTACCGCTAGAGGGCGCCTCTGCCTCTGCTAGGAAAAGGGAGGCGAAATAAAAAGATGACGATGATGGTGGTGGTGGTGGTGGTGAAGGAGCCGTAGAAAGCTGTGCTAGTTATTTTCCGTGCTCCAGATTCGGGATCAACATAAACATCGGGTCATGCAGGCTCAGGCCTCCAGGCCCGAAAGGCCGGTTCATAGACGGACACACCTCGACCCCTGTGGCTTGAAATGTTTCTAAGCACCAACAAGACGTAAAAGCTAGAGCGTTGACAGCGGTTTAGAACACTCGTTGCTCTTGCAGAGGACCTGGGTTCGATTCCCAGCACCAACCATTCCCTAGGGGAGCCAACTCTCCGGGCTTTCTGCACGAGACATAGTACACCCACATGTACGCAGGAAAAACTTAGGTCATTTTTACAAAAGAAAAAAAATTAAGATGTAAAAGAAGCCATACTATAGATAAAAACTCAACGAATCCTCTTTATTTTGGCAAGAAGAGAAAACGTCTTTCTGCCAGGGACCAGGGAAGGTCCCGGGCATGCGGATGGGGACGGACAGAGCACGGGTCCGAGGTCACAAGCCCCAGGGAGGGTTTCAAGGTAGAGACCGGCTTCACCGCGTCCGTCGCGAACGGTGGCTCGAGGGTCGCGGGGTCCTGGAGCGTCGCGGGCGGGATCCAGGCGATCCAGGCGGTCTTCGCCGGTGTCCGGAGTCCAGCAGAGTCAGAGGTCTCGGAGGGGATCAGGGGGGCGGAGATCACGGAACAGCGGGAGTCCAGATTCCGGTGCCGTTCGGGGCAGGGGCTGAGGGAGGGGACGCGGAAAGCGGCTCCCGAGGGGCCGTTTGGCACAAGAGGGAAAGGGGCGGGACGCGGCGCACCCCACTCGGGCGCGGGGTGAGGGAGGGGCGGGGGTGGTGCGTGGCACAGCCGAGCCCTTGGGCCGAGAGAGAGAGGGAGTTCCGGAGCCCAGCCGGGGCCCGGGGTGCCGCCCGTGGGGCAGAGGTGGGTGGGGATGCTCAGACCGGGGGTGCGGGGCCCCCGGCCGTGTGCATGCTGAAGTATTCGGTGAAGCCGGTGTGCGGTGCCGCCGTCTGGGGCACGAGCGGCTGGTAGGACGGCGTCGAGCCGTCCCAGCCCGAGTCCACCGCCTTGGGGAACCGAGCGGGAGGGGGCGGGGAGGCTGCGCCCGGCTCGGCCATGGTCACCACGCGGCCCCTCGGGGCCACCACCGCCGCCGCCACCGCTGTCTCCTCCACCTGCTTCCCGGCCTGGGATGGGGGGTCAGGGTCAGAGGTCGCCCGGGACCCTCGGGGGAGCAAATGCGGCCCCGAAGGCCCGTCACCCTCCCCCAGGAGGACTCCCGCCACCCCGAGTATGGACGCACGTGTCAGTCAGGGAAGGAGTGGGTGGCTGGGCGCCTGGGAAGCGGGGCCAGGTACTCAAGGGGTGGCGTCGGGGTGCGCCAGGCAAACTCCGGCGGCGGCGGGGGATATGGGGACCAGCCTCGGGAGGTGGGCGGCGGGGGCACGGCGCGAGGCGTCCTCGGGGGCGTGCGCAATAGCGCCAGGACCCAGTCGGGCAGGGTGGGCGCGGGCGCCGGGGGACGGTCGAGGCGGGGCGTGGGCGCGCGGGGAGTGCGGAAGGCCGGGGGCGGGGGCGGGCTTGGGCGGCGGGGCGCCGGAGGGGGCGGCGGCGGGGCGGGGAGCGGGGTCAGGTACTCCAGGGGCGGCGCCAGCAGCTCCTCGGGCGCCGGGGCTGCGGGGCTTACGGAGGAGGTGGGCGGGGGGATGGAGAAGAGCTCCGTGAAGTTGGGCACCGAGTCGCTGATGAACGTCACGTTTCCGTAGACGTGCTGCGGGAAGGCCTTGTCCGCGGATTGGCTGCCTCCGGGTCCAGGGACCCCAGCGGAGGCGATCTGCGAAGTTCGCACGTGGTACGGGAAGTTCTTGTTGGCCGCCGACGGGCGGGTCATGATCTGAGTGGAAGGAGGCAGGCGCGGGTTAGAGAAGCGGTGTCCAGGACCCAGAATGTCCATAAAGTTTAGAGACCTAGGTGATTCACCTCCACTTGACCTCTCTACGTTCCCCGTCAACCATTCAGACCGCCTCAGACACCGGGAGTGGGGTGTCTCCCTGCGTTCTGACCTTTCACTCTAATTGCTGTGCTGGGTGTTAACTCCATCATGAGCCTGACTGCGGGGTCATCACTGATTGGCTAAGAGCAGTGTCCTGCGCTGTCCACAATGACAGCCACTAAACAACATACGGCTTGGATGGAATAGAGGTTAAACGTAAAGTTGTTTCTCAGTTACACCGCCTTACCTAAAGTCACGTGCTCATTAGTCACCTTATTAAAGATTAGAATTTCTTTAACTGTTCTTTCGGATTTTGTTCTGTTTCGTTTTGTTTTGGAGGGGGGTCTCATGTAGTCCAAGCTGGCCTCACACTGGCCATGTAGCTAAGGAGGACCTTGAACTCCTGACCTCTGCCTCCTACTGCTGGATTACAGGTGTTGAGCACCGTGCCCAACCTTAGGCTATGCCACAAACACAGAAAGTTCAATTAAATATCAGCTTGTGGACAGTTTAGAAGGTCGGCCCCCTAAAGGCAGGAATGTGACTCTTTTCCCTCTTCTGAGACAGTCTGTGCAGCATCCTCCTGCTTCAGCCACCAAGTGCTTGAACAATAAGCATTTAGCACCACGGTTAGCTCAGAACTTGACTTTCCTATTCCCAGTTAAACCCCAAGCTGGATCTAGAGCAGCGCCTGGCTGTCGGGAAATGCTGGTTGAGTTTTCCCTGGATGCTGGTGATGTTTCTAGATGACTCTACTCCAGAAGCGCAGTGCAGCCTGAGGCTGTGCTAGGGGATGGGGGGTGGGGCTGGAGCCATGCTGAGCTAAGCTGGACAGCGCAGACAGGAGCTGGCTGAAGGTGAACAACAAGGAAGGGCACTTGTCCTGCATTCTGAGCTGGTGTCACTGCTCTTGGCTCCTTCCCTCAGTAAGTGTGGGATCTGGGGCACGTTGATTAAACAACCTGAGCCTCACCGCCAAAAAGGACTGCAGTGCCTATCTGGAAAGATGAGAGGGCGGAAATGAAGCCGCTGGCCTGGCGCAGGGCTGTATTTCTGTGGGAGGAAGACCTTGAACGCCTGATCCTCCTGCCTCCACCTCCCGTGTTCTGAGATTACAGGCATGAACTATCACACCAAACTTAACAATACCTGTTTCTTCTTGTGTCCCAGCCCCCCGTGTGAGACCTGACTATCTGCCAGGGAAGAGCAGAATTCGATGTGCATGTTCTACCACTAAAGGCCAGGGAACCCTGGCAGTTCATCTCCCTCTTCAGGACCTTAGCTTCGACCCCCTGTACAGTATGTACAGTGACTCCTGGGCTGTCTGGCAATTGAACAACAAAGCCAGGAAGAAGTGTATGAATATTTCTAGCAAGGATCATGCTAGGCCTGGTGTACTGGTGAATGCCTGCAGTCCCAGAACTCAGAAGGCCAAGACGGGAACTGCTGTGATGTAAAAAGAAGCAGACTGGTTGGACACACAGGTGCCCAGGAGAAAGCTGGTGGGTGTGTAAAGTAATACCATAACTCCAGTGCAGCCATGGGCATCTGTAACCCCAAGTACAGTCAGGAGAATCATGACAAATTTGAGACCAACCTGAGCTACATAATGAGACTGTCTTAAAAAACAAATCCCCTTGCTGGGCAGTAGTTGTGCATGCCTTTAATCCCAGCACTCGGGAGGCAGAGGCAGGCGGATCTCTGTGAGTTCGAGGCCAGCCTGGTCTACAGAGTGAGTTCCAGGACAGCCAGGGTTACAACAGAGAAACCTTGTCTCCTAAAAACAAAACAAAAAAACAAATCCCCAACCCATTGTGGTGGCACACACCTGCCATCCCAACACTCAGTAGGCAGAAGCAGGCAAATTTCTGTGAGTTCTAGGCCAGCCTGATCTATATAAGTGAGTTCCAGGTCAGCTAAGACAACCTAATGAGCGCTCAGAAACCAACCCCCATTCCCCTCCCCCAACTGCTAAATGAGTGAATATGAGAACTGTCGTCAGGAAGAGGAAATGGGATGTGGACCACAGAAAAACAACAACAGCTAAAAACAAAACTAACAGGTAAGGCCAAGACTTCCTCTGGTATAAACACCATTCGAATCCAAGTTTCCAAGAGCCTCAGCTTGTCCCATCCAGCTGCTGCTTGGACAATGTTGCATCATGGGAAAATCATGGGAGAATGGGGAAGGGAAAGAATAGCAGGGAAGAGACCAAGGGCTTTGGGTGGGTAGTGATGGAACAGAAATGGTAAAGCCTGGGAACGCAGAGTCTAGAATGGAAATGGGGTGGGGTCAAAGAAAGAAACGGGAGGGGCTGTCAGGAGCCGAGGTAAGAGGAGGGACAGAGAAGCAGGGCTGGGGGCGGGGAGAGCATGGTAGAGTACCCAGCATGCTCTGAGGTAGTGCCTTCCAGTGACTAAGGAGGAAATACAATAGAGACGGGGACCAATTGTGGTGTCACGGGCCTGTAATCGCAGCACTCAAGAAACCAAGACAGGAGCATCACAGGTTGGAAGTCAGACTGGACTGCGTAGCAGACCCATCTCAACAAATAAAAACAGAGATTGATGTGTGGAGAGCTCCAACAGAAGAGGACCCTGGGGCACATGACAGGTAGAAGCCCCGCACCCTCCGGCCTTCCGTCCCCACCCTTCAGCAGCCGTTCTCACCAGAAACACGCCATGGGCGTACAGGTGGATACCCAGCTGGATGCCGTTGACAATCTTCTCTCGGGCCCACTTCGGGATCCCGAAATTGGCGATGAGGGCCATGACGGGAACGGCAAAGAACCTGCAGAGGAAGTTTGGAGTGGATGGCTACCTCTGCCCTCTGTCCCCACCCCTGCCATCGCTCACAGGCCCCAAGCAGATCCCACACTGGAGAACGGCCAGGGGGACTCTTGAAAGGCAGATGCTGAAGGACGACAGGAATCCCACTGGCCTGGGAAATTCCAGTGGGCAGACGCTAGGCTGAATTTGACTCAGTCCACACCACCCCAAACCCTGGCGTCTGTCTGATAGGAACCTCAGTAGATACCCCGTGGTTGAATTAATGACCGTGACAATTAAGGACTTAGCTGCATCTTTCCAAACATTTTATGTACATGAACTCATTTAACTCTCACGTTGAGTCCAGGAAACATGGCTTCCATTTCCAATAACAGAAGAGAACGCAGAAGATTTGTCTGAGATCGTACAGTTTGCTAGCTCAGTTTGCTGGGATCTGCCTACTTTACAGTAACATTGATGAACAGTAATAACTGGGTTTTTTTTTCTTTTGTCTGTTTTGTTGGTTTGCTTGTTGGTTAGTTGGTTTGCAGTTTTGTTTTAATCACGGTGTGTGTGTGCCACCTGTGTGTGGGTGCCTGCCGAGGGCGTAGGCTCTGGAGCTGGAGTGACAGGCCGTTGTGAGCGGCCCTGTGTGGGTGCTGGGAAACAACCTGAATCTTCTGGAAGAGCAGCAAGCACTCTTAACTGCTGAAGTTTTTGAGACGGGGTCTCATGTAGCCCGGGCTGATCTTGAACTTGCTTTGTAACTGAGTCTAGCCTTGAACTCATGATCTTCCTGCCTCCACCTTCCAAGTCCTGGCATTCCAGGCGTTCACTAGCACGCCCGTCTATTAACTGGGTGTTTAATGAACACTTGCAGTGTGACAGATACTAAACCTTCACATACTATCTTATGCATGCTCAAAATGACCTTCTGAAGGAGATCCTGGTGACAACCTTATCTTATGAGGCAATATTCTTTGTAAAATACTTCTGGTTTGGTTTGGTTTTCAAGGTAGTCTTGTGTAGTTCAAGCTGGCCTTGGAATCCTGATCCTCCTGCCTCTGCGTCCCAAATACCAAAATTACAGGCTTGAGCCGCCGAGCCCAACTCAGGGAGACTTTATTGTTTCTTTGTTGTTGTTGTTTTGTGTTTTTGTTTTAAGATACTGTCTGGCTATGTAGCCAAGGCTGGCTCCTAATCTGTAATCCTCAAGCATTAGCCTCCCAAATTCTGGGACTATGAAAGACTTTTTTTATACTGTCAAAATGTTTTACTATGGGAGGATAATTCTTCTCTAGATCATAGGAAGTGGCAGGTCCCAGGCAACAGTCTCTTGTCTTGAAAGCCGGTGTTCCTTCCTGAGAATGGTCTAGGTTGTGGGGAAAGGCAGGCTGGGGGCCCCCACCATGTCTCACCAGAGGGTGTAGGCAGCAAAGAAGGGCACGTAGAAGGGCTGCTTCTCAGGGAAGTGACGAAGGGAGACCAGCACAGCGTAGCAGAACCACACGTAGGCCGCCACCTGCAGCCCGATGAGCCCGTAGCCAGCCGGAGACTCGTATGTGTACAGTACCTGGCCCGGGTCAAAGAACTGGACCCACAGGACAGGGTTTGTCATAGCCCTGGCCTCTGACCCGGATCCCACCCCTGGGCACCAGGGACAGAGATAAGGGCCTGGCCAGAAGGGGTGTGGTGCGACAGCTTGGGGCGGGGCTAGGATTATACATAGGCAGGTAAAGAACCCACAGTGGCTACTGTGTGGCCACCACGGGGCTAAATGCTGTAAATCATAGCGTGTGTGACTTCTTCCACGCACACTGACATGATGAAGGAGGCCCTGCTGTCACCCCACACAGCGATGGAAAGCCTCTAAAGGGCCCTGAAGATGGCTAAGACCCCCCCCCAACCTCATAGGAGGAAACAAGACCAGAGTAGGGGTAGGAATGACCAGCAAGGGGGGGAACTGAAACAGGACTAGCTCTCTGACTCTTCGATGTGGAGCTTAAACATGAGAGACAGTGAGAGACGTGGAGGAGGAAAGCTATTCAGAAATGCTGAAGAGGGAGGAATCCCTGAGAGGCAGATGGGAAGGCGGAAAGCCAGGGTGGGAGACAGGAGGCTCTGTGGGGAGGGCCAAGGAAGGACGGGGGGGGGGGGGGGGCGACGGGAGCCCTGCGCACTCACCTCTGCCTCGTAGATGAGCAGCACAACGTGGGTGAGGGTGTACAGGGTCATGTACACGGACAGCTTCACAGAGCCCGAGTGGCTGATGCGGCCTCTGGCAAGCAGGCCGTGAGGGAAGACAGCAGAGTGGATGCTGTCAGGGCGGGGGGGGAGCTGCCGCACCCCCACCTCCACCTCCCTACCCTAACCCCAGCCCAGCCACCCAGTGAGCAGTCCCTGCCCGGGCACCGTGTCACCGTGAATCCCTTCCCCAGAAGGATGAGCGTGAGCAGGAAGATGAGGAAGCTGGAGGAGAAGAGCAGCTTGGCTGGGAAGGGAAGAGAAGCCGGCTCAGGCTGGGGCTTGGAGGGCACCAGACCCCTGCTGAGGCCTGTGCCCTCCCACGGCTCCAGTCTCTTCTCACCCAAGATCTTCACGCTCCCATTGCCAATGCCATCTGTGGCATACTGGCCCCAGTAGATGCAGAAGAACAGGAGGCTCAGGACTGGGAGTGGGGAGAGGCCAAGAAGAGAAAAGACAAAAGCCAGCTTTGGGATACCCCTGACCTCTAGCAAGTCCTGGATGCTCAGACCCGCTGCCACCCCCATCAGAATTCCAGAATATCTGTTACTACACCCTGCTAGGAAACTCAGGAGGCCATGGCCCCAGCCTCTCCCCCTCAAACCCATCAAGCTAGATGACAGCCCCTCTTTCCTCAGACCTAGGACTATAAATGGAAGTCCTTCTCCCTCAGATCTAGGGGTCTGGACCCCAAGGCCCTCTTCTCAGAGGACTCAAAATCTGGGATGCTCCAAACCTCACCCTCCACTCCTGCTGCAGCCATGAACATTTTATAAGTTGTGTGGAGTAACTGTCGGCCTTTCAGCAAATCTAAGAAGAAAGGGGGAAAGCTGTACACAGGTGGGGGGAGGGGCGTTGCCCCATCTCTGCTCTCCTGCTTCTCCTGACCCCCCCACCACGTGTGTGGCACTCACATCCAAAGTAACAAGACAGGATGAAGATGAGAGTGAAGATGAGGAGAAAGGTCACATCTGTCTCCAGGATCCCTAGGGTTCAAAGGGAGAGGGCTTTCTGAGCGGGCATCTCTACCTGCTCGGGGCTTCCATCCCGGCCTGTCCCTCCAGTATCTGCTCACCGAACTCATCAGCTGAGAAGTGCCGTGTCCAGACGGACTTGCCGTTGGTGAGGACCATCTCATACTCCAGCTGCAGCCCGTCCCCCTGTGGGCAGTGGGGCAGCATAGGGGGGCTCTGGGCAGGTGAAGGAAGTCAGCAGGGAAGGGGAGCTCTGGGCAGGTGAAGGAAGTCAGCAGGGAAAGGGAGCTATGGGCAGGTGAAGGAAGTCAGCAGGGAAGGGGAGCTCTGGGCAGGTGAGGGGAGTCAGCAGGGAAGGGGGGCTCTGGGCAGGTGAGGGGAGTCAGCAGGGAAGGGGGGCTCTGGGCAGGTGAGGGGAGTCAGCAGGGAAGGGGGGCTCTGGGCAGGTGAGTGGAGTCAGCAGGGAAGGAGAGGGGAGACAAGCCAGGCGGCTGTCCCAGCCCCTTACCCCACACTTGCTGAGTGCAATATACCACCATCTTTCACGCACAGAGCGGAAGCTACGGCCACTGGAGCAGCTCAGGTAGCGAGTTCCCTCCTCTGACACCACCTGGGGAGAAGCCAGGAGACTGAAGCCCTGTCCTTGGTGCCACCCGGCCCTTAGACCTTCAGTATGAGTGCACTCCCTCGCACCTGACAGCCTGACCAGGCGTACTGGGTGGTGAGATTGATGACCTGGTTGTTCTCAGGCCTGATCACTGACTCCTTGGCCAAGCAGTCCTAGGGCAAAGCAGGGACACGGTCAGCCTCTGAATGGCTGTGGCCTCTGGCCCTCCACACCCCACACACCTCGCAGCCCCCACCTTGTCCTTTGCCTTGTACACAGCTGGCCACTGGGATGGGTCGTCAAAGTACAGAAGAATGTTCTGACAGCACTTGGCCTGAAGACCCGGAGAGTTGGTGGGTTGGGGGGAGTATTCATAGGAAACTGGACCGCTTTTGCCTTGGAAGGCCAAGGTAGTGTCCAGCCTCAGCGAGGAGAGTGGCTAGGGAGACTCACCTCGGGGTATCGGAATCGGAAGTCTAGTCGGCCATAATCCGAGAGGAAACAAAATCTTGTCAGGAACACCCAGTCCTGGCAAAAGGACCCGGGGAGATCTGAGCCCTTCAAGAACTCAGCTCTGCCTACCCAAGACCCTCAGCTCTGCCCTACCCAAGACCCTCAGCTCTGCCCTACCCACAGACCCTCAACTTTTCTTCCCCACCACAGGCTACTTGGCTTCCCAAACACCACAGGGCAGCTAAGTCACCTCCAGAATTCTTCCCAGATCCTTTTGCTGTGTGTCTAAATTCCTGCTGTCCTGGTTCCTCCCTCAGATGCCCCTCAAGTTTCCTTCCGTCCTCTCCCCATCTTCCAGACACATTAAAGACCATGGATGGCCAGGTGCACATCCCTGCCTCCATCTGTCCTGCACGCCTCAGCTGCATTCCCGTTACACACTCGCACACGGACACACGCACACGCTCAGCCCCGAGGTGGTCCCACACAC
This sequence comes from Cricetomys ansorgei, assembly GCA_026225945.1. Lineage (NCBI taxonomy): Eukaryota > Metazoa > Chordata > Mammalia > Rodentia > Nesomyidae > Cricetomys > Cricetomys ansorgei. The sequence continues at coordinate 798,739 of JAMJFZ010002946.1, forward strand.
CGTGCGGTCCGGGGGGGGGGGGGGATCTCGCGAACCTTGCCTGTGGGTCCTGCGCAGGCCAGGTGACCTCCGCTTGGAGCGAGGGGTGCTGTCCCTTCAGCACCACCGCGGCGCGGCTCCGACTCTCCCGACCGACCCTTCCCCACCCAGTCTGACCTCGACCGCCGCAAAGCGACCCCCGGCCCGCGGCCTCCGCCCTGGCCCGGTCCCCCACCAGCCAGGCCCCGGCTCCGGAGGGGCGCAGGGGGCGGGGCGGCACCCACCCGTCTCGGGTCCCGCGGGCCCGCGAGCGCCGGGGGACGGCTGCAGAGGCTCACCTCCTTGGAGCTGAGGTTGCCCCGCACGTACTTGGCCCGGGCGCGGGGCGACAGCGGCAGCAGCAGGAGCAGCAGCGGCGGCAGCAGGCGGCGCAGCGCGGGCGCGCACGACGGCTCCATTCCTCCCGCTCTGGCCTCCGTCGGCTCCGGCTCCCGCTCCCGCTCCGGCCCGGTGACGGGGGCGAGCGCGCGGGCCGGCCAGCGCGCGCCCCCGATTAAAGGGGCCGCCGGACGCAGCGCTCTCCTCCCCCTCCTCCGGGATGGAGCCAACTGGCTCCTACCCTTCCCGCCTGAGGGAGACCATCCCCCTTGTCGCCTCGCCCCAGCTCCGGTCCTCTCAGGAATCTCAAGACACTTGAGGATGCGTGTGTCCTAAACCGAACTCGCATTCCCGCAAGCAGGGCCTCCTCTGGACCGCGGGCTCTAGACACCCACAACCCAGAAAACTGAGCTCTGTCCTGACCACGCCCACACGATATAGACCCCGAATTATTGTTATCCATTCTCTACATTCGACAAACCCTGTCTGGAGCACGGACATAGACACACACACACACAGAGTAAAGCCCTCTGAACAAAACAATGGTTCCTGGCTGCCTGCCTCACCCTAGGCTGTGAGCCCCAGCTGAGATATCCAGGAGCTAGGCTCCACCTGCTTGGGCGAAAATCTTGGCCTAGGCCAGGTTATCGGGCTCCTCATCTCCTAGTGTAGTTTCCTCCTCCTCCAAGCTGTTAGCCCTCTCGTTTCTGTGGGGCAGTTGAGAGCCCTGGGAAGGCATCCCTGCATCAGAGTCCAACTTGATTTTTCTTCTTGGACTCCAACAAACATTTCCAGCTTCATCCTTCACCCTCCACTGCAGAAAATTCACTGCTGCTTAAAATGCCATTTTAAAAGCTTTCTGGCCAGTCATGCAGGCATACACCTTTAACCCTTGCTCTTGGTTAAACTCCCTGTGAGTTCAAGGCGAGAGTGGTCTACGCACTGAGTTCCAGGTCAGCCAGGGCCACATAATGAGAATCTGTCTAAAACCAAAACCAAAAGACACAAACAAGAAGCTCTCTGGCTGGGGATATGGCTCAGTGGTAGTTTGCTTGCCTAGCATGTGCAAAGTCCTGAATTACATTCCCCAAAGAGCAAATAAATAAAATTCCTGGGGTGAGACATAGCACAAGCAATTAATCCAGCACTTGAGAGAGGAAGACAAGAGGACTGCCCCAAATTCTAAGCCAGTCTGGTCTACATAGCAAGATTCAGGGCAGCCAGACTACCATAGGAAGACTGTCTCAAAGGGAAAAAACAAAACCAGCCAGTTGTGGTGGCCCACACCAGTAGGATTTGCTGAAGGAGGTTGAGGCAGAAAGATCATGAATTCCAGGGCAGCCTGGACTACACATTTAAAAAAGAAAGGAAGAAAGAAAAAGAGAAAGGAAAAGAATAAAAAACAAACACACACACAGAGAGAAGGAAAAATAAATGTGTGGAGAAACTTTGAGTGTGAAGTCTTTACCATGTGACCAGCTGTTACCAGGAGGGATGATTATCAATCCCTCCCACAATTACTCTGTGTGTGTGTGTGTGTGTGTGTGTGTGTGTGTGTGTATGTCTTGGAGAGTTGTTTTGTTGGGACTGGGCTCACATACGCTGGCTTACACAAAGGATAACTATGAACTCTTTAATCCTCTTGTCTCCACTACCCCAAGCACGAGAGGCATGTCCTCCACCCCTCTTGCTGGTTCCTCAGGCTCCAGGAAGGTAACAAGTGATACACCCCTCCATCTTGCCTCAGAATTCAGAGCTAAAGAAAGCTGCTTTCCAGAGACAGCCACTCACTGGAAATCAAGAGGACCAAGGTGTTTTATTGAGGTGACTGAGAATGTGGGATACCTGCCCCCACCCTAGTCTCCTCAGTATAGTCTCATGGGGGGAAAAGACCAAGCCTCTGGACTGCTCCGAGTCACCGCCCAGGAGAGAATGGGTAGTGGGGCAGGAGGGTCAGGGCTCCAGTCCAAGGCAGATGTTCGGGGCAACAAGGGTGATGGCGGCTGAGGTGGGCAGACATCCCAGGGCTGGGGAGGAGGCGGGGTGGCTATGAGCCAGATGCTTTTCAGCATATCAAAAGCTGTCGGGGGACCCCAAGCTGCCCCAGATGGTGACGATACTGATGCCGAGGACAAGAGTGGCAGCTGGCGATCTGCAGGAGGCACCAAGCTGACCCTGTGTGCAGGGGTGCTGATGCAAGTATGAGGTGTGGCAAAGTTAGGCCTCTTTGTCCCCTGTTGAGTCCTTTGCCTCGCCTCCCTTGGGGCATGTTCGGGAACATCCATCAAAGAAGGTGTCATCCTCCGTCTCTCAGGGACCCTAGGCTCGGTCTCTGGTCCAGAAGAAAAAAGCATGGAGGTCAGTTGGACTACAACAGGGAAGCGAAAGGGGAGCATTGGGAGTAGGAGGAGGACTCACCGGGCAAAGGCAGCTGGTACCCTCGGAGCACCAGGGCGAGGTCAGGCACACAGCCATGGCAGCCTTGCAAGGTTCTTACGACGGCATCTCTGGCCTCCTGCACTAGGTTCCTCCTGGGAAAGGCTTGTGGCAGAACCAGCTGGCACTGCAGCTCCTCCAGCAGCTGCCCTAACACAGGGAGCTCTGGGGAATGTGGTGGGCCTGGGCCCGAGCCCCCCGGTGCCTGGTTCTCCTTGCCTCTTGACTGTAAGGCTGATTCTTGGACTCTGACTGGGCTGCAGGAAGACTTGGTGGGTAGCAGAGGGGAACATGGCTCCAAGGAGCCACTGTTAAGCAACCGAGCCACATCCAGGGATTTCACTTCATGGTTGAAGAGGCCCCGATGCTCCCGGCTCAACCTGCCTTGAGTTATGACCACAAGCTTGGGGACTGCAGGGGCCACACGATCCTGGAGGATCACAGACGGATCCTGGCTGGACACTGAAGCATCCTGATGGGCCAGTGGCCGGTGGCTGCTCACCAGGGCCTTATTTCTCTCCCTCCTAGTCTTGCGGCGTCGGATTCGACCAGGTTTCTCAAGCTGCTGGAAAGTCCGAGACACTGGTCCCCTAGGGTCCATGATGTCCTAGAAGACAGGGTGGTTCATCAGAAGCAGATAATTCAGGGACAGTACCTAAGTGGGAAAAGATGATCGGGCCAAAAGAAGAGTAATATTTAGAGAGATGAGAGAAGTACACAGAGAGCCACTGGAAAAGGCCTATCCACAGAAAGAGTCCAAAATAATGTCCAGGAAGTGATAGTTAATATAGGGAAAGATGTCGGGAAATGGGGACAAAGTGACAGGGAATAAGAACACGGAAAAAATAGTTAAAAGATGGTGGCCAGGCCCGGTGGTGTAGGCCTCCAATCCCACCTGCTCGAGAACATTGAAGCGGAAGAATCAAAAGTTTAAGGCCTGCCTGGGCTACAGAGTGAATTCAAAACCAACCTAGGTAACACAGTGAGATCCTGTATAAAAATAAAAACGAATATATATATATGTATATACATATAATGTATATATATATATATTTGGTTTTTCAAGACAGGGTTTATCTGTAGTAACCCTGGCTGTCCTGGGATTAAAGGGGTGGGCTATCACCACCCAGCAAAAATAAAAAAAATTTAAGTCTATGTCTTAGGGGCCAGAGATCCGGGTTAGCAGTTAAGAGCACTCGAGGCTCTCTTTCAAAGGACCAAGCTCAGGTCCCGGCAGCCATCTCAGAGGAGTCAGTCATCCAGTCAGTGATCCAGTGTAACTCTAGTTCAGGGGGATCTGATCCCTTCTTCTGACTTTAGCCAGTACCGGCACTCACATACACATACACATACATACATACATACATATACACACACACACACACACACACACAGGAAAATAATTTAAAATAAATCTTTTGTTCGTTTTTGTTTTGTTTTTTTCGAGACAGGGTTTCTCTCTGTAGCCCTGGCTGTCCTGGAACTTGCTCTGTAGACCAGGCTGGCTTCGAACTCACAGAGATCCTCCTGCCTCTGCCACCACTGCCCAGCTAAAATAAATCTTAAAAAGAGAAAGTCCGGGTCTTACGCACTTGAAGGCCTGGGCACTGAAAAAATAAAACTTGGGGGTTTAGCTCAAAGGTACAGTACTTGCTTAACAACTGCATGGACCTATGTCCCTATGTCACTGGCCAGCACTGGGTATGTTTTATATACACATATTAAAATAAATTATTTAAAGATAGACCAGGCAGGGTGGTACCTGCCTATATCCACCCTCCTTTGGGTGACTGAGGCTGAGGATCCCGAGTTCGAAGCCAGGATCAAATGGAAGTTGGGAACAAGATCATGAGCAACTGGAGAGCTCTAAGGTAGGAGGATTAGAATGAGATCTGAGGCAGGGGAAATCCACGCACGGTTCAAGGAGGTAGAGGAAGACGCTGGAGAAGGAAATGGTAAATGAAGGCGGGAAAGAGAAGCCAGCATGGTGGTGAAGGTCAAAATTGAGGACGGAGGCAAGACGATCAGGAGTTCAAGGTCATCCTCGACTTCGTAATAAGTTTGCGGCCAGCCCGGGCCACGCCAGGCCTAGTCTCAAAATCAGAAATAAGAGACGCGAGGCAGGAGAGGGGGCACCCAGGGAGGGCGAAGGGCCTGTCGGGACATGGTTCACAGGAGCCTTCCGAGGGGGCTGCTCCTGAGGAGGCCGAAGGCGGGGGCTCCGACAGTTGAGGTGCGGCGGGGAATGACCCGGGAGGAGGGTACGGTTGGTGGGGGCAGGGCCGGGGAGGGATGCCTCACCCTCTTCTCTCCTAACGAACCCCGCCCTGGACTCCACGTGGGCTGTGGCGAGGAATGGCTTCTTTCCTGGGGAGACGCAGGCCTCGAAGCTGTTCGCGCTCTTCCGGGCCTCGAGCTCTGGCAAGCGTGCCTCGCGCATGCGCGCCCCTAGCCTCGCCCCTCGCCTGGAGAAGCACGAGGCGCCAAGAGTGACAGTTATAGCCCCGCCCAGCCTGGCCTCGCGTGCCCCTCCTCTTGTCTATGGATTGGCTCCGAGGGGTAGGCCCGCCCCCTCACTCAATGTTGATTGGCTGAGGCATCCCCGAGGCCCCACCTTCTGTGCCCCTTGCCCCTGCTTGTAGTAGCTCCCCATAGGGTTGGTAGGAGGGTGGACGCACCCACACTTCTGGGAATGAGCGCTTGGGCGGCTTGACTCTGTCTGCATCCGGTGTGTCGCGTTTTTAGTCTTTAGGGCTCGCTCGGTTGCCAAGGCTGGCCTCTGCCTCCAGCTTCGCTTTCCAAGATAGCCGAGGATAGCCTGGAACTCTGTTCTCCTGCCTTTCCTTCTCAAGCACTGGGATTACAGTGTGTGCTCTCCAGGAACGCTTGGGAGGAGTTCTTGCTATTTTGGTTTCTTTAAAAACGCAAAATGGCGTTTGGATTAGGTTTGTGTTCCCGCCCCAGCTGTGGCATAGTTGTTTACCAGTGGGGATTGGCATGCTGGATGCAGGTGGCTGTAATTTGGTCGGGTGCAGTCCTTCTGGCACCTGTAGCTTGTTTTGGGATTGTGTGCCGCATGGGTTTATGGGAACTTTTGGCTTAGGGTATTAAAAAGTCTGAAGCCCAGTCAGGGGTGGCGTCGGTTGGTGGTTCATTGTTTGGGTTGCTGTCATCAGTGTGATAATTCCTAAGAGAACAGAGGTTGGGGAGATTGAGTTTATAGACCGTGAGCCGAGACGCTAGTCTGACTCACTGTCAGCTAGTCCTCTCCAAGCTTAGGACAACCTGAAATAGACTGAAGATTTCTACCTTTCTCTCTTTCTATGTCAAGGCCGCTTGCAAAATCGGTGAAGGTTTCTTTCTACCCTTCCTTTCTGCTTCCCTAAGTAGAGGGTAAAAGGTTGTAGCGTACTGCTACGGTGTGCCACATATATCCTTGTCCAGATGTTAATAATGATACGACCTGTGCCTTTTCTTTCTTCCCCAGTCCTTAGTAGCTTTCAAACCTGGCTCAGACACTGACTGCTTCTGGAACCCAACTCTGGGCCACAAGCTCATATGGGCTTAGGTAACAATGCAGGAGATCATGAAAAATTTGGCAACGACAAAGGATTTCAGAAAGTACAACAGAATCCAACCTAATACATCTGAGGTGATTCTAACATTGCTCACTCATTTTGCATCTCAAAACTTGTAGTGGTGGGGGCCTTTAATGCCAGCACTCCCGAGGAGGAGCTCTGTGAGTTCAAGGCCAGCCTGGTCTACCTGGCAAGTTCCAAGACAGACAGGACCTACATAGATCTTATCTTAAAAAAAAAAACCAAAAAAAAAAAAAAAAAAACCAAACTGATGGCAGCTTTGGTTGTGAACATATAATGTATACATTTGAACATCACAGACCATCAGGCCATGAGCACGGCCTCAGTCTATTCAGGGACTATATATTCTGAATGGCAATGTTTGACTGCGTATACAAAACCCTTATAGAAACACAATAAAGGAAATTACACACACACACACCAAAACACCAAAATTCTAGTCTCTGGCAGTGGTGTGACACATGCTTTCCATCTCCACTCTGGAGAAGGAGAGACAGGCAGATCTCTTAGTTCAAGGCCAGCCTCGTCTACGGAGCAAGTTCCAGAACAGCCGGGACGACACAGAGAAACCTCATCTTGAATTTTTTTTTTCCTAACATTTTTCCTCCTCATCAGATTAGTGCATCTCTTGACTGTATCGTTAGAATGTTTGCTTTCAGATCTCTCGGTTGGAGGCGACAGAGAGATGTCGCAGTAGTTTTGAGCAAAGAGGACCCGAGTTCAGTCCCCAGCACCCACCTCAAGTGGCTCTCAACTTTAAATCCAGCCCCAGAGGACCCAGTGCCCTCTCAGAAGTCTGCTGGCACCTACGTTCACAAACACATACGCACAGACAGACGTACACATGATTAAACGTAAATCTTTAAAAAACAGGACACAACTTCTTCAAATGCTTGCAGCTCAATTATGGGGGCCCACGTTCCGATCCCAGCATCCTTGGGACAACACACAAATAAAATCATCTTTTTAAAAATCTCCCAACAAAGCAAAATACATAAAAATCGCTGTTGACGCTGTGGACACAACTCTCATACAAAATCACTAAATGCTTGAAATTAGAATTTCCAGCAATTTCTGAAATGGCCCTAAAATCCCTCTGTCATTTAGTACTATCTATCTATGCAAAGTAGTGTTCTTGGCATTGATGACTACAAAGCCAAACTATTCCCCGGAGGAGAGACTTCTCTACAAAACGGTTGGAGGGGCAACAGCTCTCTATGGACAACACCCTACCCTGACCTCGGGGAATTTCTGTCTAATCAAAAACAAAACAGGTGCTTCCAGCATTTAGGAGGCAGAGGCAGGCATATCTCTGTGACTTTGGCTAGCCTGGTCTACATAGTGAATTCCAAGCTATCCACAGCTACATAGAGAGACACCGGCTCAATAAAAATCAAGCAAATCTTTCCTTAAACCAAAATAAAATAAGTAAAACATCAATGATTATAAAAAACATTGAAGATGTTCCAATCTCACAGTATCAAATAACCAACTATTAAGTAATTCTCTATGTAAAAAAATAAACACGTATACCAAGTTCATTAGCGTGTAAATTTACTGTTTTAAAAAATGATAAAATATATTTGTACCAAAGAATTGTTTTAAAGTAAATTTCTTTATATTATTTCTTCTCTATATTATCAGGAGACTAGACTTATATACCCATATTTTACACCTATAAACCCAGGATCATGTACAAATTTCTCAGACTAGGGTCTGGAGAGATGTCTTACTGGTTAAGAGATTGAATTCAGAGGCTGGTTGTTGACGCACGCCTTTAATCCCAGTACTTGGGAGGCAGAGGTAGGAGGATCTCTGAGTTCCAGGCCAGCCTGGTCTAAAGAGTGAGTTCTAGGACAGCCAGAGTTACAATAGAGAAATCCTGTGTCGAAAAAAAAAAAGAAAAAGAAAGAAATGCTGTGGAAGTTTCTTTTTAGTTGTGTTTAAAATAATTGCTTTTGTGCACTGTTGGAAAAAGGGGTGCATAGGCCTTGGCATTTTGTATTGTCTGCAGGTGTTGGATTTATGTGGAGGAAGCTGATTGCTCATGATCTGCACCTGAGGAGTTTTGAATCAATAAAAACACCTGAGCTCGGATGCTCAGGGTTCCAGTGTGAGTCTGGCACTGGCCAGGATGCTGGTTCCCTCCGCTGAGGTCTGGCAAGGTACACACTTATGAAATATGTCTCCTCGCCTCTTCAGCTAAGCCACCACAGCAATGCAATACTACAAATGGCGCACCAGCGAGGGGCATGCCAGCTAATCCAACGTGGAGACAGGAAGAAGAGAAAGAAACTCCAGTCCTCAGAGTCCAGTAAGGTACACTCAGGGAAGTTAATAAATAAATGAGGAAAAAAGCTTCAGAGTGAGAGCCACAGAATGGAGGCCCTTAGAGATAAAGAATTCAGCTGGGAGCAGGAAAAAGCAAGGTTCTTACTGCTTTTCCTGATCATGGAGCCAATTCTCCCTCCTACCGCTGGTGGTAGTGAACTCTTTCACAAACTGGGATTCTGATAGCCGTGTTGTATGTATGTGAAGCTCGAGATGTTGTGTTGAGGTCTATGAAGAAGGTATATGTTTCCCCATAACAGTGGTGAGAAAAAATGCCAAACTGCCAGAATGTTCCAGCCAGGAATTCTTCCCATCGGCCCAGGACTCCCTGCTGTTGTAGAAGTCACAGCTTAGAGCCAAAAAAGCTGCTTAGATAGACTGAATAGTTTTGCTGGGTTCTTTTGTTTTTCCTGCAAACCTGACTGCAAGTGGTCCAGGCACTGGTAATGGTGATGAGAACTCCACTCATGAGGGAACTCTTTCTGCAGACAAAGTGACCTGTTATTTTTCCTGTAAACCAGACTCTATCTTAAAATCTGGAAAGTGTTTCCTCAGGGTCAGCACACAGAAGCTGCCTTCCAGAACTAGCCAAGATTGTATCTCGCACTGGCAGCTGAACTTGGTACTTTAAGAGTCACCCAGGTGAACTGGTTTTGAAGGCATGAAGGCGTCTTTGGAGAGCAGCTGAGGCTTGGCACTGTGAGAGGCCAGGAGAGGCCATTAGTAAAAGTACAACCTCAGTAGTAGTTGAAGACCCAGATAGAAGGGATCATGTTAAGAAGTTGAGGCTTGGCACCATGAAGAGAGCCCAGGAGAGGCTGCTGGCTAGAGTGCAGCCCAGTTGCAGCAGAAGACCCCAGTGTTCTGAAGATGTCAGTACCATGGGACGGCCACCAAGAACAGCAGCAGTGGAGTGGAACCAGCCAGACCCTGGAGGACAAGCTATGTGCGCAGCAGAGGGCAGAGCCAGAGAAGTGACCCAAGCCCAGAAGATGGTGAGTGAATTCCAGATAATTAGACACTGATAATGTTGTTCTGTTGTCCAAAAACATTGTGAAAACTTGATGTTTGGTTTCGTTTGGTCCTGTGCATTAGTAACTCTTGTGATTGTTCCTCTTGTAAATGCTTTCGCTGGTGTAGTGTTAAATTATGTTTTAAAGATAAATCAATTTTTTTAAGACAGAAAAGGAGAAATGTGTTCTATTTTTATTTATTTTTTAAAATATAGTTTATTTTTAGTTGTGTTTAAAATAATTGCTTTTGGGCACTGTTGGAAAAAGGGATGCATAGGCCTTGGCATTTTGTATCGTCTGCAGGTGTTGGATTTCTGTAGGGGATGTTTGATTGCTTATGATCTGCACCTGAGGAGTTCTGAATCAAGAAAAACACCTGAGCTCAGATGCTCAGGGTTCCATTGTGAGTCTGGCGCTGGCCAGGATGGTGGTTCCCTCTGCTGAGGTCTAGCAGGGTTTGAGCCTATGAATATTCCTCCATGTCTGCTGGCTGAGCTTCCACAGCAACGTACTACTAAAAAGAGACTGAGTTCTGTTATCAGCACCCCCATCAGGCAGCTCACAACTGCCTATTACTAACTCTAGCTTCAGGAAATCTGACGCCCTCTTCTGGCCACTGCAGTTGCCTGCAATCAAGTGTACATAACCACACATAGACATAATTAAAAATAAATCTTTAAAACACACACACAACTTTCTTGGGCAGGGCGTGCTGGTCCACACTTTTAAAACCCATCACTAGCGCAGGTTGGATGATAACAGTGAGTTCAGCCAACTGGTCTGCACAGTGCGCTTCCAGGTCAGCCTAAGCTACATAGCAAGACCTCCTGTCTTTAAAAAAAAATTAAATCAAAACAAGCAAGCAAACAAAAAATACTTTTATCAGGCAAAAAGGGGAGCCGAAGTAGAAAAAAGTTTAAGAAGCCCTATTCACCAGACACGGAAGAGGCAGGAAGATGGAGAGTTTAAAGTCACCCTCATCTACATGAGACCGTACCTCCAAACAAACTAGAAAAACCCCAAACCCTCAGAGTCTTTGCCCTTTTCCCAGTCATGTCTAGGTCTGTCTCAGCACACGGATACAGCCAGGATCTGACCCATTTCTGTAACTAACATTCATTCAGCAAGCACTGAAGCTGTTCAGTGGTGACTTCATGCCCGGTCCAGACCCGTGGAAGTGGACTGAGAATGTGCACACAGGAAATAAAACTCATCACTATTTCAGTATCAACTGAACCAGAAGGAACGGATAGGTTCAAAGGTCCAACCTGTAGGTGTGGCAGCAAGAAAACAACTAGGCCATTCAGGGGGGTGGGGTGTGTGAGACCCTGGGGACCTGCGAAATACTGGGGTTTGGGATCCGTTTAAGCCAGGAACTGAAAGAACAGAACTGAAAGTGGCCTTGGCTACGGATGTGTGTTTTGGAGTCCAGACCCACTCAACTGAAGTGGTTGGTGGAACTCTGTGTCTAGAGAGAGGAACAGAGGCCACACCAGTGTGCAAGATGATCTGCAGGAGGGCTGCCAGGTTGGACTTGGGCTGGGCCCTGCAGCCATCTCCAATTTCTGTCCTTCCTGCACCTTCTATCTTCCACCTAGATCCTGCTGTACCTCAAATGCATAAAGGTATGCAGCTGAAATTTTATACCAATAAAAACCTAAAGTAGCCGGGCTGGCCTAGCGGCGCACACATCTCATCCCAGCACTCAGAAGGCAGTGGATCCCTGTGACTTCGAGGCCAGCTTAGTCTACATAGTGAGTTCCAGGACAGCCAAAGCTACATAGTGAGACGCCCGTATCTAAATAAATAATAAAACAAAGCCCTAGCATTGGGCCTGACATGGTGGCACACGCCTTTAATCTCAGCACTAGAGAGATAGAGGTAGGTAGATCTCTGAGTTCAGAGACAACCTAATCTACACAGTCCCAAGACAACCAGAAGCTACACAACGAGACCTCATCTCAAAACAAAAAAAACAAAAAGAAAAAGAAAAAACTCCACATTGAAGTGGGGAAGTTCCCTCAAAGCCACTCTGACGCTGCCTTGGCTAGATCTCTTATCTCCAGCTTCTTCTTTTTCTTTTCAATATAGAGTTTCTCTGTGCAGGCCTGGCTGCTGCCGTTGGAACTCACTCTGTACACCAGGCTGACCTCGAACTCAGAGATCCTCCTGCCTCTGCCTCCAGAACGTCGGGATTATAGGCTTGCACCACATCCTGGCCTGGCCAGCTTCCTTTCAAGTCGCCCCCCCCCCCCAGCACCAGTAGAAAATGGGAGCGTCCCTTCCCAGGTGCTTACGAGCCACCCCCCTCCGGGGAGCCGAGAATGAGCCCGTCCACTCCGGCTCCCACGTGAATGGGCTACACACTCCCCCGGAGGTGGTTTCTTCCGGAGTTTGCTGGCCCTGCTGCAAATGGTCTCCTCCCCCAAGGAGAGGCGCTAGGTTGTCCCTGCTCCTTGTCCGCATTTTGAGGTACACGGCCCCTTCCCGTCCATTCGGGGTTGCTTCTCCCTCGCCGCCCGTCCTCCCGCGCCACGCGTGCCGCGTGGGTTCGCCTGCCCCACCCCCTCCGTGCTGGGCCGCGGCGGCCGCGGACGATCCCGGCGGGGCCCGGGGGGGGGGTGCGGGGGGCCCCCGCAGAGCGGCCCCCAGGGGCGGGGAGCGAGGGTTCCTTCCCGTGCGACGGTTTCCACGCCGCGGAGGCAGGCGGCGCCCGGGCTCGGCCTACGCCCTGCGCTCGCGCGGGGGAGCGCGGCGGGACGGCCCATTGTGCGGGCCCGGGGGTGGGGTGGGCGTGGCGGGCTCGCGGGGCGCTGCAGGGCGCTGCAGGGCGGGCTGCGCTCTGTCCCCCAGGGGCGGCGGTGTCGAGGATGAGCGGGGAGGAGAACCCGGCCAGCAAGCCCACGCCTGTTCAGGACGTGCAGGGCGACGGGCGCTGGATGTCCCTGGTGAGTGACCCGACGGAGCCCTCAAGGTCGGGGTGCTTCCTGGGAACCCCGGCTCCGTGGCCACCTCTCCACCCGGGTGGGAAGCCTGCTTTGGTCGTTCGGCCCGAGGCAGCGGGCAGCGGGGCGGGGCGGGGCGGGGCCTGGAGCCTACGTGCGTGACCCTCCCGCTCTCCCTGCAGCACCATCGGTTCGTGGCCGACAGCAAAGACAAGGAACCTGAAGTCGTCTTCATCGGGGACTCCTTGGTCCAGCTAATGCACCAGTGTGAGGTGAGGGGTCGCCCCTTCCTCCTCCCTTACCCGAGCACGTACCCTTACTGGCACTTTGGGCCCAGAACCCAAGCCAGACAAGGTACGGGGGTATGGAAATGTCCACGGTACGAGAATAACGTATGTGCCAGGTCTGTCAGGCTGGGTTTGTATGTATCAAGACTTAAAAGTGAAGCGTTCCTTCGAGATAACCTAAGGTGAGGAAGGCCCTTTATTGTTTGCTTATAGTAGAGCACAGCCCTATTGGGTTTACACGAAGCTCCAATAGCCTGTAGAGAAATCGAAGGTCGATTGTAATGGTACCCCCCAAAGACAGGTTTAGCCACAGTGCCTTTCTCACCAGGAGTTTCAGTTGTATTGCTGTTAGCTCCCTGTATGGGTCAAGCAGACAGGATTTCCTTAAAATGAGTGCGCCTAAGTTCTGAGGGATTTTGATTAAAGTGAGACAGTAATAGGTTCCATGAAATGAGGCTCTCCCTGCTGGGGTTTGTTCCAGGTGAGATTTAACAAGACTTTGTCCATAAAACAAGGCTCATCCGTAGTGGCATTTGGTTATGGCCTGGACAGAGGGTGGTGGCCGTTACCTACATCGTTTCTTGCCCACAGATCTGGCGGGAGCTCTTCTCTCCTCTGCACGCACTTAACTTTGGCATTGGTGGCGACAACACGCAGCATGTACTCTGGCGGCTTGAGAATGGGGAGCTGGAGCACATCCGGCCCAAGGTGAGCAGGCCTCGGTGGCTGAGCTAGTGCTCCTTGTGCCTGCCTCCTTACTGTTGACGGTGTCACTCTTTCCACAGATTGTGGTGGTCTGGGTGGGCACACACAACCACAGCCACACAGCAGAACAGGTGACAGGTGGCATCAGAGCCATTGTACAGCTGGTGAACAAGCTGCAGCCCCAGGCCCGGGTGGTTGTGCTGGTGAGAGCTTGGAAGGATGGGAAGGGAAAGGTACCAGCCGGGGCATAGTGGCACATCCCATAATCCTGGCACTCTCAGGCTGAGGCAGGAGGGTTATTGAGATTGAAGTCATTCTGAGCAATATAACAAGACCCTGTCTTTAAAAAGAAAAGTGTGGTTGTCTGGTCCCAACAAGAAGTAGCTCGCTGTATTTGGTACAGTTTTGGGCAACCTGGCACAGCGGCTTTCCAGAAGTGTCCCGTAGATTTCCACACTCTTTAAGAGTGGCTGTGAGCTGGGTGTGGTGGTGCACAACTGATCCCAGCACACACAAGGCAGAGGCAGGCAGGTCTCTGAGTTAGAGGCCAGCCTGGTCTACACAGTGAGCTCCAGGACTACGTAGAGACTGTCACAGCATCGCTGTGATTTCAGGATGTATTCAGGAACCAGTTAGCCTGTTGCCCAAGTGAGTGCTGAATATTTTGAGTGTTGGAAAACTCAAGAGAGTTGTCCGGCATCCCTGGGTAAATGAAGCCTCATCGCTTCTAGCTATGACATTTCCACCTCTGAAAGAGGCCACTGACCCATTGGCTTGATGTCTTTTGTGAGTGACCTCAGGACTCAGGCTGCACCTGGACAGTGGGAGCTGGGACATGGTATCCAGAACTATTCTTCGGTCCTCCCTACTTTCACACCCCTGAACTATTTTACAGCTGAGCATGTCCTGGTGGGGGTGGGGGTAGGGTGGGGTGGGCATTTTGGTCAAGATGCTGATCTGACAACTTACTATTGGTGTGCCTCCTCAGGGCCTGCTTCCGAGGGGCCAGCACCCCAACCCACTTCGGGAGAAGAACCGACAGGTGAATGAGCTGGTGCGGGCAGCGTTAGCTGGCCAGCCCCGAGCCCATTTCTTAGACGCTGACCCTGGCTTTGTGCACTCCGACGGCACCATAAGTCACCATGACATGTATGATTATCTACACTTGAGCCGCCTGGGGTACACACCTGTCTGCCGGGCCCTGCATTCCTTGCTTCTTCGTCTCCTGGCCCAAGACCAAGGCCAAGGCGGCCCTCTGCCAGAGACCACACCCTAAGCATCTTTCTTCCCGTGACATTAAAGTCTCCACCTTCTGCCTCTTGTTTCCTGCTTTATGGTTAGGCTTGTCTGGGTACCACCACCAGCCAGGTCCTTGACTTCGTAAGCGGGGTGTTTGTCCCTGAGGCAGACATCACAAACCCATCAAGGCATTCTGGTTCTTACACCCAGTTGAATTTCAATAGTGTGCTTTGGGCAAGTTCTGGTTGAAACCAGTTCGCCATCTTTACCCTGTTAGGATTGAGGTCAGTCAGTAACCTCTGTCCCGACACCATCACCACCACCCCCAAGCTGTCCCTTCAGGGAGTTGTCCTAAGTTTAGGAGCCACTTCAGACTTTTTAGACCCTCCAGGACTCGTCCCTTTGCACCAGTAGGAGGTTAAGTCTCTTCTCAGGTGGATTCCTCTCCTGACAGCAGTACTGGTCAGACCCCATGGAGGTTATTAGGGGGTCACTAAGGCTAGCACATGGCCCTGAACTGGCCTCTTAAATGCTGCCCCTTAGAATGCTTGAGTAAAATGGACTCTAGGACCAATAGCAGTGAGCTACCTTCCTCACAGCACAGGGTCTGGCTTTACCAAAGCCGCTGCCTACTGGACAGGCAGATGGCCATTCACAGTTCCCAGACTGTTCAGGCTGCCCCCCTGCTCAGGCGGACGTCAGCCCAGAGCCCCTCGGCCCTAACAGGGTAATGACGGTGCAGGGACAGTTTTGGAATTGCTCCGTCATCATCTGGGAGAGTGTGAAAGTACCCGTTGAGAAACAAGTCAGCAGCCCACAGGTGTGTTAAACAGCTTTAATCTCGGTCATTGCGGCTTCTCGGCACAGTAAGAAATATTGCACATGATCAACATGTTTTGTTCTGGGGACGGGACAATGGTAGGGGAATCACCTTCTTAGAAAGTACAACCCAAGTTGAGAGGGCAGAGGGTGCGGAGAACCCTCCCCATGCCTGTGGCAAAGTGCAGGAGCCCCCCCACCCCACCCCAAACTAACCTGAGTCCAGCCCCTCTGGGGGAAAAGGGGGGTGCATGAACTCCCCGCTACTCCACAGGCATCTCCCTGTGGCCCAAGGCTCACGCTACCCTCCAGCTTGCAGCCCTCACAGGAGCCATTCTGCATAAAGTACAAGTGAAAAGCTCTGAAGGTCACACACTTCAGGTTATGTACAACAGCTCAGTGGAGGGAGTCTGTGCCCCTGCTGCCCCTCAGCTGCCCCCCAGCACAGGGAGGGAATATATACAAGGGGAACAGGCCACATTCCGCGCCAAACTGGAAAGGACAAAATGGCTTTACTGGGGAGCAGGTATATCCCACTGTCCATCCCCCAATTCCTGGCCACCTACATACTGTCCATATCCTGAGGGGGGTGATGTGGATCCTGGGATCTTCTCAAGGACCCCTCACCTGCCTGTGGCAGCTGTGGAGGGGCCAGGAGGAGGAGGGGACGGTTGAGCAGCCCCCTCCCAGCCAGGCTGCCCAGGCCCAGGCTCTGGGGGCGGAGGCAGTGGCGGGGCAGCTTGGGCAGTGCCAGAGTCCGATCCTGGAGAGGTGGGGTCAGGGCCCCCAGCAGGGCTGGGGGTGGGGACAGGAGTAGCAGCCATGCCAGTGGGGGGTGGTCCAGGGAGGGGAGCCTCAGCCCCAGGGGGCTGCTCTGTGGGAGTGGCTGCCTGCATGATTTTCTGGCGAACCTCTCGGATCTTCAATTGCAGACACACCTTGGATGGGAAGATATCTGCATAGCGGGCCTGGAAGGCTGCCGTGGCCTGGGCTGGGGACGGAGAGATGGTGAGAGATGTGGGTAAATCCCTATGAGGGAGTCCCAAGGGTGTAAGACTTGCTCACCTGATGGGAAGAAGCCATGGTCCTGGAAGAGCTGCATGACCAGGGCCCGGCGTTGGTCCAGAGTGCGCCGCAGCGACGAGTAGGGCACCTTCTCATACTCCAGCTCCCCGAGCACGTCCTCAGTCTCAGTGCCTGCCCAGGCGCAGGGAGCTCAGTCAAGGCTACGGCAGAGACCCCTACTCCCTGCCATCACCCAGGTCTTGCCAACTCTGTCTCAACGGGTCAGCCTTGACTGAGCATCCCTCACTACCCTCAGACATCACAACTCCTGGAAGCCCTTGGTCTCAACACTGGCACCTGTGCGGTCAAAGGTGAAGATGTCCCCCTCGCACTTGGCACTCTTGGGGGTGTTGGGCTCTGAGCTGCAGCTCGAACGTCTCCTCATCTTGCGCTTCGGTGAGGTGGGGTCCTCAGGCGCCGAGTCCAGGTCTAGCCAAACAAGCGGCTCGGCATTAGCGGAGGTGGCCTCTGGTCTGCCCCCCACCTTTTTAGGAACCAGTGCTGCCTACCAGTGGAATTCTTCCTCTTCTTGCGGTAGGAGCCAAGGATGGCCCGGGGTGAGGTAGCCAGAGACTGCAGGGTGGGGGAGGGCAGCACCTCCTCTGGCCGAAACTCGGGCAGCTCAGCAAACCGCTCTTCAAAGTCCACCTCTGACAGGACCCTGCTGGAGGGCCAGCAGGGTCACCTCTTTTGTCTCAGCCCACGGCTGCCCGTCTCCGCCAGCCCCGGGCACTCCACCGAGACCACAGCCCCTGCTCACTTGTCCACAGAGTCAAAGGTCTTCTTCAGGGGCGGGGGCCGCACCTTCATCTTCTTGCCTGAACCAGGCACTTCCTTGCGCTCGGGTGTGTCCCCAGGTGCCCTCCCGCTACTGCCCTCGCTGCTGCCACTGCTGCTTCCACTGGGGGCTGGGGCTGGGCTGGGAGGGGTGGGAGGCTCCCCACGGCTCTCCAGGCCCAGCCCAGGGACTCGCCAGTCTGAAGATGAGCTGGGGAATTTGCTGGCCTGGGGTGGGGACAGGCAAGAACACTGGTCTTAGATGTACTGAGGTTAGAAGGGAAAAAACAAAAGCAAAAACAAAAAACCTCAGGGAGCCCACGCCTGTAATCCCGGCAGTATTGCCGTGAGTACCAGGCCAGTAGAGACATGAGCCCACAGCCAGCAACAAAATGAGAAGAAATCAAAGATGAGACAAGCCCTTGCCTCTGAAGGCGAGGATGCAGGCCCATAGGATGGAGTACAGCAGACAGGCAGGAGACACATGTAGACACAGGGAAGAGCAGTTAACTTGGCCAGCAGAGACCAGCGCTAGGGAGCCCCACAGCGGCTGGATACTCACGGTCTCGGGGCCTTTGGTGCCGGGTCGCTCCTCAGCAGGCAGGGGTGGGGGTGGGCTGCTCCGGGCAGTGGGAAGCCAAGTCTCGGGGGGTGGGGGTGGTGGCGGGGCTTGGGGGGTGGGCTGCCCCTCAAGTTCTGATTCTGGGGCAGCTGGCTCTCGAGCTGGGCCAGAGTCCAGAGACTGTCGGGGTGTAGGTCCAGGCCTCCCAGTGGCACCTGATTCAAACGACCCCACAGGAATGCTGGCGATGGCAGCCTTCACCTTCTGGGGGGCCTTTGGGCTGGGCCGCTGAGCCTTGGGAGCCACTAAGCTGTAGGTCATGGAGCCTGCTGGTAGGGAAAGGAGCACCTGCTGAGCCAGGCCTCACTGAAGCCTATTCCCTGGGTTCCCCAACCTGCACAAACCCTGCCCCTGAATCACCCTGACACCCACCTGTGGCACTAGGGAAAGGGCTAGTGGGTGCTGGGGTGGCAGTGGCAGAGGCTGGTGGGCCCTTGGGCAGAATAGTAGCAGCAGGTGGGGTGGTGCTGGTGGCCACAGTGTAGACCAGGCTTGGAGGAGCTTGGGAAGGAGGGCCCAGAGGTGCGGAAGTGGGTGCAGGGCTGCCAGGGTAAAATGCTGTTATGACAGGACCTCCAGGGGCTGTGCAGGCAGGAGGCAACTGGGGGCTAGGCACAGGTGACACGCCCACCTGGCCAGGAGCCAGCAATGGAGCTTGGCCTGCTGGGAGGAAGACAGAGATGGGGCAGGGGACCAAGTTAGGGTCTGGAGCTGTCTCAACCCCACCCCAAGTCCCCAGGCCAGCCCTCACCTGAGAGCAGGGGCTGCACAAAGGCAGGACCACTGGGCCCCAACGAAGTGAAGCCCAGAGCTACAGAGCTGGTGGGCCCGTATGAGGTCACTGTTCCAGCCTGACTGCACGCAGGACTGGTGCCCAGAGGCAGAGTGTGCCCACCTGCTGACTGCACATAGGTGATTCTGCCACAGGAGGAAAGGGAAGGAGTGAAGTGAGGGCCTGGCCCTGCCCCACTGCGGTCTGGCCTGGAGTAAGGAAAGGGGTTCAAGTGGACTCACCTTGTGGAGGAGGGCAGGAGAACCTTCTGTGGCTGTGATGTGGGTCCCGGCATCGTGGCTGGGCTCAGGGGCGGC
The DNA here is from genome assembly GCA_026225945.1 of Cricetomys ansorgei. NCBI lineage: Eukaryota > Metazoa > Chordata > Mammalia > Rodentia > Nesomyidae > Cricetomys > Cricetomys ansorgei. The sequence continues at coordinate 818,023 of JAMJFZ010002946.1, forward strand.
ACCAGGCCGCTAGGCGTGCTCACAGGCACAGGGGTCAGCTGGATAACCTGTGGGTGGAAGTACCCACAGGCTAGGGTAAGCTGTGACCCCGGAGCAAAAAGGGGAGGACTGAAGCCTAGAACACAAGCTAAGCAAAAGCAGAACTCAGAACTTGAGATCGAGCCAGGATGGAGAAGACCACAACAAGAAGAGGAGGAGCTAGTAATGAACGAGGTACAGATACTCAGCACCCAAGAAAACAGCAGGCTGCACAAAAGCATCAGGAAAAAACAGGTCCTGCTTCCTTCCACCTCGCTCTTAAGAAAATGACCAAACTTCTAAGCGCATCTGCCCGGACGCTCTGAGCTTTCTCTGAACATCCCCCTCGTTTTCTTTCTTCTGTTTTTGAAAACTTACTTTTTTATGTGAGTATTTTGCCTGGACATATGTACTGTGTGCTGTGTGCTGTGTACATGCAGTGCCTGTAGAGGCCAGCAGAGAGCGTTAAGAGCCCCTGGAACTGGATGGCTGTGCACCTGCAGGGGTAACGGGCGCTGGGAACCCATGTCCTCCCCAATAGCAAGTGCTCTCCAGTTTATCCCTTGCCTTGCTTGCCCTGCCCCACTTCAGATAAGGTTTCCCCTGGTGGGCCTGAACTCACTGAGCAGACAAGGCTGGCCTTAAACTCACCCACGTCATTTGCCCGTCTCCTGAGTGCTAGGATTAAATGGGTGCACCACCACACCCAACCCCAACTCCTTTCCTTCTGCAGCAGCTTACAGACCCCCTTGCCAACCCTCACTCACATGACTTTCTCTCTCCCTCTTCCCAGCAACTGCCAGGATTTACAGCTCGATTACCCTGTCTTTCTCTCAAGCTGTTTATTCCCAATCTTCAGATAAATGTATAAATGAGAAACCCACCAAGACCAAGTACCAGAGAACGGAAATGGAAATGGAAACCAGGAAAGGCAGACAGTGACAGTGAGGAGGAGAGAGGCGAGGCCACTACCAGAGTGCCTTACCTTGCTTGGTTGCTGGGCACCATTTTGGACAGGTACTGAGAAAGGCGAGCTAACCAGGGGTAGTGGTTGGCCAGCCCCTCCACCTCGCACTGACATGCTAGGGGCAGCCAGGGGGACTAGCACCTTCCCAGGCAGCAGCTGGGCTGAGCCACCTGAAGGTGTGGCCTGGACAGGAGAAACTGACTGGGCTACAAGAGGCAACGGAAGAAAAGGTTACAAGACAGCCAAACAGGCCTGCAGCCCAAATCCCTGTAACGCCCAGCTCAGGCCTCACCTTTAGGGGGTGGGGCGGAGGGTACAGACTGCAGGATGGGGATGCCAGCAGTGGGTGCAGTGGCAGCCAGGACCTTGCCGTTGGTCGAGGTGCCCGGAGGGAGGGTGAACCGGATGCTGGTGGTGGGTGCAGGGCCACTGGGAGCTGCTGCCTTAGTCCCAGGGGCTGGTGCTGGGGCAGGCGCCACTTGAAGCTGCTGGGGCAGTGTGGGCAGGATGTACTGCACCTGTGTGATGCCCCCAGCCTTGCCCAGAGCGCCTGGCTGCAGGATGCCCAGGGGTACCGGCCCGTTGGGGCCACTCCCAGCATTTGCTCCCGAGCCTGCAGGGGTCGCACTGCCAGGGGCACCCTGGGCAATGAACTGAACAGCAGGCGACGCCGGAGCCCCGTAGCCTGGGGTGCCCACCAGCAGGTTGGTGACAGTGGCCGACGCCTTCCCCACAGTGCCCAGCAAGGGCCCAGCTACCAAGTGCGGAGCTGGTGCGGCAGCGGCTGCTGACTTCTTATCTGAGTACACTAAACTGACGCCCAACGGGGAGCCCCCAGGCACCCGAGACCCAGTGCCCATTTCAGTCCTGGCACCTGCTGTGTCATTCGAAGACGCCTCGGCCCGGCCAGCAGTGGGAAAGGGCTTCGAGGCAATGGGCACAGGAGTGCTGCTGACAGGCCGCACCACATTGGTGACCATGGTGGCAGCAGGGCGGGACAGAGGGGCTGCTGGAGCCCCATAGGCCAGTGCCGGGGCCGGGGCTGAGGGCACTCGAGTACCACCGCCCTCCCGCTCCTCCTTGCTTGGAGGCAGAACCAGCGTCTGCAGGACGTTTCCTCCCCCACCGGGAGGTGCCGCAATGACTGAAGGGCCTGGTGTCTCCAGGCTACCAACACTTTCGGGTCTCTTGCGACGGAAGGTGGCAGGATCCGTAGAGAGAAACCGAGTGGCCTTGGAAGGTGTTGTTGGGCCCCCAGCCCCGGAAGGCGGGGGCCGTAGTGGGACTGCTGTGCTGCCCTGACCAGACTCCTGGGTCTTAAAGGTTCCAGAGCCCAGTGAAAAGGAGGTGGAGACTGAGACTGAGGTGGAGGCGGGTGAGGAGGAGGATGGGGTGGGACCATAGCCTTTGCTGAAGGCTGCAGGTGGATCCGGGGGCCCTGGAGGCTCAGGGTCCAGGGTTGGACGGCAATGGGTAAAGGAGGAGCGGATGACAGGTGAGAACACCTTACGGCCAAAGCCCTGGGTCAAGGAAAGAGAAACCCAAGTCAGGGAGCGCAGGCGGCTGGACCCTATCCCTGGCACCCCTGCCGGCTGAAGGCCAACTCATCCTGGATGCGACCCAATCGCCCATGAGCCAAGGAGCTTGCTTTCTCCAGACCCAATTCTCCCCCTGGGTCAACCATCCGGGAGCAATCTCAAGGAGTGACAGGACAGCATCACGTCCCGGCTCCCGACAAGCCTCACCTTGCCGCCGTCTGGGTCCTCCCCAGAGCTGTCTCCGCTCTCACTGTCCGTCACCCGCTCCTTGCACTTGAGATCAATGTCAGTGGTGCCAAAGCTGTCATCAGCTGAGGGAGCAGAGGGACAGTGTGGGAAGGGACTGAGCCTTTGCCTGAGGGCCCCGCCGGGACTGTGAGCCTGCCCTACTCACCGATGACATCATCGTCCCCTTCTTCCTCGCAGATGACCATGCGTTCCTCATCACTGGTCATGTCCTCACTGGCTGCACGCTGGGAACGAGAGGCTCGAGAGGGCAGCAGTGGGGGCCGCCCACCAGCGGCCAAGGTACCTCCTTCACCGGGAGCTGCAAATGATCCTGGTGCGCCATACTGGGGGGAAGGCTTTGGGCCGGAGTATGATGTGGGGCCAGAAACCATCTGTGGGACGGGGGCAGGGAGGGTTTAGTTGGGTCTGCTGCCCCATGCAGCCCTCCCTGCCCCACCTCCCTGGTGACCTGCACCTCGAACCTGGGTCAGTTCTTGTAGTGCCTGGCTGTCTACTTCCCCTCCGTCAAGACTGTGCACCCCGCTGTGGGAGAAGGCCCTGGGCCGAGCTGAGCCAGGTCCCCCAACCGTGTGTAGCCGTTCTGCTCCACAGGGGCCACTCCCTGAAGCCTTGGTATCAGAGCTCAAGAGTGTCTGGGCTGCAACGGACAGGAGCTCAGAAGACACTGTAAGGCAGAAGTTGTCGGGGCTGTAAGAGAGTCAGGAAGCTTCCTGCCCACACCTGCACTGGCCCAACTTTCCACAGAGATTTCTAGGTCCTGAGCAGAAATGGGCTGGAGTTCCCGAGCCACTTGGTAAAGCCCCAGTCTCCAGCCCAACATCTTCCTACAAGTTTCTGTCCCCTGGGCCTGCAGGGAGCAAGCCCCACCCCAGAAGCAGACATACTGAGTGAGCAAGCCTGGACACTGGCTGGCTAGTGAACCATCGGCCTGTCTGAGGCTTGGTGTCCTAGGTGAGGGAAGCAGTAAGATCACCACGCTCGTAGAAGGCCACACCCACAGCATTATACCCCAAAGTACCCCGGAACTCCCAGAAGCAGCCAGCCCAGGGCACAGTGAGTGGCAGGGTTCCACCTGTGGTCTCAGGTAGCCAACCAAACTAGGGTTTGAATCTCAGCTGCGGCACTTATCAGACCACAACTTAAATCAAGCGACTTGGCCTCTCTGAGTCTGTTTCCTCATTGGGAAAGGAGTCTGACTCTCGAGCATCTAGTATGTGCTCAACAAATGGCAATTGGTAGTGACTGTATTTGGGTCTCTTGTCTGCACTTCCCTGGCTCATTCACATACAACAGCTGCCAGTTCCTTTGTGGATGAGTTCTCAAAAGCAACAAAGAAGAGAAGTTGCTCAGGCAGGGGTTGAGCAAGCAAGGGGAAGGCTGGCAGCCCTTGGGGAGAGGTGGCAAGGGGAGAGCCAAGGAGCTGACTAACCCCCAGGGGCAGCAGCAGTTCCCGTCTCCGACATGCTCCGTTCCCGCGTCTCCTTGTGCCCTCCTGCCAGCCCCAGGCTCGCGGGCTTGGCCTCTGAGCTGGACTTCTTTCGGTCCTTGTTGCACCACTTCCAATCTGGGTGGGCCTTGAAGTGGGCCTCTTTCACCTGGCAGGAAAGGGCAGGGCGACCCTTCACTCTCTGCCCCACAGAGAACGCTGGGCGGAGCCCAGGAGAGGAAGAGTTACCTGGAAGGCCAGATCGTGGTACTTCTGCTTCTCCTTGGGCCCCAGGGCATACCACCACTCTCCCAGGATCTTGCTGACCGTCCGGTTGTCCTGGTTGGGGTGCCGCTGATGGACCAAGGCCCGGTGCCGCTTGCTGAAGATCATGAAGGCGTTCATGGGCCGGCGGATATGGTCCTTCTCCCGCTGCAGTAAAACAGCCCAGAGCTGGACAGTTAGGACTGGGTACAGGCTGGGTGGCGCAGGGGAGCAGGGCACAGGTAGACAAGCACCTTGTTAGGACTTCGTCCATCCTTCTCAGAAGACGAGTCTCGCTCCTTGGGCAGGGCACTCAGGGACTGGGTCCGGCGCTTTCCAGGTGGCAGAGGCAGCTGGATCTCAGGAGACATGATGGAGAGGAAGCTGTGGGGAGCATCAAGGACAGCAAAGAGCGTGTATCCCATTCTGCACCCCCCAGTCTCCCCCGACCCGTGCCAGGCCCTTGAGGACTCACGCATCATCGTGATCACTCTCCGTCTCGCTGTCCAGCCGGGGCTCTCCTGGAGGGCCAGGGGCCTCCTCCTCAGTGTGTGGGAGGGAGACTTTTACCAGGATCCACACCCCCCAAAGAATGGGGAGGTCCAGGCCCTGGGCTCTCAGGGCACGTAGCTCCAGGGGGCCGGCCAGGGTCAGCATTCCCTGTCCCTCCTGGTGGCTGCTCATGAGCAACAGCGGCTGATTCAGCAGGTTCTAGAAGCAGAGCAGTCAATCAGGGCTCCTGGGCTACCTGGAACCCATCCCCAGGCGTTCCCATAGTCCTTCCCTTACCTTTGCTCTGGTTGGAGGCCACAGGGTGGCTGGCAGGTTGCTGGGCCTCACTAGGCTGCACAGAGGGGTCTGGCTGGCTGGGTGCCAGGAAGGGAACTAAGGAGTGCCAGGGGAACACAGCCACAGAACGAGGCTCCACGTTTGTCCACACTGTGGGAAGGAGCCCTGTGAGCTGGGCACTGGAAGTGCTTGGCCCTGACCTCCACCACGACTCAAGTTCACCCCAACCTGTGCAAAGTGGCCCCACCCAATCTTCACACCCAGAGTCCTAAGCCCTGGGCCTCTCAGGACAGTCAGTGAGATACCACTCAGGAAAACAAGGAAATCCCTAAAAGGTCTCTCGATTTATAAAAAAGGAAACAGAAGCAGGAAAGAGAAACAGTACTCATGTCCCACTCCCCCCCGCCCGGCCTCCACCAGCCCTGCCACCAGGGACCACGCCAGAGGAGCTGGCTCCTGCCACAAACCAGGTCACTCCCGCCTGCCATTCCTCACTGATGTCCTAAGACCTTTGCGGGGCTGGACACTCCTCCCCACGATGTCATCACATTCTCAGCAACTGTGCTGCCATCTGAGGTGGCCCTCAGCCTGGCCTCATGCCCCCCTCCCCGTTCCTGAGGCCCTATTTCCCTCCCTGTCTCTACCCATTTCCAGGGCCTGGAACCTCAAACGGGCCCATAGTAACTAACACCCTCCTTGCCTGTCCCCCCCACCAGTCCTCAGAAAGCCAGACCTGCCCTTCCTGGGTGGGGTCCAGGTGGCTCTCTCCGCTTTTGTATCCCCAACAGACCCCAACACCCAGTAAGAAGCTTCCTTCCCAGTAGTCCCCTGGGCTTATCCCATGCCCAGTGCACAGTCTCCTTGCCCAGAAAGATGGGAGGGTGTGGTAAACTCCTCAGAAGAAAAGGAAGGGACAATGGGAAAGAGGAGAGAACTGTTACAAGCCTGCCCAGAGAGAGCTAACTAAAGTGGCTCCTTGAGGTGACAGACAGGAAGGCTATCCCTCCACCAGTAGGATCTTGGGAGGTCCAGCTCGAAAGCCCAGCTCCACCTGAGAGCTGGGTGGGAAAGTGGGCCATCCTTGAGCTGGGACCACACCTGCTGGAACTGAGGGGCAAGCCCAGGCTACCACAGCTCCAGCACACTGCCAGGCCGCAGGCTCCAGGGGAAGTGGAACCAGCAGAGGAGAGAGGCCCCTGCTCAGGGGGAAGAGGGAAGGAGGGAACCGCCCTATCTCTGATATCCATCATTCCCTGCCTCCCCCTGCTTCAGAGCAACTTGACCTGAGGTGACCCCACCCCAATACCTTCAGAAATCTAGCCTGGAGGAGCACTATGTGAAGAATTGGCCTCAAGACCTGATTCTGAGGGACTGACAAAGGAAAGGAGCCCTAAAAGAGAGAACAGGGAAGCAGGGAGACAAAACTGGAAGGCGCTCAAGACTCCTAACAGCCCAGGCCCCCACTCCTGGGGCCCTAAAGCCAACCAGAGACTCCGACCCCAGGACAGCCTGTAAGGCCCTGGGTGTGTTTCTGTTCCCACGAAGCCCTTTCTTATCTACCTTTCTTGGGGATGGGGAGAGGGATGGAGAGGCCAAGCAGACAATGGGCAATCCTTTGGTCCTACCCTCATCCCAGAGTACAGCCCTCCAGGTGTCTCTCTCTCCCGCCCTCCAGCAAGCCACACCGTAAATACGGCTGCCCACAGTCGGTCCCGGTGCTGCCCTCACAAAGCCCTCCCGGTGCTCGGTCCACACCTTCCACCAGCAGGTCTGCCTGCTCCTATTCCAACCCAGACTCGGCAGCCTGTTACTCCATAGCCCGTCACCGCCAATCACAACGGATCTGCGGCACCCCGTCACTTGGGCACCACACCTGTCTCCACGTACCCCCACTCCGCGCTCCCACCTGCGGTCGCTACCCACTCGGCCCCGACACACTCTGTAAACTTTCTCTGCCATCCCCTGACTCTTCCTCTCCCGCGCAGGTAACTGCGTCCCGTCACGGTTACTCCGCACCGAGCACCCCGACACCTTGACCCCGCGGTCCCACCGCCGGACGCTACTGACCGAACATGCCGAGGCCACGAGAGGCCGCGCCGGACGCCGGGATCAGGGGCCTGTGGGCCGAGTACATGGTCCAGAGCGGCGGGAGCCCGACGGGGGCTCGCACCTCCTCGGCGGCCGACACCTCTCTGCCGGTAGCCTGCTCCTTGGCCGTCGCCGCTCCGGCCCGGGGGGAGCGGGAAGCCGTCGCCGCATGCCCCCCCCCGCAGCCCCCTCCGGCCGCCCCACGCGGGGGTCTCCGCCGGGCGCGCCTGCGCAAAGCGCCGCCTGCCTCCCGCCGCCCAGGGGGCGGGGGAGGTCAGCGCGAGCCGTCCCCGCCCCGCCCCCCGGCGCGCGCGGGGGCCGTCACGGGGCGCGCGGCTCCGGGGCCATCGGCACCGCCCCCTCCCTCTCCCTCCTCCCGCGCAGAGTCCGGCAGGCGGGGCGGGCGGGGCGGGGCGCGGCGCGCGTGCGCGGGGGCGGCCCCCTCCCTTCCCCGCTGGCTGGCTCGCTCGCTCCCTCCCTCCCTCGGAGCTCCGGCGGGTAACGGCTCTGGCCCCGCGCGCCCGGCAGTCAGCGCCGCCGCCCCGCCTTTCCGGGCCCTGGGCCGGCGGCTGGGCAGCAGGTCGACCTCGGGTCCCGGGCGGATAGACGGACTAGCGTGCTTGCGTCCGCGCGCTCCAAGCGAGCCCCGCGCCGAACCACCGCCGCCTCCCCGCCCCGCCACTACTACGCGCTCCCCTCCCCCCGCCGCACATCCCCCCGCCCCTTCCCCGCTTCCCCCGCGGCCTTCCGCGCAAGCCCGGCCCCCTGAGCTTGAGCCCATTGGCTGCCGCCGCCGCGCGCGGGTCAGGCCCCGCCGCGCCCGCCCCCATTGGCCGCCCCGGGGGAACGTCAGTCATATGCAAATGAGGGCGGGGCGGGGCGGGCTACGGTTGGCTCCGAGCCGGCCGGGGGCGGTCCCGCAGCGGGGTGGCAGGGAGGGCGCACTGCAGCAAGGGCAGCCGGCCAGGGGGGCGGTCCAGGGCGCCGCGCCGCAGAGGCCCGAAGTTGAGCGTCCTGCCGTGCCCGGAGCGCGCGCGGAACGCGCTCCCTCGCGGCGCGACCGACCTGGTGCGCCGGGTCCCGCCGGGAAGACCGACGGGGAAGGGCTGGGCGCACCGTCCCCGAGCCCCAACTCCTGCACACGGGCGCGCGCAGACTCTTCCTCGACGTATTCCCATGCCACACCCATTATCGCTTACACACGGCTACGGGCACCGCACGCCCTCTGTCTTACACCATACCGTCACACACGGAGCCATACTCCGCGCACCTGCTGGCACAGATGTTCTACCTCAGAAGAACACATCCCTCACCCCGATGCACACGCCTTGGTGAGGCTCACCACACTTCCCTCAGCCCACGCGAGCGGGCCAACCTCAGCAGACGCTGCGTGTCCACTATGCCCACGCTCACTCCCACACAGCCTTCCCACGCATTCCGTCAGTACCCCCATCCCAGGACACACCTACTCGTGCTGACCCCACACTCCAGGGCTCTGCCTCCTTCGGTACCCAGGCCCATCTGGTATTCAGAGCCCTATGGCCTTCAACCACCATTCCGATGTAAAGCTGCCAGCCACTCCGGACCTTCTGCTTAGCTGTGCAAGGCAGGGGGGTCACACCCCAGCCCACCCTCTAGTCTCATCTTGCCTCCGGAGAAAAGGGCCAAGAGAAAGAAAAGGAGCTAAAGCTGGATCAGCCACGTGCTGGAAACTTGTGTTACCTTGTTCACGGAAGCCTCAGCCACCTAGGGAGGGAGATCAGCCTTATGCCCGTTGTGTAAGTGAGAAAATGAAGTTCAAAGAGACTGAATAAATTATGCATGACCACACAGCCAGCCGGGACTTATAACAACTCAGGACTCCAATTCAAGTGCTCTTGTCATGACTCAAGGTGGACACAAACAGAGAATATGAAACAATGGTAATAAGGTACGAGCAGGTGAGCTGCACAGGAGAGGGTCTGGGGCCTCACCCAGTAGGAGTGGAGGCCTGGGTTCACCACAGGACAGGTAATAGTCACACGGGGTCAGGTGGACCAAGGATGGGTAAGTCTTCAGCAAAAGCAGGCAGCCCCCGCTTTCAGCTTGCCCTGTTCACTGACAGAGTCAAAGGCAGGAGAGGGCAAAAAGGGTAATATGATCCCAAAGGGACAAGAAGGTCTGCAACCCTCTGACCTCCAGAGGGCCAAAACTTGGCTGACAGCCCAGAGGGGTGACCAGAGGGACTATCAGGTGACTGCCCCCTCCTCTTTATGCAGCCCCAGACTCAGACCCTCCATTACCTCACTGCCCTAGGGACTGCAATGTGAGGCAGAAACCGAGGCTGAAATCAATGTGGCCCACTATCTCCCCACCCGCTGCCCCCTCCTCTTCCCAACGGTGAGTGAGGCTGAGTGAGTCACCTACTGGCAAGTTAACCCCTTCCCCACTGCAGTGTAGCCCAGGGACAGAGCCCAGAGAAGGCTCTTCCTCACTTCAGTTGGGTGAGAAAAAGCCAAGCACAGCACAGCAGGGAAAGAGGGCCTCACATCTGGGAAGATAGCACATCTGGTAGAACATACAGTACCCATGGAAAAAGGATAGGAAGAGGCCCTTTTCAGGGCAGGGTATAACCAAGTGGGGGCCCTGCCTGGCAGGGAGGGGCTGGAATCCGGCGGGAAGGGCCCCCCTGCCCTGGGCACTGGGCCAGCCCTATACTTAGCTTCTATTGTTCGGGGTGGAAGAACCCTGGGTGGGGGTGAATTACGAGTTAAAGGGAGAGAGCAGGTCCTATCCTCCAAATCGCTCCCCTTCTCCAGCCATACCCAACCCTAACTGGGGCCTCCCAAGTTGGAAAGGGCTGAGGGTTTCCCTAAACCAGAGCCCCAGCCCTCTGTGAGAGGAGGTACACAGCCACCCTTCACTCAAAGCGGGTACTGGGCAGGGCTATGACGGGAGCCCGCCGCTGCACCACCCTCATCGACTCCACAAAAGCTTTAGCCTCAGACTACGTAGCTCCCAACAAAACACACCATCCTGGCCTGGGGACAGAGAGCCCAGACACATCAACAGCCACCTGGGGTGGTGCAGGCCAGGGCCTGCCCCGATGCCTGGGGCAAGCTGCCAGGGATGCTGACAGACCGAGGGACAGACCGACTCATTCTGAACTCATGGCCCCATTTATTGAGCCCTCGAGGCACCGCGCCCTCGCCAGCCGCCCTCGGCCGCTCCCCACCCTGCCCGCCAGCCCGGTCCGGGATGGGCTCAACACCCGGGTGTCCCCAGCTCCCCTCACCCGCTCTCAACACACACACCCACCTACCCACCCACCCATCCCAGGAGGCGTCGGCGACGGCCAGGGTTGCCTGGGGAACGAGCCTAGGATTGGGCTGGCAAGGCTCGACAGGGATGGGGGGCTAAAAATAGCGTCAGGGTGAGTCAGTGTGAGCCGGGCTAGGGTAGGCAGGGGGAGCAGAGGAGTGGGGGGAGGAGGATCCCTAGGGATTGGGAGAAGCGCAGGATGCAGGTGGAGAGCGGGCTGGGGGCTGGGGCGGAAAGGTGCGAGGGCGGGGAGTAAGTGGCGTGCAGGATCCCGGGCTGGGAGGGCTGGTCGGCGCGAGCTCGAGGAGGCGCCGCCGCCCTGGGAGGAGGGGGCGCCGCCCTGCGTTCCCCTCCTCTCGCGGCGCTCACGAGATTTTCCACTAGCCGCCTGGCCCCCAGCCAGTCCCCGGCAGGCCCTACAAAGCCGCTTTGTGCTTGGAAGGCAGGCGGGTGCCCGGCCGGCCTGACACCCACGCGGGCCGCGACGGGGCGCGGGCCAGCTGGCACCCGGGCTGTCTGGGATGGGGGAGCACCCGGCGGAGGACCTGGCCGCGCAGGGGTTAACGCAACAGGCGGGGTGGGGTGGGTGGGGGCTCTGCCAATCGGCGGTCGGAAGGTGCGACAGTAGCCAATTGAAAGGACCGTGACCAGCGCCGCGTTTGTAGGGTGGCGATTTACACCCGAGGGCGCGCGGGAACCCGCGCCCGTAGGTACGGCGGGTGGGCGCGGCCCGTGTGTCCATGAAGCCCCAGGTGCACGGTTTCCCCGTCTTTTTCGCCAGCAACAAGGCTTTTTTTGGGGGGGAGGGGGCGTCTTGCATTCAGGAGGCCACACAGCTGACATCTGAACCCGAGCCTGCCCGACTTTAGGCGTTCAGCCGAAACACAGACCGGGGTTTCCTACCCGCGCCCTCGTGCGGAGCGGGAACCAGGGACGGAGTGCGGGCGGAGGCGGCGGCGCGCCGGGCTGGGGTCCAGCCGCCTGCGGTGCAGCCGCTGCCGCCGGTGGTAATGGGAGCCAGACGCCGTCGCCGCCGCTAATGCGCCTCCCTCCCGGCCACTAATGGAGCCATTAATGCCCGGGCGCCAGGGTCTCCGGGACGCACGCCTCCCCCTCGCCGCGCATGCGTGCGGCGGCTGCCCCACCGCCCGCGGCCGCGAGGAGGCAGCCTGAGCCCTCTAAGCGTCCAGGGCTAGAGGCTGTTAGCTTGGAGAGTTGGGGTGTCTTACCCAGACTCCTGCAGGCTCAGGAACGCTCCTTCCTTCTCTTACCCTCTCCCCAAAGTATCCACTCCCGGATAATCGGAGATCGAACAGTGAGAGCCGGCCTTCCCCTCAACGGCTCCCGATCTCCGAGCCTGGAGGCTAGCGACAGCTCCAGCTTTCACTAGCTACCCAGATTTCACGCATTTTCACCTTGCCTTGTCTTTCACGCCCCCGAGCTCTGTTTATTCCTCATACTTCAGCTCATATGTTACTTATAATGAAAACCCTCCCTGAACACAAGAACCAGTGTTGCCCCGATCTCCGGCTTCCTCAGAGACAGTAACTCTCGGGCTCTCCCTGTCTGTCCTGGGTCATCTGTCTTTTCCACTCCCTCGCCCCAGGACGGCTCAGCCCTCACCTGGCAGACAGATGAGGAAGGAGCTGCCTTCTACTGGAATTGATACCAGTTCACTGTCGGAGAGTGAACATTCTAGTGGGAAGAAACTGGATTCGGGAGTCAGGATGACCCAGGTTCAACCCCTTCAGGCCCTCTCTAGGCCTTTTCCACTGCTCATGGCACAGTGAGATGCTGCCTGGTCTCTTGAGCTGCCACCAAATGCGACTGGAGTGGGGGTGTTCGAGGTCATGCCCTCTATGGAGTGGGTGGGCATGGAACCTGCTTTCCTGACACTCCCTCTAGCCGGATCTTCTAGCTTGGCCCAAATAGCCCCCATCTTCCTGCCAGCTGGGAACAGGTGTATGGTGGGTGGATGTACAAGCTAGATCCCAACATTTCTCAGCAGGTTTTAGGGGCAACAATGGACAGTTAATTTGTGAAGGACCAGGCCAGCTCTCAGGCCTGGACAACCTCCCAACACTAAGAAAGGTGTGAGGAAGTGGGGGGGGGGGGGGTGGCGCTCAGCAGGTCCTTTGTTATACAGCCTGGCGATCTGAATTCAATTCCCAGAACCTCTGTAAAGGTGCAAGGAGAGAACTGACTCTACAGAACTGTCATACTGGGTGGCTTTCTCACACACACTAATAATTTAAAAGAAAAAAAATGAGAAGAGGAGGAGGAAAAGGAGGTACAGGAGACTTAGTGTTTGATAAATGCTCACTAGTTTAAAAAGACTAAAGAACCTGGACCAGTGAGATGACTCAACAGGTAAAGGAGCTTGCTGCTAAGCCTCATTACCTGAGTTCGAGTCCCACAACCCACATGATAAAAGGAGTCCACTGACTCGCCCAAGTTGTCTCTGACTTTCACAAATTCACCATGGGACATGCAGGCATTCACACATGCACATATTGTCTGTCTGTCTGTCTGTCTCTCTCTCTCTCTCTCTCTCTCTCTCACACACACACACACACACACACACACGCAATAAATAAATAAATGAACATTAAAATAACCGGTATCTGGCATGCACAGAACAGAGGTAGGAGGCTGGGGCAGAGGCAGCAGGAGCATCTGAACACTGCGAGAGAGCTGAGCAAGGCAGCACACATCTGTGGCCCACCACCTGGGGGGTGGGAGCAGGAGTTCAAGGGCCAGCAAGGGCCTTTGTCTCACAAAAGCAACAACCCAACAACAAAAATAAACAAAAAAGGCAGAGTTAAATGAAAGAGTAGGAAAGTGAAGACCAGAGGAGGCCAAGGCAGACCCAGGACCCCCTTGACTGGGAGCCAAGACAAAAGGAGCTAAGCTGGACACTTGACAAGGACTGGCCTGAGTTGGGACAGGACCATGAAGGCACCTAGCCCATCCCGAGACAGCAGAGGTCAGAGATCTAGAGACTGATACAGAGACCCAGAAAAAGAGAGGAGAAAAACACCGGGAACCCAGGGAAAAGAGGGCTGCGCAGTGGCTGGAAGACAGACAGAAGCCCTGAGAGGACAACTGGACAGAGGCCCAGGAGGGGCGGTAAGCTGTCAATACCACAAAGCCACGCAGGAAGCTGGGAGCTGGGAAGGCGACCCTGCCAGGAATGGGGACTGAGACATCTGGCCTCCTGGGCGGGGACTTCAGGTTGGTATGGGGGATGTTTCTTTCCTGGGGAACAGGCGGGAAGAGTCAAAGGGAGGTGGCGATGGCAGCTGGCTGGCCATGCCAGGAGCAGAATTCAGAGAATGCGGGCAGCCTGCCCCAGCATGTCCCCCAGAGGAAGCAAATGCCTATGGCGGGCGGGGGTGGGGGAGTGAGCAGACTGCCCTGGGCCCCCCCCTCACACCTGCTGCTCCCTGATAGAGGGTCAGGCCCTGACATGGAAGGGCAAAAGGGGCCAGGACTGTGACCCTATTATGCTACTAGAAGTTGTTTGCCCTGCTTGAACTTTAGCTGCAGTAGGCCCCAGGCACCAGCCTCCCGAAGGCTAGGGAGGCCTCTGGGAGGCAAATGAAAGGGCTGGCTGCCTACAACCCTGAGGGCAGCCCAGATACCTGAGCATGGGTGTAGTCAGGGAGTCACTGCTCAGAAGTGCCAGGACAGGCACTGGACAAGTTCTGACAACCATGTGGCCTCCAGCAAAGGGCCTCCCTTCCCTGAGCCTTAGTTCTACATCTGGACAGCAGCAGGGCTGGGAATCCTTGTTTTACAGCATCAGGTGGATTTGATGAAATGGCCCCAAGCCTGGGGCAAGGCACATAGTATGTGCTCAGTGAAGGATTGTTATCACCACTACCATCACCGCTACACTGATAGTACGCAAATGCCTGGTATCTGGAGCCAGATAGACAGTCTGTGTTCAAATCCTGGCTCTCTTCTTAGCTAGGTGACCTTAGGTAAGAGGCTTAGACTCTGAATTGCAGGCTCCTCCAGTATCTAACAGGACTGGTCCTGCTGACTCGCTGGGACACTGTGAGGGCCGAGTGAATACTCAGCAGGGCTCATACATGGTTTGCCAGGTACAGCACTGCTGGTTCACCGCCATTCCAACCATAACTCTTGGTAGCGAGTCTTACTATCCGGAAGCCGGAAGACCTGGGTAAAACAGAGTTGTGCCTTCCCTGAAGGGTGACCTCAGTCAGGATCTTTTTTTGGTCAGGGCCTCAGTTTCCCTCATCTGGCCATGATGAGAGCCCCTCCCATGCCTGTCCTGGGAGACGGGAGCATTACCTGCAGTGGCGCCAACCCTGCCTGCCTGGCAGTGCAGTTGTGCATCTGTCAAGAGACACACAGCTAGGTAGTGGGGGGCTGTGGGCATGTAAGAGGGGGGACGCAGAGGGTGGCTGGGGACCTTCACCCGCAGTTTATAGGTCTGCCTAAATAGAAATACCTGCTGGGCCTACTTCAGAAATGGCGATTGCCAGGTCAACCGCAGTAACCAATGCAAAGCGTGCTGGCGAGAACGGCGGACGGTGCACGGAGTTCACAGCCTCAGTAAGAAGTGAGCATGAGGGACAGGCACAGCCCGTGCCCCTGTGCCCTGGCTCTGGAGACAGGCCTAGGCTGGCGCTCTGTTAAGGGCAAGGCTTGGCTCCTTTGTAAAGTGCCTCCTCCCGGAGCCCAAGCCACAGCGACTCCTACCCACATCCGCAAACCAGACTCCTTCCTCTACGATCGCCTCTGGTCTCAGGGTTTGAACCCTCCCTCCACAGCACAGCTGTGGTCACATCTCCTCAAAACCTTCCAAGACTCCCCACTGTCCTCAAGATAAACTTCCCAAGGCTTTTGGATGACCCTCTGAGGTCTGACTCTTGCTCACCAATTCGATTGCACATCCCAATGACTCCCTACTTTCCAGGGTCCTCGATTTTACAGTCTCTAGTCTTCTATTTATCTGCCTTCGACCTCAGTGCCTTTGCACACTCTGTCTACCGGCCTGGCCCCGCTCTCACCTATATGGCCATGAGCTCGCAGCTCACAGGCCTCCGGCCCTTTTCTCCAAGTCCTTCCTGACTTTTCTGGCTGGATCAGCATCTTCTCAAGACCTGCAGCTTCCTGAGCATTGACCACCAATCCCCAACCATTTTAGAGTGCCTCTGACTACTACATCCTGTCCTGAGGAGAGCCAGGCTAGAGTCACGGCTGGAGGAGTGCCCAGTGGCCTAGCCTACAATCCTGGCCTTTCACACACTACACACTGTTCAAAGTCTCAGTCTTTCCAGCTTTTACCAGGCTGCCTTAGAAGACTGGCTCCAAGGGTTCTGACAAGTCACTAACCTGGCCTCCGTTTCTTCTAAGCAAACACATTCCTGGCACCCACCTATCGGTGATGTCAAGACAAAATGAGCGAACATCTGAAAAGGGCTAGCACAGGCTGTCTGTGGTGAGTGTTATGGGCTGGGTGTGAAATGTGTCAAGATAACCGTGTGTGCAGTGCTTATCTTCCTGGAGCCCCAGTCCTCCCAGGCCCAGGAGGTGTCATCATGACTACCACCCTGTCCCCGCCATGAGCCCCCCAGAGGGCTGACTCCGGGACTGTGTTCTCAGTAGAGCCTTGATGACCCAACAAGCTGCCTCTGATAATGCCATACCGAGTCTGAGAAGTCCTTGCCTGGCATGTGAGTCTCTACGCATTGGTGCAGGCGGGCGGCCCATCCCCCCTGAAAGCCACCCACCCTCTTACCTGTTCCAGGCCTGCCCATGATGACCTCCTTCTTGGGGGCGGGGTGGCTGGGATAGCTGCTGGGCACTAGAACTGGCAACAGGGCAGCAGGTGAAGGGTGAAAGGCCACGGGCTGGAAGGGTGAAGAAGCCAGGCCCAAGGTGGGCATCGGCTGGGCCACAGCGGTGGGCGCAGCTGGAGGCACAGTGATGGGCACGGGGGCAGGCAGAGGTGGAGGCAGGCCAGGTTTCCCACTGGCCGCCCCGGGGGGCACTGGGGTCTCACGGCAACCCCGCCCAGGTCCCCCGGCCCGTGCCTCACCGGCAGTGCCCACCTCTCCAGGGAATTTGGAGGGCAGTGGCACATCGGGGTTGCGGACAATGACAGGTGAGTCCCGCTGCACGGCAGGCACCCTCCGTACAGAGGGGCCTGGATCGGAGGTGAGTCCAGCAGGTGGGGGTAACAGCAGCAATGGCGAAGGCTGGCGGGAGCGAGAGAAGGGCACAGCGGGCGACACGGCCCGGAAGCCAGCCGGCGTGGATGGGGTAGGCGTGTGGGACACTGAGTCCACTCCGGAGTCTAGGCTGTCACTCTTGGGGAAGTCTGGGGCTGCTCCTCCAGCTCCTGTTCCAGAGGCCCCCAGTGTCCCCGGGTGGGGCAGCAGCTCTGTCTTCCTCCGCCCAGGGCTAATGGGCACAGTAAAGGTTAGGTTGGTCTGGAAGGTAGGTAGGATGCCGGAGGAATGGCGCTCTCGAGGGGCAGGTGGGGGTGGGTGGGGGCCCAGGTCTGGCGGTGTCAGCACGCCTGCCTTAGGGGTGCTGGCGCTCAGGTGGCGGCTGCGAACGGCAGTGCGCTGGATGACGGGCGAAGCGTTTATGGGGCTGAAGTTGGCAGGGCGGAAGCCGAAGAGCGGCGAGGGCGAGGGCGACGGAGCTGGCGAGAAGGGCGACTGCGTGGAGACCGGAGAGAAGGAAGGCGTGCCTGAGCGGGAGCTGCCCAAGGACACCAGCATCACGGCTGCCTCGCACTCGTCAAACTCAAAGCGGGACAGGTCGGCGGGCGCCACCAGGCGTGGGCGGGAGTCTCCCCGCGCTGCCACGCTGCTGGCCTCGCTGTCCCTCGAAGTCTCATCGCCCCAGTCGAACTCAGTGCTTCCTTCCCGGGCCGCTACACCAGCGGGCCGCCCGGCCCCCCCTGGCCCGCTGTCTGCCAGGCCCTCCATCTCTTTGGTTCTCATGGACAGGTGGCGGGAGCAGTAGCCCCGCCGCTGGGACTCCTTCATGCAGCCGTCCCTCGAGCAGAGCCGGCGCCACTGCTTGCCGTTGAACTTCTTCCGGATGCCGTTGGGTGTGCACACCACGTCGCCCTTCTTGTACTTCTGCTGGGCAGCCGTCAGGGGTGTGCGGGCCCGGGCTGCTGGTGCAGCTCCCTTCTCCAGTGAGGCCACACTGCTGCTCCGGCTGCCACCCTGGCTCCCTTCCTGGCAGGGCGAAGGCTGCTCGCCAGGGCGACCAGGGCCAGCAAAGGCTGGGGACTTGGGAGGTGGCGACAGGAGCTGGGGCGGAGGCAGCGGGAGCAGGACTGGGGTTCCCAGGGCTGGCGGGTGCTTCTCCTCACGCTCCTCACAGTGAGTCCTCAGGTTGCTACCGAAGCTGATGTTGGAGACCTCAGCATCCTCGGGCTGCTTGGGTTCCAAGGAAGCAGGGCAGGGAAGCAAGGCGGCCCCAGGTTCGGCCTGCTCTTCTTCCGGGCCTGCAGGATGCTTCCTCAGCAGGGCCTCAGGTTCCCAGGGGGGCCGAAGCAGGCGCAGGCTAGAGCGGGTAACCCACACAGCCTCCTCGGGCTCACGGTGCAGTGGCTGTTGGGCCTGTGGCAGAGTGCCTGGGGGGCCTGAGTGGGAGCTGGAACCAGGGCTGAAGCGGACCTTATAGGCAGCCGGTTTAGTGGCCACCTCGACCACGACACCCTCTCGGTAGGCAGCCACACCAGGTTCCACACAGGTACAGACAGCTGTGCCCACCATCAGTGCACCTGGAGGTGGCGTGGCATCCAAAACCACATCCACACCCCCACCTGGTACCCCTTCGTAGAAAGTCAAGGCCCGGTCCCCGGGGAATTGCACTCCCAGGTCCTGGCTACGGCGCACCTGGCGCACCACAGCAGGCAGGAAGAGGCCGTCACCACGCCGAGCCAGCACCCGCTGAGACCTTAGTTGCCGCAGGTCATAGCCACCGCTTGGGCCAGCAGAGGGCCAGGGGCCTGGACCACAAGCCTCGGCAGGCTCATCCTCCAGGTCAGCTGAGTGCTCACTGGCTGTGTCAGTGGAGGAGGACCGGGTGGAGGTGGGTGGCTGAGACGGCACGCCCAGGGCACCGGCCTCCTCGGGGGTCTGCTCGCGCTCTTCGGGGGCTCCGACCCCCCCACCACCAGCACCATGCTCCTCCACATACTTCTTCTTGGGGGCTCGAGACTTGAACGTGGCTGTCTTGCGACTGAGTGAGGGCTCCCAGCGGCCTGCCTCGCCATCCCCCTTGGGGTCCTCGGTTAGGCCTGGGGTAGGGTCGCTGAGCTGCAGCTCTGGGGCTGGCCCCTCAGCTCCGGGGTCCCGCTCAGCCTCCTCTTCCTCCCCCTCTCCAGCCTCTTCTGGCCCTGTCCGCCCCTGTGGCTGTGCTTCCTCATCGTCCTCCTCTGGCTTGTCGCCCTCCCCGGCCCCTCGCCGTCTCAAAGCCTTGGCCCTGGTGGCTGGGGGCGACTTGCTGCCGCTGGCAGAACCTGCGAGGCCAGGGCAGGCCTTCTTCATTGGCTTCATCATCTGTCCACCTGTGAAACAGGAGAGCAGCAGACATCATCGGAAGCAACTGTGAATACCCACAGACCTGGGTCCCTCTGGGCTTCCTACTTGCTGAGCTGACTGCCTTAGTGCCATGACCCACAAGGCTACCTCCAACTCACGTGAGCCCTGGCAAGCATTCAGACAAGACCGGCACCTGGGTCTCCTAAGCATATGCGCGCTGGCTCCTTGGGGAGCACTCACGCCTGCTCTCTCTGCAGGAGACATAGAAGGTGCACACACAGGCTCCAACTGCCCTAAGGAGCATGCCGAGCACCCGGAGCACTGACACTGTCTGGAGCCCTCGGCTAAGCTGGCTCACTTCCTCTCCCAACAGCACTAAGAGATGAGTGCTACTGTCAAGCAAGGTACAGAGAGACTAAATGATTTGATTAAGATCGTCCACCTGCAAAGCAGCAGATTCGGGGGTCTGAACCCAGGTACACTAGGGCTCCAGAATCTAGTGCCCCTAACCGCTTTTGTGCGCAGCCTGGCATGTGATCCACAGGGCACGCTTGCTCTCAGTCTCACCAAATAGAGGGCACATAGGCAAATGCACACACAAACATACATAAGCACCAGGCCACAGAAAGGGAGGTGATGCCGCTGAGAGGTGAGCCTCTCTCCTCCCCACTTTCCCTCCACCCCTCCAGGCAGTCGTGTTTGACCAGGTATTGTGGGAAGGAGTAGGCAGCTGGGCGTCCGTAGGGATGGCTGCCCACCCTGCTCTGCACCCCAGGCCTGCCAGGTACAGCCATTTTCCCAGATCCTGGCAGGGAGCAGGCAGGGGCACGTTTGGGGCAAGAGCTCATACCAGCCCTGCCACAGGACTGTACATGAGCACACGCACGCGCACAAATGCAGGCACACGTCATCACACTGTGGGACACAAAACTGCACGCCCCAGGCTCTCTCTGTCCCACTACACGGGAGTCTTCCCCTCCCCCCAACAGCACCCAGCGTGATGCCTGCAAGCCCAGCCCCCACTTCTGGCCTGCGTGCATCCTCACCCAAACTGGGCTGGCTGGGCAAGGTATCTGAACTGGTCAGCATCCCCAGATGCCCAAATATGCCCTCCAACTCCAGGTGGGGATAAGTAGGATGAGGTCAAAGAAAGCAGGACAAGCTCAACAAGCCAACCTCACCCACTTCCTGAACAGTCATTTGCCCGCCCCCTTTCGAGCTGCCCTGAGAAAAGGAAAAAAAAAAAAAAGCAAAACAAAACCCCTAAAACTTTACTCTGAAGTGACTTGAGAAAACTTGAGAATCCAAAAATGAGTTTCACTGTCCTAGACGCCCCCAGATGTCAAACACAATCAGAGGCCCTTCTAACAGTCTCCAGGCTCCCGGGGGGACCCAGATCTCCTGCTCTCCAACTTGGGGCCTGCTCTTCCTGTGGGACAACCCCGGGGTTCTCAGAAGCAGAGTCTGAAGACCCTGGGACTGGTACCAAAGTGCTCTGGACTTAAGCAGGCTCCACCACCATCTCCCCACTGACCCGACAGATGGGGCACCGACCTGGAGCCTGAGATCTGGTACCAACCTGCCCAGACATAAACCTTTACACCCCACCCAAGGCCTACAAGCACCGGACATCCCTTAGCCCTGTTGCCTGCACTGCTCTCTTTACACCAGGGCCAAACCTCTCTTTCTTGGGGCCTGCTCTCTTCCTGTCCACCACGGCTAACTACCACCCAGGGTCCTACGGGCCCTTGCCTTCCTCACAGAATGTGAGAAATAACTCCCGGAGCTCAGGCCACCCCATGTCCTTTGGTCCCGTACCCTCTCCTTCCACCCACCCTCCTGGCGACACCTCCGCTGCCACTCTCTCCCGTCTTGTCACCACCTCTACCTTCCTCCTCAGATACTAGGCCCCCTTCTGTTACCCCTGCTGGTCACCCCCGTTTGTTCCTGTCACCCATTCCTCCCAGTCACCCTCCTGTCGGCCATCTCTAGACCTCTAGATCTGACACCTCTGCCCATCGCCTCTCTTCGCCAGCCCCTCCAACTGGGTCCCCTTCCTCTCCCTGTCACCCTGATCTAGTCCTGTCACCCCTCCATATTCTGGCTATCAGTGCTCTGTCCACTCCCCTCCTCCCCCCGGTCACCCCTTTCCTGTCACTCCCCTTCCCACCACTTCCTCCACTCTGGTCTCCCCTTCCCACACCATCCCGCCCACCTCTTTTGCCCTGTACCCCCTTCCCGTCCCTGCCACCTGTCCCCTCTCGGCCTCCAGCTCCCCTCCACCCCCCACGCTGTGTCAGCCTCGGCCCCGCCCTTCACCTCGGGCTCCGCGGGGTTTCGGGGCGGGGGGCCGTGGCCCCGGCTCAGTCCGGTCCGGTCCCTCCCCGCCCCCCCTCCGGCTCTCCCTCTCGATTCTCCCTTTTTTTTTTACTCCAACACACAAAATGGTGAATGGACCTGCAACAGCTGGAGGAACCAGCCAATAGGCGGCCACAACCCCGCTGACCGGCGCCAACCTAGACCAATAGGAATTCGCAGTCTAGTCGGCTCCGCCCATCGACCACGAGCGACATTCGCTACCACCAATCACGCCCTCCTGGCAGCGCCAGGAGGCGGGACCAAATTCCAAGACCGGCCTCCCTCCGGGACCGACACTAACCTAAGCCTACGACTGCCTAATCTGCCTAGAACCCTACCTTACAACAAGTGATGGACACCAGCCTTAACCAATTAACAAACTATTTATGTGCCGAATGACAAATACAGTACCCAATCACCATGCATCTTAGGCAGGAACCCAGCCCCTCTGAGGACAGTAGCCAATGAAATGATGGGAGGAGGGGCTAAATGATGTGTCCTCCAATGAGCAAGCTCGGAAGGCGTGGCCCGAGCGTTTGTTGACCAGCTGATCGCAATTCCTGCTGGGAATAGTAGTCTTCTCCTGTATCCGGCCGGTCGTCTACAGCATAAGGCGGACTACAACTCCCATGTGACAGAGTGCCTGGAGCACCAAAGAACCCGGGCGAGGAGAAAAAGTCGGAAAGGGCAGTTCCTCGTGAGTCTCGCTGGACACCGGGAACATCTTAGACCCAGGGCCCCAACTCACCCGGATTCCCGGCTCTGGCGTCGCCGGTGTCTCCTCGCAGTGGCGGCGGTAGCGGCACGAGGGGGAGGTGCGAGGAGCAGCCAACCGACACCCGCGAGCCCCGCAGCCAATCAGCAATGGCTGGGGCGGTGCAATGACCTCACCGGTTCTACTCTCTTACCCCTCCCCCACGTGGTTGTTGGTGCTGGGTAGCCAGAGTAGAGAAGTTTGGGGTAGGGGGATGGGAGGAGAACTAGTGATGTCACCTTTCCTCTGCGTGATTGGGTGTCGAGTAGCCGGACTACGACCAATCAACAGTCTCGAAAAGTCTGGCGCGGCCCCGCGGAAAGCACTGTTGCCACCAGGAGGTGGACCTGCGGTTGTGGGGTGGCGCGCGCTGCAGTGTGGGCAACGCGCGTGGCCTGCAGCCGTGGAGACAAGTCAACTCCCAGCATTCTGGATTTTAGCACAGCGCACTTTTCTGATAGTCCCCACCGCCAGACTTCGGTTGGGGCTTAAGATGGGGAAGGGCGGCTCTTCCTGGGGTTTCACACTCCATTCCGTAGGCGAACACCCCTGTGGTTGTTCACACCTAAAAGGAGACTTGTAAAGATCTTGGGATGGGTGTTACACTGGAGGTGAGGAGAGCATGTGCTGTAAACCCTCTGGTGGTAGTGGCTGTTGCCCAGGTGTGAATCCATCATACGTGTATGTATCGACAGCTTCATTCTTCCCATCAGGTCTCCCCTGGACCAAAGGATGACGGAGAACAATGTACTCCGGGTCTATGGAAGGTCTCCCTCGCCTATGATGGATACTCGAGACTGTAGTACTGAGGAAAACACATCTAGTCTATTGTAGCTTCTCAGACTTTCGGTGCTGGCTAGTTTTTATATCAAGTTGACACAGGCTAGAGTCTTGAGATGGAGTGAACCTCAATTGTCTCCATGAGATTGACCTGTAGGCAAGTTTATGGGGTGCTTTCTTAATTAGTGATTGGTATGGGAGGGCCCAACCCATTGTGGGTGGGTGCCACCCCTGAGAAGGTGGTCCTGGGGTGTATAAGGAAGCAGGCTGAGCAAACATGGAGAGCAAGCCATTATGCAGGGTCCCTCCATGGCTTCTGCTTCAGTTCCTGCCCTGGCTGGCTTCCCTTCAGATGGACTTAAGACATGGAAGATGAAACAAGCTCTTTCATAGCTCAGGTATATGGCCGCTTCACATGGGGCATGCAGAAAGTACCAGTTGTCCATGGCACAGTGAGGCAGTTTCACACTATGGGAAATTCCCACCGTCCACAGGGATGCAGGGAAAATTAACTGTCTGTACAAGTTCGCAGAGAACTTAGTCTGTTACTCATGCTACTGTAGAACTTATAAAATCTTACGCTCTCTTGTTCTCTCTTCTTCCCCAGCCCACCCCACGCTGCTCTTACTCTGTACTCTAGGATGGCCACAAACTCAAGGCAATCTTCCTCCCTTTCTCCCGGGTGCTAGGATTACAAACATTAAAGGCAACGCCTGGGGCCGGACAGATGGCTCAGTGGTTAAGAGCACTGGCTGCACTTCCAGAGGACCCAGATTTGATGCCCAGTATCCATGTGGTGGCTCACAACCATGGGTGATTCCAGTTTGAGGATTCCGTCCGACACCTTCTGGCCTCTGCAGGCAAAAGGCACCCATGCACATTAAAAAAAAAAAAAAGTGCATTCAAGCAAGCATGGTGGCACACAGCTTTGTCCCAGCACTCAGAAGCAGAGGCCAGCCTGCCGTACAGAGAGAATTCCAGGACAGCCAGAGCTACGCAAAGGAACCCTGTGGAAAAACCAAAAGGCTGAAGCCATGGATCCGCTAACAACCTGAGTTCTAACCCTGGGGGCCCAACTCCCACAAATCCTCCTCTGTTGCCCACATGGACTCCCTGTGCCCACACATACACCAAAAAAAAATTTTTTTTAAAAAGAAAAGTAAAAAGTCAGGCAGTGGAGGCACACCTTTAATTCCAGCACTTGGGAGGCAGAGGCAGGCAGATCTCAGAGTTGAAGGCCAGCCTGGCCTACAGAGTAAGTTCCGGACAGCCAGAGTTACAACAGAGAATCCCTATCTCAAAGAAACAAAAACAAATAAAAAAAACTTCCCCTTAGAAAACAAAACGACAACCACAACAAAGAGCTGGGCATGGCGGTTTGCACCTTTAATCTCACCATTTAAGAGGCAGAGGGAAGTGGATCTGAGTTCCAGGCCAGCCAGGACTGTATAGTAAGACCCTGTCCCCAAAACAACAAAAACACAAATCACATAGTTCATTTGGATAGCCCCTAGTGAAATGTTCACGCTGTCACTATCACAAAAGGGATTTACAGCAGTTACAGAAAATTCTTTAAATTCTTAAAGTTTGTTAACTTTAGATACGAAGTAGATCGTGCTGTCTGCAGGGAGACCCCCATGGATCTGGGGTAAAGCTGTGTTTCCGTCAGTTCACACCAGGTGTGAGGGTTAGACCAACACATCCTGACAAGGAATTCTTCTGCTCTGGTTAAAGTGCAATTATGTCCACAGAAGGGGAACCCCCCCCACCCCCACTCACCCACCCACACCGCTTGTTACAGCGTACAGGCATGCAGGGAGACCTGTCAGAAGTTCACACCGGCCAAGCCTTATTGGAGGAAAAGGGTGTGTCTTTCAGGGAGCTTTCTCCGACTCTGTACCCTGTTACACCGTCCTGTGGGTGAGGGGCGAGGTTGCAGGAGGAAGGACAGCCCTGGCTTAAGTTTCCTGGGTCAAATCACAGCTGGGCCGCTGCTCAGCTGTGTGATAGTGGACAGGTTGCTAAATCCCCTTGTACCTTGATTTCCAACCCTTTTAAAATGGGAATAGGGCTGAGGGTGTGGCTCAGTGGGAGAGCATTTGCAAGCTGGGCTTGAGGTCCATTCCCGGCAAGGGGGAGAGATAAAAGGAGAAAAGATCTTGATATCTTGATGGCTTTGTTTGGAAGGTGTAGTGAGTTAGAGCAATGCAAACGAGAGCTTTTAGCACAGCAGGGTGAGATTCCTTATATTTTAAGAAGAAGAAAGGAGCCCAGAGGGAGGTAATGCACGCCTTTAATCCCAAACACTCTGGAAGCAGAGGCAGGCAGATCTCTGTGAGTTCAAGGCCAGCTGGTCTAAGAGTGAGTTTCAGGACAGCCAGGGCTATGTAGAGAAGAAACCCTATCTCAAAAAACAAATACAAAAAAATAAAAAGATAAAACAAAACTTTGTTCACCGGAAAGAAGTACTAAACAGGGCGTGGTTGGGTAAGGGAGATAGTAATCCGAGAATTTGGAAGGCTGATGCAGGAGAATCAAAGTGAAAATATGGGCTACATTGGCCAGTCGGCCAGGAGATAAGAGGGGGAAAAGCTACATGTTTAAAAAGGATGATAGAAAGCCGATTTACTCTGATTTGTACATTATGATGTGTAGGTGTATGTACATATATATTTCAGAGTATCACCTGGTACCACAACCTATTGCCAGTTATGTTATTTTAACTTACTGAGTTGAGAATGTAGCTTTGCTGAGAAGCTCATGCTTAGCCTGTACAAGACCCTGGGCTGCGTCCCCAGCACCTTAATAAAAACATTCACAAGAAGAAGAAGAAAAAAAGACGTCTAGGTCTAGGGAAGTGGCTTGGCGGGTAGAGGTACTTGAGTCCCTGAGTTCAATCCCCAGGACCTGCATGTGGAATGAGAGAACTAGTTGCCTTCTAAACTTCATTTGTATGCTGTGGCACATACATGCCCTGTCCCCAGCATAGATAGAGCTCTCTGAATTCTAGGCCAGTCAGGGATAAAATGAAACCTGTTGTATTACCCCCCGAACCCTTTCCCAACACACACAAACACACAACAGATGGAAAAATAGCAGTCAAGAACACTGACTAGTCTTCCAGAGAATCTGAGTTCCATTTCCAGCTCTCACCAGGCAGCTCACAAACACTTGTAACTCTACTTCCAGGGGATCTGACACCCTCTTCTGACCTCCATGGGAACTAAGCACACACATGGTACACAGACATACATACAGGCAAAATGCTCAAAAGATACAGAAGATAAAATAATTTGGGAGAGGTTTGTTTCTCTTTTTTTGTTTATTTTTTTTGATTTTTCGAGACAGGATTTCACTGTTGTAACTGGCTGTCCTGGAACTCACTCTGTACACCAGGCTGGCCTGGAACTCACAGAGACCCACCTGCCTCTGCCTCTGGAGTGCTGGGATTAAAGGCATGCGCCACCACCACCTGGCTTTATACATGGTTTTGCTTTTTCTTTTTTCTTTTTGAGACAGGGTCTCACTATACAGTCCTGGCTAGCCTGGAACTCACAATGTAGACCAGGTTGGCATCAAACTCACAGAGATCCACCTGCCTCTGCCTCCAGAGTGCTGGGATTAAAGGTGTGTACCACCACCGCCTGGATTTTTTTTTTTAATTTTAAAATTTGTGTTAGATGTATTATGTGTATACATTTTGAATAGAGGTCAGAAGAGGGGGTTGGGCCCCCTAGAAATGGGTGTTTGTGAGCTACCATATGAGTGGCTGGAACCGAAATCAGAGTCCCCTACAAAGACGTAAGTGCTCTTAACCATGGAGCCATCTCTCCAGCCACTTTTCTGTTGACATGTTCTACACTGTATCCGGACTCAGCAGATTGCCTAGATTGACCTCCAACCTGAAGGCAACCCTCCACGCTCAGCCTGCTAAGTACCAGGATTACAGGTGGGATGAGCCCGCACTTTCCTTAAACATATTTTTGGAGAGGTAAAGAGCTGGCCTAGCTCTTAAGAGCACTTGCTGTTCTTACAGATGACCCAGAGTTGGTTCCCAGTACCCACAAGACTGCAAAGAACAGTCCTTATCTGGAATTCCAGGGGATCCAACCCCTTTCTGGCTTCTGCTGGCACTAGGTTCACACAAAATGCACTCGAACAAACACAGCCAAAAGATGCATACACATATGCAATGAACATAAATCTTTAAAATTAAAATCAAATGATTTTGCATTCTATCTTTAAAAATATTTATTTAATATGCACTGGTGTTTTACCTGCATGTATGTCTCTGTGAGGGCGTTGGATCTCCTAGAACTGGAGTTACAGACAGTTGTGAGCTGCCATGTAGGTGCTGGGAATTGAACCTGGGTCCTCGGGAAGAACAGCCAGTGCTTTTAACTGCTGAGCCAATCTCTCCAGCCCCAACAAACATTAAAATAACTTTGAAAATATATCTTGGGCTGAAGAGATAGCTTAGTGGTTAAGGGTACTTGTTGCTCTTCTAGAGGACCGGGGTTTGGTTCCTACCACCCACAGCAGGCGGCGCACAGCTGTCTGTAATTTCAGTTCCAGGGGATTTGAAGCTCTCTTCTGGTGTCTACATGGCTAACAACTGTGGATATAGTTATACACACACACATTTAACAATAAAATATTTCTAAAACTATTTTGAAGGTAAGGTCATCCATACCTTTAATCCTGGCACTGGGAAGGAAGCTGCAGGCAAATCTCTGTAAGTTTGATGCTTGCCTGGTCTCTATAATGAGTTCCAAGCCAGCTAGGCCCAAATAATGAGACCTGGTCTCAAAAACTTTTTTTCAGTATGGTGCCAGGCATGGAACCAAGGGTCTCACACATGCAAAGTGTGTGCTCTACTGTTGAACCACACCCCAAATCTCAGTGTTGTGATTATTTTTAGTCAAAGAAAGTCTGTTTTCTGAGAGAAGGCCTGTGTAGTGCTGACTAGCCTGTAACCCACTATGTAGACTAGGTTGGCCTTGAACTCATGACTATCCTCTTATTTCTGCCTCCTGGGACTGCAAGCATGCACCACCACTATGCCTGGCTAATGTAACACTATTTAAAGAGTTTGTGCAAGGGCTATGAGCCAGAAGGTATGGCACCACACACCTGTAATCTCAGCTAAGGTAGGGGTGCTCTGAACTCTAGGTCAGCTTGGTCTACACAGTGAGATGCCGTCTCCAAAACAAATAGTTTTTGCTGTCACAATCTAATCAATAATCCGGTCCACACTTTGTTCGCGTGCTGGTGATGGTTCTTTGGAAAGGGGTTCTAAGGCCAAGAAGCTCTGTGGCAGGCATCAGCCCATCAGGAAGTGGCATTGGTCATAGGTCACTAAGTGACCCCATCAAACCGAGGCCATAATAAAATGAGATGTTTAACCTTCCTTTTTCCCACACACCCTCTTTAAAAACATTTATTTTTTAGTGTGTTTTGTTTGCATGTATGCAAATGTTCCATGTGTGTGCCTGGTGCCCATGGAGGTGAGAAGATGGCGCCAGATCCCCTGAAAGTGGAGTTACTTGGAGTGTCTAGCCACCATACATGCGTTGGGAACAGAATCCAGGTCTTCTTTGAAAATAACAGTGTGGCGGTGGTGGCGCATGTCTCTAAATCCAGCACTCTGGAGGCAGAGGCAGGCGGATCTCTGCGAGTTCTAGGACAGCCTGGTCTACAGAGTGAGCTCCAGGACAGCCAGGGCTACAACAGAGAAACCCTGTCTCAAAAAAAAAAAAAAAAAGAAAGAAAGAAAAAGAAAGAAAAAATGAAACAATGTTCTCAAAACTGGAGCATCTCTCCAGCTCTGACCATGTTGTTCTTGACCTCAGACTAGATTTGAGAGGGTGGCCTCGAACTCCTGATCCTCCCGCCTCCACCTTTCAAGTGTGTCGATTATTGGTACCTTGCCGGCACACTCCATTTGTATGGGAGACCTCACTCAAAACGACAGGATTCATCATCTTTAAGGGAATCCTTAGCGTCTTAACTTGTGTGTGCACAGAAGCGAGGTTGGGTAGCTTTTAACGGGAGAACTGAGGTTGGTGGAGAGGAACAGATCACGTAATTGTATGGTTTCAAAGGCCCACGGAATTTAACTGGAACACAAGGTATCTATTAACCAAGCTGGTAATGAGACTGCTATACTTTCCCTGGGGTTTATGGAGAAACTGTTGAGCGAGGTTATGGGTCTACATTACTACCACAGGTGGTCTAGGCAGCACCGTCCATGTTGGAGCACAATGCCCTACACAGCCACGTCGACCATGGGGCCATAATGTTCACGAGGCACAGGGCTCAAGAAAGCGCAGTCTTCCATGGTGGTCCGCACCGTTCACTCGGGGTCCACCCAGGTTGTGGGAATTGACACCAAATCAAAGGAACCCAAGTAATATGGAAGTCAGTTCTGCTTGATAAATCCCACCAATGAAGGAACCGTATTATGGATCATATTGTTTATGTTCGGTCTCACCACTTACCTAGGGCTCACAATGTTGTGGGGTCTCATTGGTTATTAGGTCTTTCTCTTTTTAGTGTATGTATATATGTATGTATGTATGTATGCATTTGTTGTGGTGATGGAGACCGAACCTAGCTCCTCATGCAGTGATCACTGTTAGGGTAATACAGTACCTATGAACCACAACGCTTTGTCTACGCCTATCCTGCCCTGCCTGGATACTTCGAGGGCCAGAGTGGAACTACAGACAAAGACCCCGTCTCAAGAAAAGGTGAGGGGACAAGTCTGTGAAATGTGGGGATGTCTGTGGAGCAAGTTCCTGTGTATCCTCCCCCACCCCCCCAGGTCTTACACTGTGATCCAAGTTCCTGTGGATCACAGGCTTGAACTCACTGTGTGGAGGACTGTGACCTTTTCCCCCGCCTCAGCTTTCCCAGCTGCTATGATTTACAGGTGTGAGCCACCATGCCCTGGTAATGAGAGGGTGCTATCCCTGTCAGGGCGGCCATGGAACAAGGTCTGCCAGCTCCATGAGAGGAGGTAATCTTCACTGCCATTTGGACAGACTTATTTATACTGGTTTTCATGGCAGCAGAAAGCAAAGCTTCCTTTTCTCCTTCCTCCTCCTCCTGTTTGAACAGTCTTACCACCGTCTAACTCTAGCTGGCAGGGAACTCACTTTGTAGACCAGGCTGGCCTTGAACTCACGGAGATCCTCCTCCCTCTGCCTCTTGCGTGCTGGGATAAAAAGTGTCCACCATCATGCCAAATTAAGAAGCAGAGGTTGCCCGGCGGTGGCGGCGGCACCCTCCTATACTCCCAGACTAGTCTGCGTAGCTAATCCCAGGCCAGCTAGGTCCACACAGAGAAACCCTGTCTCAACAAAACAACAGCACCAAAAAGAAACAGATGTTTTTATAGGGTACTCATGAACTGTGGGGCGGGTCCTCTAACTCATTGGGACTCAGTGGCTTTGGTTGTATGGCTTCCCTGGAAGGAATGGTGATTGACGAATAATAGTTTTGATTATAAATTTGTCTATATGCATGTCTCTCCCAGTGATGGCTCTCTTGGGTTGAGGACCACATGGTAGTTACATGGGTCAGAGAGAAAATTACAGTAAGATCAACTGACAAATTACTGCTAAAGTTCTAAAACCTGGGACATTTTCACCAGGGGTTCCCATTCTCTCTCTCTCTCTAAAAATGACATTTCTTCACTCGTCATTAATGTTATCTATTTTGTGTACGTCTGTGCCTGAATACAGGGCATGCACATGGAGGTCAGAGGATAACTTTCAGGAGTCCTTGCACCATGCAGGTCCCAGGGATAAAACTCAGGCTGTCAGACTCGATGGCAAGTTCCTTCATCCACTGAGCCATCTCACCAGCCTCTCGAGTTTTTAATTTATTTACTATTTATTTACTTTTGAGAAAAGGTCTCCTGCAACTCAGGCTGGCCTCGAATTGTATAGAGGAGGCTAGCCCCAAACTCCAGCTTCCAACCGTCCGAGAGGCCAGATAACAGACTTCCATCACCACGCCTGAGCTCTGGCTTTTGTCTGTATGCGTAGATGTTAATAAGAGACAGCCCAGGTTTGTCTCCAGCCACTTACGAAGCTAAGAATGACCTTGAACTTCGGATCCTCTAGCCTCCGCTTGCTTCCCAAGTGCAGGAATTATCGGCGAATGGTTTCCCGTTTCACTTGGGGTAGAGTGGAGGACCCTGTGCCCAAGAGGCAGGCATTGTAGTAGCTGAGCTGTATCTCCTTTTAATGGAGCAGTACACTGCTGAAGCTGGAGAGATGAGCTGCTCTTCCAGAGGGTGGGGTTAATTCCCCCGCACTCACGGGGCAGCTGTCAACCAGGTGTAGGGATTCTGACACCCTCTTCTACCCTCTTGGGCACCGGATACACACACAGTACACAGACATACAAGCAAACAAAACACATATACACATAATTATTTTTAATAAATAAATAAAAATTATTTTTATGAATTATTTTAAGAAAATTTAACTTAGTGTATTGTGAGAATGCAGTGGCTTGGTAGTCAACCAAAACGCCTGCCTTTTTGTTTGTTAGAGACAGGGTCCTGCTCTATATTCTAAGGTAGCTTTGAACTTAGGATCCTTCTGTCTCAAGACTCCCAAATGCCAGGATTACAGGCATACACCATCAAGACTGGCACAATTTCACACTGTCAGTGATGTGTATTATGTATAGTTAGGTGTCTGAAGGGCTCCCAAAGGGTGCTCACATCAATGAGGTATTATATATAAGATAATATATAAGATATATATATATATATATATATACCTTCTTGTGAGAACCCTATGCCCTACAGACCATAAACATATATATATGTATATACATGTATATACATATATATATAATTACATGTGTATCTATCTATATACATGTATGGTATTCACTGTTTATAATTATTACCAGTATCAATTTTATTTGTATATTTAAAAAAAATATTTTTGCTGGGTGGCACATGCTTCTAATGCCAACACTCAGGAGGCAGGGGCAGGCAGATCTCCGTGAGTTCGAAGTCAGTCTGGTCTATATAGTGAGTTCTAGACCAGTTAGAGCTACAAATTGAGACCTCTATTTAAAAGAAATTTTTTTTAATTGTGTGAGTGTTTCTGTGTGTGAGAGCATGTGAGTGCCAGCTGAGGCCAGGAGAGGGCGTTGGACCTCCCCAGAGCTGGAGGTCCAGGCAGTCGTGAGCTGCCTGATACAGGCGTTAGGATAGGGTTCTCTGCAAGGTCAGTAAGTGCTCTTAACTGGCCAGCCACTTCTCTACCCCTTACTTAGGTTTTCTTGAAACAATGTTTCGAGCTAGCCTTGAACGCCCATGTAGTCTGAGCCCGCCTCGAACTGGATCAATCCTCTTGCTTCAGCATCCCAGAGTGCTGAGATTACAGAAGTGAGGTAGCACATCTAACCACCGCTATACCCGAAATGCAAATGCGCATTTACATTACAACCTGATTTTGATTTTTTAAAATTTTTAACAGCATTGGTGTTTTGCCTGCGAGCTGCAGCCATGTGGGTGGTGGGAATTGAACTCAGGACCTCTGGAAGAGCAGCCAGTGCTCTTAACTTGCTGAGCCATCTCTCCAGCCCCTCCCATCCTGATTTCTAATACTAATTTTAGCTCTCAGGGTCTACCAATAGCCCCATTTTACAGATGAGGCTCAAAGAGGTGAACTTCACTTGTTTTAGATCAGAGAGAAAGGGTAGCAGAGTTAGGGTTGCCACTCAAGTCTGTTCTGCTGGTGGGAAGTAGAGACACTTGGTCGGTTCCTGATGTATTTCGAACACTCAGGCACAATGGGAAAGCTGGAATTGTACGGATCTGGGCTTGGATACTGATCCCAGCACTTCCTTGCTATAGGATTTTGGCAGACTGATTTCCCCTATAAGAAAGAGCCTTTTATTTTTAACCTGTGATAGGGGTTATAACAGTAACCCCTTCATTGGGATTTTATGAGCACGAAGATACCCCAGACAATGCCTGGCTCAGAGCCTGGCACATCGTGAGCACTCAGAATTGAGAGCTGTTATTGTAACAACGATGATTATTGCCGGACCAGGCTGCTCCCAGAGGGTTACAATACCCGTGGGGAGCTGCCCTATCCGTAGGCAAGGTTACATAATTCCCTAAAAGGGTGACACTTCCCTGAAGGCCTCGGTCTCCCTAAGGAGGAGGCATGAGACTTCCCTGAAGCACTGGTGAGCTGGTTTAAAGGCTAATAGGAACCCAGCAACGGAAAAGGTGGGGTTTGAAGCCCTGAGCACCTAGAGTCTGGACCCAATGGGCCTTCTCTCTTGCTGGCTGAGTCTCTGATTCATCATCTTTTCAGACTCCTAGCCTTACGTCTCTTCCTTCGGTAACTCCGGTTTATTTTCCTTTTTTTTTTTTTCTTTCTGAGACTGTGTTCAGGTTTAGCTTGTGAGATACAGCTTCTGTTTGCCCTCTACCCCCGCTGCAGGCTGCCTACCTGCATCCGATCGGTACCCCGATTTCCTGTTTCCCGAGCCTCAGGCCATTCCTCCCAGCTGCTGCAGCGAACACAAGACTTAACACTTCCCCTACGCTCAGGCCTTTGGTCTTAAGCCCCGTCTTCCTCTCTCCTGGCGACCCCCAACGCTCCTCCGGAGCACATTTGTTCAGACTTGGGTCGACCCCCGCATCCTGGCACTACCTCCGGAACCCCCTGGCTCTCGTGTGGAGGTGGGGGTACCTCCGGCCGCGTTCCCAGGACAGCTGCAGCCTGGTGATGGTGGCGATTGTGGGGGCTCCCGAACGCATCCTCTCTGGTCACTTCCTCCCCAGCTGGACTGGGTCTATCAGGAAGGCCAGGACCCCATCTCCACAGGAGCCAAGGGTACAGCCGCCTCCCCATTTCCGATGCTGGGAAATGTTTCCCACCCATTCCACCCCACCCCTGGACAGCTGCCCTCTTTCAGGGCTCGGGGTTGGGGGGGGGGTTGGGTAAACCCAGGCTGGG
This sequence comes from Cricetomys ansorgei, assembly GCA_026225945.1. NCBI lineage: Eukaryota > Metazoa > Chordata > Mammalia > Rodentia > Nesomyidae > Cricetomys > Cricetomys ansorgei. The sequence continues at coordinate 852,106 of JAMJFZ010002946.1, forward strand.
AAATGGCTATGCTTCTTGATCATCCTCCAAGATCCAGACTCCGCCCCCCCCCTGCGGAGAAGATTCTGCCCCTTCCCCACAAAAATTTCTGATCGTCCTCCCTCCTAAGATCCCTTTTCTCCAAAAGGTCCCAAAAGAAACTCTGGAGCCAGGAAAGGGCAGAAGAGGGGCAGCAGGTAATGAGTGCTGAAGACTCAAGTTCTGCTGACTGGAAGCCTCCGAAAAGGGTCGTGACCCCCAGGATCCCCCCCCAGCCCCTCCCCGCCCTCTTCTTCCTCCCTCCCCCCGCCGCGCGGCCCCTTTAAGCCAAGAGCCGGCCGGTCCTCAGTGGCTGCGCGCCGGCAAGCGTGTGTGAGTGCCCGGGAGGGGGCGGGCACAGTGTCTCCATGGCGACGCGGTGGTGACGTCGCCGGCCGGGGGGCGTGGGCGTCCCGGCCCCGGAGTGCGATATTAACCCGGGAGGCGGCGGCGGGGAGGGGAGAGGCTCTGAGAGGCGAGGCCGGGTGCGGCGGCGAGGGCGTCCCAACGGGCGCGGGACGGGACGGGGCAACGCGGGCGCCAGGAGCAGCGGCCCGGAGTCGGGGCGCCTTGCCCCGGGCCCCCCCAGCATGAAGACCCCGGCGGACACAGGTGGGGGCGGGGGCAGCACGTGTGGGGGAGACTTGTTGCCCCGGGAAACCGGGAGGAGAAACTTTGGGCGGGGGCTGGAGGGGTTCTGGGGAGCCCGATCGATCCCCCAGTCCCGGGGACCCCCCCAAGCACTCGAGACCTGTTGCATCTCGCGGCGCTGGCTGGGGTGCTGTCTGGGAGCCCCAATTCCGTGGATCCTGTCGGAGCGGTCCGGGTGCTGCGGGTGCCGGTCTTCCCCCCAGCGCGGACCCCGCAACCTGGGCTCTCTCTCCCCGGGATCGCTGGGGTGGCAGTCCCTCCCTGTCGTTCTGTCACGTTGCACTCCGGGGGCCGGGACGTGTGCGGGGCGAGGGGGGGGGTTCGGTAGAGGGCCCGCTGTGCTCGGTTCTGCGCTGAGCGGTCCGGCCCGTGACCTTCACGGCGGCGCGTGCCCCGCACCGGGCGAGCGGGGTACGGGATGGCCTAGTGCAGGGCGTGAGTGGGGAGCACGGGACTCGGGGTCCGGGCTGCACCGCCCCTCCCCCGTCCGTCTCCTCGCTCCCCCGCCCGCGCCGAGTCGCAAAGTTCCAAAGCGCAGCCCGAACGTTCGAAAAAGGAACTTTTTGTTTCCGACCTTAGAACGCGCGGCTTTAAGGTGGCTCAGGGGAGACTTGGGGGACCCTCCTCCGGCGCGGGCTGAGGCCGGGACTTGAGAAGGGTGGGAATGATGTGGGGGGAAATGCAGAGGCTCCTCTTCGTCCTTCCCCCCCCTCCCCGATCCTGCGCCTCTCTTTCAGCGGGCCGTCTTTTCCCTCCTCCCCTCTCTTCCCCGCCAAGTTGCTCCTCCTTAAGGGGCCAGGGTTCCCCTCCCCCCCCACCGCCGGGCGGGGGGCAGCAGGATTAACCCCCCTCCCACTCGGACTTTCCCCCTTCCCCTCCCCCGCCGCCCCCGGGCTCTCACAGGCTGGACTTTGCGCCCGGGCGCGCGGGGGGGAGGGGGCCTCGCCGCCCCCTGCCCGTCTGCCCCGTCGGAATCCGGCCCGGGGCGGGGACGAGGGAGGGGGAAGGGGGCCGAGCGCCGCTGTTCAAACTTGTTTCCTTCCCCCGGCGGCGGCCGCGGCTCGGGCTCCTATGTGCGGGTGTGTGCCCCGACCGGCCCACCCACCCCACCTCCCTGCTCGGCGGGGGGGGGCGGCTCTTAAAGGGCTCGGAGCGGGGCTCTGGCGCCAGGGGATCGGGGCCGGGAGGGGGGCGGGGGTGGGGCAGGGGTGCGCCGTGCCGTAGGGTCAGTCACGTGCGTCCCACTTACTCCCCGACTCCCACAGGCTCCCCGGGCTGCCGGGCCCCGGGGGCAGCGGGAGCCTCGCCCGGGAAGGGGACCTAGGCGCCCAGACAACCCCGCCTTGTCTTCCCTCTGTGTTGCACGGGCCTCGGCTTGACGGGACCTGCAGGGCCACTGCACCCCTGCCCGGGGTCCCGGGCGCGTGTGGACTCTCCGGGCAAGGCGGGGGACCGGAACGGCCGCCCGATCGGTCGGTCTCTCCCACCGCTGGCCACTGCGCGCCCCTCCATCCGATCCTTCATCCCGGCGCTTCTCTGCTCCGCCGTGGCTGCTTCCCACTTCCTGTTTTCTTCCCGGCTCTGGCGCCATCGAGGTCTGACTGGCGTGGGGGAGGTGTTGAGGCCCCCCGGGAGGCAGGCGTATTTTTCCTCAACCGCCACCCCTCCTGTCTGACCCCTATACCCCCCCTAAAAAAAAAAAAGTTCAGGCAGTCATGTTAAGTTTGGGGGTTGTTTCCCAGAACTTAGGCCCCCACCCTGGCTTGCACGGTCTGGGATATCCAGGTGTGCCTTCTGGGTCGCAGCCATCTCAGCCTTGCTGTCTGCAGCCACCTCTACACCCTGGAGCCCTTCCTTCTCTCAGTGCAGTGCTTTCCTCCAGTCTCCCTGGACCCCCTTGTGCCGGAGAGGTCCTGCACCCTCAAGCTTTCTTGCTGCAGAGCTGGTGTTTCCGTGATTTAAGCACGTGGACCCGTATACAACACACACATGGTCTCCTTGCCCGTGCCTGGCTCCTGGCTCTAAGGCCTGGGGAACAGAGCCCCATTGAGACACCCTGACGTCACCCCCACTCCGTCCCCTCCCCAAAGCTGGGAACAGGCCCTCGTGTATGCTGTGTCCGATGAGGAAAGCCGGTACTAGGGTGGTGCTGGGGTGGGCCTGGGCTTGAGGAGGGGTCTCTGCCAGAAGTCGCAGCCAGGGTCCAGGCTCTGGGGGGGGGGGTGTTGCTCAGGGAAGGAGGTTAACAAGGGGGTGTGGGACAGCTCCCAGAACGCGGGCTTGAGGCCTTTCCAGAGCCCCCCCACCTCCTTTCCGAGTTCTTTGTGTTGCATGTAGTCTCTCTCACTCCCTCTCTTCTGCAAAGTTTATTTTTAGCCTCCTGCTCCCCCGCTCCCAGGACTGTCGCTGCACACACGTTGCCTGGTTACCGGGACACGGAGGCTGGGGCTGGTGGGCTGGGAAGGGTGGCTTTAATTTGGGGGGGGGAGGGTGGAAGTCAGTATACCCCTCCACCTCCAGACTGATGTCTTAGGGGCTACAGCCCCCCTCTTGGGACTGGGAGCCAGATTGGAACTGAGGTGGGATTAGTGTGGAGCTTAGTGCCCTGCATGTAGTCAGGAGCTTTTTGGAGGTGGTTCCTTGGTACACAGAGGGGTGTCTTGAGTACTTGGGTTCCCAAAGACTTCTGGACCCCAAGGGATACCCTGGGACCTTGGTTCTCTATGGTAGGGCAAGGATAATGGGGTGAACACCTGGGTTCCCAAGAGAAGGGTGAGGCTGTGGATGCTGGGGTCCTCGGAAGGGGTTATCAGGGGCTGCTGTCCCTGCTGAACTGAGCAGGCCTGCTGGTCGGGACTCTGGGACCAGCATCCTAAACAGCTGGAAATCTCGCTCCTGAAACCTGGCAGTTGGCTGGTTTAAGGCAGGGATTTCTGAATGGGGCAGATGGACTAGGGGGTGGATGGTGCTGAACTGGCCATCACTTTGCTTCCAACCTAGGTCCTGGGTTCTAATGTCTGTGCGGGGGGGGGGGGGGGGGGGGGGGGGGCGGGGGGGAGTACCCTGAGTCACGCATTTGGAAAAGGTGGTCTCTGAAGGCCTGGAGCTACTGATCCCCGTGATCCTTCCCAAGGGGACGGAACCTCTCTTGGATTTCAGATCGGGGTTGAGGCTTTGGGGAGGCTCTGTCTTGCCCAGAGGCCTGGCTGGTTTCTGCTTGAGCTGAGGGGAGGGCGTGCATGAACGTCCATTGACCCACGCCAGCTTGGCTAGGGCTTGGGACCCCACCCATTTTTAGCCATATACCCTGGCCTTCCTTCTATGATGGCACCAAGGCCCCTGATCTGTCTCCCCCACCCCCTTTCTTGCCTTCCTCCCTTTTCCCTCCTCCCCACCCCTCCATTACCGGCTGCCTAGTGCTGAATTATTGATGGCCCCTGATTACCCGGGGGTTTGGGAAATGACAACCGCAGCCCCCCCCCAGGCTGCCCACCCCCCCCAGGGACCAAGTCAGCCCACCACCAACCTCTACCCAAGGTTAATGCTGGGGGCGGGCCAGCAGGTGGGTTGAGAGCATGCTAAGGATGAGAAGGCAGAAGACGGAAGAGGGCCACGGTTCTGGGCCTGTTTGGGCTCTGTCCGGGCCAGGTCCCCTCCATCCAGGTCCTAAGGATGGACCTGGCGAGGGTGTTATGGCTCAGAGGGTCCAGTGGTGTGGGGGGGCTCTCTCTCAGACAGTCTGGGTTTCACTCTCAAGGGAAGACAGAAGCCTCTGTGTGTGCAAGCGCTGACCTCATCGTCAACCAGCCACCCACCCGGCCTGGTCCTTTTAAGAAGGGGAAAAAAAAAATCCTCTCCAGTCTTGGGTGGGTGTAGGTGCTTCTATAGAGAGGAGAGATCATACGCCTTTCTAAGGAGGGGGCCACAAAAGCTGGGGGGCACTGTCGACGCTGAGTGGAAGTAGGGGTACATGCCCCCATCCTGCTGGCCACGTGTGCCCTTTCCTGCCCCTCCCCCTCCCCCACTGGCAGCCCTGCCCGCCGTCCTGGCATGGTGCCTGGCCCCCTGGCACTGGCCCCGGGACCCGCCGCCGTTGGTTTCCTGTTTCTCCCGGTGTCGCTGGTGCAGGCTCCAGCTTCCCCTCCTCCCTGCTCCTGTCTAGCCCCCTCACGCAGACAGACAGCACTATCACCCTCTGATTTGGGTCTTCATTCGGCTGAGGGGAGAGGGCTTTTCCTGGTGATGGAAGGCCGAGGGGTGGGGCAGGAGGTGCACTCCGGAGCCCCTGCCTTGACATCTTGACCCCAGGCCTGTCTCCTGTCCCTTAGGGTTTGCCTTCCCAGATTGGGCCTACAAGCCGGAGTCGTCTCCTGGCTCGAGGCAGATCCAACTGTGGCACTTTATCCTGGAGCTGCTGCGGAAGGAAGAGTACCAGGGAGTCATCGCCTGGCAGGGGGACTACGGGGAATTCGTCATCAAGGACCCCGACGAGGTGGCCCGCCTCTGGGGGGTCCGCAAGTGCAAGCCCCAGATGAACTATGACAAGCTGAGCCGGGCCCTGCGGTGAGGAGGGGCTGTGGGCCCCAGAGGACACGTGGCAGGTCCCCGTGGTTGGAAACCCCTGGTGCATGAGGACAGGTTTGGGGATTCACGTCTAGCTCTGTTAGAGCCTCAAGCTATGTGAAGTGGGGCACGGGCAAGTTCTGCCTTTTGTGGGCTGATATGTCGAATAGAGGTATCCCAAGGCAGAGAATGTGGCGACTTGACTCCTGTTCTGTGGCCTTAGCCTACTGGGTACCCTTCGTGAGCGGTACCCAGCTCGTGTCACGGTGCTTGGGTCCTGCGGAGCATAGCTTGACGGCCCGACGGTGTTTTACGCCCACAGCTATTACTATAACAAGCGTATTCTGCACAAGACCAAGGGGAAACGGTTCACCTACAAGTTCAACTTCAACAAACTGGTGCTGGTCAACTACCCTTTCATCGACGTGGGGTTGGCTGGTGAGTGTTGGCGATGCATGGCCTGGAGGGAAGGGAGAGCTGGGCCTTCCCATGTCCGGGGTTTGACCAGAGACCTTGATGCCGTATCTCCCTCCCTTCTCTTCTCAGGGGGTGCGGTGCCCCAGAGCGCCCCTCCAGTGCCATCGGGTGGCAGCCATTTCCGCTTCCCTCCCTCGACGCCTTCCGAGGTGCTGTCTCCCACCGAGGATCCCCGCTCTCCGCCCGCCTGCTCTTCATCGTCTTCTTCTCTCTTCTCTGCTGTGGTAGCCCGCCGTCTGGGCCGGGGCTCAGTCAGTGACTGTAGCGATGGCACATCGGAGCTGGAGGAGCCTCTGGGAGAGGATCCCCGGGCACGACCGCCTGGCCCCCCGGAGCTGGGTGCCTTCCGAGGGCCCCCCCTGGCCCGTCTCCCGCATGATCCTGGTGTCTTCCGAGTCTACCCCCGGCCCCGGGGTGGCCCTGAACCCCTAAGTCCCTTCCCTGTGTCCCCTCTGGCTGGGCCTGGCTCTCTTCTACCCCCTCAGCTCTCCCCAGCTCTGCCTATGACCCCCACCCACCTGGCCTACACACCCTCGCCCACGCTGAGTCCGATGTACCCCAGTGGTGGCGGGGGCCCTAGTGGCTCTGGGGGAGGCTCCCACTTCTCCTTCAGCCCCGAGGACATGAAACGGTACCTGCAGGCCCACACCCAAAGCGTCTACAACTACCACCTCAGTCCCCGAGCCTTCCTCCACTACCCTGGACTGGTGGTACCCCAGCCCCAGCGCCCTGACAAGTGCCAGCTGCCGCCCATGGCACCCGAGACCCCGCCGGTCCCCTCCTCAGCCTCGTCTTCCTCTTCCTCCTCTTCATCCCCGTTCAAGTTTAAGCTGCAGCCACCCCCACTGGGACGCCGGCAGCGGGCCGCTGGAGAGAAGGCTCCCGGAGGCCCCGACAAGAGCTCGGGTGGGCTGGCCGAGGGGGCTGGCGCACTGGCTCCCCCGCCGCCGCCACCGCCGCCCCAGATCAAGGTGGAGCCCATCTCAGAAGGCGAGTCGGAGGAGGTGGAGGTGACTGACATCAGTGATGAGGATGAGGAAGACGGGGAGGTGTTCAAGACCCCCCGTGCCCCACCCGCTCCCCCCAAGCCAGAGCCCGGAGAGGCGCCCGGGGCGGCCCAGTGCATGCCCCTCAAACTGCGCTTTAAGCGGCGCTGGAGTGAAGACTGTCGTCTGGAGGGGGGCGGGGCCCCCTCTGGGGGCCCTGAGGACGAGGGTGAGGACAAGAAGGTGCGTGGGGAGGGCCCTGGGGAGGCCGGGGGGCCCCTCACCCCGCGACGGGTAAGCTCCGACCTCCAGCACGCCACAGCCCAGCTCTCCTTGGAACATCGGGATTCCTGAGAGCCATGGGTAAGGGCCCGCGTGCCCCCCATCCCCTGAGCTTTTGCTGCCTTAACCCCTCCCCCCAAAGCCCTGGAGGTGAGGGCAGCTCTCTTAGTCTCCTCCCTGCCTCCTTTCTCCTCCCCACATTTTGTATAAAACTTTTTTTTTTTTTAATGGTAGGGTGGGTGGGTGCCCAGGGCTGGGGGCTAATCTCCTCATCTCTGGGCTTCTAAGTTCCGGGCAAAATGGTGGTGGGGGGCGGGAGGGGGGTGTAAAGGGGGGACACCTCCATTCTGGGGATTTCTATTTGAACAGAGGCTTTGGCCTTAACACCCAGGAACTTTTTTTTTTATTACAATCGTAGGAAGTAAAGCCTTTTCTCCTTCCCTGTTCTCTGCCTCTTACCTCGCCCTCCCTCCCCCTCAGTGCCCCTCCCAAAGCCCTAACCCTGCCTTCCTTGCCCCTCCAGGGGCTGTGAGTGCCTGGGTTTCTTGTACCCCACAAGGCTGCAGCAGGGGCCAGAGGGACAATTTTATAAACCAAAAATTCTGTGGGGGTGGTGGGGTGGGAGGCAGAGGAAGCTGAGGGGGGCCACCTATGGGCCACAAATCTCTACAAGTGCCTGTTTCCCCCCCACTGCACCCCAGTACTGGTCCACCCTTCACACCCATCCCCAGCTGCTCCTAGGTCTGGCCCATGGGCAGGCGGGTCAGGGGACAGGAAGAGGGGGGTCCCCTGAAACCAAACTGGAAGCCCCTCTCTGCCTCCCAGCTGGAGCCCCGGGGGTGGGCTGGAGGGCTGCGGTCAAGCCTTACTCTGTATTGGGAATGGAGGGTGGTGGTGGTGGGGGGGGCATACGGGGGCTGCTGGAGAATGTATTCAAAACAATAAAACTTTGGACCTTTGCATGTGGTAATCTGTCCTCGGCTGGGCGCAGCCACAGCATCACCGCAGACTTGGCTTCCTCCTGGACAGGTCTAGACACACCTGCTCCCATCTGTGGCCAGAAGGCCTGACTTCCACCTGAACAGGTCAAATAGACCTGGGGAACTACTGGCCTACTTTCAGGTGTCACAAACCTCAAGAGTTGATGATTAAGGTCTCTGGCTTTCTCTGTCCATGTTTCCTTGACTGTTTTCCCCATCAGCCTGAGGCCTCCAGGACCTTTCACACCACCTTGTTGTCCGTGGTTCTGTTACCTGATTTGCTTTCTCCCTCCAGCTCTTGACTGCTAAGCCACACCCCTGTGTCAGGCCCCCAGTGAAGGGTCATGTGGTTTGAACTGCCGGCAGCACCTTGCTCATCTCCCTCAAATGTACCCGGAGGAGGGTAGGGTGCACACCTGTAATCTCAGCACTTGAGTTAGGAAGTTCAAGTTTAAAGCCTTGCCTGGGCCACATAAAGGGAGTGTGATGTCACTGTCAGGCCTTGGGAGCCTTTGCAGGGTCTTGGGATGGAGAGATAGATGCATTGGTGGTTAAGAGTGCTTTTGCTCTTCCAGAGAACCTTAGTTGGGTTCAGAGCACCTATGTAGGGTGGCTCCTGACAGCCCCGGACTCCAGCTCCAGGCGCTTGGTTGCCCTCTCCTGGCTTGTGGCACCCACACGGGATTGGCATGCACTCACACAGAAACATTAATAAAAACCTCGTAAGAAACATTTACGTATGCATGTTTGGTCTATATGTGTATATGTACATTGTGTATTGTGCCCGAGGAGGTCAGAAGGGGGTGTCAGATGCCCTGGAAGGAGAAAGGGAGATTATGAATCGTCAAGTGTATGCTGGGAACCTACCCTGGGTCCCCTGCTAGAGCAGGGAGTGCTCTTAACCACTGAGCTGTCTTTCCAGCCTCAGTAAAACTAAATCTTAAAACAAGGTAATCGGTTAATCTTTGTGCCATCAGTGGGTGAGCTCATAAAGCTAGCGGACCTGACTGGACCTGACTGGAGAGGAAGTGCACGGTCAGGAAGAATTCAGGCTAGTGTTGCTGCTGGATAGAGCTCCACCTGGGCAGTGCAGGTGTGACGCCCCAGGCCCAGAAAGGGGAAGGGAGTTCCCCAAGGCCATACAGTTGCTAAGAGATAAGAGTGGGAACTCGGGCCTGTTGGAGTGGCTTCGCTATGAAGCTCCACCCTGCGCAGCCCTGAGGGGGAACGAAGGAACATGGAACTGCACCCCTGCACTTAAACTTCAGCTTGTGCCAGCCCCAGGGTGGGTGGTCCCAGATGATGCTGTCAGTTGGCGGCGAAGAGAAAAGATCCAGGACTGGGATACTGGCAGGAAACAGGCTCCTGTTGGGCAGCCTGTGGGCAACTGCTCCCTCTCCTGGGTGATGTAAGCCATTCCCTGGGGTGGGAACCACTGGGTTATTTCTGGAAGTTGGGATGAGACATATCTCCTGGCAACATAGATGCAGTTGAGTTGCTAGTTGGGTGACAGAGAAAGGCGGATGTTGTCACTGCGAGGATGAAGCAGAACTGGCTAGTAGCCTCAGCAGAACCCTTCAAAGCCCTTCTAATCACATGACTCAGCTTCAGAACCCCTCCTGAGGTCAGATCATGGTCTAGCCAAACTTGTTGCCCCGGGTTCTGGCTGTGTGGGATGTCACAGGTGATATTTGGCCTTAGAAACAGCAGCTCCCCCCTCCCCCAAGTCTTTAATCGCCCACCTAAATCCATCTGCAGTCCTGGAACATTTCCTGCAAAAAGCTACCTTGAGCCCAGTGTGGCACACGCCTTTAACCTCAGCAAGGGAAGGCTGAGGTGGGAATCCTACCTCAGCTAATCTTGCTATAGAGCAAGGCTCTATTCCTCCCCCTTTTTGGTTTTTTGAGACAGGGTTTCTCTGTGTAGTCCTGGCTGTCCTGGAATTCACTGTGTAGACCAGCCTGGCCTCGAACTCACAGAAACCTGCCTGCCTCTGCCTCCCGAGTGCTGGGATTAAAGGTGTGCACCGCCATGAGGTTCAGCTGGTAGAGTGCTTGTTTAACCTGCACAAGGCCTCCGGTTCGATTCCCAGCTCCACAAACTTGTCCTGGTGGCACATGCCTGTAATTCCGTCTTCAGCTTCATAGTGAATCTGAGGCCAGCCCGGGCTACAAGAGACCCTGTCTCAAAAAACAAAACAAAACACCCCCAAAAGACACCTGACCTTGGTTCTGAGATCTTTGCTTCCAACCAAAAAGTCCTCCGTAGATCTTTCAGAACATTTTCACAGATTAATCCATTCCAACTAAAATCCCATTTGCCCTCTCTCAAGTACCTGCATAACTAACTCCCTTGTGTTTCTTAGCATCCTTCACCCCCAGACTGCTCAGAGATCCTCGTGATTTCTCATTCTCCCCCGCCCCCACGCCATACCTTTTACAGATAGCCCTTGAGACAGACAACCGTTTTCCACTGCCTAAAGCTTATCATCATTTCATGGACCTCCATCAATTCCTCCAAACACCCTTAGACACTTGGAGACATTCCTCAGGTCTTCTCTGACATTCACATTGGAGAATGACCCACGGATCTTAAAGCCAAGAGCGGTCCACTGCGCAGGTCTCACGGGTTCTGGCGGTTAAATAATCGCTCCTCTCCTGCCACACACCCTAGTGAGTGAGACGTCTTGGTCCTATGCCTTGGGGCTTGACTTAAATTTTACTTTTCAACTCTGAGCAGCCGTCAGAGGGCGGCAGCGGCTGTGCTACTCCAGAAACGCCCTCTCGGGTCGCGCGTGCGGCGTCCGCAGGCTCTGCGGAGGGGAGCGGAAGTGCCCGCGCTTTGCCTTCTGGATAATGTAGTCCGAAGAGGCGCTCGCAGCACCGTCGGTCTCAGCTCCCTGTCCACTGGGAACTGCAGAGCAGACAGGACTTCGGGCTCCGGGAAAGTCCGAACAAGTAGGAAGAACACAGGCTGCGAGTAAAGCCAAGCCCGGAGACTCCACTTCTGACGCGGGAAGAGCTGATAGCACTTCCATCTCACACACACACACACACACACACACACACACACACACACCTCTGTTTCCCAGGATCCTTTGGAGCGACTTCTTTACTTCCGGGTATAATTGGAAAACGGGGCGGCTCAGCGCCCGCAGGGAAGCTGAAGCCGCTGCTTGTAGTGGACTCCCTTCATTTGGATTCTCTAGAATCCTGTAATTTAGGAAGAGGACAGACGCAAAAGATTGGGTGGGGAGTTCAGGATAGAAACTGTCTCTATTTTTTTTTTTTTTTTAGTCCTGAAGCTCATCCTCTTGGTCCTAACCGTGTTGCTAGAGAAAGATAGACAATCCGAAAACAGGTGTTCGGAAACACTGTTTACTAAACCCTTTGAGAACGCAGGGAGGAGACATTTTTCTCTTCCTAGTATGTGGCCACTTGGAACTCCTTTTTCCATCAGTCACTGATGGGTTTAGGCTCATTCTTAGGACCAAGGTACAAGAGACTAGACGTTGTAACATACTGCAGTTTCCCCGGGGAACTGTCGTCCTTAACCTTTCACCCACACTCCCAGCCACAGTACTCTCTTTGGACTACAGTTCCCACAAAGCCCCTGGAGCCTAGCTTCACAAAGAGTCAGTGTCTACTGTAGGATTATTCCCAGCATGCTTCGGGCTCCTCCCATCCTCTTCCAAATGGTGAGGCTGTCTTGAACTCCATTTCCCAGGAGACACCAGGACTCACTGAAGCAAGACGCTTAACTCTTGGTGTCGACTACATTTCCCGGAAGGAACTGCGGCGCAGCTAACTGGGCAGAGGGGGCGCGATGCCTACTCCATTTCCTATCCTCTCTCTCCAGTTACAGTGTCTACTCGGGGTGTGAGGACCACCTGAGAGTTCTTTTCCTAGCGTGCTTTATAAGCCTCTCTACACCTGCAATGCGGTGAGGGCGTGGTGACGACTCCATTTCCCAGTATGCCTCACAGTTCAAGAACTGAGGATCCACCGGTGCGGACTCGATTTCCCAGAATACACCGGGCACAGGAAGTCACCGACAGCCTATAGAGTAGTGGGTGAATGGACTTCATTTCCCGGCGTGCATCAGGCTTGGGAGGCTGCTCAGGGATGAAGTGGCTAAGACTTCATTTCTGAGATACCCTAAGGGGCTTGCTGTTGTCTTTGTGTAGTAAGTGTGTGTGTTTTCTGAAGTGACTTCAGAGTTGGCTTTTGGCCGAGTCAAGTGACATTACCCAGGACTCAATTTCCCGACATGTAGCGCGAGCCGTTTCCCTCCACCCCCTGCGGCCAGCTACTCTGAGGTCTAGAGAACTCCATTTCCCGGCATGCTGTGCGGGTCGAGGGTGGCGACGACGAAGCCGACGGCAGAGGGACTTCATCTCCCGGCGTGCCCCGCGGCGGGCGCTGGGCCGGAGCCGGAGCCCGAACGGCGCGGCCTGGAAGAGGCCGGAGCCCAGGGGAGGCGGCGGCAGAGGCAGCGGCGGGGGCAGCCCAGGCAGCCCGAGCCCCGCGGCCTGGGCCTGCGCTCGGCGCCATGAGCGGCGGCGGGCCTTCGGGAGGCGGCCCTGGGGGCTCGGGCCGGGCGCGGACCAGCTCGTTCGCAGAGCCAGGCGGCGGAGGCGGAGGCGGTGGCGGCGGCCCCGGGGGCTCGGCCTCCGGCCCAGGAGGCACTGGCGGCGGGAAGGCGTCAGTCGGGGCTATGGGTGGGGGCGTGGGAGCCTCGAGCTCCGGGGGTGGCCCCAGCAGCAGCGGTGGAGGAGGCAGCGGTGGCCCCGGCGCGGGCACTAGCTTCCCGCCGCCCGGAGTGAAGCTGGGCCGTGAGTACTTGGGGGCGCCTTGTGGGGTGGTGGTCTGGGTTTCCCAAGCCCATCAAACGGCGATCAGATTCTTTCACGTACCCAGATAGAAGCTCGAGGTCACCGTGCTGCTTCAAACCTGGGATCTGAGCTCTCGGTCTCCCAGATAAAGGAGTTTGGGGGTTACCATCACTTGGAGTTTAGAATCAGAATTACCAACATCCGAGAAACAGAGGTCACAGGTCCCATTCTTCTAGTACCAAGGCCCCCAGTACTTGAGGACGTTGCCATCCACTAGAGAACAGGATCAGAGGTCATAGTTACTTGCCAATGGTGATCCAGGATTATTGTCCCCTAAGAGACAAGAATAAGATCGCTACTACCATCCTGTAGAAAAAGGGGGCTGTTCATTTCCTTTCCATCAAAAATGGGGTCTTGGATTGAGTACCTCTTGGAAATACAGACTCAGGATTACTAATGTCCCCACAGAACAGGGCCAGGATTAAGACATAGGGCTTGACATCACCACCTTACCCACTGAAAACGTGTAGACCTGTGTCCCCAATGGTGGCAGTAAATTATCGTCGCTGTTTATAAATAAGGATGGATTAGGACTCAACATGGGCTTCAAATCCAGCTCATTGTCAGTGTTCTTTTAAAAAAAAACAAGGGGGGAGGCGGGGTCCTTTAGCAAAAATGGAGTGGGGGAGGGCGTGGGTCACACCTACTATAAAATACAGGTTTGAAGTCTGCTGTCATTGGCTCTGAGAGAAAAATAGCAATGGAGGATTAGTTTTCAAAGGTGTCACTCACTGCCCCACTTCCAGATAGAATTTGTTGATAAGTTTCCTAAAAGGAGTGGGGTCACTAGGAATGGCACCGAGGTTTGCTGCCACTCAGAGACTGGGAAGTAGGAATCAAAGGTTTCTCCAAAGCCCGCTGGCTAGAGTAACCCCTGAAACAGTCCTGGAGATTAGCCACCCCATTCTCCGGTTAAGTGTTACTCCGGACCACACAGATGGAGAAGCCAGGCCAGTGCCCATTCCAATGCAAAGTATTTGGTAAGAGTAACAGCCTCCCCCGCATCCCACCCCAACCCCCAAGTGAGGGTCAGGGCGCTGGCACTTTGTTCTTTTCTGTCACTCGGGAGCAGTGGTGAAGGTCTCAGCTCTGCCAGGGAGGATTTAGAAGTCAGTGTCCTCCGTCTGTGTGAATGACCAGTGCTTTCCCAAAGGAGCACCCCATCGTTTCTGCTCCTTTGAGTGGAAGATGGTACCTTGTGCCTGCCCTGCAGAAGGGGCCAAAAGCTGGGGAGCTCAGTGCGGCTGGATTCTATACCTGGGGTGTCGGTGCCCCCCCCCCACCATCAAGTGACTTCGCTGCCATTTGCTAGAAGTAGATATTAGGGATGCTTACCTATTAATGGAAAATAAGTTTGAATGTCAGTGTCTTCCTATATGGGAGCCAGAATTTAGGGTTTCTTGGAGGGAGGCTCCCGCGCACTTGAGGACCTAACCTCTCCATATGCTTAGGTATTGAGCCCAAGGTATTGGCCTTGTGTGTGTGCCAGTTAGTCTTCCATGGAGTAGTCCCCAAGAGCTCTCTGAATAGCTTTCCTTTCCTGGGCTGTGGTGGCCAGAGAGGAAAGATGAGTGGATTGTATCCCCTTTGTTCCTCAGGCGACAGTGGGAAGGTGACCACAGTGGTAGCCACTCTAGGCCAAGGCCCAGAGCGTTCCCAAGAGGTGGCTTACACAGACATCAAAGTGATTGGCAATGGCTCATTTGGAGTTGTGTACCAGGCACGGCTGGCAGAGACGAGGGAACTAGTGGCCATCAAGAAGGTTCTTCAGGACAAAAGGTTCAAGGTAGCTTGGGTGGACTGGAGGTTTGGGGACTGGGAGAGACTGCTGAGTTTGCCCAGCAATAGAGCTGGGGTCTGGAATTTTGTTTTCTTAATACTATTCATCTATAAATGTGTGCCTGTCTGATGTGTATGTAAGTGTGGCCGGCACGTGCATGCCACAGTGCCTATGGGGAGGTCAGGGGCAACCGTTGGGAGCTGGTTCTCCTTCTACTGTGGAATCCAGGGATGGAACTGAGCGCTTTTATCTATTGAAGCATCTCACCAGCCTGAGCCTGGGATTTCAGCAGGACCTGAGCATAGGCCCCAGGAGAGGGGGAAGGAAGGGAATGAACTGGGGGAAGATGGGAAACATAAATTCAGAATAGCAGAGAGCCAGTGTTTACTGGGCATTTCCTCAGTGTAAGCGCTCGACAGGCAAGTTCTAATTTAATTTACCTGAAGAGTCTCTGAGGGCAGGGACTGCTGCTATCCCTGTTCTAAGTCAGCAGAAAGGCAGCTGCATAGTAAGGGCCCCTTCAGGACTAGGATCTGGCCTGTTTGATACACAAGCCCTCCTCCTCAACCACTTGCTTGCATCTCTTCCAGAAAAGTCTGGTAAGGCTGATGTTGGTAGCTCTGAAGGTCGTTGCCTGCCCCAGGCGTGGCCAGTGCGGAATGGAATCTAGTCCTTATGGTGCTCACTTGGGCCACTTGGTGCAGGGCTCTGTCTTGGAGAAAAAGGTGCTCTGTGAGCTAGCAGAGGCCCAGGGAACTAAGAAGCAGAAGGAGAAGGGAGCGGAGGGATATGTGGTGCTTGGAGGACTGAGCCAGTGTGGGCAGTGAGGGCTCTTAGACAGGAGCCCTTGGGTGCCAGTCAGACCTTGATAGAGTCGAGGTGCAGAACTGAGAGGGATCTGGGAAGAGTTCTGAGGCCCCAGAGGGGGCCAACAATGGGAGGGGGCTGAGGCACCCAGCAGAAGGTGAGACTGACATCTGGAGCTCAGGACCTAAGCTAGAGTTGAGTCCTTCGTGCCAGGACGGTGATAGGGAGGGTTGGGAGGGGGTCAGGGTGAACGAGGCACCCACTGCCTAGCCACTGCTGCTTGTGCCAACGTTGGGTGGCCAACTTTTTGTGGTCTGACTTCTTTAGTTCTGTCAGTAGGTGGGATGGAACCCAGAGGTTTGTGTCTGCAAGGCAAGCGCTCTGCCCCTGGTCTAGCTAGATCCCCAGCACTCTTTTCTATTTTTATTTTGAGACAGAGCTGTACTAAGTTGCCCAGCCTGTCCTTGGACTTGAAATCCTCCTGCCTTAGCCTCCTCGATAGCTGAGATTACAGGACGGAACTACCAGGCCTAGCTTCAGTAAAATTTTCAAGAGATCCTGAGGACTGGCTTCATGAAGGAAGTAACTGCCTTTACATGTCAGCAGTAGTTAGGTTGAAGAAAACACATGGTGGTTCCAGACTGACCTGCCCATAGGCCTCCAGCTTGCATGTGAGGGGAAGGGGCTGGGGTAAGGAAGTAGTCCTCTCCCCCTGTCCCCCAGGCCTTGGAGCCTTGAGTCTGGGACACAGCTGCCTGCTCCATCAGCAGAAATAGGTGTAGGGTGGAGGTGAAGGTAGGGGGTGAGGGGACATGGGGCAGGACCAGATATATTGAGACTCTCCCTTTGCCCTCAAGAACCGAGAGCTGCAGATTATGCGTAAGCTGGACCACTGCAATATCGTGAGGCTGCGGTACTTTTTCTACTCCAGTGGGGAGAAGGTGAGACCATGGGGCTCTAGGTGTGAGGGTGTCACCACACTGACACCCATTTCCCTGCCTGCCTTTCCCATGAGGTCTGTGCTCGCTGACCTCCGCACACCTTGCCTCTGTCCTCACATGCCTCGAATCTCTTTGCTCTCCAGAAAGACGAGCTGTATTTAAATCTGGTGCTGGAATACGTGCCCGAGACGGTGTACCGGGTGGCCCGTCACTTTACCAAGGCCAAGCTGATCATCCCTATCATCTATGTCAAGGTAGGCAGGCAGGCTGCTGAAGCACGGGCCCACAGAGCCCCTGCTCTGGGGCCACTGGTGTCTACGGGTTCCTTCATCTTTCTAGTTTAGGTTGGTCTCTGGAGGCCCATGGTCCCTCTCTTCAGCTCTGAGGCTTGCAGATGGGGGTTGGCTAAGCCCATGGGAGGGCCAAGACGAGGGTGTGCCAAGAAGGTGGGAAAGATACTGTTCCACACAGTAGCGCCAGTGTCATGGGGCTGGGATAGGGAAAGCCGGCAGCTGCAGGAAGGGTGTGTCCACATAGAAGAGCCAGGCAGGCCTCTCCCGTATCACCTGTGGGTTCCCTGCGGCCTCAGCACCTTGCACCCAATGAGCTGATGCTGATGTGGGCTGTGGTGGCTGCTGCAGGCCATGCGGATGGGGAGTTCTGCACTGTGAGAGCAGTGTGTGGCTGCTCCTGTGCCCAGCCCAGCGCTGAGCAGTTCCAGAGTCGGAGCTGAGACCCAGGCCTTGCCCTGAATAGCTGTTTGGCTGGGCATGGTGGTACACCCTTTTGTCCCAGCACTCAGGAGGCAGAAGCAGGATCTCTGAGTTCAAGGACATCCTGGTCTACATAGTGAGCTCCAGGGCAGCTAGGACTACACAGAGAGACCCTGTCTTTAAAACAAAAGAGCTGTGTTTGGTGAGGTTACACGCACCATCACAGACAAGAATACAGCCGAGGAGCTGCTGCTATGGAGGGGGCCATTGGGAGTTCCTTTCCCAGCCTGGCTCGGGTGGGAAAGATGAAGGAATGCTTGGAGGAGGGGTCCCGGCAGCCTTGATCAGTTAGTGTACATCAGGTGCTGGAGCAGGTCGGGGCACGCAGGAGCGTCAGATGCAAAGGTCTGGCTGCATGTCGTGGTGCACGCCTGCAATCCCAACACGGGGAAGGCTAAGGCAGGAGTTCAAGGCCCGCTTGGGATCTGGCGTAAGACCCTGTTTCAAAACCAAACCAAACCCGTGGAAGGCTCATGGGTAAAGATGCTTGTTGCCAAGTTTGAGGACCAAGTGATGAAAGAACCAACACCAACAAGTTGTCCCCCACCCCCCACCAGCATGTATACACAATCACAGTGTAATACAATTAAAAACAAACCAAAACTAAAAACCTTAAAGACCTTGTTCTTACTTAGGTTCTAGTCAGTGGGTATGAGGAAGGCAGGAAATGAAGCTGGAGTGGAGCTGTGTAGCTGTCATCTGTGGAGGCTGAAGCCCTCCAGAGAGCTGGTGGTTTGATGGGGGGGGCGGGGGGCAGGTGCCTGGTCCACAGCCTGAATGGCAAGACCTTCGTGCCAGTGGTGACTGGAGCAGCGTTCCCTAAGTGGAGCACCAGGCCAGTGTCAGCATGTCACCCTCAAGCTTCAGAACCAGAAAACTGGGAATGGGGCTCTGTGGCCTAGTCTGACAAGTCTTTCCAAGTGACTGGGGCAGGGACTAAAGTTCCAGAACCAAGAGCTTCAAACAGGGTTCAGGAGCTGAGGCCATGGAGCAGCCAGCAAGGAGAGTGGCCTGATACGGGTCAACGGCGGGCCGTGTGGGAGCAGTGAGCTCGAGTTGAGCCGTGGCCTGCCCATCCTAGGTGTACATGTACCAGCTCTTCCGGAGCTTGGCCTACATACACTCCCAAGGTGTGTGTCACCGTGACATCAAGCCCCAGAACTTGCTTGTGGACCCCGACACTGCTGTCCTCAAGCTCTGCGATTTTGGCAGGTGGGTCTGACCTGGTGCCTGCGGGGTGGCTGAAGGGTTGAGGGACTCAGCCTTGAGTTTGTGTTTAACCCTGCCTTTCTTCTCCCACAGCGCTAAGCAGTTGGTTCGGGGGGAGCCCAATGTCTCCTACATCTGCTCTCGGTACTACCGTGCTCCAGAGCTCATCTTCGGAGCCACAGATTACACCTCGTCCATCGGTCAGTCGGGGAGGGGCCGGGAGTGACTGTCTTGGCAGTTTTTGTGCTCTTTCTGGGCACAGTTGCCAGGCTTGGTGATTAAAGCTTACCGTCTGTTCTCATACGGGTCCTCACAAGCTGAGGAGGCTGGTGCTGCTGCATCCTGTTTTAGACAAGCAGCTCAGCAATGGAGGGCTGCGATTTCAGACTGACTTGGCTCCGGAGTCCATCTCCACTCTGGAGCCTCCCTGCCAGCGTGGTGTCAGTTGGAGGGGAAAGGGCTGGCAGGAACCTTGGGGGAAGGTTACCATGAGGTGTGACCTGCTCCCAGGGCCTGTTCTTTTCTGTTCCTGAGGGAGGCGGTACCCTCTTTCAAGCCTGAGGGGAAGTCTGAAATGAGAACAGTATGTGAAAGGGTTGAAAGGGATGTCTGTCTGGGGAGCTGGTGCAGTCCTTGGGGGAACTGGTACCATGAAGGTCAAGGTACAGAGTAAGGGGGGTGGGCAGGACAGAGGCTAGGTGGTGAAACAGCCTGTCCAGGATCGAAGGCGTTCTTGTGGCCCAGGGCACACAGTTGGGAGGGTCAGGTCTTGTGTTGGCCTGCCTGAGAAGCAGAGAAGGGTTCGCTGGGGTTTCTCACAGGGGGCACAGGCTGGAAGCACACCTGGACTGGAGAACACAGCTAAGCCAGGTGGGCCTGGAGGTTCAGGGGCAGGCTCCAGTGCTCCCGCACTGGGATGATCTTGGGCCAGTGCCTTCTCTGAGACAGTGTTGCTGCCAGTACCTTCAGAGATAGCACGAGGAATAGTGTTCACAGAGGGCTTGGGCTTTGGCTGCCTAGGGCAGAACCTCCACCTTCCCTTCAGATGTGTGGTCAGCTGGCTGTGTGCTGGCTGAGCTTCTGCTCGGCCAGCCCATCTTCCCTGGTGACAGCGGGGTGGACCAGCTTGTGGAAATCATCAAGGTGAGGGCAAGCCGGGCAGGGAGGGTGGGTCGAGGGAAGGGCCTGTCTCAGACCCCCACTTTCCTCCACAGGTGCTGGGAACACCCACCCGGGAACAGATCCGAGAGATGAACCCCAACTACACAGAGTTCAAGTTCCCTCAGATCAAAGCTCACCCCTGGACAAAGGTAGGGGCAGAACCAGGAACCTAGCATGGCTAAAGGGCGCAAACCAACTGCTCTGGGGGCCTGGCTTAAAAACAGTGGTTTGTGGGGCTGGAGGGATGGCTCAGTGGCTATTTGTTACTCTTGCGGAGGACCTCTGCTCTATTCCCAGAACCCACATGGCATGGTCACACACATGCATGCGGGTCAAAACATGCATATACAAAGTAAACAGAAAAAATAAATTATGGCTGGGGGTGGGCAGACCGAAGTTCTCCAGGGAGTCAGTCAACAACACTTTCAGATCGTGAAGTTTATAGAATTTTAAAAGTTGAGAGCCCACAGATAAGTACAGGATTCCCGTCTGTATGGCGGCAAGGAACTGAGCTTGGCGTCACGGTTCGTAGTCATGGTACCTGAGCTGGCCGCCCATCTTAGAGCTCGTGCCCATTTCCTTATTGGGGAGGTGGGCGTTTGGGGGCAGGCAGCCGGAGGTGGGCTCCACGCGGCACACCACACCGGTGCCACAGGCCATCTCACCCTCTTAACTCTACCCACAGGTGTTCAAATCTCGGACACCGCCCGAGGCCATTGCACTCTGCTCGAGCCTGCTGGAGTACACTCCATCCTCAAGGCTCTCCCCACTAGAGGCCTGTGCCCACAGCTTCTTTGACGAACTGCGGTGCCTGGGAACCCAGCTCCCCAACAACCGCCCGCTTCCCCCCCTCTTCAACTTCAGTCCTGGTGGTAAGAACACAGCTTGGCAGATGGGGCGGCTTGGTGCTGAAGATGGGATTGAGAGGGTTCAGGCAGGCCCGGGGCTCAGGCGGGGGTCTCTACACTGGGGCTTGACGCTAGGACTTTCCCGGCTTTACGCCTAAGAGCCTGAGGGTAAGGTCTCCATCGCCTGCTCTTGCCCTTGGCTGGGCCCTTGCTTGGTGCCTGGCTCTCCAGATGCCCACCCTAACCTGACTGGGCATGTCCATTGCTGTCTCTAGAACTCTCCATCCAGCCGTCTCTCAATGCCATCCTCATCCCTCCTCACCTGAGGTCCCCAGCAGGCACTGCTGCCCTCACCACGTCCTCACAAGGTGAGTCACAGGGGGCTGTGCTGAGGTTGGAGCACCACACTCAAGGTATCCTTGAGTTCTGTTCTGCAGCGGGGTGTGAGTAGCTGACATCTCATGGCACAGAGGCGCATTTACAGCGCATGAGCCGCCAACTTCACAGGGCGGCATTGCCCACATTTGTGTTGAAATACCAACCAGGAGACCAAACCTTTTCTTTGGTCTGAACAAATAAACAGAAAGTTGCCACATTTAAAGATTTGGGCATTTTGGGTTGAAAACCCAGATTTCCCGTTTCTTTGGGGAAAGAAAATCAGATTTAGCAGCCGTGGGCCTGCCTGCTTGCCTTCCTGACAGCAGACAGAGCTGTGCCTAGCTGCCCCCTCTTCCATGCAGCCTGGCTTCCCGATGGGAGCCACTTTAGTGTTAGGCTGGCCCTTTGGCATCTGGGTTTGTAACCCTGAGCCTAGAGTGACAGCTCTCAGCTTCGTGCATAGTGTCTGAAGCAAGTTATGGGCTCGTGGGGCAGGGTGTGGTGCAAAGGCTAACTGTCCACTCCTTCCCTCCCTTTCTTCAGCTTTAACTGAGGCTCAGACCGGCCAAGACTGGCAGGCACCTGACGCCACACCTACCCTCGCTAACTCTTCCTGAGGGCCCACCAACTACCCCTCCACGTCCATCTGGGAACTCCCAAGTGGGGCTGGGAAGGGGGCCATAGCCCATCAAGCTTCTGCCCTAGCTGGGCCCCTAGACTAGAGGGCAGAGGTAAATGAACTCCTATCCCAACATCTAGGCCCTCCCTCACCAGCCTCACCTCTGTGGTGGGCTTTTTAAAGAGGATTTTAACTGGTTGTGGGGAGGGAAGAGAAGGAAGGACAGGGGGGTTGGGGGCGTGAGGACCTTCTACCCCCTTGGTCCCCTCCCTCCCCCAGGCTACCACTCCTTCCCTCTCCCCCATGTCCCTTGTAAATAGAACCAGCCCAGCCCACCTCCTCTTCCCTTCCTTGGCCCCCTGGGTGTAAATAGATTGTTATAATTTTTTTCTTAAAGAAAACGTCGATTCACACCATCCAACCTGCCCTCCCCCTCAGCTGTACTCCCCTCTTGTCCTCTGCTCTCAAGGCTTCCTCCCTCTCCCCATCCTGGAGGGAGGGGAGTAGAGAGAGCCCCTGGTGTCTTAGTTTCCACAGTAAGGTTTGCCTGTGTACAGACCTCCGTTCAATAAATTATTGGCATGAAACCCTTTTCCTGTTTGGCTGCCTGTTTCCACAAAGGTGAGGGGGTTCAGGGTTTGGAATGAGCTGCACCCCAGGCAGGGGACATGGGCTGGAACCCCCTGCACCACTAGTGCTAATCCACCACAGACTCGGCATCTGCCCATGACCTGGCACAAACCATCTGCTTCAGCTGGGGAGGACTGAGCCTCCTGGGTAACCAATGAGAGACTGGGGTTCAGAGTGGTTGAAAGCCCAGAACTTAAGAGACAGGACTTCAACAAAGGGATATCTTATGTGTCCCAGTCCAGTTACTGTAGGGTCCAGTGGGATCCTGGATGATGAGTCTCTGAGGCCAAATGTCTGACTGCCCATAGACTCGGTGGAGTGGGTATGCACAGACATTCCCAGGGCTTAATTCTGCCTGAAACAGGGGACCACGTGCTTCACTCTTTACCTTCCCAAGGTTGCCACTTCCCAAAGAGCTTAGCTTGTCTTCCAGTATAGCAAGCTTGCCTGGAGCTCAAGATCATCTTTCCTTCGGCTCCCCAATTTTGGGATTGCAGGCTTGTACCACCTTGCCTGGCTTTTTTCCTTGACTTTTAAAATATGCTTGAGCCAGATGGTGGGGACCATGGGTAGAAGGAAATGGTATTTCCACGTGGTGCCAAGCAGTGAGTGGGTAGGAGGCTCCAGAAAGGGAGGGGACCTGCGAGGGAGCAATTCTGGGTCCTCCCGATGGATGCTACTGATTCACAGAGAGGAAGTCTGGAACACATCCTTCAGGGATTCCAAGATTCTGGGCTCTGCTGGAAGCTGACATCAGCCCCAGGGGCACCTTTTTACTCTACAGGACAGATCTCATCCTTGCTCCAACCAGTTACAAAGAGGGTGAGCATGGCTGCTTTGGGTTAAGGGATGACCTCCTGGTCTTCGCCTACTGGTTGACTATGTGGTCACTGAGGTTGTCTTGCCACTCTGACCCTAAAGTCCCTACTCAGCCCTGCCCATCCTCTCCTGGACCACTGCCAGCCTCCCACTCCCTGCTCTGATCCACGAGGCATGACACCCTTCCTGTGACATTGCCTTCAACTACCCAGCCCAATTTTCAAAGCTGGGGCTTCTTTCTAGACATCGCCCAGCCCAGCAGCACTGGCCTGAGGAGCCCTGCCCACTGGCCTCCCAAATGCTCCATGATGCTGTCTTCTCCAAGTAGAACAAATCCTGCCGTTCCCTACTGTGTGGGTTTCTGGTCTCAATCACAATACAGACGGGCCTAAGAACTGCATTCAAATCTCAGAGCACTTCTACCCAGCGTGAGGCAACTCTTTGTCCTGTTTCCTCAGCTGTACAGCAGGGGCGATATACAGGTCTACCTCAGGCCTGGTGGACATTGCTAAGAGTCCTGCCAGGCAGTCAGATGTTCCCTGCAGTTATCGCCGGATGGCCTATCTGCCGGAAATGCTTTTCCTCTCCCACTGGCAGATTCCTATTATCACTAGCGGAACTGGCACCACGAAGCCTCTCCCTCTTCACTGGCTCCGTGGGTTCCCTTTGTCAGACCCACTGTCCCTACACCTCCCCACAGCCCAGGAACCCAGCCTGATGGGCTTTGGCCTGTAGCACCACAGCTGAGGGGAGCCTTGGACACACAGGCTACACGCACCACTGGCAACAGAGGCAAGCTGTCTGCACTTCAATCTGTTCCTCCTGCTGGACCATTCAGAGCGCTATCTGGTTCACTGCTGGGGCTTCAACATCACCCAGGCTGAGCTGAGCAGTGGGGGCACCTACACATTTCTTTTCCTACTGCCAAAACTGAGATGAAGCAAGCCCGGAGAAACTAAGTGCCTTCCTGTACCTGGCCTCCAGAGCTAAGTCCCAGGTACCCAAAGTCCAGGCAAGGATGGGGGTGGGCTCTACAAGCAGATCTGAAGAGGTATCTGGCACAGGCCTGGCATATGGTTGGTGCTCAATAAAGGTTACCTGATATTGCTGAGCACTGGGTGACTCCCTGCACAGAGCCCTGGCAAACCCCGTTCTGCAACGCAGTAGCCCAGGCCGAGACAGATCACATCACTTCTCAGAGCTTCGGTTTCACCTTGGGCAGGGAAAGGCGACAGGAGAGACCCGATGGGGTTGCTCCTGTTCTGAGGAGTCAGCAGTTAGAAGAGGCTAGCAGGGTGGTCCTAACCTGTAGGTGCCAGGCTAGCTCGCCAGAGCGGTCCTCTTCTCCCCTGAGGCGCCCAGACCCGATCTCGTAACCAACCCTTTTACCGCCGCTCCTGCGGCCTGTCACACAAAGGCCGTGTCCAGCTGCAGCAGTCCACTGGCTTCGCTGGCCCCCAGTGCTGCCTGGCATAGCTGCAGCGTGTCCTCCAGGGCCAGCGGCTGCGATGTCTCGATGATGGCGATGGTCTCGCCAAGCTCTGTGCACATGATAGTCTGCTGAGGTTCGGGGGGTAGGGGCGGGGCCGGAGGGGGAGACTTGGGAGGCTGCAGCGTCAGAGTCCTGGCTCGGGCGTGGACCCGCTGATGCAGCCGAAGGCCGGCCATGGCGCGGAACCAGCGGCCGCAGGTGCCGCAGTAGTAGGGGCTCTTGTTGTAGAGACCGGTGATGGGGAGGCGAGGGGCGCGCGCGAAGGCCACGGGCCGCAGGTGCAGCCGGCGGTGCTGCTGCAGGTTGGAGCTCTGTGTGAAGCGCTTGCCGCAGTCCAGGCACTGGTACGGACGCACGCCCGTGTGGGTGAGCTGGTGGCGGCTGAGGTTGGCCAGGGAGGCGAAGGTCTTGCCGCAGGAGTGGCACTGGAAGGGCCGCTCGCCCGTGTGCGTCCGCAGGTGGTTGCGCACGTGGACCAGCTTCTTGAAGCCCTTGCCGCAAACCCCGCATCTGTGTCGCCGTTCAGGGGGGCCGTGCACCGCGCGCCGGTGCCTGGAGAGCCGGGAGGCTGAGGCAAAGGACTTGGGGCACTGAGGACAGGGTAGCTGGGCGGGTGGGGGTGGAGGCGGGGGCGTGGGCTCTGCCGGAGCTGGGGGGACAGCTGCGACCCTGGTGGGGGTTCCGCTTTTCCCAGCGTGAGTCCGCCGGTGGTAGAGGAACTTGGTCATGTTGCTGAAGGTCTTGCCGCAGCGACAGCGGTGCAACGGGTTGGCGGTGTGGGCCCGCCGGTGGGCCACCAGCGTGAGCTCGGTGCCGAAGCCGCGGCCGCAGTCCACACAGAGGTAGCGGGCTTCCCCGCGGTGCAGCCGCTGGTGCTGCTCCAGAGAGGCTGCCTTCTTGAAGACCTTGGAGCAGGTGGTACACTCATGGGTGCCCCCGACGTGGGCCCGGCCGTGAGCCGTGAGCCGGTTCGCAGAGCTGAAGCTGCGCTGACACTGGCTGCAGTGGAAGGGGTGGGTGGCCGACGCCGAGCCGCGGGCCGCCCGTCGGTGTCGGCGACGTGCCCCTGGGGAGGCGCAGTGCTGGGAGCAATCCCCACAGCTCTGAGCAGGATCGGCCGCGGACTTGCCCCTCGTGTTGTCCACAGCCATCTCTGAGGCTGCTTCCTCCTCATCTGTCTCTTCCTCTTCCTCCTCCTCCTCTTCCTCCTCCTCCTCCTCCTCTTCTAACCCATTGCGCTCTTCTTTCTCCAGGGAGTCAAAGTGGGTGCCCTGATGCTCCAAGAACTCCTCTGGGGTGGCGCAGAGGATGGAACACTCGGGACACTCGTAGGGCTCCATCTTGACTTCCGGTGGCGGGGGTGGCGGGGGCGGGGGCGGCAGAGGAGTTGGCACCTGCGGCTCATCGGCTGTAATGGAAAGGTGCTGAGTCTTGCGGTGAGCGACCCAGAGCTCGGGCGAGGGGAAGAGCTCTTGGCAGTCCCCACACTGGTACTGGATCTGGCTTGTAGCCTCCTGCAGGTGGGCGTCCTGGTGAGCCAGGAGCTCGCTGGGGGAGAGGATGAGCTGGCTGCATTCACCGCACTGGAAAGGTCCCTCCCCGCTGCCAGGCGCCAGCTCGGGCTCCAGGCCCGTGTCCTGGGTGGTCAGCGGCGCCTCCTCCTCTGACACGGTGAGCAGGTGCTGCTCCTGGTGGGCGAGGACTTCCTCCAGGGTGTTGTAGAGGCTGCCGCACTCCGAGCACATGAACTGGTGGTGCTGGAAGAAGAGGGACGAGGCCAGGGCCTCCCCGGGGGCCATCTCAGTCACTGCTGCTGCCATCTCTGCTGCCATCTCCACTGCTGCCACCGTCTGGGCTGGCATCTCAACTGCCTCTGCCACCATCTCTGCCATGATGGGTTAGGCAGTGCCTGGAGAAAGAGGGGCAGGAGCCAGTGGTGGACCAGGAACCTCAGGGGGGTGGGGTGTCTCAGGGGCTCCCTTGCTCATCCCATTACTCACGGGTCTGTCAACCCGGGCTTAGTTCAGTGTTTAGACCTCAGTCTTCCATGACGCTGTCTGTGAGTCTATCGGCCACTATGGTCCGGCATCTGCAAGAAAGAGTGGGCACTCTGCAGCCTGGCCTCTGGTCCTGCCCTCTCTCAGAGGCGCAGTGACCCCCTTCCTGGGAACACACACTCTCTCTCTGGGCCCTCAGCCTCTGCCACGTGGTTTCCTCTTTGTGGGACACCTTTCCTCCTCCAGCCTCTGGAGTGTTCACACAGCAAAGTAAGAGAAGGGCGAAGACTTCCCTCAGCCTGAGTCTGACTCTCCTTTACTTCCTCTCTTGAGACAGTTTTCTCACCTGCAAAATGGAACTGAAGGCTGGACTGACCACAAAGTCTAAGGAACTTTGTTAACAAAAGTCAATTCTTGGGTTTGTAGGCAACCCTCGAACTGGCTCAAACTCACTACTGTAAGAGACGATGGCTTTGAAGCGACCCTTCTGGCTCAGTCTCCCTGGTACGGTACTGGGATTCCAGGTATGCGCCAGTACACTTAGCCCCTGGGATATAAACTCTCAAATCTGCCGCTCCATGTCCTACCTCCTCCAACCCCTTCACGCAAGAGGAGCCACAGTGCATTCCATGGACCCTCCCTGAGCCTAGGAACTAGCCTTCTGATCCAGTCGCCACCTGTTTTCTTCTTTGGTTTTTTTTTCCCAGACAGGGTTTCCCTGTTGTAACCCTGGCTGTCCCGGAACTCACTCTGTAGACCAGGTTGGCCTTGAACTCACAAAGATCCGCCTGCCTCTGCTGGGATCAAAGGCGTGCGTGCACCTCGCGCCACCACCGCCCAGCTAATCTCCACCTTTTAAGAACATTTCATTTTTACTTCATTACACCTTTTTATGGGGGGGGGGGCACATGTATAGAGGTAGGACGGCAACTTTCAGGAGTTGGTTTTCCTCCCGCCATGTGGGTTCTGGGATCAAACTCAGGTCACCAGGCTTAGTGTCAATTGCCTTTACTCTGTAAGCCTCCTAAAAGGTCCCCCCAGCATGCACTGCTTACGGCAGGCACTGTGTGCCCGTATGCGTGAGTACACGTCATGACACGCACACGGAGGTCAGGGAACAACTGTGTGCAGTTCATTCTCTCCTCCCACATTTATACGGGTTCTAAGGCTGGACCTGGGGTTGCATGACATGCACCTCTACTTGCTGGGGCATCTTGCTAACTTCTGGTTTCGCTTTTTATTTGTTTTTGAGACAGGGGCTTATGTGCCCGGGCTGGCCTTGACCTCAGTATGTATACAGGAAACTCTGTTCCCAGGCTTGCTTCCTCTGCCTCCCAGGTCCCAATGCCCACCACCTTCTTGCCCCTTCCATTTTGTCCCTGCCAGGAACAGGCAGACTTTTAGCTCGCTCTCGTGCTGCTCCGAGAGGGCAGGGGTTTTTAGCTTCATCACTGAGATGTTTCCAGTGCCAAGAAAGATGTCCAGCACACAGTAGGTACACCAAAGTATTCAGCGACTGAATGAGGCTCCCTGTTGGAAGTGAGGTCCTGGGGCCTTAACCATCCCTGTGCACAGCACACTTCCACCAGCCCGACTCCCCCACTGTACGCATTCTCCACAACACACAGCCCAGCACAAGCTCTGGCTTCAGTTGACACCCAACAAATGCTTCGTGAATGAATGATTTGCTAAGTGCTCAAAAGCTAAACTTTCCTTACCTGCCAATTCTAAATCCTCCCTTAGTAGGCTTTGTTTGTTTTGTTTTGAGACGCCTTACTGTGCAGCCCTGTAGAGTGGGCCTCAAACTCACAGAACTACCCACGTCCTCTCTCCCCCGTGCTGAGATTGAAGGCATGTGCCATCACACCTGGCCACTCCATACAGAATTTTGCTAGAAACAGTCAAATGAGGAACGGGGTAGGCAAGGGGAGGTGGAGGCCTTGATTATATTCCCCCGGTGGCAAGACAGAACTTCCGGGGGTGGGTGTTTGGATCAGAGCACGCTCCTTGGCTTGTACCAGGTAAAGGAGCAGAAGGACGAACTTTACAAAGTACAGAAGAACTCACACTCATCATAAACACCCGGTGCTCGGGACCCAATCCACACCATGTGCTCCCTGAACATCTGACAAACAAAATCCTTGCAAAAACTCACTGAACATCGCGGACACGGCCCTAGGAGAAGTAGCTCCAGGTTACCTGACATTTCCTTGCCTGCATTCCTCCCCCTCGCCCCCCGATCCTACACTTAGGGGTGGGGTGGTTAGGTGGAATCTAGCCTAGACCTCCGTCTACGGAAAGTACATCTGAGCACCTCCGCTAGGGGCCTGAAAGTTCAACTTTCCCGCTCCGCCGCCTTCTTCTCCTACCGGAGGCGTCGGCTCGGCAGCTGAGGCCCCCTGGAGGGGTGGGGTGTGCGGGCCGGCAGGAGCGGGGTCCTGCTCGCACCGGGGGCTCGGCCGCCGCCTCCGGGACACGCAGGACGGAGCCGGGCCAGCCCGAGCGCTGCTCCCGCCCCGGCCGCAGGCCCCGAGGCGCCCCGACCCTCGGCCGGCCCTCCTTCCCGCCCAGGCTCCCCCAGGCCCGGCGCTCTCCTCCCCGCCCGCCCCGCGGCGCCCTCACCCCGCTCCCGTACCTCCAAGCAGACCCCGCCGCTCTTGACACAGACCCTCGGCACCAGGCGTGTGGGACCCCTCACTATCCACGCCTCCCATTGGGCGGCGCCCTCGCGCGGGACAGCCAATCAGAGCCCGCAGCGCAGGGCACGCGCCCTCGCGCATGCGTGGCGGGGCTCAGGCGGGGCTCCGCGAGTTTCTCCACGCACACAGCTGAGCCCTGTGGGCGGTGTCCGGGGGGCGTGGGGGGGCGGGAGCGGCGCATGCGCAGTTCTCCCCGGCCGCCCCTCCTTTCCGGCTGAGTTTGAAAGTTGAGCGCAGAGGGCGGCGTTGCATCCTCGCAGCGACCTCGACGGCTGGCGTCTCATTGCGGGGAGAGACCGAGGGGCTTCTCCTCCGCGGCCTCAGTTTTGCTCGCATGTCAAGTGGGCTTGAGTGACATCCGCCTCAAAGGCCGCTGAAGGCTTGGGATGTTGTCACGCAGGTACACACGTTCTGCCCAAGGCCTGGTACACCGTGGGGACTCGCTAGAGCCCACCGACCATCCATGTCTTCCCTTCCTCGCCTTCTTGGTCGGATTCAGCGCTAGTCACACTGCAGAGCCCATGGCGTGGACGAGGTTTCCACTTGCCATGCGTTTCACAGGTGGGAAAGCTAAGGCCCAGAACAAGGAAACAAACACAGCCAATACTGAGCAGCGCTGCCCGCCCAGGCCTCCCCGCCTCTCGGGGAGACGATCCGGGGGTGGAAACCACCGGTCCGAGGAGAGACCTGTCTGAGGCACGTGCCGGCCCTGACCTCGAGTCACCTCAGTGGGGAGGAGGCGCGGCCGTCACGTTCAAGGCCCCGTGCGGAGGACGCAAAGACACCTTAAACCCGACGTTTCTGACGGGCTTACCGTCGTCGGTGCGGGTTAGGGGAGCGTCTGTGTGGCTCCGGGACTCGGGAGGGCGGAGAGGGGCGCCTGTCACCCTGGGTGTCCGACGGGAGGTCGCGATGGACGTGGCGGGGTCTGTTGCGATTTGGGACGAGTCTGGTGCGTGCGATCGGAGGATTTATAAGTGGGGGCTGGGGATCTGCAATGAGGGAGGGTCTCAGGATAGGATCTGAGGCCGCGGAGTGGAGAGGGATGGAGGTTCCTGGCTGCCACTAAGCATCGGGGATACTTTAATTCGAGTCCGGATCAGGAGCCCCGCCCGCAGCTGGTGGCATCGGTCACGTGGGCGTCTAGGTCGTGATCGGGAGGGGGATGCAGTCTGCGGGGTGAATAATTCCCCCAGGTCACGTCCAAGGGACACGCGCCGAGCCTTAAAACTCAGAGCCAGACGCGGCCAAGCTCGGCCCCTGCCTGCGCAAGCGCTGCACGGCGAGCCCCCTGGACGCTTCGGTTGGGGGCGGATCTGGCGGCCTGGAAGGGGTGGAGCTTGCCGGGCTCGTTCTGCGCCTGCGCCGTAGGGGCGTGGTGGTCGCACCTGCGCCGAGTTGGGCGAAGGAGGAGGAGAAGGAGGAGGAGCGAGGTGACGCAGGCGTAATAATAGAGAAGGTGCCAGAAAGATCCAAAACAAGTGGCTGCGGCCGTCGCCGGGGAGTCGTCCGGACGCCGGAATCTGGTGAGGATCCAGAGAGGCCTAAGGGCGGCTGGCCGCGGGTGGATCGAACCGCTTGGGTGCTGGGGAAGACGGCAGGACCGGCAGCCCGTCCAGGGGTGGGGGACCCGGGTGCAGCGCTACCACCTGTGTGGAGCTCAGGGCTGCGTGGTCGGTCCAGCTTGTAAGGGGCCGAGGGTCCCTGTGGACGGGGCCACTGGGGTGGGGCGTCAGGGCTAGCTGGAAAGTCCTCGGGAACAGAAGCGAGGGCCACGTCTGGGCATTAGCCACCCAGAGCCCCAGGGCAGCGGACAGGGTGCCCTGCAGAGGGTCGCGAGGCTCCTTGGAGCTCATCTCCTAGGTCGGTCGGTGGCAGGTTCGGAACGTACCACCTGGAGAGGAGGGGGGCCGTCCGGGCACGGCCCGCCGCCGAGCCGGTGGGGTCGGGCGGGGTCTGGCGTCTCGACCTGTCACTAAGGGACCTGGGACGATACCATTTCCTCTCCGCGGGAGGGGGAGGCTGAGACCGTTGACGGTGTTGGGGCGACCCTTCCCGGAGACAGCTCGCGGGGGGCCACGCGCTGGCCTGTGTGGGCCATGGGCCTCTGCGTCGCTGACCACGACCTCCTCCTCCTCCTCGCCGTGTGGGTTCTAGGCCCTGGTTCTGAGCTTGTTCCGCACCCCTCCCCTGGGAATGGCGTTGTCCGGGTCGACCCCGGCCCCGAGCTGGGAGGAGGATGAGTGTTTGGATTACTACGGCATGCTGTCGCTTCACCGTATGTTCGAGGTGGTGGGCGGGCAGCTGACCGAGTGCGAACTGGAGCTCCTGGCCTTCCTGCTGGATGAGGCCCCCGGCGCCCCCGGCGGCCTGGCCCGAGCCCGCAGCGGCCTGGAGCTGCTTCTGGAGCTGGAACGCCGCGGGCAGTGCGACGAGAGCAACCTGCGGCTGCTGAGCCAACTCCTGCGCGTGCTGGCCCGCCACGACCTGCTGCCGCATCTGGCTCGCAAGCGGCGCCGGCCAGGTGAGCTTTGAATGGGAGCTTGCTGGACCGTGGTGCCCCGTACGGGTTCCAGCTTTTCCACAGTGAGAAACCCAAAAGGGACGGGGCATCGCTTAGGTAGGGGTGAGCTTGTGGAATCTGGCAATAATCAGTATCGATTGCGGCCATCGTTTGTGGAACTTTTTATGCCAGGCAGAGGCAAACCTTTTCTATGAACTGTCACCTTCTAGCCACCCAGAAATTCCATTAAAGAAGTCCTGTCACTGTTCCCCCCACCCACCCCCCACCGCACAGGGAAAACAACAGCTTCCTTGCTTAACTTAAGACTGTGAGAACTTCGTCCTTCATGTTGGCCACAGAGAAAATAAGGCCGGGATTGAACATTGCCGTGAAGCTTGCTTTAGTGGGGGAGTCAATTAATAATAAATAAGGAACTTAGCTTTAGATAGGTAGACAAAATGAGGGGAGGTGGCCCTCAATTGGCTAACAGTGAGTACTTTTCTAAGAAGAGGACGTTTGAAGTGGGGGGAGGGGCGTGAAACTATGTCATGCTTGTAACATAGCATTGCAAGGAAGGGGATCAGGATTCCAACCTGCCCGGCCTGTCTCCAGGGTTGGGGCCCAGGATCCTCGGGCAGGAAGGGAGGAGCTGGGAGGGGTCAGGATACCAGGAAGCCTGTGTATAGGTAGGCAGGCTGTTGGGTTCTTTCTTGAGAGACACTGTGAGGAGACTGGGGAAGAGAGGGATTATGAGCTTTCCTGACCCACATGTCTGTGGGATTTGTATAAGCAAGAGGGCACCTCTTAGGGATAGGCCATTTGATTTTGGAAATACATGTCGGAGTGTCAGGCTCTGGAAGAGAAGCAGGAAGGCCTGCTTGTATCTTGGAGCCCCAGAGTGAGCTAGGAGCAGATGGGCAAGGGCTGCAGGGAGGGGCAGCCCCATCGGTACTCTGTCCTGGAGGCCTTTGGCAACCTCTGGGCAGGAGGTGCTTAAGGAGTTAGGTGTTTGGGTGTGCCTGAGAGACTGAGGTCAGGCAGCCTGTGCTCCCGGCGGTCTTCCTTGGAGGCTGGGCCCCGGAGGTAAGCAAGCTGCAAGTGCTTCTTCGTTTCTCTTACGCAGTGTCCCCCGAGCGCTACAGCTGTGGTGGTTCCTGCTCCTCTTCCAAGAAGACAGAGGGCAGTTGCCGGCGTCGGCGACAGTCAAGTAGTTCTTCAGATTCTCAGCGGAGTCAGTGGGACCCAGGTGAGCCCCTGGGTGGGATAACAGTATCCCTGCTTCTTCCAACTCTGCTGAACCTCCTGTATCCTGACCCATCAAGGAAATGGCCTCAAGGGTTATTCTGCCTGGTTTTCAGCCTGTCTGTGTTATTATTGCTGAAGCAGCAGAGTTGTGTCACGGGGACTCAGGCTTTACTCAGACGGCACCGTGTTGTGGCATGTGACCTGGGAGTCCTGGCTGGACACATTTCTAAGATTTATTTCAACAGCATCCCAATCAGTGTATAAAAACACCCCCACCCCGATTTTTAATTAAGTTATACCTTTCATGGTCCACTTTCAGATCGCTTAAGATCTGTGAGGTTTCAGAGTCCGTTCCATTGTCTGTTGTGTACGCAGTTTAAAAAAAAAAGACCTAATTATTGTTTTTGACATGGAGTCTCATTCTGTAGCCTAGGCTGGCCCAGAACTCACTCTGTACCCCAGGCTCACCTCCCCAGTATTGAAATTAGAGGTGTGAGCTGCCGTGCCCAGCTGGAATGCAGGTTTTATACCTCCATAAATAGAGTAGAAACTCATTCCCTACCGTACTTACATGTGTGTATGTGTGTGTAGGTCCACGTTCACAGGTACTGATGTATGTGGAGAAGCTACGGGTTAACACCAGGTGTCTTCCTAATTCATTCTCTACTTTACCTGAGGCTTACTAATCAGGTTAGTCCGGCTAGCCAGCTTGCCCTGGGAATCCCCATTCTCTGCCCGCTGAGCACTGAGATTGCAGGTGGGCGGCCATGCCTGTCTCACAGGCGTATGTGGCCTGGCCAGCAGGTACATCATCCGCTGAGCTGTCTCCCTGGCTCCTGCTGTGGTTAGCAGTGTACACGAGAATGGTTTTAAGCACGCTCTGCATTTAATTGTTCCTCCAGAGGGTCTAGCATCGTTTTGTGAAGCCTGCCGGAACCACTTACCACGCTAATGTTTGTAAATAGTGACTCATCATTTGTTTATTTCCGTGGTTCTCAACCTGTGGGTCATGACCTCTTAGGGGATGGGTCAAATGACCTTTTCACAGGGGTCGCCAAAGACCATCCGCGTATCAGATATTTATGTTATGACTCATAACAGTAGCATAATTGTAGTTATGAAGTAGCAACGAAACATTTTATGTTGGGGGGTGGTTTCCACAACATGAGGAGCTGTGTTAAAGGGTCGCAGCATCACAGAGGTTGAGAACCAGTAGCTTATTTGCTTGTTTGTTTGGCAGATTTTTTTATATTTTATTTATTTTTTGTTTTTTTCAAGACAGGGTTTCTCTGTTGTAACTCTGACTGTCCCAGACCTTACTCGGTAGACCAGGCTGGCCTCGAACTCACAGAGATGTGCCTGCCTCTGCCTCCCGAGTGCTGGTATCAAAGGTGTGTGTGCCACCACCACCCAGCAGCACTTTTTTATTTTCTTAATAAATATAAATTAGAAACAGGTTCTCAGTTGCTCAGACCCTCCTGCTTCAGCCCACCTAGAAGGTAGGATTACTTGCTTATGCCATGGGGCTCGAACAATGGGGAATTTAAAAAATGTGGTTTTGGTTGTTGTTGTTTTTAATTATTATTTTTCCGTCTTTGTGGTACTAGAGATCAGACTCTGGGCTTTGTGCACGCTAGGCAAAGGGCTTCTATCACCAAGCTTCCACCCCAGACCTCCGGGTGGGGGTGGTCTTCCTAGGCAGGAGCTCCACAGCTCAGCTGCTCTCCACCGTTTTCTCTTTCCAGTTTAACAACAGAGTATCACTAAGTAGCCCTGGCTGGCCTGAAACTCACATGAGATCCACCTGCCTCTGCCTCCTGAGTGGGTACCACCACGTGCACCCCTCCCCCCACATCTGGTGAATGGAATTCTTTCTCCCTGCACACCCGCCCTTTCTTATTTCTGACGTCACTGCATGGTTACATGCTGTTTACTCTGTCTAGCCAATTAGTCATTCCCACCACGGTTCAGATGGCTCAGGCTCAGCCCTTCCGACATTCATGACATTTTTCCACGGCATCTGGGGCTCACCTGCACCTTTTACCCTCTGAATCTTCAGGTTGGTCCAGGAACCTGGTTTCTCTGAGAGGCCTCAATATCTGGAGCCTTAAGCCCCGATGTCAGGTGTGTGTACCACTTCTCAGCTGTACAGGGAAGCTGATGCCCGCTAGTTAGAGAAAGTTTCTGTGAGCTGGGTTTGGCGGCTCCTGCCTATAATTCCAGCACTTGGGAGGTTGGGCTTTTAAAATGACTTTCAATTAAGTGTGTGTGTTTGGGTTTGTGTACATGAGTGCTGGTTCCCAAGGGAAGCCAGAGGAAAGGGTGAGGACTCCCTGGAGCCGGAGTTCCTCGTGAGCCTCCTCAGGCAGGTGTGCTGCCTGAACTGAAATTGGGTCTTTCGCAAAAGTAGTGTGTGTGTGGTCACTACTGGGACATCTCGGGCCCCTGGCTCCTTTCTGTTAGAGTGAACATCTTGGCCGTTGGTACTGAGATGGATTGATTTACTCTGTTTTACAACAGTAATGAGGTAACACCAGATGGTGTATGTGGAGGTCCGTTTATTTGTAATGTGTTCTTTCAGCTCCCAACAGAAGTAATATGTAAGGATGGTCAAGCTGAACCTTTCTTAATGCAAAGTGTTGCAAACTGTACACATTTATTTTGTTACATCTTTTCTTCATTCCTTCCTTTTGTAAAATTTTCCGACTCTGCTTTCCCTTAAAATCTTCCTGCATGTGTGTGTGTGTGTGTATGTGTATGTGTGTATAGGGGGGGAGAGGAGGAGGAAGAGATTGAACTGTGTTAGATAATCAGTGTACCGCTGAGCTATGT
The DNA here is from genome assembly GCA_026225945.1 of Cricetomys ansorgei. Classification (NCBI taxonomy): domain Eukaryota; kingdom Metazoa; phylum Chordata; class Mammalia; order Rodentia; family Nesomyidae; genus Cricetomys; species Cricetomys ansorgei. The sequence goes on from JAMJFZ010002946.1 coordinate 887,690, forward strand.
CCTCAACCTCTCTTTTTTTCCTGGAGTTGGGGGTAAGGAATTAAGACAGGATCTCTTAGCACCAAGCTGGCCTTGAACTCCTATTCTTCCTGCCTGTACCATGAGTGCTGAGATTACAGGGGTGGCCACCATACTCTTTTTCCTGAGAAAGCCATGGCAGATGTCACATCTGTCTTCCGCTGTGAGCATGCCAGCACGTCTCCAAGGTTAGACCTGCAAGGGTCTGTCTACTATGTGGTGAATTAGAACCCCTCTTCTAGACAGGACCATTTCTAGACGGCTCCCCCAAAGGCTCACCGCACTGAGAGGCCGCCTGCTTTCCCAAGCACCCACCTTGGCGTTCTTTCCTCCTGGTCCTGAGCTGGCTCTCCTGTCTTCCAGGCTCCCCTCCAACCAAGCGGCAGCGCCGGAGTCGGGGCCGCCCTAGCAGTGGTGCCAGGCGGCGGCGGAGAGGGGGCCCAGCAGCCTCGAGGCTGCAGCAGCAGGAGCTGAGCAGGCCCCCATCAGAAGGCAAAGTGACCTGTGGTAAGTACCAGAAGTGCCATGGTGGGCAGCAGAGGTGCAGGGGGAGCCGCACTGCAGCTGTCGGGGGTGTGACACCTGGGTAGGTAGACTCAGCCGTCCGTGGGACACAGTGGCAGTCTCCTCTTCTCCGGTGCTGCTTGATGAAGGATCAGATCATGTGCCGTGTCTTCCAGGACTCCTTCCCTCGTATCCCTTCCCGGTTCTCGCACGCTGCATCAGTGTGCACAGTTGCAGAGGGAACCAGCCTTTTCTGCAGATGGGCAAACGAACAAGACAGCTCGTTCTTTATGGCAAATGAACACAGTAGTTCATCCTGTTATGGGACCCAGACATGGCACACTTACACGCTTTAAGAAATGACACGCACAATCGCGGCTTTAGAAATAAAAACGCAGAAGAGTTTTTAATAAGAAAATTCAACAGTGTACGTTTTAAGGGAGGAAGGGGTAGGAGGAAAAACGAAGCACACAGCTAGGATGGAGCCGCGCAGTCCTCAGCAGGGCCTTCCTGGTGTGCAGGTGCGATCCAGGACGGGACCCATCCCTCCTGGCGGCCTGCAAACCTGCAAATCCTGAGGTGATTACAAAGAGCATTTGAAAAGAGCACCTGAGACTATGAGCCGCCAGTGGCTGAACTCAGCTCTTCTGGTGCGGATTCATTTTTTGGTGTGCTAATTTTTAAGCTATCTCTTCCTGGAGCATTAACACCTGTCCCGGGGCAGTATGCCAGGGCTTAAGGAAAAAAGGGCCTGCAAGGTTTCCACATGAAGTGGCTACATTCTTTTCCCAGTCAGCAACCACCAGCTTGGGTAGGCCATGTAGACATTCTCATTAAAGATGAAAATTCTGCGAGGAACGGGAGCAATACAGCTGATGGACGAGTATTTCCCCAGCTAAAGAGCCCGGATCTCTGTCAGGCAGACTCTGTTTAGCTTCAGGGATACTCATAGGCCTCAGCGCATAGCACGCACATACACACACATACCATACACACCACGAGCACTACTCAGTCAGCCTTTGCTGCTGCAGTGTGTAGGGTGTGGTAGGAGCAGAGCAGCAGACGCCAGGTCAGGCTGCCCAGTTACATCTTAGCCTTGGCTTTTTGGGTTTTGGGGTTTTGGTGTTGTTTTGGTTTGGTTTAAGACAGGCTATCACTGTATATCCCTGGCTGTTCTGGAACACACTGTTTAGACCAGGCTGGCCTCAAACTCACAGAGATCTGTCTGGCTCTGCCTCTAAATGCCTTAGCATTTAGAGAAGCTGCCTTACCGTGGGCGGTGACTGGAGGGGCGTGTTCCCACACCTGTACAGTACAGATGTTCCGACACCTGTACAGTTGATAATGGTCCTGCCTGGAGCTGCTGTCAGGAGACTGTCAGCCACATAATCCACTTGGAACAGTGCCTGGCCTGGGCACGTGCCGTGTGGGGTTTGCTGTCTAGGGCTCGGAGCAGGGAGGCCCTGTCCCACAGAGCTGACCTTGCAGTTGAGAGGCAACCCAACGGAGTGGAAATCATGAGCAATGATGGATGCTCTGAGGAGCCAGCCAGGCCCTAGCGGAAGGCTGACCCACTGCAGCGTGGTTGGAAGTTTGCATTTTTGTCCATGCTTCTAGGTTGTTCGTTTGCTTGTTTCTGTCTTTCCTTTGTGTGGAGATGGGCTTTTGTTATGTGACCCAGGTTTGTCTGGCACTCGATATATATAGTGCCAAAGCTAGTCTTGACCTTGGAACCCTTTTGCCTCAGCCTCGCTAAGGCTAGGAGTGTGGCCTGCCACCGCCATCCGAGGCTCTTGTCATCAGCCTTTGCCGTTGAGACATTCTACTGTGTTCTGGGGTGAGGGGTCTGGGGGAGGATAGCCACCTCTGTTTGGTTCTCCCTTCCCTAAGCTGGATGGACGGGGGTGGGGGGTGGCCGCACGAAAGGCCTCCCAGACTCCAGACTCCAGAGGGGAAGCAGGCGGGCTGGTGTGGCACAGAGGCAGCGGGTGCAGGGGAACCTTCTAGTCCCTGGGGGGGGGTTCTGCTTTCAGTATAAGCTTGAGGGAGCTGGGGAAGGAGCCCCTTGACCTCTACGCAGAGCGTCAGTGGGGTCAAGTGTTGGAAGCAGGGCCTTTGCGGATGAGACTGAGATACGGCAGTGGGACCTTGGAGGTCTAGACTTCATTCTGGGGCTGGGGGAGCCCCGGAACAGTTCACTTGCCATTTCTGTCATGTGCTTTTTCTTGTTGAGTATATCTTCTTCATCAGGCACTGGCGAGGCACTAAGGACATGGAATTAGACAGCTAGGAAGTCCCTGGCCTCTGGGAGTGGAGTTTACCTGATGGTGTGTTAAACTCAGATACACCAAGGTGTCATGTGATCTTAGCTGGTACAAAGCTGGGGCTGGGCCAGTGGGGGCTCCACTGGGCCTGCAGGGGCACCCTTGCAGAGGTCCTGAGGCCAAGGGATGCCATCAGGGAGCTGTAGGAGTCCTCAGTGCGACACCAAGAAGGGTTCCTAGAAGCTGGAGGTTAGGAGACAGGAGCTGACATGATTAGGCCAGGCATGGGGTAGAAGTAAAGCTGGAGGGCAGGGCCTTGCCTGGGCGCACTTCCTCTTCCCATGACCACACACCTGCCTCTGCTGTCGCCTGTTGTGGCCTTCTAGGCAGTGGGTGTCGCCCCCACTTGAGAGATGCAGTCGCAGATGCCTGTGCTGGGTGCTGCTGGGAGTCCTCACGCTGTGCTGTGGAGGGGGTGGCTGCCCAGTGCCGGGAATCCAGCAGTCACTGCCCTGAGGGCCTGGGCATACCGGAGCAGGACCAGCCAGGCTTCCAGTCTCTCCCCTGAGGCCAGGAGCTTGTTAGTCAGGGTGTGGCTGGGACTCAAGGACCAAGAACTGCTGGTCTGACTGCTGAGTCACCAGGCAGGGTGGGGCTGCCTTAGGTTCTCTGTACTTGGGCCCCAGTTTTCCCTCCTGAAAAATGGGGATGACTTAACTTCTAACGAGGCAGTGAACCTTTCCTGGCCTGACCCATCCTTAAGGGCCGGGCCATTGTCACCCCGACATGCCTGTCAGCTGCCCCCAGTGAACTAAACTGCTACATGCTTGAGCCTGTGAGAACTGTAGCTGGGGGCTATGGCTCTGGACGGGCCCCAAGTCCACAGGGCCTTCAGTGGGCAGGCTGGCGCGTTACTTGTCTGACCTCCAGTTCTCAAGACAGCTGCTGAAGCAGGGCCGATGTCCACCATTGTGCAAATGTGGATGCAGGCGAGGGAAGGAGTCAGTAGCAACAGAGCTGGGCAGGAATGCAGGCTCCTTCCCTTGCTGCACAGAGCGCCCGCTGGAGCCTCTTTTCTCAGAGAGCTGCCTTTCTGGTGGGAAGAGAGGCCAAGTCAGAGGCTTTGGGCGGGGCAGGCCAGAAGCCCGAGTGTGATGCGCCTGAGGTGGTCACAGGTGGCACAGAAGCCATGGGATTTGATGGAGAGACGGAGACGCTGCTACGAGGGCAGGACCAGCAAGACATGGCCTGGCCATGGGGCTTGGGCTAGGCAGGAACTTGCTGTGTAGACTAGACTGGTCTTGAACTTCTGGTGATCCTCCTGCCTCTGCCTTGCGAGTGTTGGGATTATAGGCATGGGCCATGTGGTCCGTCTCTACTTCATTTTTTGTGGGGGTGGCTTTTTTGAGTCAGTGTCTCATGTGGCCCATATGCCTTAGAACTTGCTATGTAGCCAAGGTTGGGCTTGAACTCTTGACCTTCCTGCCTCTGTCTCCCAAGTATGTTGTGTCACCATGCTCGGCTTCCAGCTGCTTTGAGAAACGTACAACAGCATGTGTGTGTGTTGCTGCGGTGACCTAGTGGTTCCCAGGCCTTCATCAGTGGTCCTCTGTGGCTGAGTTGTCTCACGCGCAGTCATCCCGTTGTCTTATCTCATGGACGCGTCCAGTGTCCCCTTCTATTTTGTTTTTAAGCTTTGTACTTTCAAAATTATTTTTAATTGCTAATTTGTAGGCAGGATAACACACTGTGTAGACCAGGCTAGACGTGGACTCGGCAGTCATGTTGGGATTACAGGCGTGTCCAGCGCTCCCTGCTGCTGTTTGGGTTTTCCACTCTTCTGGGTCGTAGTGTTTTCTCCCTTTAGGAGGCAGTGGTTTCCTACCTTTCTCTGAAGTTTGGTGGCAGCCTCTCCCGTCTAGTTCAGTAGGGTGTGAAGGAGCTGGCATTTCACAGGATAACGCTGGAAAAGACTGCAGTCAGGCTGGCACAGAGCCAGCAGCTGGAGCAGGAGCCACCATCGACTACCGGACAGCAGTTGCTGGCTCTCATTGTGGTGTGTATTTCCACGGAGGCCACTTAGGCCGGAACCCCCTCCAGCTCCCCCCTCCAGCGCTGTGGGTCTAGCCCACCTACCCAGGAGCTCCAAGGGAGGTTCACCTCAGGGCTCACAGACACTCCGGCGGGAACCCGCTCCCTGCATCTCTCTGGTACCCGCCCGAGAAGCCCTTCCTACTTCTACATCTTTTTCTGCTCCCACAGTGAGTTCATGAACAGGGGGTACTCGGGTCCGTGTGTGTAGGGAGCGGGCACAGCTCCCCTTTCTAGGAAGGCAGGGCCCCTGGGGTGGCTGCGCATCCGCACCGCTGCCTAGGTAGAGGTGCTGTAGCCAGGCCTGCCATTTCTGTGCTTGTGCTTTGTCCTTGTTCCGCTACCTCAGCACTCCCCACCCCCACCCCGCCACCCTGCTGCCAGTGGCTTGCCACCACCCCATACTGTCCCCTCAGCTGGCAACGGCCTGAGCTCTGCAGTGCTCTGCTCTTCCAGAACCCCCACCCTTCCCGTTCCCCTGGTCTTCCCGGCTGATCCAGTGTGTCTTCTTCATGTTTCACTTCAGGTGCCATTTCCTAGAAAGAACTCTGGTCTTTCCAAATCACAAGTCCCTGCCTATATATCATCTTCCCTCCTGACCTCAGAACGCCTTCTAATTACGTGTTTATATGCGCTTGTGTGAGAGGCGGTGGACAGGCTTGGGCAGTTCAGAGCGTGGGCTCTGGATAGAGCTGGCCACCTCAGGTAGAGTTCTGGAGTGGTCTAGTTAGGTGACTCAGTTTCCCCCTCCACAAAAAAGGAGGCACAGCATCTATGGCCTTGTAAAGTCTGATGAACAACAAGGCCCAGGGGATGTGTCACCTGTTTCTGTGGCTCAAGGTGTGGGGTGCAGGAGCTTCAGGGCCAGGGCAGAGCTCGAGAGCCTCCTGGCCTTCCCTTTCCTGTGGGGTGGTGTGTTCCCAGGTCAGAGACGACTGTGGGCTGGTGGAGCCTTTCCTTGTCTGCAGTGTCGACAATGAAAAGGCCCCTAAGGGACAGGAAGAGCCCCGAGGTGGAGGGAGCTGACGGTGGGCAGGGTCCCCGTCCACCTGTGGCTGCCCTTCTTCGTCCTTGAGGCCTGGTACTCCAGAAACACCTGTTGAGAGCGTGTGCAGTGTGTCCGTGCTCCACGCCCCCACGTGGCATGGACTCTGAGCAGACTGATTTCCGTGTCGGTTCACTGATCTAAGTGCCGTGGAGGAGAAGGATCAGAGAAGGGCCTGGCTGGGCTAGAAGTAGGTCCCGCATGCTGTGCTTGGGTGGGGGTGGTGTGTTCTGGGAAGATCCTTCTGTGAGAGGGCAGATCATCTGTGAGGGCGGGAGAGGTGCTTCCTGGTGGTCAGAAGGCTGGGCGAGGAGGGCAGGGCAGTGCTTGGGAGAGCTGGTGGGGGAGATTGACGTAGGGGCTTGGAGAGGAGCCGTGTGGGTAGAGAGGTGGGTTTCGAAATCACAGTTCCCGATTCCGTGGCCCTCCGTATGCTCTGGGCCCCTCAGTCAGCACTATACCTGTTGCTTCACCTAATCCTCTGACACCATGCAGCAGGGGCCTCTTGTTTGTTTTGTGTTTTTCAGATGGGGAAACAGGCTCAGAGAGGTGAGGTCACATGCCCAAGGCCCCACAGCTAGAGCATGGCAGAGCTGGGACTCACTTTCAGGTCTGTGGGATGCACCAGCTGCCTCTGGCTCTGCCTCTGCCCAGCCCTGCGTGGCCACCCCCCACGCCCTCAGTTGGCTTAAACGAGTCAAGGATGGGGGCCCAGAGGACTTATCTGGTCTTCAGAATGGAGGTAGCTGGACCCAAGGGCAGGCCTGGGAGCTGAGGCTGGGCTGACTTCTTTGGGGCTCCAGTGGAGAGGCTGGGGTTCCCCTCAGGGCAGAAAGAGGAAGGGTTTGGGGTGGGAGAGGAAGTGGGTGTGGTGAGAAGTCATCTGAGGTCCTGGGGCCTGCCTTGAACTTGCTGCTGTTGAACAGCTGTGGAAGGTGACACGAGCCCACAGTGTAGACTCCTCTTCCCAGGGCTTTGATTTCCTGTGGGTCGAGGGCGGCCCCTGACCTCAGGGCTGGGACATGCCCAGTGTCGGTCGCTGCTGCGTTCTCAGCAGCACCCGCTGGACCACGGCCTCACCACTGGCTCCTAGCTCTCTGCCCACCATGCTCGTCTCTGTACTCTGTGACAGCTCTTCAGGCAGGGGCCATGTCCGGGTCAGGTGGGGACCTGTGTTCACAGAGGCTCTCACTTGGCCACGGCGCAGCAGCTGCCTATGAACTCCTGGCTGCAATGATGGAGGAGGCTCTGCCGTGCTTATGGTCTTGGGCTAGCCTTGGCCAGTCACTTAGCTCCTTTGCCTCTCTTCCTAGCCTGTAAATGGAGTGTTACAGCGTCTGCCTCAGGGCTGTTTGGGGGTCAAGTTCTGTGACTCAGGCACTCGGGGTCCAGGATGTTTGGGCAGTCGTTAGTGCTCTCAAAGTGTTGGCGGCTGGACCTTGCAGAACCGTGCCTTGGGTCTATAAAGGCAGCACTGTTAACAGCCTTGGTACCTGCCAACCCCGTGCTTCCTTCTGATATACGGTGGACGCAGGGATCTCTTTCGCTATGGCTTTGGCCCTGTATGGGCTCCCTTCTCTCCCCTGGGTGACCCAGTGGCCCTTGGCAGCCTTGGGCTCACCCCATCATCTTACATTCTGTGCAAAGAGCACTGTGCCCTCAGCAGAGCCTGGTCTCCTGGGCTTGCTGAAGCCCCTGCTCCCTGGAGCTTGCTGGGAGGATGGGCTGTATTTGATCTGGGATTCTCACTGTGTTAGAGGCGGGTGCCGAAAGCCAGGTCCTTAGCTTATACACGGACTCATTCATAAACACCGACAGCTGCTGCGTGGCAGCCCTGTGCCCCAGGGTGTACGCATGAGCAGAACACACAAGGTCCTCAGGGTGTTGCTCTCTGGGGAAGGCTGACTCCGCTGCTGGAGACGGTTAGGTGACAAGTGCTCTGGGGAAAACCATGCTGCGTCTGGGGCGCGGCGGTGCTGCAGGGAGCGAGGGTGGCGGGTGGGCCTCACTGGGAAGAGGGCACTGAACAAGAATTGTAGGAACTGGGGAAGGAATACCCTTCAGCGGGGAGAGGCAGTGTTGAGCTAGAGCATGCTGGTGATTCGGGGAGCAGCGATACCCGAGAGGGTAGCAGACCAGGCCTCCCAGAGAGGAGTGGGTGTCAGGGCTTCCTGGGTTTGGCTGTGGGAAGGGGCAGGGCAGGGGGAGGGAGAACCGTTGTGCCCACTGATGAGCCTCTCCTTCTCTGCAGACATCCGGCTCCGGGTTCGAGCAGAGTACTGCGAGCACGGGCCAGCCTTGGAGCAGGGCGTGGCGTCCCGGAGACCTCAGGCGCTGGCCCGGCAGCTGGATGTGTTCGGACAAGCCACTGCTGTGCTACGGTCAAGGGACCTGGGCTCTGTGGTGTGTGACATCAAATTCTCAGAGCTCTCCTATCTGGACGCCTTCTGGGGTGACTACCTGAGCGGTGCCTTGCTGCAGGCCCTTCGGGGCGTGTTCCTGACTGAGGCCCTGCGGGAGGCCGTGGGCCGGGAGGCTGTCCGCCTGCTGGTCAGTGTGGACGAGGCCGACTATGAGGCCGGCCGGCGCCGCCTGTTGCTGATGGAGGAAGAAGGCGACCGGCGTGGGACAGGGGCCTCCTGATCCTGGACCTGGCGGGACTGACCCCACTCCAGGCCGCCTTCTTCCCTGGAAGACCGTCACCTCAGCAGCTCTGAGGACCACTTCAGGACTGCAGGCTCCTTGACAGCCTCTCCTAGAGGATGTGGGCTTTGAGGCATAAACCACTTCCGGCTGCTTCCTTCCTAAGCTCCCCCACTCCCAGGTGGATTTCCCCAGCCTTGGGGGCTCGGGTTTGCAGAGCCTCAGAGCAGGAAGGTGTAGCCACAGTCACCAAAGGCACGTCTCATCTCACCCCGGGCTGATGCTGGCTAGCCCCACACACTTTAGCCTCAGGGCTTCTTTCTCAGGATCTCAGATTTTACCGTCTCCGCCTGGGCTTCAGCCACAGCAGTGGGCCCTGCAGCTGGGGTGCCTGTGGGGCTTGTCATCTTGTCCATTCATCTAACCAGCCAGGGCGCTGCCTGCTGTCACACAGACATCATCCAGCTCTTGTCATCTTCCCCTGCTCCCTGGACCAGATACAGACTTCCCCTTGACCCTTGACCCAGAGTATCTCATGTGGGTCTTGTGCCCACATCAGTTCCAAGTCAGCTGTTGTCTACAGAGCTAGCAGCAGTACCAGCCACCTTCTCTTGAAGGGAAGGCAAAGACTTAGGGCTGATGGGAAGATAGCTTATAAAGCGCGCCAATAAAGCTGCCCTGGACAGGGCATGGGTGGGCATCAAGGCTCTCTAAGTGCTTTTTATTGGTGGGGGAAGGGATGCTTTTCTCTTATCTGTCAAAGGTTGTCTGCCTTATTGGCCTTGGAGTTACTGACTCCCAGCCCTGCTCGTGTGCTTTGTAGAATTCTGTGCCCATGGAGGGGAGTTCTTTTTAGATTTTATGTTCTGCCTATGTGTATGCCTGTGTACCACGTGTTCCTGGTGTCCAAGGAGGGTGTTGGATACCCTGGAACTGGGTTTACAGTTAGTCGAGTCGCAGTGAGGCTGGGTCCTCAGGAAGAGCAGCCAGTGATCCTAACCACTGAAACGTTCCTCCAGTCCTGTTGCGCATGGGGTGCAGAGCCTGTGGAAGCCTGAGATGTCAGATCCCCCTGGAGCTCAAGTTCCCAGTAGTGGTGAGCTGCCTGACATGGCGGCTGGGAGTTGCACTTTGGTCCTCTGGAAGAGGACCCCCGGAGTTTTAGCTTGCTCAGTGAGAGGAGCTGACTGCTTCCAGAACTGCTGGCGCTCTGGAGATGGGAACCAGAAAGGAGAGGCGAGAGCTCCCACACACACACAGACACACATACCCCGACCCGGTTCCTCTCCATCAGGCTCCCACCTCTCCCTCTAACCTGCGTTTTCACTCCTTTAAAGCTCCTTAGTCTTTAAAGCGAAGCACTACCTGCTGCTGTGTGGCTGAAGGGAGCTTGTGTGCCCCACCCCCACCCCACCCCTACACACACAAGGCAAAGGCTTTCTCACATAAAACCAAGTCTTCCATCCTGAGGTGCAAGGACTTGAGAGTTGGGGGATGGGGGGCGGACAGGAAGAAACGGCAAGCTTAGGGTGAGCTTTGGGAGTTGGGGCTGGTCCAGCCAGCTTCTGTGTGGTCTCAGACCCTGCTTTTACTGTCACAGAGCAACAGGTACTAGGTGCCTCTCAGTGGTCTTGAGTCGGCTGCCCTCTGTGGGCTTAGTAAAGGGAGGAGGGCGTGCGCACTCGAAGCAGTGAGGGGATAAGGATTGGAGAGGCTGTTGTAAGTAACCTTCTTCCTGTCTGGCCTGAGATGGGCACAGGCTTTTCTGTTGTTAAATTGTTGAGAACAAGGTCTCACTACGTAGCCCTGGTTGGCTTGAAACGCTGGACCAGGCTGACCTCCGGCTCAGATCCTCCGGCCTCTGCCCCCCCCCCCCCCCCGAGTGCTGGGATTAAAGGCAGCGCCACCACACCTAGGCCTGCTCACCGCAGTTCAGCTTTGAGACTCGGGTGGAAGCCGCCCCCTGCCGCAGCACCTGGGTCTGGCTCCCACCTCAGTTCCGGGATGCGCTTCTGTTCAAGCCTTGAGGTTGGCTGCTCTCCTGACCTCTCAACTACTGGCTGTGGCTTCTGCCTGGGCAGGTTTCCAGCCCCGCCTACAGTTTCCGTGCCTCTGACAGTTCCCCCAGCATGCTCTAGGAGGCCCCTCCCACCCGTCTACCCCACCCCAACCCACAGCCTCTGACTGGCGCGTGCACCCGCAGGAGCGTGCACCCGCAGGAAATTAGACTCGGTTGGAGGAAGGAAGCCCTGCAGGTGCAGGGTGAGCCCGGAAGTCTAGTGGCTCAAGTGTGAGGCATTGCTGGCACCCTGAACCTCCCAGGGTGCGTGTTCCGTGGAGCTCTCCTGGGCTTGTCAGAGACATTCCCCGAAGTGGCCTACACCAGGACCATGGGGACAGCCCAAGAGCCCAGAATCAGGATTTTGTGGGGCAGAATGTTACCACTGGAGAAACGACCTTGTGGGGGGTAGGGGATAGTGGTCCATCATTTCATAGGAACAGCAATGAGGGCAGGTCCTTGGGAGAGTTCCCCAGAAAGATGGAGTGTGGGGTGGGGTGGGGCGTCGGGGCGCAGAACAGTCCTTCCCAAGGCCCCAGAGAGCATTCCTGAATGAGATGATGTAAAGAGACTCAACAGAGGAGACCTTAAGTGGGAAAAAAGCCACCCACACCCTCCTTTGGTCTGCAGTTTGTGGTGGTTCTTTCTGAGTCATGCCTGGGTATGATAAGGAACAGAAAGCCTGGCTTTCCAGGATGCAAACTAGGAACTCAGAGAGTCAGCCTCAAGCACCTTCAGCTACCTCCCTACCTGGGCCATTACAGCACTCAGGCAACCCAAGGTCTCCAGGTGTTCCAGGAGTCACTGTTGCTGATTGGCTACAGGAATGATAAGGTTTCCTCATTAACAATACTGTAAACAAATGCCTTTTAGCGGGTAAGAAAAAAGGGGCAAGGTACTTTTAACAACAATCGCCTCAGCCAGGAGTTTGCATCAGGTACAGGCTAAATCTCAGGAAGCACTCATTAACAGTTACCTGTCATTTACAAGCTCCCCCCCAACCCACCCACCCCCCAAAAAAAAAGACTTTGTCAAAACCAAGTTCACACATTCCAGAAAGCAGACTTTCCCTTACGTGTCTCAACTCAACATGTCTCCATGTTCTATATGGGGAGTTGAGGACTTCAGTAACAGGCATGGCCCTTAGGAAGACCGAGGTGGGCCTAGTGTGCCTGGGAATTGGCAGCAGCCGTTCCATGAAGCTGGGTTGAAGTGTAGACTCTTAGGGGATTCCAGGTCGGGCTCTAGAGAGCTCCCCGTACCGGTGATGATGCAGACTGGGACCCAGTGACTCACAGGCCACAGTGACGGGTGCCGTGACAGAGTTGGCATAAGCTGGAAAACCCCAAAGGATGTCGAATGGAGAGACACTACCTGTTGACTAGCACCACCAGGTCAAAATGGTGCAAGCCTCTTAACCCCCAGAGCTTGGGAAGTGGCAGCAGGAAGGTCAGGAGTTCAAGGCCATCCTCAACTGCATAACAAGTTTGAGACCAGTCTGGACTACCTGAGATCCTGCCTCAAAAATTTCAATGACAGTAAAACCCACCACATCACCGAAACATTTGAGTCATGAAATATAACATTCAGAAAACTGCTTACGATAGCATAGCACACAGTAATGGAATTCTTAGTGTTAGGCCATCTCTCCAGAAGGCCCTACCAGCTTCTCTGCTTCCTCTCACTGTGTAGCCCTGACTAACCTGGAGCTCACTATTGCGGACCAGGCTGGCCACGAACTCACAGAGATCCTCTTGCCACTGCTTCCTGAGTGCTGGGATTAAAGGTGGGCGCCATTAAAAAATATATTTTGTGTGATATCTGACTCACTTTGCTCACTGATATGGTGTGAGGTTCTTCCATGTGGTGTTTATCTGAATTGATGTGTTTTTATTACATGCTGTGTGGTGTCCCATTGTGCGGATCCACTACTGACTCATGAGCTGCGTGGATATTTTGAGTTGTTCTCGTTTGAAACTGCTGTGAACAAATTCTTCTTTGCACTGGGATCTCCCTCGAGGTAGGATTGATGGCTCTCAATATGCCCTGTGTACAGGATACACGGCACCCTGTAATCCTGCATCCGAGGGTACCGAAGACACAGTGGCTTAGCGGAACAGAGTTTACACAGTTCTAAAGTCAGTCTTGCCAAGTTGAAACCAAATGTTGCCAGAGCTGCTTCCCCTTTAGGGGAAAACCAGCTCCAGGTTCTCGCAGCTTCTGGTGGCTTCATCCCTCAGCTCGAGGCTGTGTCTCCTTTCCTGTTTCGGATTTCTGTTATTTACCTTCTTTTATTTAAATGATTTGTTTTACTATCAAGTTGCTTTTATTTAGATAATTCACCCAGGCTAAGCGATGACTCTGTGGACTGAGTCTTTCTCTCTCTCTCTCTTTCTTTTTTTCAAGATAGGGTTTCTCTGTTGTAACTCTAGCTGTCCTGGAACCCACTCTATAGATCTCACAGAGATCCACCTGCCCATGCCTTTCGAGTGCTGGGATTAAAGGCCTGCGCCACCACCACCCGGCAAGAGCATTGACTGTTTTTGAAGAGGACCCAGGTTCAATTCCTAGCACCCACGTAGTAACTCACAGTTATTCCTAATTCCAGTCCCAGAGGATCCGATGCCCTCTTTTGATCTCTCTAGATACCAGGCATGTACTTGGTGCACATACATACATACATGTAGGCAAAGCATTTATACATACAATAAAAAGGTAAACAAGAAGTGGGGTTTTTTTTATTACGTATGAATGTTTTGCCTGTATGTTTGTATGGGTACTATGTGTGTGCTCGTGCCTGTGGAGGTCAGAAGAGGATACTGGATCCCCTGGAACTGGAGTTATGGGTGATTGTGAGCCACCATGTGGGTGGTAGGAATCGAACCTGGGCCCTCTGCAAGGACAACTAGTGCTCTTAGCTGCCGAGCCATCTCTCCAGACTCCCCTTCCCCATCTTTTGAGATAAGGTTTGCTATCTATTCCAGGCTGACCTAGTACTCATTGCCTGCCTGCCTTAATTCTTCCCAGTGCTGGGGTTATGTAAGGATGTGCCACCAAGGCCAGCTAATTTCTGCTTATTCTTTTTGGGGAAGCCAGTAGTGGGCAGTAGTCTGAGACATTCTCATGGAGCCTAGACTAGCCTTGAACTCCTGGTCCTTCCACCTTCTGAGCGCTCGGCTTACAAGTGCATGCCACTGTGACTAGTTTAATTTCTGCTTATTCTTTAATTTTTCTATTATTTGTGATTGTGTGTGTGTGTGTGTGTGTGTGTGTGAGTGAGTGTGTGTGTATTCGGTCATGTGTGCACAGTGCACTTGAGGAGGTCAGAGGACAACTTCTGGAGTCCGTTCCCTCTCTCTCCCTGTATGTGGGTCCCCGGCATTGCACTCGGGTTAACAGACTTGTTCAGCGAGCATCTTTATCCACTGAGCCGTCTCTCCAGCCCCGTTTCTGCTTGGTTTTGAGTAAGGACTCTGAGTGGGTAAATCCAGGCGTTCATCCCGCCCCTCCCCACCCCGGTCCCATCCCGCTGCATGCGTGACTGCCCTGCGATGACCCATTTTTATCGTTACCTAGCATCATGCCTCTTGCCTCATCTGCTGACAGCCTCCACCTCTCCCCAGCATCCACTGCCCGGACCACACCTTGGACTGAGTCATTACCTGGAAGTGTACGATGCACAAAGGGACACTTCCGGAGTGCTCGCACCACGCGCCAGGCTCGTGTACTTACCCTCACACAAACCCGCAGGGCTGGGATTATCTTCCTCTCCGTTGTTTACATGATCAGGAAACACTCTGGAAGGCGAGGTCATTCAACTGAGCGACACGGTGAGATGGCAGGAGGCAGGATTATCTGAGTCCCACATCTAAATTCCCAGGGCTGGGGATCTAGCTCAACGAGAGAGTGCTTGCTTAGCAAGTCCAAGGTCCTGGGTTCAATCCCCAGCGGCACACACAAATATCCTGGGGTATTGGCTGATCTCCCAGGTAACTCCAGTGTGATTCCCGGCACCCACAAGGCAGCTCACGACTGTCACTGCAATTTCGGGGCATCAGGCGCACACGTGCGGACAAAACACCCATACACGTAAAAAAAACTTTTTTTTAAAGTATAAAATCTTAAAGGATGGTTTAAATTCTTGGTTTTATTTATTGTCTTAATTTTAACATTTTCATTTTATGTGTGCACACTCGAGTGTATGTGCGTGCACCACGTATGTGCAGGAGCCCATGGAGTTCAGGAGAAAGAGTCACAGATGGTGGATGGTTGTTAGCTGTCCTGAGGGGGCTGGAACCGGTCCTGGGTCCTCTGCAAGAGCAGCAAGTGCTGTTAACTGCTGAGCTGTCTCTCCAGCCCCTGACATTTTAAAAATTACATTTACTTACCTCTGTGTGTGTGTGTGTGTGTGTGTGTGTGTGTGTGTGTGCGTGTGCGCGTGCCTGCGTGTCACAGCACACATGTGGAAGTCTATTGACAACCTGCAGAAGTCCATTCTCCTCTACCATGTGGGTCCCGGGGATTGAACTCAGGTGACTGGACTTGGTAGCAAGCCATCTCACTGGCCCCAAACTCCCGATTTTAATCACGACCACATGGAGTCTTCACACTCCAGTATCCCCCCAGTCTTTGTTCCCAGCACCTGCTGTCTAGCTCTGCCAGGCCTTCCCATGCACAGGGAGTTCCTCTCATGATCCTTCTGCTGTGTACCAGTGGGCCAGACCCCTCCAGCTGTTCACCCTCCCCACACAGCTGGACTCACTAACTCTCTGACGGTCAGAGCAGGGAACGGACGGGACCACAGCTGGAATTGCAAAGATAACTTTATTTTAGGTTAATTATTTATGTATGGGTGCTTTATCTGCATGTACACCTGCACGCCAGAAGAGGGCATTGGACCACATTATAGATGGTTGTGAGCCACCATGATTGCTGGGAACTGAACTCAGGTCTGGAAGGGACGACAGTGCTCTTAACCTCTGAGCCATCTCTCCAGCCCTGCAAAGAGAATTTAATGAACTATTGGCAGGGGTGTGGGCAGGGTTGAGGGAACCCAGAGGCAGGATAAGGCCACAGGAGACTCGACACACGGCCTTTAAATCTGAACCGCAAGGACACGGCATGAAACGGTATTACTGGAACCCGTGAGCAGGCCCTGAGGAGCTGGGGCTGTGGAAGGTGCTTCCAGCTACTGCCAGAGGAGCCAAGGGAATGAACAGAGCTTGGAGCAGGAGGAACATTGGGAACACCTGCTCTTCCTGCTATAAGACAGTGCTTCTCAAGGAGAACCTGATTGGATGCTAAGAAGAGAGTGCCAAGCTGGTGCCTGGCTATAATCCTGGTTAGTTGGAAAGCGAGGCAGGACTGAAGGTTCAAGGCCAGTCTGGACTACATGGTGAGGCCTCTTCTAAAAACAGACAGCAAAGGGCTGGGGGCTGGTTCAGTCTGTAAGGTGCTTGTCACAGAAGCACGAGGAGACCTGAACTTGCATTCCTAGAACCCCTGTAGGAAGTAATTCCATCTTCTGGGAGGTAGAGATAGGTGGATTCCGGGACTGGCTGGCCAGTCAGTTTAGCCAAAGAGGTGAGCTCCATGTTCAGTGAGACACCACGTCTAACAAATATGGTGGAGAGTGATTGAGGAATCAGTCTATCAACTTCTGGTGTGTGCGCCACGTGCTTACATTATAAAGTGCAAAGGAGACTGGAGTATGGCTCAGTGGTAGAGCCCCTGCCTAGAATCCCCCAGTGAGGGGTGGGGGCATGGCTCAGTGGTGGAGCCCCTGCCTAGAATCCCCCAGTGAGGGGCTGGGGGCGTGGCTCAGTGGTGGAGCCCCTGCCTAGAATCCCCCAGTGAGGGGCTGGGGGCGTGGCTCCATGGTAGAGCCTCTGCATAGAGTCTCCCAATGAGGCATGCTTGTGGCACATGG
This sequence comes from Cricetomys ansorgei, assembly GCA_026225945.1. NCBI lineage: Eukaryota > Metazoa > Chordata > Mammalia > Rodentia > Nesomyidae > Cricetomys > Cricetomys ansorgei. Next base: position 904,243 of record JAMJFZ010002946.1, read on the forward strand.
AAGTGCAAAAGGCAAGAGGGCAAAATACTCATACACAAATAAATATTTAAAACTATATTTGAGAAAACAAAAACAAATAGGAGCCTATATGATGCTAGCCAGCCGCAGGGATGGAGGGTGATGGAGGTGGGACCTGGAGGTAAATGGAAAACGAACAGCTCATGCTCTCTTACCTTCTGCCTCACCCAGCAGCCTGACCCCACCCTCTGGTCCAGGAACTCCCAGCCGCCCCTGTGCTTTGTCACTTTTTGGCCAGGGTCAAGCCCTACCGTTTCAGTCTTAAGGGATAAAAGCCAGGCAGCCTGCTCGGGCTCCTTCAGCTTCATCCAAACCCACGCGTGTCCACATCCGTATTTCCTTCGCCTCCAGGGCTCTGTTCCGCTCCAGTGCCTTCCGGATGCATCCTACCTGGACCCCTCAGAAGACGATCCCATTTTCCTTCCCTCCTCTGCCCGAGTCCTCTGCCCTTCTCTCTTCTCAGTCCGTAGCTGTAAGCAGATTTCTGCCATCTTAAAAAACAAACTCACAGCTGGGACTGTGTGTGTAGCTTTGACAAACAAACAAACACAAAGTGCGGGACACAAAAAGAATCGAACTAAATAAAGGCTCCGAACAGACATGGGGAGCCCCCTCCCCTCCCCTTCCAACTGTTAGTCTTTGCCCTCGTGATCTTGCCCCACATTCTTTTTTAGAAAAATTTCTTTTTCTTTATTAATTTGGGGTGGTGAGAGGCAGGGGCGTGCCACAGAGCTCGCCTGGAGATCTGGGGGCAGCTGGGTCGAATCTGTCCTTCCCCATTTATGGGTTCTAGGACCCGAACTCGGGGTTGTGCTCAGCCTGCATCTATCCCGAATTCTTAAAAGAACGCGTGTGACTTGGGCTGCAGGCACAGAGACTGACTCCTGCTGAATTAAACAACAAATTATACACACACACATGCATGCACACACACACACATACGCATACATACACACATACATGTACATACACACAAATATACACATATGTGTATGTATATGTATGTGTGTGTGTCTATACACACACACACATATATACATACACACATACATGTACATACACACAAATATACACATATGTGTATGTATATGTATGTATGTATGTGTGTCTATACACACACACATATATATACATACACACATACATGTACATACACACAAATATACACATCATGTGTATGTATATGTATGTATGTATGTGTGTCTATACACACACACATATATATACATACACACATACATATACATACATACACAAATATACACATATGTGTATGTATATGTATGTATATGTGTGTATACACACACACACACACACACACACACACACACACACACATATGCTGGCTAGTTTTATGTGACACAAGCTAAAGTCATCTGAGAGGCGGGAACCTCAGTTTAGACAATGTCTCCATAAGACTGGGCGGTAGGCAGCCTGTAAGAAGCATTTTCTTACTTAGTGATTGATGTGGGAGGGCCCGCCCACTGTGGGTGGAGCCATCCCTAGGCTGGTGGTCCTGGGTTCTCCAAGAGCGCAGGTTGAGCAAGCCGTGGGGAGCAAAGCCAGTCAGCAGCACCCCTCCGTGGCCTCTGCACCAGCTCCGGCCTGCAGGTCCCCGCCCTGCCTGAGCTCCTGCCCCGACTTCCTTCCATGACCGACAGTGCTGTGGAAGCGTAGGCCTGATAAACCCTGTCCTCCCGGGTTGCTTTCGGTCCTGGTGTCTCGCGGCAGCAACAGAAACCCTAACTATACATTATCTGTTATAAGAAGAGAGTGGCTCCCAAGAGCCAGACCTCAGGAAAGGCTGGACCAAGGCCAGGTAGATCAAGAGGAATGGCGGTTCCCGCCCGACCCTGACTGCAGCCTGAACAGCCCCAGGCAGGTTTGGGCCTTCTGTCAAGCTCAAGATTCAAATTCCAGGGAGAGGCTCTGATTGGTGCAACCTGAGTCACGTGCTCTCCCTGTGGCCTGTAGATGGCTCGGGTTCCTTGACGGACAGTCTCATGGAAATGTATTTCGGTGACCCATGGTGGTTACTCAGAGAGAAGCCGGAAAGCTGTGATCCATGAGGGGAGATGCTGCTGCGGCGGCGGAACAATGGATGTCCTGGCAGCCCATTTCTCCTCGCTGCCCGTCTGTCCGCCACCTCCCCATCGCTCACACTGAGAGAGCTGATGACCCCATGCCCAACCCAAGGACGGTTCAGGCTTTGTGTTTAGCCTTTAATTCTCCTCGCCAGTCCTCTCTTGGAATATTTCCTTCCTTGGTGTTGTGGAATGAATCAACCCAACCCCCCCGAACATTAACTGTCTCGTAGTTCCCATGGATCAGGAGTCCAGGAACGGACTGGCTGAGCGGCTGTGGTCTCCTCTGAAGCCTTTGGGTGCTAGGGGGTACAACGTATTTCCCCCATGGTTTGTGTCTAACAAAGAAGGGGAGGGAGGGAAAGAGGGACACACACAGCCCTACCTACACATACACCTCGAGATAAGTATGTTATTATTTTTCAGAAGAGTCTGTGGCCTCCGTGCGTGTGTGTGTGTGTGTGTGTGTGTATGTGTGTGTGTGTGTGTGTGTATACACTGGGTCATAGGGCAACTTGCAGGAGCTGGTTCCCCCTTTTCACCTGGTAAATCCCAGGGATTGAACGCAGGTGGTCGGACTTGGTGGTAAGCACCTTTATCCACGGAGTCATCTCACCAGCCCATCTCTCCCTCTTCCTTGCCCTCTCCCTCTTCTTTCCTTTGACAGAGTCTTGCTGTGCGGCTCCTAATGGCCTTGGACTTCCCATCACCCTACCCAAGCCTCCCGAGTGCTAGGATCACAGTGTATCACCACACCCATCTCCCATAATCAGCTCCCCCCCAACCGCCTGATATTGCCCAGGTGGGCCCAGGTCCCCATATGTAGCTGAGGATGTCCTTGAACTTCTGACCCTCCTGCCTCCACCTCTGGAGAGCTGAACTAACAGGCATCAGCTACCATGCCTGGATTCTACGGTGCTGGACATCAAACCCAGAGAGGGCTTTGCGCATGCCCAGCAAGCTCTGCCAACTGAACCATATCCTCGGCCTGCCCTTACTCTCTTCTTAGATTTATGTACTTATGTGTATGAGCCCAGTGAGGGGCTGGGGGCGTGACTCAGTGGTAGAGCCCCAGCTTAGAATCCCCCAGTGAGGGGCTGGGGGCGTGGCTCAGTGGTAGAGCCCCTGCCTAGAATCCCCCAGTGAGGGGCTGGGGGCGTGGCTCAGTGGTAGGGCCCCTGCCTAGAATCCCCCAGTGAGGGGCTGAGGTGTGGCTCAGTGGTAGAGCCCCTGCCTAGAATCCCCCAGTGAGGGGTTTGGGGCGTGGCTCAATGGTAGAGCCCCTGCCCAGCATGTATGGGTTCCAAGACTCACTAATACCCTATTTAAAAAAATACAAAACCAAACTTCAGTGACACCCCATGTCCTCTGATATCAAATGGTATTTAAGGTTGAGCCCTAGGCAGTCTCCTCAGCTCTTTTCTCTCCTAGTTTAGGCTTCAGCAATCCCTACAGGGACACAAGCAACTAATCCTCACATGCCTGCTGTTCATGTCCTCCCTGATTTTAATGCCTTTCTCCTCCTCAAGGAAATCCCCCAGTTTTGTTTTGTTTCCCAGAACTCTCTACTGTTGTGGCTTAAGAAAAAAAAAAATTTAGTGTGTGTGTGCATTCTTGTATGCCGTCGTGCATGTGTGGGAGTCAGAGGACAATTTCTGAAAGTTGGTTGTCTTCCCAGGCGGTGGTGGTGCACACCTTTAATCCCAGCACTCGGGAGGTAGAGGCAGGCAGATCTCTGTGAGTTTGAGGCCAGCCTGGTCTACAGAGTGAGCCCCAGGACAGCCAGGGCTACACAGAGAAATCCTGTCTCGAAAAACTAAAACAAATAAACAAGAAAAAAAAAAAGAAGAAAGTTGGTTGTATCCTTCCACCATGTGTGTCCTGGGAATTGAACTCAGGTCAGCATGCTAGGAGGCAAGTGCCTTTTTTCAGCTGAGCCAGTTTTCCAGTTTTGATGTGTGTAGCACTACGTTGCTGTGACAGCCCAGCAAGGAGAAAAGGAGGCATTTTCATACATGGAACCCATGCCAGACCTCAGCACAGGGAACCACTGTCATGGCCAATGCCATACTCACAGTGGAACCCCGAGCATCTGAGCTCAGGTGTTTTTATTGATTCAGAACTCCTCAGGTGTTCTGATAGCACGTGCAGATCATGGGCAATCAAACATCCCCCACCTAAATCCAACACCTGCAGACAATACAAAATGCCAGAGCCTATGCAGCCCTTTTTCCAACAGTGCACAAAAAACAATTATTTTAGACACAACTAAAAATAAACATCCACAACAGTGATGTTGGGATTTTTGGATGCATTTATCTCTCTTACTGGACCGTGAATTCTTGACGGCAAGAACTGGTTCATCTTCCCTCTTTGAACCCTCCTTAGAACCTCCCACGGACGTTGTACAGGTCCTCAGGCTGTGTGGATTGAGTGGATGAGTCTATCACGTGGTGACACACAGTAGCCTAGGAGCACGAGCTGGGGGCTGGAGAAAGGAGTGGCTCAGCAGTTACAAGCGCTCGCTACTCTTGTAGAGGACCTGAGTTCAGCTCTCAGCTCCCACAGGGTGGCTCACAACCATCCGTAACTCCAGGGCATCTAACAGCCTCTTCTGACCTCTGAAGGCACCAGACACCCGCAGCCAGAATGAGGAGCTGGTTTTTGAAGTCGAATAGGTGTTACCAAGAAGAGACGGGGAAGTGCAGGGACAGTAACTGCTTGTGCAAAGGCCAGAAGGTAAGAGGAAGCAGATTGAAGTTGTAGCGGTCTGGTGTAGCTAGAGTACAAGGTTCAGAGGTGGGTAGAGGGGGTGGGGACTCAAAAGTGGGCTAAGGAGCTGGGCTTTGCTCCTGTTGGCAAGAGGGAGCCCAGGGACAGTTTGAAACATGAAAGTGACTCCCTTCCTTCCTCCTTCCCTCCCTCCCTTCCTTCCCTGAGACAGGGACTTCATGTACACACCATCATGTTTTTGGTTCATGTGGTGCTGGGCTAGAACCTGGAGCTTCTTGTATGCTGAGAAAATACTCTCCTGACTGAGCCCCAGCCCCAGCCTGGTATGCAACTCGATCAGAGTCATATTATAGAAAGACCACTTCAGGGCCAGCAAGATGGCACTTACCACTAACCCTGATGTCCTGAGTTCAATCCCTAGGACACACTCAGAAGCAGAGAATCGACTCTCACACGTTGTTCTCTAACCGCCATACACACACACACACACACACACACACACACACACACACAACTCCCAAACAAAAAATAGAATAGAAAATAAACAAACCTTTTGAAAAAAAAAATCTTCCCAAAGGCCACTGAAGGTGTTCATAACCCTCACCTGGCCTTTCGTTCATTTTTAATTGTTGCTGTTTGTTTGTTTGTGTGTTTTTCTGCATAACAGCCCTGGTTGTCCTAGAACTGGATTTGTAGACCAGGCTGGCCTCAAACACAGAGATCTACCTGCCTCTGCCTTCCGAGTGCTGCACCGGCACCACCACCACCACCACCCATGTTGCCTTGGCTGGCCTAGAACTCACAGAGCTCTGCCTGCCTCAGTCTTCTGGGTGCTGAGACTAAGGGCAAGTGCCACACCCATTCCCATTTCCATGTTTGAGATGCCCTCACAGAAGTGCCCTGACAGGCTTTGAACTTGGAGACTCTGTCTCAGCCTCCCAGAAGCTGGGATTTCAGTCCAAACCCACCATGCCCGTGTCTGCTTTCTTTCTTCCTTCCTTCCTTTCTTTCTTTGTCTTTCTTTCTTTCTTTTCCTTCCTTCCTTCCTTATTTATTTATTTATTTCTTTCTTTATTTATTTATTTATTTATTTATTTTTGATATAGGGTCTCACTAGGTAGCTCAGGCTGCCATAAAACATTCCCTACCTGCCGGCCTCAGCCTCCCAAGTGTTAAGTACAGGCATGTGCCACCTGACGCAGCTAAAGTTCATTTCAATATCAAGGTGTTTCATGAATCGGATGGGATTTTGAGACTGACCAGGACGTGGAACAGGTCAAGCACAGGAGTTATTTATCTGAATTAACTTGGTTAGAAGTGGCAGAGCAGGGACCCATGTCTGGGGCAGGGTACGCGCTCAGATTTGATGGGTTGATCTGGAAATGTTTTCAGCACTTTAGAAGGGGTCTTGGGAGGGAGTGATAAACTAGACAAATTTAGGGTTGCGGTCTTGGGTATAGCAGTTACAGGAAGGGAGATTCGTGCTTGCCCAGAGCCAAGAAAGTGGGGCTTCTCGGATGTTGAGAGGGTATTTTTGAAGACGGTTGTGATCGTGGTCTGCAAAGAAGGAAATCCAGGTAGGGTTGAGCAGCTCACGTTGGATTTCAGAAGGAGTGGGCTGGCCTGGAATCCTGAGCCGGCCAGTGACGGGCGTGGCAAGGGCCGGGCTCTCACGAGTCGAGGTTGGGCTTGGCCGCGGAGCTGTCGGTGATGTTCCACTGTGGCCACCAGGGGGCAGCAGCCACACGGAATCCGGGGAGCGCAGGCTGTGGCCAGCGGTGCGCAGATGTGGGCAGAGTCCAGGTTAGGGGCTGCTTGGAAGTTGGAGAATGTTCCCTCCTTGTGAAGCGAGCGGAAAGATGTCCGGAGACCCTTCAGGCTGGCTGTGAGGCCGGTTCCCAGTCCGGTCTTAGAGGGTCTCCATGGGCCGTTGACGCCATACTTCGGTAGCCCTGGGTTGGGGTCTGCACTTTCTCTGTTTTTGTTTTGTTTAAATTTTTTGTTTGTTTTAAATCGTTCTCACTGTGTAGGCTTGGCTGGTCTGGAACTCTCTCTCTGTGGAGACCAGGCTGGCCTTGAACTTACAGTAATCCACCTGCCTCTGCCTCTCCAGTTCTGGGAGTCAAGGTGTGTGCCACCACACCTTTATATACATATTTCAATTGTTATTAATATTACTAATGCAAGGTTTGGCTCTGTAGCCCAGGATAGCCTCACACTTCCGCCCCCTTGCCTCAGCCTCCTAGTAAGCAGGCACCGTGCCCAGGCGATTTTTGCCTTCCTTCCTTCCTATATTTTTTTTTAATTGAGTTTTTACAAAATTTTATGTGAGGCTCAGAGGTTAAGAGCACTGGCTGCTCTTCCAGAGGACCCGGGTTCAAATCCCAGCACTCATAAGCATGGCAGCTCACAATTGTCTGTAAACTCCAGTTCCAGGGGATCGGATGCCCTCACACCAATGCACATAAAATAAAATTTAAAAAATTACTAAATAATAAATTATGTGTGTGTGTGTGTTTTGCCAGGATGTATGTGTATCACACTGTGCCTGGTACCCACAGAGGCCAGAAGAGGGCATCAGATCCCCTGGAGCCGGAATTGCAAATGGTTGAGGGCCACCCTGAGGATGCTGGGAATCAAACGTGGGTCATCTGGAAGAGTCAGAGCTCTTAGCCGCTGAGCTGTCTCTCCATCCCCCTCCTTCCTGATTTTTGTTTGACAGGCTGGCCTTGAACTTACTCTGTGATTGAGGATATTGTAAGGCAGCCTCTCTCTTTTTAGCCTCCCTTTTCGGGTACACAGCGAGCGCTCAGGGCCTTGTGGATGTTGGGCAAGTACTCTCACCCGGCTACACCCTTACCTTTTATCTTGGTTTATTTTTGCTTCTTCGTGTTTAGTTTTCTCCCATTTATTATTGTGTTTTTATCTCTAATTATGTGTTTGTGTGTGTGTATAAATGTGCCCATGGGTGGAGGTAACTGTGGAGACCAGAGATGTTGGATCTCCTGAAGCTAGAGTTACAGGGAGGCTGTGGTTTGCCTGAGGTGGGTGCTGGGAACTGAACTCAGGTCCTCTGCAAAGACACTGCACATTCTTAAGCTCTGATCCATCCCTCCAGCCCTTTACACATTTGTGTGTGTGTGTGTGTGTGTGTTGTTTTTGAGACAAGGTTTCTCTGTTGTAACTCTGGCTGTCCTGGAACTCACTCTGTAGACCAGGCTGGCCTCGAACTCACAGAGATCCGCCTGCCTCTGCCTCCCGAGTGCTGGGATTAAAGGCATGCGCCACCACCACCTGGGCACATTTTACTCTGAGACAGGCTCTTGAACTCATTTACAATCCTCCTGCCTCAGTTTCCCAAGCAGCTTTGGCCACAGGCCGGAGCCTCCTGCCTCTTCCCACCAAGTGCTGGAGTCACAGGTGTTCGGCACCACGTCTGGCAAGCGCTCTTATTTCCTGGGCAAGGCTCCCCACCCCCTCCCTCTTATTCAGTCTCATCTTGAGCATCGTCTCCTCCCAGAAGCCTCCCTTCACACAATATAAATCCGTATGTGCTAAATGTCACCAAGTTAAAAATTATTGCTTTTTTTTTTTTAACTTATGAGGCGCACACGTGCTATAGCACGCTTGTGGGTGTTGGAGGGCCACGTGCAGGGGTTGGTTCTCTTCTGCTGTCATGCGGATCCTGGGGCTCAAACTCAGGTGTCAGGTACCTTTATCCACTGAGTCATTTCACTAGCCCAAAAACATACATATATATATACACACATATATATACATATGTGTATATATGTATATATATATACACACACACATATATATACATATATATATACATATATACATATATATACACACACACATATACATACACACACACACCACACACACACACATACACATACACACACACACATACACATAGACACACACACACATACACACACACATACATATATATATACATACATATATATATATACACACACACACATATGTATATATACACATATATGAATGGAGGAGAGTCTCAGGTTGACCTCGAACTCACAGTGATCAATCTGCCTCTGCCTCCCAAGTGCTGGGGTTAAAGGTGTGTGCTGCCACCACCGACCAGAGCTCACCAGTTTTAGGCGTACGGCCACACGCACACAGAATTGTGTAACCACCATGATCCCGGCAAAACTTTTCCACGAGCCTGGAACTCTTTTGCCGTCCTGTTGCTCTGGGTTGCTGTGGGTCGTCCCCTCCCCCCCACTTCCACTCCTGCCCTCTTCAGCTACTGAACTGCCTTCCTGTTACCATAGTGCTGTCACCCAGAATTTCATACGAACACAGTTTTACAGTATGAACTCTGACACATACAGCTAACCTCAGGGTTTTTGTCTGTTTATGATAAGGACTTGTAGCCCAGGCTATCCTAAACTCACTCTGACCACCTGGCTTGTTGTCTTGGATACGGCACTGTCGTCCAGGCTGGCTTGGAACCTTAGGCAATCCATACATACTTCCACTTAAGACACACACGCACACGCACACGCACACTTGAAAAGAACATACATGGCTTGCAGCACATGGCACATTGCATATTCCAGAGGATGACTTTAGATTTTATCTTATGTGTACGAGTGCTGTGTGCATGTATGTTTGTGCCTGGTACCCGAGGAGGCAAGAGGAGGGCGTCGGATCCCCCAGAACTGGAGTTACAGATGGTTGTAACCATGTGGGTGCTGGGAATCGAACCCGGGTCATCAGGAAGAGCAGCCAGTGCTCTCGACTACTGAGCCATCTCTCCGGTCTCAGAGGAAAACTTCTGTGGAGTTGTTTTGGGAATCAAATTCAGATCACCAACTTTCCCAGCGAGCTCTTTCACCTGCCGAGCGACGCGCCTGCCTAGGTCATTGTTGCTTTTCCCTGTGCTTCTGCAATGTGAACTTACAGAATGAAGAGACCGTGAGAACCGCACGCCCAGGAAGGGCCGTGCACGTGCACCCCCTGTCCAGGTAGCGTGCTCACTCGGACACATGCTCGATGCTCAGGGAACTACGATTGCTCTGGAGCTGGGGCTTTGTCAGAAGTATGGGCGGTGCTCACTTTCTCAGTGTTGGAGCCAGCGTGCCCGCTGAGAAAAGACTCGGGGTGAGAGGACCCCTAGAGGTCATTTAGGACAGGGGCATCCAGGGCTTTAAGTAAGTGAGGAACGCTGTTGCCTGCTCAAGGTGGACATTCGAGTTAACTAAGAGGTCTGGAGAGATGGCTCAGTGATTAAGAGTACTAGCTGCTCTTCCAGAGGACCCTGGTTCAATTCCCAGCATCTACATGACAATTTAATAGCTGTCTGTAACTCAAGTTCCAGTGGATCTGACTCCCTCTCACACACATACATGCAGGTCAAGCACCAATGCACATAAGGCAAAAATGAATAAATTATGATTTTTTTTTTGAGACAGGGTTTCTCTGTTGTAACTCTGGCTGTCCTGGAACTCACTCTGTAGAGCAGGCTGGCCTCGAACTCACAGAGATCCGCCTGCCTCTGCCTCCTGAGTGCTGGGATTAAAGGTGTGCGCCACCACTGCCAGCATAAAAATGTCTTTAAACAAACAAACAGAGAGCCTACGCCTGGCATGGTGACCTTTGCCTGTAACCCCAGCACTAGGAGACTGAGGCAAAAGGGTTGAGCTGAGCACAGTATGAAACTGTTCCAACAGAACTAACCCTGGGGCTGGAGAGATGGCTCAGCGGTTAAGAGCACTGGATGTTCTTCTAGAGGACTCCGGTTCAATTCCAGACAATGAGAGATCTTGTCTCAAGAAAACCAAAACAACACAACAAAAACATCAATAAATGACCTCTAGTCTCCATATGTACGTGTGAATATCTACATTTGTATGTACCTGCACATACACCAATACACACACACTGAACAATTTTCAGACACTAACCCCCGCCTCCAAAAGATGCCAGGGTCATGTGTAGTCTGTGGGTCATAGACAATACACGTAGTATCCAGAAAGCATCCAGTGCTCAGCTTGTGTCACATGGCATTTCTGAGCTCTTTACTTTAGGGCTTAGGTGCTGGGTATTTGCTTGCTGTACATGTAATTATCAGGCTTTGGTTATTCTTAGGGAGATGGTCCCCACCCCCATGTGCCCTCGAGGTGCTGAAGGCACAGCAGACCCTTGACCCCTTTCATGTCTTGGTGTCTTAAGAACTTCCCTCCTAGCAGTATACTCACCTCTTGTGTCTGTTGTACAAAGTTCTCAGGAATCAGCTGGGCATGTTTATTGTGGAGCTAGTGTTTGTTTTACATATTTAGGTTTTTTAAATTTAAAAGGATTAAAATTTTTTAGATTAAAGATCTCCTAATTGGTCGGGCGGTAGTGGCGCACGCCTTTGATCCCAGCACTCGGGAGGCAGAGGCAGGCGGATCTCTGTGAGTTCGAGGCCAGCCTGCTCTACAGAGTGAGCTCCAGGACAGCCAGGGCTACAGAGAGAAACCCTGTCTCGAAAAACGAAAACAAAAAAAAAAAACAAACTGGTAATTATTATGAGTGTGTGTGTCGTTATGTGTGGAGGTCAAAGTACGGAGGTCAAAGGCCACCCTGTGGACCTCTTCTTTCCCCTTTATGCGGACTCTGGGGGTTGAACTCAGGTCACAGCTCACATGGCAAGCACCCTCACACTGCCATCCGGCCGCTATATTTGAATTTTTATAACATTTATTTAGGGTGAGCATGTGTGTCGTGCATGAGCTGGTGCATGTGCAAGCATGCGGGTGTGGCAGGGTGCATGTGTGGCAGTCAGAGGACAACTCTGGGGAGTCTATTTGTTCCTTCTACCATGTGGATTTTGAGGCTGGAACTCGAGTCATCTGGCTCGGCAGCAAACACCTTTACCAGCTGAGCCATTTGCTAGCCCCTATGTAGACCAAGCTGGCCTCAAATTTAGGTCAATCCTCTGATCTCCAGTGTTCTGGGGTTACAGATATAATCCACCACACCTGTTAATTCTGGGTGTCGAACCCAGAGCTGTATTCCCAACATGTGGTTTCCTTTCCTTTCCTCTTTCTTTTCTTTTTTCTTTCTTTCTTTTCTTTCTTTCTTTCTTTCTTTCTTTCTTTCTTTCTTTCTTTCTTTCTTTCTTTCTTTCTTTCTTTCTTTCTTTCTTTCTTTCTTTCTTTCTTTCTTTCTTTCTTTCTTTCTTTCTTTCTTTCTTCCTTTTTCCCTTTTAATCAAAATCTCATGTAGTCCAGGCAGGTCTTGAACTTACAATGTAGCTGAGGCTGGCCTTGAACTCCTGTTCCCCCCTGCTTCCACTTCCCAAGTGTATTACAAGAGTGCACCATCACACCTAATTTACCAGGTTTGCTCCATGTCCCTTAAGGTTAGACTCTGAGGGCCCATGTAACTAATTTGTGCGCGGGTGGGGTGGGGGGAATCTCTCCATTTGTGGCGCGCACACACACCCACCGCAGGGTTCCGTCTGCGGGGTGCTCTTAAGCGATGGCGAGATTACTACGCATATCCTGCCAAGACGCCGTCGCGGTGCCTACTTTGTACGCAAGGGGTAGGTAGTCCTGGCGTCCGTTTATTTTGCAGCACGGCGCGAGTCCCACGGGGCTGTTCTGCACAGGGAGCCGTGGGTAGCTCCGTGTGCGCTCATGCACGTGCTGCGCGGGTCCCGGGTCCTAACTCTGCTCGCCCGCCCGCGGGGTAGCTGTTTCCTGGATTTGTTTCTGTTAGAAACCGCGCTTGCACTGTAGGTCCCGGGAGCCTTCTCCGTCCGTGCGGGCAGTTCGGGGGTGGGAGGCCGTGATCTTGTTCACACTGTACAAGGACCCGGGGTGCACGCTCAGTATACATGGGGAAACAGGAAAAGCCTCAGTAACAAAGCAGAGGCCCGAGGGGATGGCGCAGCGCGCGCCTGATGCTGGCCTCCTCTAACTCAGCATCCTTCCCAGGTCTGGGCACCCCTGACTCCCTATAACCCCCTCTCCTGCACCTCCATGCCCCAGCCAGCAGGGTGGGGGGCCGTGTGGAAGCCGCAAGCCCTCTGCTGACCCTGTAGGGACCTTCCCCTGGTCCATGGCTCTGTCCAGCCCTCCTTTCCCTCAGGCCTCTCCTAGAGGTGCACTGCAGTCGGAGAGAGGCTCCTGCCCACCCACCCCCGACCCCCAAACCCTCCGCTCTTCTTCCTCTGCCCTCTCTCTCTCAGTGCTCCCTGGACTCCCTTGCCTTCTGGGCTCTGTGGTCTCCCCAACCCCTTCCAGCTGTCTCTGGGCTCTGTCTCTGTGCCCCGTGTCTCTGTGTCTCTCGTCCAGGTCTCTGCCTCCGACTTGGGATCTCTCCCTGTCTCTGCCTCGTCTCTCCTCACACATCTCCGCTCTCCAGAGGGCCCCTTGCAGTGCGTGGTGGTCTCCCCGTGCTTCCTCGGGTTTCTCCTTGCCGAGCTGCCTGTGTGTCAGCATCACCTTCCCACCTTCCATCTCCAGACCTCAGTTTTGCCGCTGTCTCTCGCCCTGACCTTACTTTCCGTGTCTTCTCCTCCACGTCCCTCAGTGCCTGCCTGTCTCTCCGTCTGGGTATCCCCATGCACAGTCCCCCGCTGTTTCTCCTCTACTAGTCACCTGGCTCCTCGCCTGACTCTCACTCTCTGCTGTTCGTTCAGGGGTCTCTGTTGGGGTCTCTCTGGTGTTGTGGGTTCCTTTTGCTCTCATTGGCTTTCCACCTCTGATCCCTCAGGTCTAGCTCTCTTCTCTCCGAATCTTCCTGTCTCTGGACTCTCTGCCTCTACCTCCTCTCTCTCTCTCTCTCTCTCTCACTAACAGCTCCTTCCCATGTGTGACTCCTGTTGACATCTCTCTCTTTCCTCTCCTGTCTCTATCTCGTTGTGGGTCTCTCCCGACTGTCTCTATCCCTCCATCTCTGTGCTGACTTCCTGCTTCTCTCTTTCTTGCATGGACTTCTCCTCCTTATCTCTTTGTCTCTGGGTGTCTCTGTGGTTCTTGGTGCCTCTCTCTGTATACTCCCGATTCCTGGGTCGTAGGTTTCTGTGTATCCCTGGACCTCTCTCTCCTCTGTCTCGCTGTGCCTCTTGAACTACCCTCCCTCTCCTTTCTTCCCTTTCTCTTTGTCTCAGGGTGTCTCTCTGTACTTCTGGCTTTAGGGTCCCTTCTCGCCTTTGAGTCTCTTTATGCCGAGTTTCCCTATCTCTCCTCTCTCTTCTCTCTTCCTCTGCGTCTGTTTTTCAGTGTCTCTGTGTCTCTACCACTGAGCATCTCTGTTTGTCTCTGAGTGTCTCTGGATGTCTCTGTGAGTCTCTGGGCCTGAGGGTCTCTCTTTCTCTCCCTGTCTTTTGAGTATCCAAGTCTCTTTTTGTCCACTACCTCTCTTCTTCTCCCTGTGTCTCTGTATCTCTCCGTGTCTCTGATGTCTCTGTGCGTCTCTGCGTCCCGGGGCTTCCCCTTGTATGAGTGTCCGCCTCTACTTCTCGCTCCTCTCCTCTTTCCGCGTCTCTGTCTATCTCAGCGTATCTCTGCATATCTCTGAGTCTCTCTGTCTCTGTGTCTCTGTGGGTCTCGGGCCTCTCCCTCCTCCGTGTCCCCTGCGCTCCCCGCCCTCTCCCTCTCCTCTCCCCCCCCCCCTCGCTCTCTGGCTCGCGCTCTCTCTCTCTCTCTCTCTCTCTCTCTCTCTGAGCATCCTTGGGCCCGGGGTTGCCATGGGGACAAGGTGGGAGCCGGGGATGGCGCGCGCCTGGGCTCGCGCCGGCAGCTCAGGCGAGGAGCAGCGGCCAGAGCAGCGCCAGCAGCAGGCAGCGAGCGGGCGCGGGAGCGGGAGCGGGAGCGGGGGTAGCGTTGGCGGCGGCGGCTCCTCCTCGGCCATCCCCTCGGAGCCGTGCAGCTGACGCGCATGGCGAAGACAGCGGCGCCTACCGATGGGAGCAGCGGTAAGGCAAGGCGGCGCGGCGCAGCCGGGCGGGCGGGCGGGCGGCGGGCAGCCTCCTCCTCTCCCCAGCTCGCCTGCGCGCCCGCCCGCCCGCCCGCCCTCCCTTCCTCCCTCTCCCCTCGCAGCCCCTGCCCGCCCGCCCGCGCCGCGCTCGCCCTTCCATTTAAAAATCTTTAAAACTTTGCATATTAATATCTGCGCTTTGCATAATCTGACCCGCGCTTTATTGATTGCAAGAAGCTTAATGCAGCCGGCTCGGCCTATTGCAGAGAGCTCTCCGTGCGGGAGCCGGGCGGGCGCCGCTCGCTCCGCACCGCGCTCCGGCTGCCCGCGCCGCTGCGGCCCCGGCCCTCGCCTCCCTCCCGGCGCCCGCACCCGGGCTTTGCCCCCTGGCTGGGTATTTTTATTATTTGGGGGCGAAGAGAGCGTGTGTGTGTGTGTTGGGTGTGTGTGTGGGGGGGATCGGCTTGCCGTTGGTGGCAGCGAAGGAACCAAAGGGGAGATGGAGAGAGGGGGGAGGCGATGGGGAGAAAAATGGGGACCGAGACGCGAAGAGGGCAGGAAGAAAAGAGGAGAGAAGGCAGAGGGGACGAGGCAGAGGAGGCACGGAGGGAGAAGCGGCCGGCGGAGCGCGGACGAGCGAGCGAGAGCCGAGAAGAGAAAGGAAGCAGGCGAGGCGCGCAGACTAGAGAAAGAGCCGGCGAGCCCCGGAGCTGGCCGGAGAGGGGGCGCCGCCGCACCCCGGGCCAAAAATAAAAAATAAAGAAAAGAAAAAGGGGAAAAAAATCACAGCAATAAAAAAAAAGGTGCTGAAAACAAAACACATCGCTGCCGGGGGCCACCGAGCACAAAAAGGGGTGCGCGTGGAGACGCGAGGCGGCGTGGCGTGGGCTCCGGGCTGGCCGGGCTGGCCGCGGCGCTCGGCTCCCGGGGCTGGGTGGGACCCCTGCTGGAACCCGGCGTTTGTGGAAGGGGTGACTGTGGAGAAGACACAGAGGCGAGAGGGTTCAGGGCCGGTGGCGGCGGAACGCCTGCCTTTTTCTTTCCTCTCCCCCCCTCCTTCGTGGGGGTGTGGGGGCCGGTTCAGTGTGGTTGGTGATGGTGGGTGATGCCGTCTGAAGCTCCGGAGCAAAGCAGGGTGCATGGGGGGGAGAGGTAAGGGCACCGGGGACGAGGAGAGGCCGGGGGGTGTGGGATCGGGGTGCCGGGGCCAAGCAGCAAGGGTGGGAAACAGGACGTGGAAGCGGCCGGGATGGGACGCGGGGAGGAGAGCGGAGCCGGGGGCCCCCGAGTGATGTTAGGGAGCCGGGCGCACCCCGCAGCTCTGGGGCAAAGTCTGTAACTTGGGGAACCCCTCTGGCTGCGTCTTGTCCCCTTCCCGGTCTCTCTCTGCTCTCTCCTTTCTTCTCTCTCCGTGTGCCGGTTTCTCTCTTCCTCTTCTCACCGGCGGCTTTCTCCTCTCTGTCGGGCTGTCTTCCTTTTCTCTTTCTCCTTTCTTTCCACCATTCTTTCTCTCTTCCCTCCCCCCTTCCTCTCCTCCTCTCCTCCCATCCACTCATTTCCTGTGTCCCCTCTCCCCCTCCCTCAGTTTAATTTCTTCATAACTTTTGCAGCATCAGCATTGGGGGGGGGTGTGCCCGGGAGAGGGGCTCCATGCGAGGCAAAGGCTCCCCTAATTTCCCACCAGAGCCTAACCAACCCTTAATGCCTAAATCCTACAGATGTCTGCGCTGATTTTTTTTTTTTAAATTTCCAGCTGGGGGCTTGGGTCTGCCCTGGGGTCCTGGGGCTACCTCTTATTTCCTTCTGGCCTCTGGAAAAGTCTTGATGAAGGCTCACTGGGGCATGGGAGGGGGAGGGGAGACCCTAACTGAGGGCTCACGGCTGTGGTCTCGGCCCCCCGGCTGAGAAAGAAGGATGTGGACAGAGAAGATGACACCAAGGGAGAAGGGGAGGTGTGGGGGCATCTCTCCGAGAGTGTCCTTAGAGCTCTGGAGTCTCAGGTAAAACAGCCCAAGAGAAAGGCTCTTAGCCTGCTGGCTACTCCTCACTCTCTTCCTCCATCTCTGGGCCTGTGGAACTAGAACCAGTAAGTCTTAGATCTAGAGAGAGGACTCCAATCAGCTTCCGAACACTACAGTTGTAGACTCTTGCCAACCTGAGAGGTGCATTTGCCCGCCCTCCCCCCAAAACCCCAGGGTGTAAGGGGAGGGTGAAGAGTCACTGCATGATGGGGGCCTGCTGTGTACAGTCAGACCATGGCGGCAACGTGCGTGTGTGCAAGGCCTTCGTGGTAAGGAAGAGGCGTTCGGGATGGGTTAGCTGTGTGTAGGGTCCTGGAGCCTCAGCCGAGTGTGAGGCTGAAAGTACAGAACGGTGACGTATGTCTTTAGTGGGGGGTCGGGTGCCCAGTGTCCCCATTGTGGGAAATACATATACAAGAGGGAGTCTGGAGTGTATTCAGACCGGTCTCTTTCCCCTCGATGTGTTTTTTTTTTTGTACTATTCTTTATATACGCATGGGGAGGCCCTCTCTGGCTTGCGTGTGGAAGTGTCCCCGGGTGTGCAGGGTCGTGTTTTAAGTCCGGCATCGGCGGTAGACACAAGACACTCTTGTGCTTGGAGTGAAGCGGTTCCTAGGTCTGAACGTGGCGTGTAGACATTAGAGTCACATATGTGAAAGTGCCTCTTTTATTATTTTGCACAGAGCTGTTCTTATCGTTATTGTCGGGGGTCCCTGTGTGTCCTGGGTAAGTGGTGGTTGGGTGGGTTTGTGAAGCAAGGTCTAGGCCGGACTGTGCAGGGACGTCTCGCTTTGCACCCGGAGGTTGTGTTCCTCTGCGGCTTGAAACTGGGTTCACGAAAACGAAGTAAGAAGGATATACCCTCCCCTCAGTCACCCCCCCGCAAAAAAAAAACCTTCCTTGGCTCCTCCATGGTAACAAAGTATCTTTGTGTATGGGGTGTGTGTGTGTGTGTATGTGTGTTGGCGGGGGTTGGGGGTGGCTTGAAAAAGACGGAAAGGAATCAGGGCCTCAGACAGCATCTCTAGTTGTAACGAGATCATGTCCACTTCCTGCTTTGTAGAGAATGCTGGACAGAGGCCCAGCCATGCACTCTGGAGACACCTAGAGCTCTGGTTTTCCTGGTTCTGTTGACCAGCCCTCTGTGAGGCTGCCATGCTGTCCTTTGGGACCTTGGTAGTCCTGGTGTGTCAGTCTTTACAGGGAAAGTAGAGTGTTCGACCAGGCTATGGTAGGAAAGGAACTCGGTCACACCGTGTGTGTGTGTGTGTGTGTTTGTGCGTGCACATCTGCACCCAGGTTGTGTGTACAGGAGAGGTGGTCAGCCTATGTACCTTAAACACTGTTGTGCTGGTCAGATTTTTTGCAGTGGCCACTCTGGGCCGTGTCTCACCATGTCCCGGAGACACCCCTTCTTTCCATTCAGGGGCTCCGGTGCAAAACCCTTCACCCAT